>JAUMJK010000128.1:1402500-2602500 GCA_033558105.1 Coccyzus lansbergi
CTTAAATAAAATATTATGGACCAGCTACATCTGTACTTGCCACTGTGCTTGTGGGTGTACCTCACAGGAACTGCACCAGATGAATAGTCACTGCTCCCAACTAGCTTCCAGTGTTACCTAACTTGGATCAGTCAAAAGTAATTTGATGATAGACTATTGTGACCCAAACTGGACTGTCCAAAGGTCTCTGGGGGAGATTCTTGACCTCCCTGCAAAATTTATGGATTCCCCTGAGGCTAAACTAGGTTGAAGTGACAGCAAATGATCAATTTAAAAAAGACTTGTTTGCATAGATGAGGTCTTAGGGATAAGACAGGCAATTACCTTATTAAATCTATAGCAAGGTAAAGAGAAAGAAAGGATGGGAGAAAAGGAAAGAGAGAGAAAACTGCAAGAAACCATTACCCCAGGTTCCAGTGTTGTCTTCCAGAAGCCTAGAATGGCAGGCACATGCAGGTGCTATCTTGAGAGTATTATTATCTATTCTAGTAGTTCAACAGCACGTGAAGTAAGAAAGTATTCAGCACAGGAGTACATCTCCAAGCAGGAGAAAACCAGAAGAGCGTAGTAGTGTAAAACTGGGAGGGAGACAGATAACTCATTGAACCAGAAGCCAAATGAAATGATTGCATTTTTATTGACATGGGGATGGTGGTGGTGTTGAAACAAATGGAATACCTAGGAGAGACTGGGAAGCAGAGGATGGTTAGGCTGTAAAACTGAATGAATGCACTTGTATAGTAGTTTTACCCTGGTGGCAGTTTAAAACCTCTGGGTTCCTCATAGCCGCCCATTGTTTCTGTGATGCTCTTGTGGTTTAACCCCAGCTAGCAACCAAGCACCACGCATCTGCTCATTGACATGCCCCATCCAGTGGAATAAGGAGGAAAATGAAAAAAAGATAAAACTTCTGGATTGGGATAAAGACAGTTTAGCAGGATAGCAAAGGGCAGAGATAATCGTGATCATGATCATGATAATAGAACATGCAAACACCTGTCTCTAAATAGTGACCTCTGACTCCTAGCCACTATTCCCAGTTTATGGTCTTTTGGTATGGACTTTGACCGGTTTGGGTCAGCTATCCCAACTATGTCTCCTCTTATCTTCCGGTGTACCCCTGCCTTCTCACTAGCAAGCCAGCAGGAGAAGCTGGGAAGTCCTTGACTGCTTAGCAACTAAAATCATCAATGTGTTATCCACATTATTTTCATTCTAAATCCAAAACACAGCACTATGCTAGTTACATGAAAGAAAATTAACTCTGTCCCAGATAAAACCAGGACAAATGCAACACATGAATTCCATGCTGCTCTCTGAGCACACACTGTAAATTTTGGTTTCTGGAGTTCTGTGGATGTGTCATTTGATTTAACTTTTCTTTTCCTGTGCTTGAGGAAAAAAGTTTCTAAGGTGTCAAATCATAATATCTGTTGTTAAAGCCAGTTCCAAGGGAAACTGCAAAATTGCAGAACATGTTTCTAGTGAAATGTAATTGAACAAATTTAACTATGAGAGAAGTCATAGGTCTAGGTCCAGAATAGAGCTAAACACACAAAATCACCACTAAACTAACACCACAGATCCACAGGACAGCATATTCCAAGACAAAATCAGACCCAGTGGTCTAATTAAAAATCTGAATTCTTCTCTCATATTGGGCTTTGACTACAATTCTCAGAGAAATGATATAGTATTGACTGACTTTGTAGTCCTTTTGTACTGATTTCCTCTGTAATTCATATAGAAGATGTATGGTAATTACAGACAGTAAAATCACATGGAAGCAGGGAGATGCTTGTGATAACAATAAAAATATTAAGATTCAAAACTAGCCACAGCAAACAGAGCTACCAAGTAGGTTTCACAATACTTTAATTGTGACCTGACTTTGTTAGTGTAAAAGTGTATAATTTCTTCAACGATTCATTCCTGCATGTTTTGAAAACCAAGGTCATAGTGATTCAGTCTTCATTGAAACAAACAGAAGTTTTTATTTGTCTGTCCACTTTTTCACCGATGTTTATGAGACACAAAGGAAAAAAGTGTAAGACCCTTGATGTTTTAAATCCCAGTTCTTCTGGGGTACCTCTGACAATTGAAATATTTGCTGCATTCAGGTTGTACATCTGTAGTTCAGAAGAGAGGTTTTAGAATAGCAACATTTGAAAGCAGATGCTTCATATCATGGCTAATCAAAACTAGATTATATCATCAGAGTTAATGAAGCATTAAAGCATATTACTGAGTAACAGAAAAATAAAAACCAAAACAAAACAATTGTTTTATTCATTTTACATTTATTCATGTAATAATTGCAGCTTCGTTGCTGGGTAGATGAAAGAGAGTTTTTGTTGCTGGCTCTCTTTTTACTTAGGGAATTCAGTTAGCTATTCAAATAAGCCAGCTTCACTTTTCATCTCCTCCCCAACCCAAGTCTATTTTTCTTTTTCTTATAGTCCTCTGTCTATGGGACACATATTTTTGTCTGTAATTCCAGTGACAGAAATGCTAACTAATTCTACAAATATTCAAAACTGGTCAATAGACAAGTAAATAAAACAATGCTTTCATTTGGTAGAAATTCCCTTTGTGACCTCAAGTGAGCACAAGATATGGGTATGATAAACAAGGAGTGATAAAATGTATCACCCATTTTCTTGCTTCAGTTCTGTTATAGAGGTCATTGGTACAGAAGGAAATAATTCTATCATATAACACTGTCCAGTATTTATTTACTCTTTGAATAGATCCTGCTTTCAGTACTATTACAGATACTGTTACATTCTGCTTTCACTAAATGCTTACAATAAAAATTATGGGGACAGTACACACACAGATTTAATTGTTACTTCCCTGAAAAATCTGCCTCCATTTCTTTACATCAAGACCCCATATTGGGGTCTTCTAGAGACAGTAGGCACAGAGAGGCAGGGAAAGCAACAGGGAGTCAGCTACAGGAGCCTGCTTAAATCAGCATGGATCACCCCATTGTCAATTTAGCCTTCCTATCCTGAGGCTATGGACATGAGAGAGGATGCTGCACTTGCCTTCTGGCATGTCTTTGGTAAGATGATGAAACAGAAATGGATACAAACATATCTGAGAAAGGAAAACAGATATACTTTTTCAACTTCAAGGCCTATTTCCAGAAAAAAAAAAATCTAAAGAACAACCTAGATGATGACTTCAGCTGTTAACACAGAAAGCCATGTAAATACGACATCTAAAACATGGGATCTAAAATGAATGGTAGTAATGCACTGAGTGTTGTGTTTCTCTGTTAGTCAAATTCTTACACGTTTAATTTTTTTTTCCTTTTTAAAGTCATTATAGAGCAATAAATGAAACCATTAGTGAAGAGGTCCAGTACTGTAAAAAAATTATGCGTTAACTGAAGGATAAAGCAAAAAAACACATTATGGAACCAATAACCTAGTAATCATCTTTAAAAGTCATGTTCTTCATACAATGTTAATTTAACTCTTACAGATATAAAAATCCATTGTATCTTTTTGATTTCTCTTACATTACTCTTTCTATTAGTTGTTCTCAGTCAGTTATTCTGAATAATCATCTCTAAGCAAGAGTATTTATTTCCATAGCATTACATCATGTTGCAAACACCATCCTTGTCATACAACAAATTACAAGGGAGGAGAGCTAAGTCACAAGCCTTTTCCCCAATGGGCAAAACTTGAATTATGAATGTGGAGGTCAGGTTTTCCCAACTACTGACCTATCAGAAAACTAAATTTAAAAACCTCAACACTCAGATTTCATCTGCTCACTAAGGCTGAGAAAAAGGTCTTCAAAATAAGTTTTCCTCCTGAGTTTGTTTTTTAATTCACATACTCATCTGTTGCTTCCTGAATTTATCCCATGGAAGAAATATTTCTAATACTATGGAACTGAGAAAAAAAAAAAGACACAGAAATGCTCAAAAAATCATTAAAACCAAAGGCAAATGAAAGGTCACCCTCTTAAGTAAAAGGCATTTAAATATGACTTGCATGTCACTTAAAGACATTTTTCACTGTCAGGGGAAAGTCTCAGATTCTTTAAAATTTGAGGCTAAAATATATATCCTGTTTGGATTTAGAGCCAGAAAAGTACATGGGAATATAAAGCATGATTTATGAGGATGCTAGCAGTACTAAACCAAAAAGATGACCTAAAAAGCTTCATTCATACTCATCTATACTGATCTGGCAATATGGTGTCCTTGAAAGCGGAGGTACAGGAGGATGAGTGCAGCTGCAAAATCAGTGTCTAAAGGATAATGGAAAATAAGTAATGGAAATTTGAAGTCACAAGCTGGACAAATTGTGGCTTCAGTAAGGGCATGTCTGAGCATCATAGGGGCCTTCTATGACACTGATAGTATCAATGCACATGTGAAAAGCAATGGATGTAATCTATATGGACTTCTGTAAAGCCTTTGACATGGTCCCCCACAACACCCTTATCTCTAAATTGTAGGGATGAATTTCATGGATGGACAGTGGACAAGGAATTGGTTAGATAGTCACATTCAGGGAGTAGCTGTCAGTGGTTAGATGTCCAGATGGAGATCTGTGACAAGTGGCATCCCTCAGGGGTTTGTACGGGGACCAGTGCTGTTTAATATTTTCCTCAATTATATAGACAGCAAGATCAAGATCAAGCTTTCCAGTACCTTAAAGGGACCTACAAGAAAGCTGGGGAGGGACTTTTTACAAGGGCATGTTGTGACAGGAAGAGGAGGGGTGACTATAAATTGAAAGGGAGAAGATGTATATTAGACATTACTAAGAAATTTTTCATGGTGAGGGTGGTGAGACACTGGAACCTGTTGCCCAGGGAAGTTGTGGATGCCCCAGCCCTGCAAGTGTTCAAGACCAGGTTGGATAGGGCCTTGGGCAGCCTGATCTAGTGGGATGTGTCCCTACGTTTGACAGAGGTATTGGTCCTTTCCAATCAAAACCATTCTACAATTCAATGACTCTATGATTCTAAGCTTGTTCTGCCTCTGTTCACTATACACAGAGCACAGCATTGCATCCAAGAAAATGCTTTGCTTAAAGAGTTTCATGGTCTGATTGTGTTGTGCCCCTGGAGGGAGCATTAGGAGACCTGGAGAAGGGTCAATGCTGTGGACATGCTCTAATTACCCCAAGGAATCATCTCCAGATTTCAGGCACTCAGAAACACTTGTTTTTTGAAGCAAAGCCTATAAAATGGATGGTGCTGCTGAATCACTCTCTGACTTATTCAAGTCCTCTGACTTACTGAAGTCACAGAAGACTAACCAAGAAATCAGGTTTCCCTGCCTTCATCTGGAGGACAGAGGGGATGTTCAAACCCACAGTTCTTATCTCTGAAGAGCAGCAGACTACTCTTCTTCAAAAACTTTCTTCATGGTATGCAAAGTAAGATCCAGAAGGTGAAGAAGGAAGAGCACAGCGGTTAAAGCATAAGGTGCATTCTGTGATTCCTGTCTTCAACACTGAATCAGCTCTGCTGTGGAAAGAAAGCTTTCAACTTTTGGGGAAAGGTATTTTGTAGACCATGTAACATTAGTCAATATCTTCTCAATTTTCACTTTTTCCTTTTCAAAACTTTACAGGATCACAGTGAAATAACTTACAAATATGGAAGTATGTTGTATCAGGATCTTAATTAAAGTACCTTCAGGTATGACTAAACCCTTGAAAGTGCACAGTTTAATGAATTTGGTGTCATATCGTTATTGTTCTTTTCAATTAAAGACTTCACTTCTGATATATTTACCAGCTACAGTCAGAACACCTAAAAGCATATATTAAATATAGTGCCATAGCACTTACTAGGACCATCTACTGTCATTTTTCTTTTGTTTCATTTGTTTTTCATCAAGTGCCTGGGTTATTCACAGCAGTTTTTGCCATTTTCTGACACCCCACATCAGTTGCATACTGACATAGATCAGCAGAATTTGTTGTAATCCAGACGAAAATTCAGTCAAAACCTCAGGTTCCTGGTGCTCTCTGAGTACACAAGCAGCTTGAAGACTGGAGGGCTTCAGAAACCACATAGCACAAATCTTGATTTCTGTCAGGAACAATATGTGTATGTTTTCACTTATTTCCTCAAAAAAGCAGGGGTTCCATGTTGGCAAATGGTGGCAAAGATAGCTAATAACACACACTGCAAAACTGTCATATATCAGTAGTGAAATAAGACCAGGTACACAAATTCCAAATTTTGAAGGTCTAACAGTGAAACGTAATGGGAAAAAAATATGCCAAGAGATAGTATAATGATAAGAAAGCAATACCCTGGGATCTTCAGAACTGGCTATATTTCTTAAAAAATTGTAAAAATACCACTCAGTCTGCATCTCTGTCACTGATTTGTAATTAGGTTTTCTGAGGATCAGTTTGAAGTCTGCTTTTCAATGACTCTAAGTTTGTTCTAATACTCTGAAGGAATTGTGTTTTTTCATATTAGCTTCTCTTGACAATAAACATTTCTTTATTGAAATTCAGCTTTTCTGAGTTACTCTAGTGGCACAAGAGCTGAAACCAATCACAAGAGATGGGCAGAGATCAGTCCCAGCTCTAGGAGAGTTGTTGGTCCAGAACTGGAGCTCCCTGCTCCCCTGCCAAGTCTCCCTCTTTTTAGCTCCTGTAGAGAAAAAGCTGGAAATGAATAGGAGCTAGCAGTACAAAGGGCATCTCTCTGAGACAACGTGGGAACAGTTTGCCCAAGGAAGTAATAGACATCACCTCCCTGGAAATGTTCAAGGCCAGGCTGGATGGGGCTTTGAGCAGCCTGATCTAGGGCTGGGGAGGTGTCCTTGCCCATGGCAGGGGGTAAGGAACTAGTTGAACTTTAAGATCCATTCCAACCCAAGCCATTCAATGATTTAGAATCATAGAATAATAGAATCATAGAATCACCAGGTTGGAAAAGACCTACCGGATCAAGTCCAACCACTCCCACCAATCTCTAAACCATGCCCCTCAGTACCTTCTCCACACACACCTTAAACACCTCCAGGGAAGGTGAATCAACCACCTCCCTGGGCAGCCTGTTCCAGTGCCTTATGTCAAGCTTGAACCTCCCCTGGCATAGCTTGAGGCCATTCCCTCTTGTCCTGTCCCCTGTCACTTCGGAGAAGAGGACAACTCCCTCCTCTCCATGACCTCCCCTCAGGTAGTTGTAGAGAGCAATAAAGTCTCCTCTCAGCCTCCTCTTCTCCAGGCTAAACAAGCCCAGCTCTCTCAAACGTTCCTCATAAGGCCTGTTCTCCAGCCCCTTCACCAGCTTCACGGCTTTTCTCTGGACTCGCTCCAGAGATTCAACATCCCTCTTGTGGTGAGGGGCTCAGAACTGAACACAGGATTCGAGGTGCAGTCTCACTAGTGCCAAGTACAGAGGGAAAATAACCTCCCTGGACCTGCCAGAAATGGTCACACCATTTCTGATAGAAGCCAAGATGCCATTGGCCTTTTTGGCCACCTGGGCACACTGCTGGCTCATGTTCAGTCGCCTATTGACCAACACTCCCAGGTCCTCAAACCAGGTGACTCAAACCTGAAGAAGTACAATTTTTTTTTTTGCATTTTCTGAATTATGTTCATATACTCTAAAGCACTTGAAATTCCGAAGTACTACCCATGCAGAAATTCAGTGGGTTTCAAATACTCTGTTTTCACTCTCATAAGCACCAATATGACCTGGGCTGTAAGCAATAAGTTGCCACTATTTCTGTATCTAGTATGGAAGAGATAACTTCTGCCAGTCCATCAGAATATCTCTCTGTTCCATGCTTTTTATACGAATATATGAATTTTAAAGTTGTTAAAAAAGTACAACTTAAGTTCCGTTAGTTGTAAAAAATATCTAATAAGAAACAATTAAAAAGTCTATTTTATTCCACCTTAAGTGAAACTTTTTCAGTTTGAATACCTTCTAAAGAAAGTCTATAAATATCCACTAAATATATTTAGTTTTAGAATGTTGATTCATGAAAAAAAAAAAAGAAATATCTAGTTTATAAATTGTCAAAATGAACTACTGCCTTTTAGAAAATAGTATTTATTGTGGGGTAGAGCTATTTGCTGAACTTAACATCACAAATAGCTTCAGTTAATAAATAAGTAATTTTTGATAAATAAGTTATTTGCTATTTGGAAAAAAAAAGTGTTTCTATTTCTATTCTTTACTGCTTGAGCGTCAGAGGGTTCTTTTGTATTTATTTGTTTTGCTCTCTAGTGATACTGTTACCTGTGATGTCAGTTATTGGAATTGCTTAGGAGTTTGATGATCTATATTGATGGTGAGTTTTGCTGAAGCTATGTATTTGCATTTCAGAAAATAGCAATGAAAGTGTGTCTAAATGAGGAAATTGTTTCTTTTTTTAAAAAATAAAGATTAATAGTGTTAGGTATGGTTTAATACATTCCTCAGAGAGTACATTTCCCAGTCTCTATGAATCAAAGATACCTGTTCCTCATTCAGATAGATAAGCTTTTGCTACCCACAAGGTTCAAATCTCAGTGTCCTCTGGGGTTGCTGCCCACAAGCTTATGCATATCATAATTATTGTAGATGGGATGAACTGAAATAACTTCCATTTCAGTAGATCAGCTACTGATGACTTCCTGGAGAGTCCAACCCCCTTCCCATTAAATATTAATTATAAAACAATGCATTATCCTCTTCAGTGACCTCATGGATCCTGAAAATAATTGATGGGAAGCAGAGGAGCTCTGTGAAGAGCAAAGGAGCACAGTGAGGCACCAGACAGGAATCCCCACAGCTGCAGTTTACTTTGCTTCTGTCAGAAGACACCACTCTTCACTGATATATGTAAAGCTGACTGTATGCAAAGTCACCTATACATTGAAAGCTAAGGACCTAAATATCTCTAAAAGGTTGAAAACTGGCCTTTGGGATGCTCAGTAATTTATTCGATATTTCAATTATTTTCTTTTCTTCTGCTCTCCAGCCTTTACCAAGACATAATCTTTTATTTTCAATACAGAGAAGACAAATGCAGCTCTGGGTAGTTCATGCAGTACAGCTGGACAGAGCCCAGATTTCACTGTGAAATCTTCTTTCCTAAGAAGTAAAATAAATAAATAAATAAATCAACTTCCCATGAAGTAACAGTCAAAAAACTTGGCCTGGTCCCTGTCCTAGAGGCAAAGGCTGTGCTGCCAGCCCATCTTCCCTGGCAAGGATGTAGCACTGAGCCCACATACAGTGTTGGTCAGCCCCTCATCCCATAGCATTTGCTGCATTTCCTCCTGGGGCTTAAGTCAAATCTCACTCAGGCTTTTCCAGGTACAACAGCACTGCAAAATTTCAAATTGTGATTAATACCTAGATGCCCTACTGGTTTTGTTTGATGTGGTATTGACACCTCTTGTATGTACCTCCTTAAAGACAGCAGGGATCTGAAATGTTATTTTTGCTGTGTCATGGACTATACTCCCACTGTGGGAGAAGATCTGAGTGCAGTGATCCCTGCTCAGCAAAAAAAAAAGGGGCAAAGTGAAAATGAAAACTAGAAGGGTGATAAATAAGCATTAGGCCTGAAGCCATTTTAACTGTGAGAAAATACTAAGCATTGCAACACATCCATGTGGAGATGGTCCTGTATTTCCCTTATACCCTCAATGAATGCATAGAGGGAAAAGTCATGGATTTGAGGAAGGCAAAAGTCCACCAGTAGCAGAAAAGTGATTTACTATGAAAACAAACTCTTCCTCTGAACTAGCAGAATTAGCCTTATGATAGGAATGGTTGGATTCGGTGATCCAGGGGGGGTCCTTTCCAGCCTGGTGATTCTATGATAAACCCATTGTGAGTACCTTAAGGGCTGCAACACTACAGCTGGGAAATAATGCAGTTGGATATTTTAAGTTAATAAGCTTTTATGGAACCTGGAGGTTGACTTCTCAACAGTGTTGCCAAATGCAGCAGCACTTAACAGTGGGTGCTTGCGACCCACTGGCACCAAAAGATTATGGTTAAAATTTTTATTGTGTGTTTTCCAAGCCTCCTATTTGATTAATGCACTGGCCTAGAAATATTGAATGAAGCTTTAAGATAATTTACAATCCTTTGTCTCAAGTAGCAAGAAAGTCATGTTATTTCAGAGTTAGTTCCTAAAAATCAATAAACTAATAAATAAAAGAAACAAAACAGAAAGACTAAAAGGTGTTTCCTCATTTCTGAAGGTGTCAGCACTTTTCCTCAGAGATTCTAAAACCAAGCAACTTTTTTTTTATCTGTGAACCAAATTGGACCTAAAACTACTAGTTTTTAGCTGCATGACTTGATTTACATAAGGCATAAAGAATATAGGATGGACCATTAGTATATGTATTTAGAAGACTGTAGAATAGGTTGTCTTAAAAGATTATCAGGTTAATTGACTGGTAAACAAAGTGGGATGCATTAAAAAAGAAATACATAGTGACCTGATTGCATAATCAATAGAAATTTATAAAAAGTTTTGCTTAACAAAAAATATTTTTACAAGAATATATTTTTACAGATTCACTGAGATGCACTATTTGCTCTTCTGGTTCAACATATCTCCTAGGCATATCAACCAGCAGTGGCTGTACCCAAATGAAGCAAAAGTATCTAGTTCTGATGTTTTAAAAAGATATATAGAAATAGTAATATAATATAACCTATGCTTAAAGTAAGAAGAAAACAATTAGAGAAGTAGCAAATTAAGAAACACCAGTAAGAAAAAATAGAGGAGCAGTAATGATTGGCAAAATTTTTCATTAACAAGTGAAGGAAATCTTTCCCTTACATGACTGTGAAGGGCACAGAACACTTACCTCCTTTTTCAATAGAAAAAGAAATGGAAGGAAACTGCAGTAAAATGAAAGATTTGCCAATTAAACTGAGCAGGAGAGAATAACCTAAATCCAATTGTCTTAGAGGAAACTGCTGAGAAACTTTCTCTCTGAGCATATCCATTACTGTTCATAATTAACAAACATATTGAAAACTACAGAAATTTCAAAGGACTGGAGGAGTGCCAGGATTAAAAAACTGAATAAAAGCAGGGACTCTGGGAACTGTAGAAAATAAATGTAACCCATCTGAGACTGTCAATTAAATTTACAGACTACGGAAATGTTCAACATCAGTCAGCCTGATTTCATGGAATGTAGGTCTTTTCAAATCAATCGTTCCCTTTTAATGTCAGGATTTCAGGTCTGAATGATAGGGCCAAGTTATATTATTAAATATTTGGATATCTCCTAGACTCAGTAACATTCAGTTTCTGGTTTTAGATCTCAAGATCTTGGATCTAAAAGACAGTATAATGAATTTAAAATTGCTACCTTGGTGTATTTCAAAATGCAGTTCATACTGAATAAATATTCGGGAATAGAGCTTTAGCTGTAAGACCATTGGGAATTTATTCTTGACCCCTTATTTTTACCAGTAACTGAGCTAGAGCTACAAAAATTTTACTACCTCAGCGACTTACAAGATCAAAGAGTATGTCTAATAGTCAGGTTACTGTTACAGGGGGACCTGAATCACTTGGTAAATGATCACAAAGCAATGAAAGTACATTTGATACTGTCAAATGTAACAAAAGTTATCTGGGAAAACAGAGTGCAGGTTGTACAAGTTTCTGTCTTGGAAATAAGTAATTCTGAAAAGGAGTTAGAGGTCATCATAGGTAATTACCTCAACACAAGTTCCCAGCACAAAACTGTGGCAAGAATTTCTGGTACACTTTAAAAAAAGTAACTTCAAGGGAAAGAGGGAAACCTGGGTCTTTTCCTCTTTCTGTATAGAATGGGTCATGAATTTCCTGCTATGATCATCTGGATTTCTCTCTCCTAATCAGTTCCCTGCTAGTGCAGAGGCCTCAACTACTGCCCACACCTTGGTCTCTCTTGTCTCTTTGCCAGTGGCACACTGCACTTAATTCTCCTGGTCACTGAACTTCATTTTATTTAGGCAACCATCCAGCAGCTCTGGATTCAGTATAGAAGTTCCTAGATGAGAATGTAGCAAAGAATTTTTGTGGATAAGAGGGATCAAACCACATCAGCAGAAGCCTTCAGCCTTCCCAAGCTAGGTGATAAATCTTCGTAAGGCCAATTGTACTATCACACCAAAGTTTAGCTTATCAAGGGCAGGGAGGCCCCTGGATACACTTAACCCCATGATGCCAGGATGCCTACACATGGAGCCTTAGAGTGCCTGTACCACAGAGCTTTGCAGTGGGACGTTCCACTACGAGGGAGCAAAAATCTGAACTGCATAAGAGCTGGATGAAGTAAAGCGGGTACGGGTTGGCACCTCTGCAATTGAGATAAATCTTCTGAGCTTCAAACTCTAGAATCTGGCAATATATAATGTGCCAATATTTATTTCAGAAAATTATATTCCTGTCAGAGATAGAAAACATCAGGGTGCATCTCTACTCTTGGCTTTCCAGAATTCATGCATTGATTTCTATAGTTGACTGTAAATTGAGATATGTGGGCAAATCCTTAAGATCATGTTCCTTCTTTGTAGCACCCTGGTTTTTAGTCATATTAACAATGAAAGCTTATATTACAGTTAACGCGTCTAAAAGCTTTCCTTCAGGAGTTGGTGTTTCCGATGTTCCAAAGGCATTGAAACAACATTTTCAGAACAATGCTTTATTCATATATCTCTTCCCTCAAGTATTTGCAAAAATATGTTTCTGGAACAAAATAGACACTCATAGTTCTGTGCCCAAATTTAAACTTCACTTAATGCCTACTGGAGTCCCCACTGCTTCTGGGAGAGGATGTTGCCTGTCTTGCTCACAGCACACTCCTGCTCTGCATTTCTGACCGCTGAGAATCCATATGACCCCACTGCTGAAGATTCTCTTTAGCTTCATGCTAAAACTTGGGAGAGTGAACTCCCAGCTTGATGGAGACAGAAGATAATTCCCTACAAAGAGCTTTCTTGTCTTTCATTATTTTTTTACCTGTTTGATTTATCCTTTTACAGCTTAATTTGATGCAACTCCTGGAAGTCAGAAAGTATAGTATGAAACAAGGAATTTAAAAGTATGTAGTTAAAAAAATAATTCCTGCAGTTCTCTCATTCTCTTCCTCTCCTTAAAGGATTGCATTGTGTTTGATACTTGACATTTGTAGAAAGATCACAAGGTTGCTTTTTTTTTTCTTTTAATAAATCAGAAATTGATAGAATACAGTGAGATAGGACAGATAACTTGGGTAAATCATTAATGCAGACCTCTAAAAATGTGGTTCAATACATAAATCATTTTTGTCTGTTCTTTATTATTCTCCTAGGGTTTGAGTAAAGTAGAGATGATAAAACACCTGGGGTATTATGAAGATTAATTAAGTGATCTTCATGAAGGACTTATGCACCACAACCACGCAGATCTTAAAAGTTATGCCAGATGGATATTGTTTGAGCTGGTGCAGAAGCATCACAGCCACGATTCTTCCCCATTTCACAGAAAGGGGGCTGTTTGTTTCCCACAGGTTACACAGAGGCTCATATTGCCAGAGGACACAACCATTCAAGAAATCTGGAGTATTCAAGAATTTACAACTGCTGCCAGGACATGAGACTGTAAAAGGACAAGCTGGCCCCACTTCAGTTGGTGGGAAATATCTCCAAGATTATATTCTTAAGGTCATCATGGAAACAGAAAAAAAAAAATTAGTTCCTTCAAATTTACCCTTTCTGGATGTTGGTTCTTGACTAGCCGAGCTTCAAGGAATAAATCTTTATGTTTATTGAATGTGAAATATGCAAGTACAGTTCCTTGGCAGCAAGTTCAATTCCTCCATTGTAAAAACTCTGAAGCAGGAATCACTATGGATGTATGGTTTTATGGTTTGTTTGTTTTTTTTTTTTTTTTTTTGGCCACTTTAAGGAAAATCCATTGAGAACAATAATTCAGTAATTGATAAAGTAAATCTGTTGCTGAACCTGCTTCACTAGGTAAAGTAAATAGGTTTGAGAATATAAGACTTGCCCTTGCTTTTCTTTGCATGGTTATTTTGGCAAATCTGCACAGACTTCACCTAAACAGATTTCACCATCCCTATAGCCACAGGCCAGCATCAACAGATACTCAGTTTAAGCTCCACAATTAAAACTGCCTTTCACTTGAGACATGCTAGCACAGAAGCTAATCAATCTTTTTCTCATCCAGAGAAATATTTTCAGTTAGGACTCTGCTTTCAATTTCTTCAGCATTCTCCATTTGTGATGGAGCTCTCTGTTGTCTTTTGGGGAACGCTGTTACCTCACAATCAAGTAAGCTTCAATGTTTAATCTGTGGAGATTTAGGAAACTTGTAATACTGAGGTCCATATAATTTCGAGTAGGATTACTTTAGAAATGATGTGAAATTTAAAGACTATAGGTTATGCTGAGAAGAGTCAATAGATCAGCAAGATGACTCAGAAGGAACAATAACTAGACATTCATTCAAATCACACTAACTGTAAGTTTGAAGACAGAAAAATACAAAGTTTAGAAAATGATAATATTCTAAAACATACATGTAGAAAGAAGGCAATTACATTCTGTGATTTTATTAAATTGCACAGTAATTAAAAAATACAATTACATTTAAAATGAACAATTGAAAAGAATAATTATATTTAATTATGTCAGCAAGCTTGCTCAGGTTAACACTGTCTACTGCTGCATAGATACAGTGACATGGAATCTTATAATGAGATAAGCTTAAGAAAATCATGATTATCTGCCCCATATGCTAGGAGATTCTTTATTACTGCTGGTGGCAACAGACATATTTAAAACTCATTAACTATAAATGGATAGGAATTGGGAGGTAAATAATGGAGCTGAAAACACCTTATATCTCAAAACACATTTGTTTTCAACTTCAATTCACCAAGAAATTGAACTTCTCAGTATTTGATTGTACAGTTAAAGATTAGTTGAGCTTCCTAAAAACACCATCATTAGCTAAAGAATCTCTTCTCTGTCCTCATTTGGACCTTCTCTCGTCTATCTGCATTTTTCTTGATTGTGGGGACCAGAACTGGACACAGTACTCCAAGTGTAGCCTGGCAAGCACTGACTAAACTAGGATTATCATACCTCTGTGTCTGATAATAATGCCCCTGTAGATGGAGTCCAGGATCCCATTTGCTTTTCTTGCTGCAGTGGCCCACTGTCCTAGTCAGTAATGGGCTCTTTGGTCATGTCATACTAGGTGTAGGATTTTGCACTTGTCTTTATAAATCTTCACACTGTTCTGGACAGCCCACAGTTCCACGCTGTCCATGTCTCGCTTCTGATGTATTCACCTCACCATTAATTTTATGTCATCAGCAAACTTAAAGAGGGTACTTTCAAACCCATCATCCAGATCATTTATGAAGATGTTGAAAATGGGGCCTAGTATTTGTACCTGAAGAAACTCATTTGTGACTAGCTGCCAGCTGGAGGGAAAAGCATTGATTATCATCCTCTGAGTGCGGCCTATGAACCAATTTCCTACCCATGTTGCAGATTACCAACCCATTCTCTATCATATTTGTTTGTCCAGTAGAAGGTTGTACGAAACAGTGTCAAAAGCTTTGCTGAAGCAATAGAATCATAGAATCACCAGGTTGGAAAGGATCTCTTGGATCATTGACTCCAACCACTCCTATCTGCCACTAAACCATGCCACTGAGTATGTCTACCTGTCTTTTAAACACTTCCACTCAACCACCTCCCTGGCTAGCTTGTTCCAGTGCCCAATGACCCTTTCTATGAAATTTTATTTTTCTGATGTCAAGCCTGAACCTCCACTGGCAGAGCTTGAGGCCATTCTCTCTTGTCCTGTCCTCTGTCACTTGGGAGAAGAGGCCAGCTCCCTCCTCTCTAACAACCTCATTTCAAGTAGTTGTAGAGAGAAATGAGGTCTCCCCTCAGCCACCTCTTCTGAAGGCTAAACAACTGCAGTTCCCTCAGGCGCTCCTCGTAAGACTTGTCCTTCAGCCCCTTCACCAGCTTTTTTGCTCTTCTCTGGACATGCTCCAGGCAAACAATATCCACTGCTCTCCTCACGTTGGCTGAAAATGTTGTTTTATTGTGGAAGGTAACCAGAGTAGTTGGAATTTCTGGATTTCAATTCTGTTCAAAACAAAGAAAGGCTTCACAGAGTACTAAAATGTAGACAATCAATGTTCCAAGTAATATTTAATGTTTATGAAGATCTAAAGATTATAAAATGAAAAACAATCTAAAGGAAGAGACACCTGGTCCCCACTTCTAAATCAACACTAGCCTAAGCATAGAAACTCTGACTTAGATTCCCAACCCAGAATGATCTGGTAAACCAGGTTTCCTGTGTCTCTTTTTCAGGATATTTCCTAATCTCTCATGGTCAGATTCCTCAATCCAACTTCAATAAATTCATCTTCTCATGAGGCGTTAGAAGAATTCATGTGTTTTGAAGCTGACAATGAGAATGCAGTCAGGTAGGTAGAGAGGGAGAGCAAGTCAGTGTCAGGAAGGAGAGAGAAGTATAGAGTAACATAAAAGATGCTCCAGAAGAAGTCCGACTGACTTGCAGTCATTTGGACTGAGGTTTTGCAAGCATCAGAAGATTTCTGAGAAATTAAAAGTATGCTTAGAAGCTTCCCACTAAAACTGCATTTCTAGTGTTGCTTTTGTCTCTGGTAGATCAGCTGCAAAGTGTAATTGTGTTTTCTGTGATATGTCACAAGGCAGTGAGCCTTTCAGGGCTCATATACTGACAGCTAGAGTTAAAAAAAGGCAGAAATACCTCTTTCTTAGCAACTTAGCAATAATCCTAATTGGTCCATTCCTCATCAAGTCATCTCTATTTTGTTTCTTCTCTTTTTTTTCCCCCCTAATTTATTGATACAGGTTTCACAGGTTAAAAAGGAAATGGTTGCAGGAAAGAATGTGCAGTATAACATGCAGTACTGTAAGAAAGAAGAGGAAAAGATGGCAGTTGTGTAAAGCAAATTTTACTATATAGAAGAAAAATACTTGCATGAGAATTATACCAGAAGGAAAAATGCATCTTCAGGAACAGCCAGCTAATAGGACATTGTCATTCACAAGCTTTGTGCTCTGATGGAGACATACATAAGCATCTCCAAAAGAAAAATAAAAAAAAAAAACAACCCAAAACCAAAAACCAGACAATAGAATGTTTTATAGATGTTGTGCTAATATGTATCAGAAAAACCCCGTGGCCGAGCTCTGTCTCCACTGAAATAAATAAAGAGGTTGCTGTCGATTCAGAGGAATTCGATTTAACTCTTCACATTTATGAATTTCTATGAATGCTGGGAAATCCTTGATGATGTTCTTCTGCTTCATACAATTGAGATGTATGAGAAAATCTTGCTCTTTGCCAATCCCATACTTTATTCAGGTCAGCACAACCTCTCCTACATCATTTAATATCATTCCTATAAGTAATTCCATTATTTCCAAGGAGAGAAGTTTCTTATGCACTAGGAAAGTGCCACTATAAATGTTTTCTGCTTTATAAGCTATTTTCACATCCTAGCAGAATATGGAAAACACTTTTCACTGTTAACACATTTGTACCAGTGTAGTATTAGATGAAAAGGAATCCTATTCCTTTCAGGTTTAATTTCCATACAACTTTTTAACTGGAAATTGCATTTCAGAATCATAAATTAGTCATTTCTTTATGCAAAGACTTCATGATATAGGAACACAATAGGCACTTACATATTTGAATTAAATATTTTCCTTTATAAGAAATCTGAAATACTGGAGCTTCTCTCTGCATCAAATTACCACTGAATAAGTTTAGACCCTTACCGATGAGTCTTTTAAGGGAGGTTTTATTGTCATTATTTGAGAACAGGAAAACATATAATTGTAGGTGACATACAAGATTTTTCCTACAGGAAATCTCTGCAATGATTACTGCCACTTTCAGATTTAGGTGTAGGAGTCATCCTTAACTTTCCTTTAGTTCACCAGAAAGAAAGGCAAACGAATAAAAACACCTAAAGAATTTTCCCTCAAATTAGAAGAGTTGCCTTATTTCTGTTCTAACCACTAAAGGTAAATTAACCATATGCTTGAGATCTTGTAATTAAAAGACTTTTGTGGGAGTTAAAATGAAAAGCTGCATTTTATTAAAATATCAGTGAACGTTCCAACAGGTCTTTTTTCTGAATCCAAGACTTGATCTTAAAAACAAGCAGATAACAATCACTAGCTTCTCCCTACCCCTGCCCCCTCCCCCCAAAAATAAATCCCAATCAACTAACTGAAAAAAACCTCAACTTAAATGTTAAATGCTTTTCTACTTGCCTGTGCATGAGCTAACACAGGATTAATGATTTACCTATCATTTTGCAGCAAAATTTTTCATCATAATTCCCCATCCTTTCCTTTGTTCCGGGCAAAAGCTATCAGTAGCTCATAACATTTCCAGTATTTCTCAGGAAATATCACTCAAGCCTATGACTTTTTCCAGCTCTTCACTTATTGCCAGTGATTATCTACCCCAAAGGAAAAATATTTTGAAAAATGCCGTCCTTTGGAAACATACTCTGTAGGCTGCAGACAGTGTGAAGCAACATATTCTTCTCCTTTCTCCAAATTTGCCAGATTTACAGCTGTTAAGTTTCAGAAGGAGCACTCACTTTAAATTATTACTTTCTCATCATTGCTTCATTGTGAGGAGAAGGAACAATATAAAAGATATTGCTGTCTTTTCACTCCCTGCATTTTAGAATTTTAAATTCCAAAAGCAAAGTAAATTACATTTCAGTTCCAATTTTAAAACTAAGAGTCTAACCAGACAAGCCAAATAAGTATTACTACAGGTAATAAATAAGAAACAGGACATAGTATTATCTTTGGATTATATGTGATTCACTAATGTTGTGCCACAGCTGATATTTTATAAATTTAATTTCCTTCATACAATTTCAATAGCAAATACTATTCACACAGTGTTCATAAGTCACAGTGAAAATGCATTGTTAAAGCAGGCAAAGCTCTTCATTATAAAGATAGCTCTGCAATAAGAATCTAAATTCAAATTTGTTCATGTTTATTTTTGTAAATAATTCTAAATTTTCAAGTGGCTACTACAAAGCATACGCATTGAGGAAAACAAAATTAATGAGAAAGTATCAAAATTTTTTTATGGTAAAAACGATCAAAAGACTATGAAGGCAAAATATTGAAAACAGCTTAGAAATATTACTCTGAAGAACAAAAGAAATCTTAGCTGAATTTTCAGTGAAATTAGACATTTCAGTGAGAAAACTTTTCAGAAAACTTTTAAGCTAAAGTTTTTGAGAGTTTTTCCACTAAAAA
Source organism: Coccyzus lansbergi (assembly GCA_033558105.1). Taxonomy (NCBI): domain Eukaryota; kingdom Metazoa; phylum Chordata; class Aves; order Cuculiformes; family Coccyzidae; genus Coccyzus; species Coccyzus lansbergi. Next base: position 1,421,851 of record JAUMJK010000128.1, read on the forward strand.
TAAAAACATAGACTCTTAGAAGGTTTTATTTTTTATTTCCAGAAGGTTGTATGTATTTACATGGGTTGTTTTTAAGCCTATGCTACTTTCTACTCTCTGTCTCTTGATTCAAAATATCAATAAGTCATAAAATGTCTTGATTTTTTTAATAAATACCATGAATATTAATAGTGTAAACAAGACCCACTAATTTCATTGGCATTTGGAGGAGTATTTTCTGGTTTTAAATGTTATTTTTCTCCAGTTTACTGATATCATGACATTTTAGTATTTTTGTTCCTTGATTTGGAAGAAAACATTCCTTCAACATTTGTCCTCAAATTTCAATTTTAACTATTTCTTCTTAAAAGGATATGCAGCTTAAATGTCTTGCAAGAACTTTCTTTGAAAATTTTATTCCTGAAATAGGAAAAATCCCATGTGAAAAAGTCATGATCATTCCAACCAAGCTCAAAAAAATTGTTAGTCTTGCCAAACCAGCATTTTCTTATGTAGGTCTGTACCAAATGGCATCTTCTCTGCTTCTGCAGTATTTATTGTTGTAACAATGTATCTTAGAAGGTCCATTTACACATGGACCTATGATGCAGGACACATACATGCAAGTGTCCCCCACCAAAAGAGTTCATAAAATGAAGAATGATTTGGAAGAAATGGTCTCATCCCAGCTTTACAGTTAAAAATAAGGACTATGTTGTCAAAGATAATAGAGGAAGTCTGAGGCAGGATCAGGACTGAAATACGTATTATCTAAGTGTCAATCCAGATTTTTTTATCACAAGGATAAGTTTCTCTCCAACAGACACACCATCAGAGGTGCTTATCCTGATACACAATCTGTGTTTATAAATTCAACCAATCCTTAATATAGAACTAGGTCTGCAATACAAAACTTGCACTTGATTACTGTATACTATCTTGCAATAAAGAGACCCGAGGTCAAAGTCACTGTCTTATTTAATGCAAATGTAAATTTAAGTTTCACCAAAAATAATTGCCTATAAGAATGGTACTGCGTTTGTAACCAAATGACTTTTCTCTAGGAATGTGAAGAAAGATCTATACCACATTTCAGCTCCTGCATTTTGTTCCCTCTTTAATTCTTCATCACAGCCCAACACAGAAAGTACTGAGTCCATGTCTTATCTCAGATACACTGACATTTCCAACCCAATGAAACTGTAGGTGTTGTTTTCACACCGCGTTCTTCCAAACCTTCAGATTTCACTACACGCAAACCTGTTCCAAGATGTTGCCTGCAGCACTATGTGAACTTGCTGTCAACTCAATTTATTTATGGATGATGGTTGAGTTTTATTCTCTTGAGGTCAATATTCTCTGCTTGTACATGTATGGGTAAAGATCTGCACAGCTGAGCTGACACATTACTAACATTTTACAGATTTTTTTTGCTTCTGAGAATTACTGTCTTCAGAATTAGAAAGTCAAATTTAAAGAACATACATTTGAAAACGTGGAGAAATTGTAACAATTAAAGTTCCATTTTTTAATATTCAGATTTGTATTTTTCACTGGACTATGGAGCCTTAGCCCCTAGATGCCCATTTTGAGTACAGTCATCCTTTGGCAATTTTAGCTGCTGCAGTAAATGCAACAGCAAACTACTGAGTCAAAAGTCTTGGTAAAAGCCATTGTCCTGAATGCTGACTCAGCATGAAAGCCACACACCTCTTATCAGGGCTACACAGGAATACCAAAGGTTGATATGGTTGTACAATAAGTGACCTGATGATCAAACAATAGACCAGTGAATGATGTTATATCAAAATATGCAACATTCTGACCTCAAGTAGAAGTCCCAACCATTTAGGCAGTTTGCTGTGCTGGAAGAAGAAACTATAAAATCATTAGTGAATTCAGATGTGGATGCAGATGTGGCCACAACCTAAGTGGTAGTGCCCTACTATGGCCATATTCTCATTGCTCTCTACAACTACCTGAAAGGAGGTTGCGGAGAGAAGGGAGCTGGCGTCTTCTCCCAGCTGACAGGGGACAGGACAAGAGCTCAGCCAGAGGAGATTTAGGCTGGACATTAGGAAGAATTTTTTCAGAGAAAGGGTCATTGGGCATTGGAATAGGCTGCCCAGGGAGGTGGTTGATTCACCTTCCCTGGAGGTGTTTAAGTCATGGGTAGATGAGGTCCTGAGGGACATGGTTTAGTGTTTGATAGGAATGGTTGGACTCGATGATCCAGTGGGTCTCTTCCAGCCTGGTGATTCTGTGATTTTGTGATACTCTCATCTGCCAGCCTGTCTGAACTGCTTGTATCTTCCTGAAACAATTTGCAAGTTTTAAAGAAGGTGGTCATTTGCTTTGCTTTTCTTTCCTCTATTTATTTATTTTTGCCCTGGGTTTTGGTCTGAAGTTAAGTAACAAACTGTGTTACCAGGAGGTCACTGCACTTATTTTAGTGATAACTTCTTCACTGCTGAACCTGCACTTGGGGCTGACCCCCTACTATGGGAAATGAAGCTGAATTCCAATAGATCGTGTTCATTTGCACAGTCAGTACATTAAACCTTTCTAAGCCTTGACTCCATGACAATTTTCCATGTGCAGACCATTATGCATGACAGGTGGGTGTTCTTACTTTGACTTTAAGGGGTCAACACACTTACAGCTTCAGTATACATCATTCTACTCAGAGGGCTAACAATGCAATCACGGACTTTGGCAGAGGGCAAAAAACCTGAAAAACTGTCTGAAGAGTACTTATCCAGGTAAAAATTAATACCAAATTGTCAAGAACTTGCTGAGATTTTATTCTGTGTTGCACATTCTCTATAGACAAATAGACTGCAGTCATCAGAACTGCAAACCTTTTTACATTCAACCAACACGTCAGTTTGAAATACTGAATTAATTCATCTACCATAGTGTTCACAGCAGTGATCATCTCTTCAGACTTGTATTTAATACTGTGCCTAAGGTTTGAACAAAGCAACAGTCCTGTTGAATGCTGTGCTGCTTTAAATTTCCCAGTGCTTGCGCTTAAAAAATGAAATATCCATAAAATAAATCCTAGTGGGATTAGTGGACGTAGGGCAATGTTCTCCATAAATTTGAAATCTATAACAAGCTTGAATTTTCGACACTTACAGATAGATTAACACAGTACAAATCAAATAAAATCTGTAGTTTATATACATGTTACGTTTGATTGCTAGTAATGACAGAGAATATTTTATGTTATAGTAGTCAAATTGACTTATATTCTACAATTCTGCAGTCTAGTAAAGAATTCATAAATACTGTCAGATAGAAAGATGAATCAATAAGGAAATGTGAATCTAAGCCTTTGTATAGTTTCACATAGACTCATGTAAAAGTCTTTGTCTCTATTCTTCGATCTGTAGGGCTATATAGATCCCAGAAACTCAATTTTTGTATTCTACAGGGCTACGGAGTAGCTGCAATTACATTAGGTCATTTTCTGACTTACAGAAATATTTCAAGGTTTCACAAAATATTTTGACATTTTCTTTTTAATGCTTGAGGACAAAACAAATCTTCAGACTAGGAAAATACCCCAAACTTCCGAGAAAAACAAACAATCAGACAAATATCCATACTCTAAAAAAACAATAGCCTATTTACTTGGATGCTAATATTAGAAAGTAGAATTCATGTTTCTGATGCATTTGATCCAGAGTGGACCCTTGAGTATTGCTCTCTTATAAAGCTGATTGCACTAACACCAGGCTAATATGAACTTCAGGAAAGATGGTTTCCTAGTTAGAGTAAAATAATTTTACATTTCTCTGTCACAAAAAAAACCCCTTCAACTTGCATTACTGCGTTCTGTGGTTTGCTTGTATTTTGTTTTGTTTAAAGGTGGCCCAGCAACTTTTATACAGGACAAAGATTTCTGCATATAAGACTCAAAGTGACAGAGGAAATCATTCTTCTGAGAGATGTTTTTCTTGGTTCCCCTTTGTGTGTTTTGCTTCAGAATAGAGGTTAGGGAAAATTAGATGGAAAGATTTCTGCACAGGGAGGTTTTAGATTTCCCAAATACAGAGCAGGGTTAGACAAGAGTACCTATTCTCATTTTATCTGAATTAAGGTACATTTCTCACTTGAAAACATAACTTGATGGAGAAGTATAAACTTAACTGCAGCTTTGCAAAAATCATTAGAATACATTAAGAGATAGAGGTATCTGTAATTTTAAACCCGTGATCCCTGTTACCATTGATTACATTGTGCATGAGATTATGCAAAGGGCTCCAAGGCTCCAGTAAGCTTCACTGACTGTGAGGATAGGAAACTTTGGTAATAATATTTTATGTACACCTGTCTCTATTGAGGCATGTGGCAAACTTATTTATGCAGGGACAGCAGAGGGGGTACTGGTTAGAAGGAGAGGTCAGTAGGGAACTTGAGAAGGGCTGTCAGAGACAAAGGGAGCTTTGGAGTAAAATGATAAGATTGGAGACCAGGAGCAGATAATGAGGCTTTAGGATGGCAGAAATGGTAATGGTGGAACTCATGGAGAATTAGAGGAAAGAAAATAAACTTAACAGCATAGTGTGTGCTATCAGACCAAAGGATCACCCAGCCCAGTGTCTTGCTTCTAATCACAGGATCATAGAATCATAGAATGTTTTCAGTTGGAAGGGACCTCAGAGATCATCTAATTCCAAGCCCCTTGCCATGGCAGGGACACCTCCCATTGGATCAGGCTGCCCAAGGCCCCATCCAATCTGGCTTTGAACACTTGCAGGGATGGGGCAGCCACAGCTTCCCTGGACAACCTGTGCCAGTGTCTCACCACTCTCATCGTGAAAAATTTCTTCCTAACGTCTAGTTTACATTTTCTCCCTTTCAATTAACAGTCATTCCACCTTGTCCTATCACTACATACCCTTGTAAAAAGCCCCTCCTCAGCTTTCTTGTAGCCCCCTTCTCCAGCCCAAACAGCCCCAACTCTTTCAACCTGTCCTCATAGAAAAGGTGCTCCAACCCTCTGATCAACTTTGTAGCCCACCTCTGGACCCATTCCAATAGTTTCATATACTTCTTATGTTGAGAATTCCAGAATTTGACACAGTACTCCAGATGAGGTGTCACAAGAGAGGAATAGAGGGGCAGAATCACCTCTCTTGACCTGCTGGCCATGATTCTTTGAAAGCAGCTCAAGTCATGATTGGCTTTCTGGTCTACGAGCGCATATTTTTGGATCGTGTTGAGCTTCTCATCAGCACATGCGAGCCCTTCTCTTCAGGACTGCAATGCATCTCTTCCTAGTGAGATCGAGAGCCACAGTGCCAGCCATGTCATGCAAACCCCACTTCCCACAGGGCACTGAGCATTCTTCAGGCATCACATGAACATCCTGTGGTTTCAGTTCAGCCAAAAGTCAGAAATTTCTGCAGAAAAACAATGTTTTAGAGGTCCAATTTTCAGTACAAACAAGTACATTGTGTAAAGTGCACTGTATCAAACTTATAAAGTATTGCTACTGCAAACATCTTGGGGTTTAACACAGAAGTTTTCATCACTCTCTGCCTTAAACACAAAAGTAACATGAAACAATATTAATCTTGCTCAGAAAAAAAACCATTTTGGGACAAGTTGAGGGACATTCTTATAGTTACAGAGAAATTTTGTCAATAAAAGATTTATGGCTTTCTTCCTAACAGTTAAGGATAATTATTTTATGAAATAGCTCACTAAGTGGTATGATCTCAAGTTTCATCCAATCAACAAATGAGCTACTTCAAATAGGAAAATATTCTCGCTCTTTAATATCTTTGTTTGGTTTAGCAGTAAAAATTTTAGTTGCAAAAATACCTTTTCTTATGAAAAGGCAGTATTTTACTCGTATCCTTATTCTCTTTTTTTCTGTTTTCTACTACTTCTAGATTTCTGATCTTACCTGTGAAAGGCCTTCCTCTTGTAGTCTGGGACCATTAATTTTAATTCTTAAGGGGGCTTAAACTCCAGAGACCATGGACTTGTTTTGTTCACCTGTAACCAAAGTGACAGCATTTCCACTTAGAAGAATAACTCTAAAAATGCTCAACGACAGCTACAGCATGTCCCAGAAACAGAAGTCTATCTCCTTGTCACAGTTTTTGTCCTCTTGTTGCATTGTCCCTTGTCAATGTAGGTTTACAGGACTTTGCTTTGTCCTTCCTCTCCTGTGCAAGTGTGAAGTGACCAAGTTCAGAGTGGCACAAAAACAGTATTGTACTGGCAATGAAAATGAAAGGTTATGTCAAACCAGAATCAACAGCAGAACCATTAGAAATGTCACCTGCAGAGAGTAAGAGGAATTTCTTGAAGCATAATCTCCTCTTTCCCAGTAATAAAATACAAATGTTATGAGAAAAATTCAGGTCTTCTCATGAAGTTTTTACTTCACATAAAAATGCAATGTTATAGTTACTATAAACAGTTTCTGTTTTGAAATCTCCTCCAAGTTATTAAGACCCAAAGACTTTTCTTCTAATAATAGTGCCATTACAATCACCATTACATGCACAGAATCATTCTCATTGTCTGGAACCCACATGAAGTACATGGGCTCTTCATTGCACATCTGCACCCATGACATTAGTATTCCTAACAGTGCATGCTTGGCCTATTGTGGTCAAATGAAAAATCAGGCACGGGACACAAAAATGGAAACGGTTTTTCTATGCCTTCTAAGCAGCATACACATTCTAAACTGGTTTTAAAAAGATGACATGCTGGGAAAGTAGAACTAATAAATACTGAGAATAGAATATGCATCCTGAGCAGCTGCTTTGTCTTTCCAGAACCTGACTGCCCTCATTCATTGAAATGTGCATCTTAAGAAAATAACAGCTCTTCTTTCAAAGAAATGCAGATAGCACTTAAAAATGTATGCCAAAGAAAAAGCACTTCCCACCTCTTCTTTTCTTTGTTTAATGAATTGTCTAGTAGCTGATACACTCCTCTGAGATGAAGGAATACACTAGCTCTAAGTAGTAACAGCAGCAGTTTGGAGAGTGGAACTATTCTTTTTCTTCTGCAGCAGCACCATTATTTGCCACTATGCATTGAACCAGGAGAAGAAAGACCCAGGAAGAGCACACAACTCTATTGTAGTTGTTAGGCTCCTCACCTAGGAGATGTGTCCTAGATTTCTCCTTTCTATATAAGATGAATAAGCGGATGTGGGTGTGAGAGCAATAGTTTAGACTTCCTCATCTGAAATGAACTTCCTGCATTCCAGTATACAACCAAGCTTCCTCTTGCACTCTCTCCTCCTAACCTCCCAAACGCAGTGTTCCTTGCACAATGATGCAATTCCACCAGGAAGAGAGAGGAGGTTCCCTCACCTTTCCCACACTCTAGTACTTACCTCAGAAGAAAACATTCTTAGAAAAGTGAGGCGCTGTGGACTTGTGCAGTGCTAAGGCTTCATATACTAAATTGAGCGATGTCTCCATGGTGACTGGAAGCCTTAAAAACATAGGAAGTGATCAAAAAACTTCCACTGTAATGGTGATTAGGGACCAGCTCCTTTCACACATTAGGTATGCTCAGAGAACACATATCAGGACTTTCTGCTCTGATGAGTTTCAGGAATGTATTGGCCTTTGGTGAAGGAAGTCAGTTAACTACTGGAGTTTCCCATCAAATAAGGAGTCATTGGACTAGAAAAGTTACAAGGAAGCCAGCTAGTGTTTTCTTGCTTAATCACTGCGTTGGATTTTGTCATCAAATTCCTATTCCAGATGCCTCAGGCCTTCTTGAAAGTAGTGGCTTTGTAGCATTTTATCATGGCTCTGAAGATTCAGGAGATGTTTCTAAAGACTCTTATCAGTCAACTCACCTATGAATGAAACTCCATCTGTATGGCCTGAGGAATCAGTAGAAAGCTGAATGCTTCAGCACCAACAGATTATATTTGGCTAAGCCACCTTCTAAACTCAAGTATATCTTAATTTTTCATTTGGAAGAGGCTTCATCAGCAGCATAGAGGAACATTAATTACAGAGATTCAGACTTTCATATGAGGTAAGATGAGAAAAAAGAAGACAGTTTAATCAAGAGGACTTAATAAGAAGAAAGATGGGAAGCAGGATACATGGTGAATGATTGACAAGGAACAGATTGGATGTTCATCATACAAACAGTCATACATCCTTACAATATATATTGCAAGAAAACTTTGAGAAAAATCCTTTCAAGAGCTTTTATATAATACATGCATATATCTAAAAAGCCTGCAATCATTCTTTCCCAAGGCAAAAAGAAATCATAGAACCTGAGGATGTATGCATTGTTTCCTGACTCTTTTTCATGTTGGTTTCTACATCCACTAGAAGAGATGATTTTGCTAGTATGCAATTCACTATTATTGAATTTGTCCAGGGATTGCAGCAACTTCTTTGGAAATTGCAGGATGCATCTGAACTTATTTTAATTACAGAACTAGCTCATTAAAATTTCATGTCATCTGTTAGTTCCCAGAACTGCTGAACACAATTTTTAACCACTATATTTGTTAGTAGCTTATCAGTCTAAAAATCTGATTGGTTTACTCTTTTTTTTTTTTTCTAATAAGACCTAAGAGATGAAGAACTTCAGTGAAAACAAGAACTGGATTTAAAAACAGTTAATCTAAACACACAGAATGCGCATAAAGATATTTTGAAAAGTTCTGTTAAGAGTGATAATGTTTTACTTCCTGTAACGGTGCATTCAGTTATATTTGTGCATATGTTGTATAGACCTGCAAGTTTTCTAGCTGTTTCAAGTTTTGCCTTGGGTTCATCTGTTATAATCACATGTGAAATATCCACATCTTACAATAAGATTTTCCTGCTCAATGATAAAAGAAGAAGGAAGAGCTCTTTTATTGGAGTTTGGAAACGTAAAGCTTTACTAATGGTGTTAAATTCTACTAAATGGCATTTATCTTTGTTTTGTATATTGTAATATAATGAAAACTGTTAAAGCCAAGTGGTTCAAAGTTAATTCAACATGTTCAAAGGGGAATTAAAGGTTTTAAATACAGATACATATTTTTAATATTATATTTTATTTCTAGCCCTGGGTGGTGGATACGCACTTTATTTAGCAAATACGGTTTTATAGTGACAAGTTTATAACAGGATCAAGAACATAAGTATTTGATTACCTGGTCAATGAACAAGTTTAGAGATATGGTAGAAACTTCTGCTTTAAATTGCAGATAGATTGGCATGATTTTGCATGTGCTAATACTTCCTAATTTAATATCCGCATCTTCAAGTGAGCATCAGCCAGAGATTGTTCATCCTCAGCATTTTGACCTTCATCCACTTCAAGGTGGATAACTACTTGTTAAAAATTTCTGTAGGAATCCACAATCCTCTGAATCTTAAGGAAAAGTTGTGATGCTGTAGTGGCTGTAAAGTTAGCAGCACAACTTCTTTTTTTTTTTGCTTAGTATTTAGAGTCAACACAAAGAGTCAGTCTTCCCGTAAAAGAGAAGATGGACTTGTTCTCCCAGTCCTGCAGCAGGGCAGGTCCAGAATATGAATGCCTTCATGATAAATCTGATTTTCAGTCCACATCTTGAGTCATGCATCATTTACCTCTACCTCTTTCCTTCTGAGATGGAATCTTTTTTCTAAAACATTTCACAGGCCCTTCAATATGAGATGAGATTTTCTAACACTGTGGTTCCCTAGGATTTTTTTAATAAGATGCAATCTTTTCAACAGCAGTACTCCAACTGAAAACATATTTTTTTCTAAAGTGTAAACAAATAAATTAAACCTCTCACTTAAGCAATATCACTAGCCAATTTTCAATTACCCTTAATGTTGACATGAAGGTTGGAGGTAAAGTGAGGCAGAAATTCATAATAAAAATAAAGCATACATATCACTCATATTGTAAATGCATCTTTGCCTTAGAGCTGAAAAAGAAAGACAAAGGAAAGATCACACACTAGAGACTGGAGAAGAGATTTCTGAGGAAAAGAGTAAAATGCACTAAGATTTTACGATTACAACATGGTATGAAGTCTGGCAACTAGATGTAATAAAAGATGACAAGACAGCAGATCTAGATGAATAATATCCTATCATTATGAAGTAAGTAGCAGACGAAGCAGGAAAGCCTTTGGCAAATCTTATGGATAGCTCATCACAGACAGAGGAAGCATAAGAGGAATGGAAAACATCTAATATAGTTCAAAAGTTTAAGAAGGATCAAAAGAGTAACTGTGATTCCATTTGTCAACTGGATGCCGAAAGTACTCATAGGGGATGAATACTATATAACATTTACAAATCTATTATTTGGCAAAGGATAATTTGTGTCTCTGCTTAGAGTATCATTGTGGACCAGTCTGTCCCAAGTTAAACCAGAATAGCAAACAAAACAATGGCAAAGCAAAAATAACAGACTCACTTGAATGTCTTCTTTTAGAAATCGTAAAGTTTTTCTGCAAAGGACTGTTTTAGTGTGATGGGAAAAAATATTGAAGCTAATTAGAGAATGGAAAAAGCAGAGAAAATGATTTTTCTTAATGAAAGAAAAGAAAGAAATGGCTTACGCTGCAGCTACAAAGGTACTTACTCTGCTCAGCCCTACTTTTTGCAGCTAATTTCAGCTAATGATATGTGTACACATTTTAAATCATTATTTTTGTAATGATGCAAAATTGAAGGGATGTGTAAAAGCCAGTGCAAGAGAAGGCACATAAATCTTACTAAAGATTAAGAATTTGGAACAAAAGAGGATCTTACATCATCCAGACAAAAAAAATGGAACTTAGTGAGAGTGCTGATAACATTGTAGTTTTAAGTATAATCTAAAACTGAACATAATGGAAAACATTGAAAAATATTTAAGGGTAAAATATTGAAGGAATCACAGATGTGATTCAGAACTTTTCAGCTTGTGGGAGATACAGTAATATTAGGAGAAAAATCATCCTTTTTCTTTTTTCCTGCACAACTAATACTAGTTGTCTCATATTGTCATACACATGAAATAACTGAAATGCTACCAAACTGTAGATGTGCAAAGTCATACACATGAAATAACTGAAATGCTACCAAATTGTAGATGTGCAAAGAGGTGACTGTACAGATGACATTCATTCAGACATCTGTCTCTTTTAATGCTATTCTCATTACAAATTATGAAAAGCAGAAACTTAATCCAAATCTCTGTGGAAGGAAAATTATTTCAAAAGCAGTAATACACCAATATTAATAGTTTCTTCTTGCAGAAAACCCTAGATATTGGCTAATATTACTAGTGTATCTGCTCACTCAGGTCATGAGGGATGACAGTAAAGTTCATATTAAGTATCTCTGACTACTCAGCAAAATATAACATATTTAAATTCTTTGGGCCATGAACTATCTTTCCCAGTGCCTTAGTTAGCTCTAGTACTGTTTCTTTCGTAGTGTTTTTCCTCTTCTAATAATGTGGCAGTCCATTAATTTTGAGACCTACAATTCAGATCTCTAGACTTCATTTTGTTCTCACTGAAACCATCCAGTGGGTTAAACTCCTTTTTACCCACAACTCAATACTGAAATCACAAACTTTGAGTAGATGATCTTCTTTTATATGAAGCATGTATAGGTGCAGATTGTCAGCTCTGAAAAGGATTCATACACCATTTTATGCAAAATCCTGTACAAAGGAACTTGTAAGACCCTCTTCAATATTCCCTTCACACTGTGACCCTCTGGGCTGACGGCATCCAAGGGTCTTTCCTCCACAGCTCCTTGCTTTTCCCCTGGGTTCTGCAAATCTTTACGACTTACCTTTAATTCTCATACTTTATTTTGTACCAAAGCTATGGCAGGCCTCTATTTCTGTCATATATCAAAACATCTAAATATTTAACAAGAAATTACATCTTTCTCCTATACATACACATCTCTCCTAGTCATCTTGATCACCTAACATCTTTGAAAAAATTTCAGTTCCTTCTGACTATGTCAAAATCAGTGCAAAATCACAGAGATCTGTAGACTCGCCTACAATTTTCACAGGAAAAATGCAGGATTTGCCTCATTCTCCACTCTTATTTCTTGATTTTCCCATTGTGTAACATGATATGCTATATATGGTGTAACTGATGGAGAGAGGTGCTGCAGATACAAGCTCTGTATTTGTAATATGAGATAAGAATTTGAGAGGACGCACAGAATTACAACTTGAGAAATCACAAGTTATTGCCTTACTGCTCACTTTCTCTCGCCCTTCAAGTATAGGAGCCCAGAGCAATTGCCAGAATGTGGTTCTGAATGCTGATCAGCTCCCGGTTAAAGAAAATAATTTCTGTAGTCATGAGAATTATCATAATTTAAGTCTTCAGTAGCTAGGGGCCTCTCTTCAAAGAAGGCAGATAAGGGGTGTGTCTTAACTAGTAAAACTGCAATCTTAGAAATGACCTGCTTGTTTCAGACAGAATGAAACCTGAATTCACCCAGACATTCACCCAGATGTGGAAGCAGACATTTCTTATGCTAGTCCTACCATATTCCTTTAGGAGAACTGGGTTTGGGAGGCCTTTGTGTTAGTATAGAGCGTTTCCTATGATGAACCTCAGTAGTAGATAATAATTTACACAAACCCACATTTTTAACTGCAAAGCTTCCTGCCTCTAAAGGTAAGACTTACATTCACTCTATTATGCTGCGTAAAGACTCACAAACAGCACCAAGTTTTACTCTGCTATACTGGAAAGAATAGTGTCAGGAATAAAGCAAACACAAAAGCTATCTGGCTAGGTCAGGTAAAATCTCTTATGTCATTGTTTACATTGCTGATATTCCTGACAGTTTGTGTCATTAGAGGACATGGTTCTTTCTACTGGAGCTAGATTGGACTTTGCAGCCTGAACATCCTCTTAAGTCTAGTTTTACCAACCACATCAATTGCCATAATTCTTGGAAGTGTTAAATATAAATCCAAATATCTCACAGCACATCCAGCTCTTCTTCCAAACATTGCCAAGTAATTCAATATGCAAATGAGGGTACCTGTCTCAGTGGTAGGTCAAATACTTAGAATGAAATCTTAATAAAAACAGAGATAAAGTACATATATGGGAACAACAACAAAACCAAAACTTATTAATAACCAGTAGCCAAAATTCTGCCATGAACATAAAAAAATAAACGTGTACTCCAAAGAAAGAAAACAGAAAAAATTAGTGTTGCTTTGGGGAAAAGAGATAGTCAAACCACTCATAAGAACACAATCTGAAGACATTCCAGGTTGTGACTGATCCAGCATGGGAAGGCAGGAAACCCTTCCAGTCTATTGTATCAGACCTATTTAGATCTTCCCTTGACACAAGGCAAGACATTGTGATTAGAAGATGAAAAGTAAATTGAAATTTGAGGGACTCATGCTCTACTTCAGTGGGGAGGGTTTAATTGGCCTCAGCTCACATCTTCTTGTCTTACATAAAATACAGACATTGAGTACTTTGAAATCTGCTGATTAGAAGTATTTAAAAAAACAACAATATTATTCTGTTAACTGAAACTTTACCTCACATGTATCTTGCAGCTTCCCTTGACTGACAGCTTCTTTCTCTCAGCTGCCAGGAAATCTTGACCCTTCTCGTTGTAGCACACCCACTCTCTTGAGGACACTCAGCCTGATGTGAGCCATTCGAGAGCCAGCCAACTCTCTTCCTTGCAGCTCAGCAGAGTGAAGAAACTACTCAAACATTCAATATTGCATGAATACAAGTGCACAACTCATGATGTAGCCAATTTCCACACAAGGGGGAAAAAAGCATATTTTCGGGACTTCCAGCAGTAACAATCAGAGGTTGTTAGTAATATACCTTGGTTTCAAAACATAGCAGTTCTTGCATTATTGAAGAGACCGGGTACTTATAAGTAGCAAGACCAGTGCAGAAAAGCATTATGGATGACATCTCATTGATACCTGCTTGGAAATAGTATATTAGTTCCATTGGAGTCTAGCCTTTTGCCTTGGGGGATATGATTTAGTAGTAGACAGGTATGGTTTGGCTTGATGATCTCAAAGGTCTTTTCAACCTCATAATTCTATGATTCTGTGATAATTCTTTTCCTAATAATCATTTGTCAATAGACTGATAGATTAATATGTATGCTTAGCATCTCACTTTCCTTTTCAGAACAGATTTGTCTGCAAAGAAGCACAGGGAGGAAAAACAAAACAAGGAGCAGCTTTTTGACTGATCTTTCCTTCATTCAAAAGCAAATGGCTATAGAACTAAAAAAGGGCAAAAGTAGCAGACATCATGACCCTTACCAAGAAGAGTACAAATAAATGAGATTAGAAACTATTTCTCCTGACCATGATTGACATGTACAGAGAAAAATAAAAACACTACTCTTTTTTTTCCAAGAACAACTATTGAAACCTAAGCTTTATTAAGTTGTCTGGGCGACATGACTGTGACTTTCTCCCCATCTTTATTCCTAAATTAAAAAAAATGAACAGTTATTGGAAATAACCTAAACCAGAAAGGTTCCAGCTTATACAAAATGCCCAAGGTTTTAATTAGCAATTTTGAATTCTGATCACATTCAGTTTTTAAGGAAGGTAAATCCTTATTTTATTAGCGTTGGTGACTTACTTTCAAAATTAATTGTGGACTTCAAATATTGAGGTAGATATCTACTTTTCACTGGCTTTTACACGCTAAGTTTTAGTAACCTTTCTGGACTTGGTATGTGCAGTTCTGAAATTTTTATTCATGGGAGTAGCCCCCCACTCTCAAGGCACTCATTTAATGAAACTGAACATCTGAGTAAGGCTGTCTATGCTGGACAACCACATAGAACTGAGCCTGAGCAAATTTTCTGACTTTCTTCTGCTTTCAGAAGCTGAATTGCTCTTAACTCCAGTTTCATTCAGACAATGCTTACTCAAAAGCTCACTTAATTTTAAATAAAGACATGCTGGCAATCTGTTGGCTGAATTCAATATTTCCTGTTTCCTCCTTCAGTCTCATACACAGTTCTTCTAAAACAGTACCCTGCCAAATCTTTTCAACCATATGTTGCTTGAGTATTTCTTTACTTTAGGAAGTAACAGATGCCTACCCTGAGGGAAAAAATCAATTTATTCCTGTTACATGGTTCCAGTAAAGTATCAGAGTTATTCTGCTTTAAGAAAAGGGCAACCAAGCCTGAAAGGACACTTCTTTTACCTTTAAGAAATATTACATAAGTGGTTTGTACTGAATAATTTATGAACTTATACAGAAGAGTTATTCAAAATAGCTCAAACTGTACATTCATCATAACCTTTTCCTTCATCTTTCCACTAATTAATGCTTCTGAAAATTCCTAATTTTCAGTTTCATGAGATATCCATGTTTGGAAAAGTATCTCATTTTATGTTTGCAATGAAATATAAATGAACCATTTTATGAATTTTAATGAATCTTTATTAACTTTGGTCAGTTAACATTATTCATTAACAATTTATAAACACTTCAACCTAGCCCTATTGTACAGCATTATGAACTCTTATGAGAGTGTTTGATGTAAAAAAGGCATGATAACACTTTTGAGCTAGGGAACAAAAAAAAAAATCCATAGACTGTCTGCTCATTCAAAAGCTTCTGCATATGTCAATAACACACTTTTCTTAAATTAAACATTCAATAGGTTCATATGCATTATTGGAGTGGGTCTGCAAGGATCTTGTCATCTAATAGCAGACCCTAGACAGTATTGCTGTCTTTGTATGGAAGGAAACCCATCTAGGAGCTATTGAATTCACCTAAACCAGCCTCACTGTAAAATGCAATCTGTGATTATGGTTAAATTTTGCTTTTTCATTCATTTTGGAAAAAAGCACTGCTCTACATATCACTTAATGGTCTTTGAAAATTCTTGGTAGAACTGGGTCAGGATTTGCCCTGTAAAACTATTCCTTTCTAAAGGATTAAATTAAAAAAAATATATTTTTTTCACATTAGGTCTGCATAGTTTGCAGGCACAACCCCCTGAACTTTTGGAAGCTATTTGTATGGGGTTATTTTCTGATAAACTGGCTGCATCCATGTTCCTTGTGCTATTGTCATAGCTATCTTCTTGTCATCTGCAGGAGTAAAACATGATCAGTTCTGTTCAAAAGAAAGGCAAAACTCTTTAATGTCACTTATAAAGCAGACACACATGCTGTGATTCCTACAACTAAACATTAAGCACCTGAGCTGCTGGACTACCTTTCCTCACAGAGGAAAGGGCTGGCCTGGCACAGACATCTATTCTGGAAAATAATCCTGAGCACTCTATGGATGGGAGTTGTGTCAGCCTCAGAGTGCTAACTTTCCTTTTCTCTCAGCATTTGGGATTTTGTGAACGCCATTATCAGATGCCTAATTAGCAGTAGACTTTCTAGGATTATGAATTACGCTGCACCCCTGAGTCAGGCATTTCTGTACAAAACACATGCCTTGCTGGGTTTCTACCTGTATATCACTCACTCCATTAGATAGATGAAACCACAGCAGAGGGGTTTGAACCCAAATGCCCAGTTGATTGATCTCTACCACTGACCCTTCTCTAGGTCAGAGAAACATGCACCAAACAAGCAGCTGAGCTATACACTACCTATGTAATCTGTCACAGTATGACATTTCACCAAACACTTCTTATTGTCACAGGAAAGAGAAACTAGGAGAAAGTGCACTGTGCTGATAAAAGCATATGAAGTACAGAGGAAAATACAATTTTTTGAGGATGTAGGTTGATGAAAAACATCCCCACAGACAGAATGAGTTCAATGGGCACATTTTGCTTTTCTGTCAGGCCTCTCGATCTGTTTAATCAATAAAGTGCATGTTTTAAACCACTCCATTCTATTCTATAGTCAACATCTTAAAGTCAATTCATTGGTGTTTTCCATAGACAACAAACCACAATTCTCTTTCCTATGCCTCATCCATCCACAAAACACATTTTGTCAAACTATTCAATCCTCTCCCTTGAATGAAGCACATTCCATCAAATCAAACCATCTGCTCTTACAACAGAATGAATTCTGTCTAACACAATAAGCAGTGTACGAGAGAAGCATTTAACCTAACATGTATGTTTAACAAAAGGGAACATTCCTTATTTGGCAAGGCATATCTTATATTTTTTATGAATTTAAAAATACTGTACTAGTGTATATTGACAGCTGAATTCCACATATCTTTTGAATACAACAGCTGTCATATATAAAATATTTCTGAAACTTTTTCGCTTTAGAAATTTCAGGAGCAGGAATGGTGGGTATTAACTATTTTCATCCTTTGTAAAATTGAATTAAACTACTGAAAAATTGGTTTGGTTTACACTTATAGTCACAGAGGTAACTGTGTAGCAGCAGCTACACCTGAAACTATGGTACTATACTGAAAAGTCTTTAAAATGTGCTTCTTTCATTCCCATTGGTTACTATTGAGTAATGAAAATACCTTCATTTCCTCCCAAAATGCCAGAAATAAAATTCAATTCTTTTCAAAAAGAAAGAAAATTGAATATGACCTTTAACACATATGTTAAAATTCCTGATATAGAATCATAGAATCACTAGGTTGGAAGAGACCCACCGGATCATCGAGTCCACATATGTGGTCAAGTATTCTGTTTCTGCAGTACATCAGGGATATTTCCTGGATTGCAGTGAACACTGAAATTGTGACTGACACATCATTAGTACTCTCCGATTCTGCCATGTAAATCACTCTTACCAGAGCTTTTCTGTCTGAAAGTCTGGATGGGAAATTTATGAACATCTCTAGTTAAAGGCTTTAGGATCATGAGCTTGATCTGGTTGCATTAATTCACCATGACTGTATGAAATTATTCCTAACAAGAATATATAAAAAGTTTATCTTAACACTATGTGCCTTATTTCATGGTATATGTCACATTCTACATTACCATAACTATTTTGAGTGTTAAAATTTTAGCTGAGCCATTTTTGTAATGTTTTTGTGAAACAGCTGCTAATAACAGCCAAAATTAAAAAAGCAACTGGAGCCCCTTATTGAGTCAAATCGATGAGAGGATTGTAACCTTTACCAGAACAGAGGCTCATATTTGGGCTTGGAGGTGACTCACTAAAAGCACTGTTTGGTGATAAAAACTTAACCCATCAGAAAGGAAAAGAAGACAAATAACTGGAATGCTGAGAGGGAAGTAGCAGAAAGTCATCTTTTCAAGTGCTGGGAAATGACCTTGAGAAAAGCTGTGAGGGAATTTCTGAGCTGAGTAGTATCTGAAAAGGGGTTGGAGCTATTAAAAAAAATCTATTTTCCTGTTAGAAATCTCCTATGAAGGAAAGCAGGTTTTGTACAGTCTTGGTAAATAATAAAAATTCTCTTTCCCCTCCTACTCAACTAGATGGTCCTAGACTTTGTCTAAAGTGCACAAGATAAAAATGTGATTGAGTTTTATAATTGCATTTTTCTTGAGAATAAATCACGAAATATTCTCCCCTACCACCTGCAATCCCAGCTGCTTTAATTAGGGTCTCTAACTGCACATCTGGCAAAACCCAGCATGCTTTCCTCAGATATAGCCAAAAGTATTTTCTAAAATATGATATCTAATTCCTTTCACAGCAAACAGAAAATCAGACTGTGGAAGTATATATATGTATAGACAGATATATATATTTGAAGGAGAAATACCTGACATTATAACATTGTTCCACATCTCCAACAAATTTTAACGATATACAGTAAAATCTTGCCTAAATTTTAAGATGGTAGAAAAGCAAGCAGGTAGCAGATGAGGCACACAGGTGCCTGAGGCACAATGGGAGCAACAGAAAAGTTCTTGTGAGCAGCTGCAGGCAATGTGAGCCTGACAGCAGCATTCAGAAGTACAGGAGATGGTGTGCACAGCTCTAGTTGCAGTTTTATGCTTCAAAAGCCTCATTTGTCTGTAGAACATGGGCTTGACTGAAAAAAGAAATAAATATTGCAAAAAAATGGGAGTTCTCTGATTGTCCTTAACATAATTTTCCAAATACTTCCGTTTTTTTAGTTTAGTTTTGCTATTGCTTTTTTAGGGGTGTGGGGAGGGAAAGGGAAGTTTAAGCATATGTTCACTCTGCCGAAGAGAAGTCTTTGAAAAGGGTTTAAACAAAATTCCTCATGTTCATAACTAAATATTAGACTCAGAAATGGAGGATTCTTGATTTAGGCTGTGTACATCCAGTACAGTGGATTATTACTACTCACTATAACTAGGTTTCACAGAAATTTACAATGCAGCTCTTGCTAGTAGGTTTTTATGAGTTATATCTTTTTAATCTCAACCACAGCACAACTTCCTCTTCGCTTCATAAATACATAATAATTCCTCTTCATAAATGCATAATAATTCTTTATATCTGTCTCCATTTACTCAAAGATACTCTGCAAATGTTTCAGATCTGCGGCGTCGCTACTGGTTTGTAATGCAATTTTTTAAGCAAAATATAGCTGGAATTCAGACAGTGAATCAGAGCCACATACCTTGCCTGTCTTCAGCAAGCAATTGCTTAAGATAGTCTGAGTCAAAGATTTGTGATTTCGTTAAAGCAAAAGGAGATTTGAACTGAAAGATTCCCAAACAAGAACTGTATCTTAGATCTGACAGTGCCTTATGGGAGTGAATATAACCTGTGCTCTGATATGCTTTTGACTCTGGTCAAAAGCAGAACTCCCACTGGCTTTAGGCTGCAAATATTGCTCTTTTCTGTCAGCACTATAGTTTTGTTAAAAGAGGCACCTCAGCCATACCAAAGAAAGATTTATCCATGTGTAAAAGAAGTCTGATGTTGTCCAAAGAAAACACTGGTCTGCCGGTTTCAGGGCTTTTTATTTGTTTAACTCAGAGAAGATAGTTTTACTGCTGTGAAGGAAACCCAGTTACATTTTCACTATATTTAAGCACACAAAAAATACTACGCTAACTATTCTAGCATGGGTGCCTCACATGAAAATTTAATAACAGAGCATCTGAACTACTAGTGACACTTGTTTTCAATACATTGCTTTTGACTTCAGAAGCTGAGTGAAACGGTAACATGAGTCTCATGACTCCAGGAGGGATATTTTGAGTCTTTTCATCACTTACTTGAGATTCTTGTCCAATAAAAAGTTTTGTCTGCTTCAGTCAAAATTTTAGCCATATGAAGCCAATGTTCTTTAATGTAAAAAAATTCCAACCAGTACAGTCTGATGTATGATGACTAGAATAAAACAGAAGTTAGGATACTCGCTTTTATTTCTTCCATTCTGTTGCATTTGAATTTAGGAAACTTTTAGCTTACTAGCTTACTGTTACTCGCTGACTTAAAAAAAAAAGAACCCTTATTTCAATAATTTTAAAGATATCTTGCTTTGCAAAATATTTAGTTTAGAAATACTAAAAAACACCTATTACACCTTGACCGGACATGGACACTTGGTGGATTGCCATATCTTGCAGAAATGTGATGAGGTTTGTCTTTCAATGCTCTCTGCTCAGAGGTACCCAGGATGATGGTCAAAAAATTATGCCATATATACTTTGAGGTAAGATCCTTCCATACTCTGCAGTGTCAGAAATACTTAAATATTGATTCATGATTTGAAACCAAAGTACCACATCTTTTCTGCTGAATCTCTGAATGAATCTAAATGTCATATTTTCACATTTAGTTTTTCTTAAGAAATAGATAAATACTTAATTCAGTGAGGAATTGCATTAGCTGAAGAGGCTGAAGGTGATCAACTCACAAATCCTTGTGTATAATAACAGCTTTCTGAAAAGTGCACTCAACCCATACACCTGTATAAATTAGAAAAAGACCAGATTTTAACCTAGGTCTATAGCTTCCTATTAGATGTTCTGACAAATGGACTATGAAAAAGAAACATTAAAACAAATTTGCACAGGATAATTCAGCTCAAATTTACAAATAGATCCAAATGATATGTTGCTTGGACATAAAACTGGCACATAAAATATTCAATAATATATTTTACACAGATTTACATATAGCAATACTTGATAATATAAATCCCATGTTGGTGGGATTTTTTGCAGCTTCTGAGGGCTTTATGTGAGCAGTTTTTCTTTTGTACTTTCTTTTCTCTTGAGTTGTTTCCCCTCTTACTCAACTATATGGCCCTGGACTTCGTCTAAAAGTTTGTTTGTGGGTTTATCTGGAAGTGCAGACACTCTCTGCAAGTATACATTAGAACCTAGTACAGAACATTCTTCATTACAGAATAATTGTTTGCTTACTATGCAGATACAGTTATCTGTAGGTTAGGTTACAGTTACAGTTATCCCACCCACAACTCCACTAGCCTAGTTTCTTAAATAGCACTTAGATGGGATTATTACTATTTTAAAGTACCATAGACAGTATTAGACAATGTATAGACACAATGGAGGGCATGATCCTTTTCCACAGGTAGATTGAGGCATGATAAAGTAGGTGGTTGTTTTGATTAGCAAGAGTAACAGGAGCAGCAGCAAAAATGGTTGGATATCCTACACTCACTCTAAAGCACTTCATGGAGAGGAATAACCCTTGATCAAACCTAAATGCCTGAGCTGTTTAGAGCTGCATTAACAACAGCAGCTGATGAGTAAGCAGCCTTTCAGGTTGACTAATGTGTTGTGTAAACATATAGGAAGAAAAGTTCTGTGAAGGGTTGAGATATTCTTATAAAAGCACTTGCTATCAGAAGGTCTTATTTTTAATCACAGAGTCACCTCTCCATGACTTTACACTAAAATTCAATAGTTTCATACAGATGGCTTTTTTAATCTTCATAAACATGAAGAAGAACATAATTCAAAACCATAACCATTACTGAGTCAAGGTGGGCACATATAAATGTTCCACTTTCTTTGCTTAAAAGGATGGAAGATAAAGGTCATTTAATATTAACACTCGTCATCTAGCTGAAGATATACAGAAAGTAAAAGTTAGCTGTTAAATGGCTACTTCAGGGATGTAACACTTCTATTGTGCAAAATATAAAGGGTAATTACCAAATATTTCTGGAAAAAATTAGTGAGAATAATTCTTTGAGATTGAAGGGTAAGTACATAACAAGCAATTACAGGAAGAGAGTGCAGATGAAATAGTTTTGAGATACAAGATTCTGCTAGATTTTATTTCTGAATTTATCCATGGAAGATTGTTTGCAAGCAATTTTCCCTTTATTTTGTAGTTTTTTTTATACCTTTAATAAAAATAATTCTGAAAGGCTCTCTTCCCTTATTGAATCATTTTAGAGTATCAAAATATATAATTTAGTGCACTGTATCAAACAAATCAAATTTATTTCAGTTTGGTATCTTATTTTCTAATAAGATTGTGGATTATACAGTTTACATTAAAAAATAGGGCTTTTAAACTGATCATCCACCTCACCTGTGTGTGCAGAGAAGTTCCCAAATGTGAACAGTACTGCATTATATTTTACCACGCAAATTGCAGAAGTACTTCATAGACTTTCTGTTAAACCAAATCCACACACTCCAAGTTCAATAAAAAGAATGAATCTTGCCAGGACTTCAATAGACAGAAATGTGTTGGATGCTCAAAACCTTTTACTCCTGTTGAGAACACTAACACAGAATAAAACTTGCACATATCAACATCATGTATGGATTTCTGCCTATATTTGTAGATCATATGTAAGTTAAAATGGTCCTTTATCACTGAAAAAATATTGTAAACTGTATACTTGCCTTGTAAATTCCCTGTTCTGAGACTTTAAGTTGAATCTGGGTCAAATCACACCACCATTATTGTCACCCTTTCCCAAGCTATAAGGACTATGAAATTAAAAAGGCTAACACCATGTTGTTCAAAAACACTCCAGAAAGTTCTTGAGATAAATTCACCATTCACATAACCTACTACAACCAGTTTTAAATTAGCCATTTTTAAGTCCATTGCCTTGATGTAGGATGTGCCAGAGCCAGACATGAACCTTCAGTTCTTCCTATTTTGAATATTTAATTATAGATCTTGTCTTCACAAGTACAGCAGTATCTAGTGACTCATCTAAGTTCTCTAGAACAAATAGTAATAATCATGTTACCAATAACAATCACTCCCTTTTTTTCCAGCGTAGAGAAAGACAGTTTGTTTAAGCTATATGATTTTTTTCAGGTTTTGTTTCTCTCTGTGTGGAAGAGAGACTTGCTGTGTCTGAAAAGTGATTACTGAGGAAATTAACTGGAAGACACTGTACTTACTTAGCTCTCAATTATTTAAGCCAGCAGTTAATAATTTACATTGTATGGGTTAGGAACATCCTTTGCAGATTTTGGTGAAAGAATAAGCCTAAAGTTCCTCAAACCAACCTGGCAGTGACCTTTCCTACAGAATTCATAAGGAAAATAAAGAACAACTCTATGATGGAATTAATATTTTTTTTTCAGAAACTTCTTATCAATCAATACAAATTGTTTTCTGGAATATTCTGAAAAAAATGAGAAAAATACCCTCTGCTTTTATAAGAATTACTGAGAACTGGCTTCAGAAACTGGTGTCTAGCGCTGATCATCTCTTAAATAAATCAAAGGTAAAGCTAGGAATTTGTATTATTGGTGTTAGAAAAATTGTTCCCTTGTTTTTATGGAGTATTTATAAAAACAGATTTTGTACATTCATTATCCATAGCATGAAAGTTGCTCTTACACCACTCAACATGCTCAGATGATGTAGAAACTGTGACAATGCCTTTACACACTAGAAAGTAAGTGAATAATTACAACCTCTCAGTCAGAAAATAAGCATTTGAGTATCAGCTGCCAGAAAGTTGCTCTGAACTTTCATGTTATTAAGAGTACACTGGATTAGACAAATTATTTTAAAAGGGAGATAGTTTTTCCATCTAGAGGTTTATAGATTATATATATATTAATACATATATATGTACAAATGAAAAAAAAAAAACAACTAAGAGGAACTGTAGAAGTAATAACTGTAGTATGGCATCGGAGAAGATTCCAAACACAGATGGTTACAGTTTGTATTTATTCTCAAGAAAATATCACAAGGCAGCCCATCTGATGCTGAGGAAATAATACATTTGGAAATTAACATACACTACATTTAAAAAGTTCATCCAGTCTTTCAGAAATAGTAATATTCTACATAGGAAGTCTAGAGGCTGCAATTTATGTCCAGCCTCTGCCATCTCAGTAGCTCTACTTCCTTCTTTTTGTTGAAGTGCCCGGCAAAGGTAATCACAACCATTTCAGCTGTGGACAGATGGATGCAACCAGGACATTGACAGCTAAAGGCAATAAAATTCCCTTTTGTACAGTTCCAGCTCTTTCATGTTCTTCCTAACCCGTTATTTGGTATCTTTTTGGTTTTGTATTAAGTTCAGTTACTCACTCTCTGCTGTCAGACTGATGTGGCAGTGATGATATATTTATGTTGTTATCTGGACCACTGCAGCAGCAAGGAGCTGTAATTAGGGAAGTCGTTACGTTTGCCACCATACCTACACAACAGGGAGGATGATTCCTGCTTCAGTTTATGACCTCTCTTTGTTTCTTCTCCTGCAAACAGTTCAACTTTGCACCAAATCTACATGTCACTCATGTCACTTTGTGTGCACAAAGCCACTTTTATTAGCTTTATAGTATTTATGATTGGCACTATAACCGATTTACTCGATTATGTTTATTTTGCACATCTTTAGGGATGAGGAACCTGTCTTTCTATATATTGTGAATAGGCAATATGTAAATAGGCAATAAATAAATTAGACTACTTACAGGCTTACATACTGAATTTATTTCTTCATTAAATATTTTACAAACACACTGACATTTTTCTGAACACCCCAACAACAGCAAAAAACCCAACCAACAAAAAAATCCGCTGACCACAAGAAGTAAGCTACGTTATTTTAGATATGCATAATTTAGTCCTGATCAGTAATCCAAGGTAAAGTACAACAAAATTTCAATAAAGAAATGAAAGGTACAGTTAAAATCATTATTTCCTCAGCCTTCATGCTGGTAAAACCAACCGAGAAGTGGTTTTTTTGCAACAGTTTTCAGTACATATGGAATAACCTTATCAGAATTGTAAAGTACATAATGCTGGTTACGTTCATGAAAAATGTTAGGCCTTCGGATCATTTAACATATGATAATAAGGGTACATTTTGGAACATGCCACTGTTATCTTGGGTATTTTAATAATGGCTTCCTCAACTGTGTAGCTTGTTAAAATTCTGTAAAACACTATCACAGAAGTTATAAAAAAGAAGTAGTCTATTTTTGCCACAAAGATGACCAAAAAAATTACTAACTGAAAAATTCAGGGGAAATTACACATAAAAATAATTCAAAAAAACTTAAAGTGGATTTATAATGAACAAGTTCCACATTTACTCAGTGACACTAAACATCAACTAAGGTCGTCTTGGACTATTAATCTAAGAAAGATCCTTGAATCTGGTCCAAAACATTTTTAATAGTGTCAGTGTATTCATAAATTTGAGTTTTATAGATCTTAGACTGAAGAATAAGTTTGAGCTATTTAGTATCATACACTGCATTTCCAAAATGATAAGTAGGTCACATTTAGAGGTTGGTGGTTCTGTTAACAGTATGGTAATAAAAAACATGTCTTTTATGTTGTGAGCAGAGGACACTGCACAAACATCTATATATCTTAAACTCAGCTTCAGTGCTGTCATAATATCACTCAAATTTTATATATGTGTGTGTATTTTTACTTATATCATCTACCTGGCTAAATGTGTAGTGGATGGCTAGTTTATAGTAAAGAGTATCTTCTACAAAGTAACAAAACATAGCCAGCTGCATCATTTCAGAAGCCCACAGTTACTCTAGTTGGAGAAATAGTACCTGACCTCATGAAAGCCACATTGAATAATTTAATCGATCGCTGTACACTGAAAATTTGGAATTGTCCCTCAGTTCACTGCGAACGTGTTCAAGGATCAGCTTGTACTCAAGAGCTTTGTTGGGTCAAGGCCCAAATGCTCAGTTTCATGAAGCACCATACACCACGCTACACTATGAGATCGCTTGCAGCAGCCTAATCACTCCTCCCTGACTGCAGAGTGAGTCCTTGCAACAAAAGTTGTTTTGCATTAATCTTTTCTGATGTTTACAGTCACATCTCTCTGCCTTTCCTTGTTTATTTTGCTAATTAAGTTTATTTGGTTTAGGAAGTTGTAAAAGCTATCGTCAAATAACTGAAGCTCGCTGGTCTCTTTCCAGACATGAAACAATAGATTTTATGTTTTCTTCTTTTGATTGTGAAGATGGATATAATATTTTAAATCAATACTTCAGGACTATCTGCAAACTAGATGCCTTATCCAAACTCTGCTTAATCTTTCTAAGGAGTGTCTACCCTTTTTTTTTTCAATAACAACAAGTTCATTGGGTTCAAAACTGTAATAATGAAGGGTATAACAGCTTGGTTTATCCAGCTTTATAATCCTCTAAGGCGATGCTGACTGAAGGTTGAGTAAATATTGGGTTTATGATATTGATATACTCTCAGGAGATTAAAAGAATGGGATAAAATCTTCCAAAAACTAATAAGATATTAATATGCAATAAAAATAAGCAAATACTTCCTTAAATTCTTCAAGATCAAATTAGAATTCTGACTTAACCCCTTAAATATAGGAAAATACAAAAGGGACACAAATGGGAAGGTCTGTTTTCTAGGTGATTACTAATTACTTAGTTCAAGATAGTCTCAATAGTCTCACTGATAGTCTTAAGGTATTACTGTGCTATGAGATAATGGTTTATCGCTTCAAGATGTGAACACTCAGAGCTCTTTGAAAATTGCTTATCCATAATGATTATGCAGCATCTAGGGTACTGCAGTATAAATTATTGGGTTCATTCATCTGAACTAAAGCACAGATTTAAGTAATCGTTTTATACATAGCTGTGTGACACCAGCTGAGCCCAACTGCCTTCAGTCACTACTTTTAACATTAGCACTTAAGCCATTTTAAGCAAGCTAAGACATTCAGAAAATAAACTTTATCTGAACTCTTTATTGCTCCTAGGAAAACGTCATTTGAATTTTAATACACTCCTTCACAGACTGTCTAGTTACACTCAATTTCATTTCATAGCTCTGTGGTCTGTATCAGACTTCTCTAGCCACCGCTATTTACTGCAAAAGTGGAGTCTCAAAGCATCATACATGTATCTTAATCAAATTATTGATAAATACACCAAAATAGTCAGTTTTCCACAGTTCCAAAGCCTAGCAAAAACTTTCTGCCATGTCTTTTGTAGTTCTGTTTTTGTAAAGACATTTACATTGGTTTTGTTGTTGAGAGACATGAGAAATGCATTGGCATAGGGCACTGTTACCAAAGCAGTCACAGCTTACTTGCATTTCTCCATGCTTGGATACATTAGGCAATCCTGTTTATCCTCCCTTTTGAGCAAGAGAGAACTGGAGCTCTGCTTAAACTTACTCCTGGACCAGAATTTAGCATCTTGGTTGCAAATTTTGAGATATACCTTGCAACCTTTTCTATAAATGTTCATCAACGTGTATTTTTTTTTTATTTGGGTTTGTTAAGTCAGCTTGAAACTTAGAAAATAATTCCATTATCATTCCTACCACATCTTTGTACCAATCTTGCCACCCAGAAGTACAAATTTGGCACATTTATTCTATATTATTCATAAAACATGATACAGGGTTTTATCAGCTTGACATCTTTGTTTTGTCTTTTAAAATTCATGATGTCATGCCAAAATTAAACCTCAACCCTTTTAAAAGCATTTAAGCACACAGACTGTATTTATCATTGACATAGTGAATGGCAACAGAGTAGATTCAAGGTTAAAATATATATATTCAAATACATGTATATATGTAAAAAAATATATTTGTTGAATTCTAGCAGAAATAAGTTTACAATTCAAGGTTACCCTAAAAAGAGTGGATCTAGCATCTGCAATGCATAAAAATAAGAATCTTTCTGAGATTCTTACCTATCTTCAATTCTAGAGTGTCCAATCAGCACCAGTTCCACGTAACAAAGACTAAAGAATAAAATGGACCATGAAAGCAGCCATATGATGAAGGAACTATGACCTCTGGGGGCTTCAGTCTGCAAAGGCTCCAGTCACCTTCACATCTTCAAAACTCTGAAAACAATTGTAGAATTTTGAGATCTGGATATCTAAGTTTCTAGATCACCTGGAAGGATTGAGTTTTCATCTTTAATGATTTATCTTGATTCTTGTAACAAAATTCACCTTCCAAATGCCATAAATTCTCCTAAACTAATACTGTCAAGACTTTAAACTCACTACCCACTTTCAAATCTGTCTGAAGGCAAAGAGTCTGCTTTGTAATGCTAGACTTTACAATGGATCAACTGCAGTTTGCCCCTGCAATTCTGCACTGGAATAGGCCCCATCTCTTCTTCCACAGCCGATGTAAGTAATACACCCTGTAGGTCAGTGATTTTGACAATGCCAAAATAATGTGATGAAGCCGGGATCCAAGTCTGCACATCCAAATGTTCCAGTACTTAATAGATATACCCCTGGGTATTACACCATTTACTAAAATGACTTCTTCACTTCAGTCATTAAATTTTGTTTTGTGCACATTCTTTTTAATAGTAAATATTTTCTCAATCATTTAAATCTGACTTTACCACACTTGATGGGCTTCTGGTCTCTTCCTATTCCTTGACCCCAGAGGTTTGCCCAGTCAGAAATGAAAACTTTTTTCAGAGAGTAGAATTATTAAAATACAGCAGAATATAATACTGTTCCTGTATTACTTCCCCATTTTGCTTGTTCAAGAACAAGTATCCTAACAAGATTCAATATACAACTTGAAGTAAACAGGCATCTTTCCATTAACTTCAAAAAGTTTTAGATAAAATTTATAAAAAATAACAGGGATTGGATCATAGAGTCATAGAGTAGATTGAGTTGGAAGGAACATTAAATATTATCTAGTTCTACCTCCCTCTGCCATGGACAGGGACATCCCACTAGTTCAGGCTGCTCAAGGCCCCATTCAACCTGGCCTTGAACACCTCCAGGGATGGGGCAGCCACAGCTTCTGTGGGCAACATGTGCCAGTGCCTCACCACTCACCATGAAGAAATTCCTCCTTTTGTCTAGTCTAAATCTGCCTCTCTCCAATTTATAGCCATTTCTGCTAGTCCTATCACTACAACCCTTTGTAAAACATCCTCCTCCAGCTTTCTTGTAACCCCTTCATGTACTGGAAGGTCACTATAAGGTCTCCTTGGAGCCTTCTCTTCTTCAGGCTGAACAACTCCAACTCTCTCAGCCTGTTCTTATACCAGAGGTGCTCCAGCCCTCTGGTCATCTCTGTAGCTTTCTCTGGGCCCATTCCAATGGGTCCATATCCTTCTTATGTTGAAGATTCCAGAACTGGACACAATACTTCAGGTGAGGTCTCACAAGAGAGGAAAAGAGGACCAGAATCACCTCCCTTGACCTGTTAGCCACACTTCTTTTGAAGCAACCCAGGACACAGTTTGCCTTCTGGGTTGTGAGCACGCATTGCTGGATCATATCAAGCTCCTCATCAATCAGTACCCCTAAGTACTTCTCTGCAGGGCTAATCTTAATCACATCATCCCCTGTCTTGTATCAAAAGCAGTGATTTCCCCCACCCAGGTGAAACACCTTGCACTTTTGGTGTTGTTGAACCTCATGATGTCCTCACAGGCTGAATTCTTCAGCCTGTCCAGGTCACTCTGGATGACATCCCTTCCTCTCAAGTCTGGCAACTGCACCACGCAGCTTGATGTCATCAGATGGTAATGATGAGCTTCTTTATTATGTTTATGTTAATCATTACCAGATAAATATTATTTCAGTGTTACAGGGATAAACTCACATTTGATTTGACTGTTATGGAAGTAATTCTAGATTCTGGTTATGAAAGATATGAATATTAACTGCCCATGAGAACATCTGTTCTCTCTCTGTGATGTTCTTGTTCCAACTGCTGGTGAACACTACGTATCAAAACCCACATATATTTGTAAGGCCTTGTTATATATACAAAGGGTATTTTTGAAAAATATTCACTGTTAATGACACTGTGATTAGAAGGATGAAATCTTTTTTAGAACTTTGTTTGCAAAAGGCTCTCTAAATAGGACTGGAATCAATCCATGGCTTTGTTAGGTTGTTAGACCCTTGATATAGATCTTTGGTTTTATAGATGGAAGAAAATGCTTTTTCATTATATGTGGTATTATATTAAAAATAAAATTTTTATCTGTGGATCTCTCTGTTTACAATAAAGGAAACAGGTAAATCAAGAAAGGAATGTAAATATGAAATCAAAGATTTTTAAAAAAATTCTCTATTAAATAATGCTTTACTTATCCACACTTAATAATCTTTGGTCTCTCAAAATGTTTTTAGGGAGATAATTGAATGCCCAGTGTTATAAATGGTGGGCTTTTCTCTTTGAGAATTAATTCCACAGTTTCATTCTGGAAGTGCTATTAAGGTGCTATTTGATGTATACCTCTTAACACAAAAAGTGGTGTGGCACCTATGACAGCAGAGTTCAGGAAATATATGTGATAACAGCTTATTTATCTTTATCCATCCACACAATAATAATAAGAAAATAAGGTTTAGAGTACGGTACATTTTGATAGTACAGTACATTGACAGATCAACTTTCAATGCAAAGGATCCCCAAGCCTGTTGCAAACAAACTATAAGCATAAATATCCCTGAAACCCTTTCTAAAACTACACTACACTTTACAAGAATCATAGAAAATGGACTACCTACTTGAAAATGCAGAAGGAAATAAACATAATAGACACTCAAACTGGAGGTGTCCAAGACAATGGAGTTAATGCAGTTTTGGTTTGCTCATTTTGTATCTGGTATTGGGAAATCTTCTGTGAACAGTTACATGTGCAAAGAATGCAGATCAGCTTTTAAAGGAACTGAATAAAGGAAGTCTAACTGCAGGTCTCAAGCCTTTCTAGAAATAGTACAATACACAAATAAAGGAGGAAAATGTTCTGTATGAGGTTTAGGTTTAGGGGTTTCTTTTGCATTGATGGAAAACTGCTGTATGTTTCATCTATGCTCCATAAAAACTGGAATTTGGGAGAAAATTCTGATGCACCCTGCTGAGGATCCTAGTATGACAGAGTTCTTATATGCTGTGGAGTACTTTCCCCTTGGAGATAGAATGCCTGAGAAGAAAAACTCAGTATAAGCTAGAGTCAATCATCTTACACATTTCCTGCCTGCTCAGTTTCATGTGGCCTACCTTAGTCCAAGGTTGAGGGGAAAAAATCTCATCCTGAAGTATTTAAAAGATAGAAGACATGAAGCTCCTTGTTAATCCTATAGAGAGAAATTAGGAAGGGACTTCAGAGTAAAGGAGAAGGTTGTTAGAAACTAATTAATTCCTCCCGGCATTTCCCACTCTCCCTCTGAAGATGTCTGTAGCTGGCACTGTTACCCACTTACTGAATCATGATCGCTGTACTTCCATGAACTCCTGTCATTGTTGTCATCTAAATAGTGATGTAACTAAGAGGACCACACCATATGGTGGCATTGCTGCACTGGGTACTGTTAGCTACAGAAGTGATGTGAATCACGCATGTAAAGCCATATTTTTAGTATTCAGAATGACAACATAGAACAGATTTTTCCAAAACTCACAGTTCTCATCAGGGTATCAAAACAAGGGCTAGGTTCTCAAGTTTTCAACTCACAGCCGCTTGTACTGGGACACTAATCGGTAGATTTTCCAGGAGAGTTTTCACACAAAAGTACTATGATGTTTTCATTATATTAATCTGCTATGACAACAAGTGTTAGGATGTTGCAATTTCCCCATGGAGTAGAGATTTTTATTTCACATAAATCTAGCAGCTCATGGAGTCATCTGGGCTTGTTCTTCCTCTCCTCATTTAACTCCGTGGGTTTTCTGAAGTCTCTCTTTAATACGCCAACCTAAGAAAAAAACAATTCCACGTGGAAGATCTAGGGGACCACAATAGCTAATATGATACATTTGTGAGAGAGATTTCAAATTCCTGACTGCTAGCGGTGGTTGCTTCACTTAACTGAGTGGTAATTTCTTCAGAAAACGTTGTTTAAAAGGGAATTCTTTCTGTCTATACATGCAATTACCACACATGATTACATATAAACAAGAGAAAAAGAATACACATTAAATAAAATATTTCCCTAGTTGGTTGTTTGAAAGTATGGGATTTTACTTACAAATTTACATCTAAGTATAGTCTTCCCTGAATTATCAAAATAAGATTGTGACCAGTACAACCATTGTAACATTTAGGATAAATTTATAATCCTTAGCAAGAAAGTTAATTTCAGAGACAATCAATATTTTTCAGACCTATCTGATCTCCTTTACCATAACATCAACAACTGGTTACACTACCCTTATTATCTGGTCACAGCATGACTGATGCTTCTGTAACACGGTGTTACTGGATACTGCTGAAGCTCTTCTGCTAAAAAATGGATTTATTTCTCTATGTGACATACAACAACTCCAGTCATTAGTTCTCATCCTGTGACTTCTTTTTCTCTTGTGTCCTGTGTACACATAGACCCTTACCAGTTTTAGGACAGTCCTGGCACATCACTTGGGATATGGTAGAATCATACAGAACGATTTGGGTTGGAAGATACCTTTAAATACAGTCTAGTTCCAGCCCCCCTACACTTGTTCAATGCCCCATCCAACCTCACCTTGAGTACTATCCTCCTCTTTGAGCCTGCTGTTGGTTTTTGTATTATGCCATAGCTCTTATCTTGACTTAGGCCTTCTGTCCTCTAGTACTGTCTGTTTTTTCTGGTGCTCCCTTGTCAAACACCAGAGTAAGTTAATGGTACCTATCTTGCACGTATATGGCTTGTTTCCCTCTAAAGACATACATGATTTCTTTAAATATCTGTACTTGCCTTCACATTCACTTCTCAGGCATTTCAGTTGGGAGATATCCAGTAATGCAGCCCAGAATTGAAGCCATCTTGCATGATAGCAATTGAAAATTATCATTATTTTTTTCAGTAAATTATTCTGATTCTATTTACAAAATAGCCAGGATGTGCTTATTTCCATCCTTTATTTCCTATTTTATATCTTTTCTCAAGACAACACAGTATTTTTGACAACTGGAGTTCATTTTGAAAATGTGAGTGGAGAAAGTAACACTGAGGTAATGTTACATAAGATGCTTGCATAGAATCAGAGCATAGTTTGGATGGGAAGGGACCTTAAAGGTCATCTAGATCAACCCACCCGAGCAATGGGTAGGGACCTGTCCCACTGGATCAGGCTGCCCAAGGCCCCATCCAACCTGGTCTGAACACCTCCAGGGATGTTCAAAACATGAGAGACAATTCATGAGCAAATTCATGAACTACCATTGACTTCGTCAAGACTTGTGAGACTCAGCATCTGCTAGTCCAGTCCATACATAATAAGTGGCAATGTTTGCAAAGAGTGTTGAAAGGACATTTCTAGACCACAGTCATGAGTAACTCCAATTTCTTCCTTAAAGGAGTGTGAAGACAAAATCTGTAATTTTCCTCCTGCTTTTAGGTATTTCAAAGTGGTAGAAACCTTTAATGTCCAAGCAGCAGAAAAAAAAGGAAAACCACACCTTGGATATTTTTTTTTTTAATTAAAACTTATGCAGATAATAAGCAGTCTAATTTCTTCCAATAGTTCCTGAAAGCAATTTTCATAAACACTAGTTATTGTTTTGTCTTCCTAATCCCATTGTTAGAATCAAGCACTATTCCTTTTAGTGTTAGTCTTTAATTTGTCCTGGGAACTTTAGGTTTCACAGAAATGGCACTTAGTCACCATGGAATAATAAGGTACATTTCCGGAAAACATTATTCTCTTTTATCTGTAGAATGTGTGTGATTAAAGGCAAGAAAGGTAGTAAATAATTGTCTAGGGAGATTTTATGCATATATAAATGTGTCTGGAGGAGTGGGAAGAGGTTGGTTTAAGAAATAAGACTGTCTTTGTTTAAATCCTATTCTGGGGTTTGCTGCAAATGGAGTTAAAAGTAGAAGTCATTTTTTGTCTTCCAGTGATGTGAATGAGTTACTTCATTGCCATCCTTGCAAAACCAGTGGAAAAACTGCAACATTTCATTTGCTAGTATATTTGTGAAAGATGGTCATTGTACCTGTGTGGCTGAAGGTCAGTGCAGTCTGCCTTACTTTAAAACTTGTTTCTTACTTTTTTTTCTTACTGCATGAATCCAAATTATTAATAAGATTTAAGAAAACTAGGCACAGAGGCAGCATAAAACATGGGAATTGAGCATATGTGTGCATGTACAGCAACCAAAAATATAGCTAGAACCTTAAGGTTTGCATATGCAAATGTGCACAATCCTTGAATGAGTCCATGCAGGTTTATATTACAACACAAAGTATTATATTATACTTATTCCCTGAAAAAGGCTAACTAGAAATGCAGGCTGTGCAGTCTCTGCTCCTTCTGCAGTTCTATGGATAAGCTATTAGCAGAGCTAATAATATGTAAAAACTCAAAATTCCTCTCTGGTTGCCTGAGACCAGGTTTTCACAAGACCCTTCTTACTCCTTTAAGGTGTCATGTAGCAGCTATATTTGTTGACACAAGCCTAGGTTTTTGCAATGCCCTTTTTAGTCCCTCTTCTTGTAGCAATTAGAAGCTGTATTTTCCTTAAAAATGAAATGTCCTACACTACAAGCATTGTAGTGAAAAACTAAAATACCTAATCTAGATGAATTTGATAGCAAGACATCAGAGCCATCATATTTGCTTCCACTAAAAATCTCATGACAACTGGCTGTCTGTTTCTGAAATAGTTTAGCCTGACTCAAAATACACTTGAAGTTGCTAGTGATGGTCTTACTTGAATTTTTGGATCTCTATATTTTTATATATGCTGTATAGGCAACTGAATGAGGAACTACTAAAACCTGTCTACACCAATCAGCCACAAAGACAGTCTCTCATAAAGTGTGGAAGCTGGACGGAAACCTATTGGCAGGAAGTGAGGACAGTTAACGTGTAAAGGTACTCTTTGTACCATTTACTGAGCCTATTGAGAACATTGTGTTAAATATCACAGATATTTACAGCATGATCAAATAACAGCAAAGCATGACTAATGGTCCCAGAATAGGTAGGACCATTCCATTCCAGTACTTTTCAGATAAATTCTGCCTTTCAGATAAATAAATTTGTTTTATTATGTGGAAATAATCTCTATTTCTTGGCTCAAGTTCTGCTACTGAAGGTTTGACATGGTTATTGAAAACAAGGAGAAGAAATCTAAAAGTTCAAGGATATTTTTTGAAAGAAATTTCTCTTCAAATGGGGGTAAATTTACAAAATGTAAGAACAGAAGATATACAGTACTGAGTCAGACCATCAGCCCCTTCAGTTCAGTGCTCTGTCTCTAAGAGAAGAAATAAGATGTGCTATTTTGGGAGAGTAATGGTGATTAGCTGTAGTTCCTTCCTCTCAGTGACTTCCAGCACCCCAAAAATTCTGTACTATTGAAGTTAGAGAGTATGCCCCTACCTGTTCTTTATATCTGTTTCTAGGCCATATTTCCAGAACTTTCCTTATGGATTCATTTACAATTTTGGTGATATTATTTGTTTCCTGTTATAACCTCCTATTGCAAGAGTTTATAGAAGTACTCTACCCACTGTATAAAAAAATAATTCCATTCTCTGGTTTAAACTTACCTTCTGTTGGCTTCAGTTACTGCTCACTCATTGAGTACAGTGGGGTTTGGTGAATACCAGTTCCATATATACTTAATTCATCACCTTGTAGATTTTGGAAACCTTGGTCATGCTTTGTTTTCTCTCCACACTAGAGATTCCCAGACACCTTAGCATCTCCTTGTAAGGCAATTACTTTATGTTCTTACTCATTTTAATTGCCCTTCCCTGTTCTTTCTCTAACTCCATTGACTTTTCTTAGATACACAGACTGGAAATACACAAAATTCAAGATATAGGCACATCAGTTTTTCAATAGTAGCAAAACAATACCTTTTGTTTTATTTTTAATACTATTCCTGATGAACTCACTCTTCTGAGTTGTTTCTGTGAGCTTAGCATCATGTAAACATGATTTGAATTATTATTCCTGCCTTACAGTTAACTATTCTGAGGCTTATCTGCTGTTTGTTTTTCATAATTCTTACCACCAGTATAGTATTTAACTTACAAAATAACTTACTGTCATCTGTGAAACTGGAGATTTCACAAGTCATTCTCTTTTCCAGGTTGTTAAAGATCTCGGCTAAAAATGGTCCTAACACAGATCGATTTATGACCCCTCTACTAACTTTCTACCTCTTCAAAAGTGACGATTGAACCCTACCTATCTAACCGTGTTCCAATCTGCAAATAACTTTTTATTCAAGCTTAAAGCAGCTTAGTTTCCTCAAGAGACTTTCTTAAAACATCTGTCATAAGCTTTTATAAAATTCAAATGTTCTCAGACCACTTGATCCCCTTTGTCCATATTTTCATTGATATACTCAGTAAACCAGAACAAGGAGAACCCCAGCAGGTCAGTGAGACAGCACTAAGAATCATAGAATCACAAGGTTGGAAGAGACCAAATCCAACCATTCCCACCAGTCTCTAAACCATGCCCCTCAGTACCTCATCCACATACACCTTAAACACCCCCAGGGAAGGTGAGTCAGCCACCTCCCTGGGCAGATCATTACATTGCCTAATGACCCTTTCAGTGAAGAATTTTTTCCTTATGTCAAGCCTGAACTTGAATGGCAGCGCTAGAGGCCATTCCTTCTTGTCCTGTCCCCTGTCACTTGGAAGAAGAGACCAGCACTCTCCTCTCCACAATCACTGTTCAGGTAGTTGTAGAGAGCAATGAGGTCTCCACTCAGCCTCCTCTTCTCCAGGCTAAACAACACCAGCTGTCTCAGCCATTCCTCATAGGGTCTGTTCTCCAGCCCCTTCACCAGCTTTGTTGCTCTTCTCTGGACTTGCTCCAGAGCCTCAACATCCTTCTTGTGGTGAGGGGCCCACAACTGCACACAGGATTCAAGGAGCGGTCTCGCCAGTGTCAAGTACAGAGGGAGAATAACCTCCCTGGAACTGCTGGTCACACCGTTTCTGATACAAGCCAGAATGCCATTGGCCTTCTTGGCCACCTGGGCACACTGCTGGTTCATGTTCAGTCGGCTGTCAACCAACACTCCCAGGCCCCTCTCCTCCAGGCAGTTTTCTAGACAGACTTCTCCTAGCCTGTAGCTCTGCATAGGGTTGTTGTGCCCCAAGTGCAGGATCCGGCATTTAGCTTTGTTAATCCTCATGTTGTTGGTCTCTGCCCAGTGGTCCAGCCTGTTTAGATCCCTTTGCAGAGCCTCCCTACCCTCTAGCAGATCGACACTTCCACCCAGCTTAGTGTCGTCTGCAAATTTGCTAAGGGTACACTCGATGCCTTCATCCAGGTCATTGATGAAGACATTGAACAGGGTTGGACCCAGCACTGAGCCCTGGGGAACACCACTTGTAACTGGCCTCCAGCTGGAGTAAACTCCATTTCCCACCACTCTCTGGGCCTGGCCAGCCAACCAGTTTTCCACCCAGGAGAGTGTGCGCCTGTCCAGGCCAGAGGCTGACAGTTTCTGAAGTAGAGTGCTATGAGAATGCTATGACTTACCATTACTAGAACTCTACCAATAAATCACCTTTGTTCATGCACTCAGCAACTTATTTATCACAGATTTTCAGGGGTTGAGGCATTGTTGGACAGGCAGGTTCACTAGACTGTAGGTCCCAGGGCCTACACATCCAGACACCTCTTTAAGGATGGGATCACTGAACCACCACTTATCTGGAGCAATAACATACCGACCTTTACAAGAAACTCTTCAAATTCTCTTATTCCTCTTAATTTTTTTTTATTTTTTAGTCTACTTGCTATGTATTATAGGCTTTTCTTTCTTTTTCTTTCTGCAGGTGTCCCATTTTTTAACTGTCATTCTTTTCCCTGAGTTATCCTTTGCTGTGATAGCTTTCCCTTGAGCCTTGAAGAGATTTCAGTTGATGACTTCATTTTCTCCTGGAATTGTAGTACACAGTTTAACTGGGCTTGTAATACTTACTCCAGGCTCTTGCTTGTTCAACTGTTTCTTACAGGATTTCAGGATTTTTTGATTGGCTGTTTGTATTATTTTTTTCTTACCATCTTCTTTTTTAATCTAGTGTTCTTTCTTGAAACTGAATATCTTTCTGCTGGTACTATTTGTCTTTTTCCCTACAAAAATACAAAAATTAATTCATGTTAACTCGTGTCAAGCTTTTCATAAATCAGCATCCCTAAGTCCTTTTCCATAGAGCAGCTCTCAATCACATCATCCCCGGTCTTGTACTGAAATTGCACATTGCCCTCACCTAGATGTAGGACCTTGCACTTGGCCTTGTTGAACCTCATGAGGTTCTCATAGGCCCACTTCTCCAGCTTATCCAGGTCCCTCTGGGTGACGTTCTGTCCTTCCAGTGTGGCAGATGCACTGCTCAGCTTGGTGTCATCTGCAAACTTGCTCAGGATGCACTCAATCTCGCTGTCTGTATCACTGATGAGGAAAATAAACAGCACTGGTCCACACAGGGACCCTTGAGGGACATCACTTGTCATGAACCTCCATCTGGACACTGAACCATAGACCACAACACTCTGAATATGACCATCCAACCAAGTTTTTATTCACCGAACAGTCCACACATCAAATCCATATCTCTCCTATTTAGAGAGAAGGATGCTGGGGGTGACTTTGTCAAAGGCGCTACCAAAACCCAGATGGATCATGTCCATTGGTTTTCCTGTGTCCACTGCTGTTGTTACCCCATCACAAAAAACCACCAGGTTGGTCATACAGAACTTGCCCTTGGTGAAGCCTTGCTTGGTATTGCACATGCTACTCAAATGACAATATAAGCACTCTGATTTGAATTCTCTATTTATCTCAGTTCTTTATTTATTTCCTTCTTGTCCTTTTTAGAAGTGCAAAGAACATTAGCCACATTCTTTTTGAGGACTGCATCGAACCAAGTGCTCCTCAATGCACACCAGTTTTCCCTCTGTTTCTAGTTTAGAAAATCCTCTATGATCATTTTAAATTTCAGTACCAGTTGGCAGGCTCAATTCCGGTTAAAGTAAAGCCCATTTTTTCCAGGACACAAAAGTCCCAAAACATTTACCTGTTCCTAGTATAAACAAATTCCCCTCTTCTACAGTTTTGAGTCAACCATGCCTTGAGGCTCTGGATTTCTGCCAATCTCATGTGCTTTACATTGGAATTGGCAGCATTTCAGAGCAGAGAGTTCATGGAGGCCAGTATCCTGCCCAGCAGTTTGCATTTGCCACAAAGATTGTTTCTCCTGCGCTTCCTCATGTCAGTGGTAACAAAATAGACCAAGACCAGCAGCTCTTTCCCCAGTCTTAAAGCAACCTATTCAAAGTAAACTAAGACCTTGTGAGGTTTGCTGCCTTTGCACCCCAGAGACAAAATACTTTGTGATCCTCTCCAGTGCTGTAAGCTCAGCTGTCTACATGCCTGTGAAGAAAGTCTCCCATTCCTACCACCTGCTTTTCCCAGTCCTTGAAGACCCTGCAGTGCAGGAGCACACAGAGCACAGAAAGACATTGTGGCACCAGCTGGATGCTGCTTCCTGTCTTCCTCTGACTCTGGTATCCTTCCTCAGCAACATGAAACTCCAAGTGGAAGCTGGGGTGTCCCCATGGGCCTCATTTGTGAGCCTCTCTGACTCTCCTAACTGGTCCTGTTCAGCTCCTCTCTCTCAACTCAGGAGAACAGCCCTGTTCTCTCGGGGCCAATAGGGTTGTGCGTCATATCCACTTGTAAAACTTGCCTCCTGGGAAGATACAATCATCCTGCTTTACACTGTGCAATGGATGAGGGTGTCCCCAGCCTATTGCTGGACTTCTGCTTGCACCTTGAGCTTCAAACATGGCTGTTATCCGAAAGCACACAGCAGTTTATCTTCTCTTCTGACTAAATAATGAAGTTCATATTCCCCTCTGAATTTATTTCACTCTTATTAAGCTATTAGGTGACAAAGTCAAATCTGGCCTAATTGCAACCTGCCCAGCTTACTTGTATTCCAGGTGCCATCCTGACGTGCCACCAGAATTGCTGAAGGGATCATCATTACTCACTTCAGTTCACTTCACTATAGTTTAAAAGAGGCAAAACTGACACAAAAGGCTTTCTTATCCTGATTTTATTGCCCTACGATTTGTATGGCTCTGCACGTTACTCAACATGTAAAGAATTATTGAATTAAACCTAGAATATGTCCATCCTTTTTTCCAAATTTTTGCTCTAGTCTTTTTTTCCTGCATGAATTTTTTTTTCCAACAGACTGATTCAAAGTGAAAAAATATCTGATTTGGTTTTAATATTGAGAGCATGGATCACAAAACTCTGATTTTTTCATTCCATTTAATTAATTCAGCATTTAATGTTACGTGATTTCTGTGAATTTGTACAGCTGTAACAAAAATGTAACAGATTATTCCTTTAAAACAATCAAAACGGTTTAGACACATCATCCATAGCTGTATCCTCAGCTACAAAAAATGTATCTTGTCATTACACGACTGCTCCCACTGAGGATTTGGGTCTGTAATTTTAAATGAAAGGTCTCTTCACCAATGACAGCAAGCCACTTCACGACACATGAATTCAGCTGTTGGTGAAGTATTTTACAAGCCAAAAGAGTGTAGATTGAAGCCTTCAATTTCAGGTATATATAATGGCTCAAATGTAAGAATCTAGTCAAAATCAGATCTCTAGCCTTATGTTGTAGTAATGGTGACAAATATTCAGGATTAATTGCTTTCTGGAATTGATGGGTTTAGATGCTTATCTCAGAGAAAGAAAAAGAAACTGGCAATATCTTCAGACGTGTTAGAGCAATATAAGAAATGAAGAGAGCTAACAATAGCGTGCTAGAGATGCTATCTGTAAATAGAGAGAACTGCTGTGGGGAATTCAGACAATGGAAAAGAAGAAGAAAATATGAGGTTCTAAATATAATCTTCAGATCATCAAATCATACCTATAACAAATTTTTCTCTTAAAGGACCATGCCAATCTACACCACATGTGGTTAGAACATGTCAGGAGAAGGGGGCACGACCCAAGGAAATGATAGAATTTTGTAATTATGTAGCACAATTACAAATTACCATTTTTCGATAGCCACCCTATACATGATGGCTATTCTGGATGATCACATCCTGATGCACATTCTATCAAATTCCTAGATGAGGCCAACCACTTCAACAAAATACTATTAATATCTACCTTTCTTTTGCAAGCTGTGATTATGGCCCTATAATTTCTCTTGAAAAGCTCTTCAGCAATAAGAGAAAGCAATGTCAGAAAAATCACAAATTAGTTGCTGATGGACTTTTTTAGTAACTGTATTATCTTTCTCTGACACTTCACATTTGCTCTGACTTAACAACTCAACACAACCAGAGAATATATTGGGAATATATTTCAAGTCTCTACATAGTGCGACTTTGAACAGATGCAATTTCGGACATGTAAGTATGAGAAGGAAACAGCAACATTTTTCATGACTAGCTTATAGTAACTTAAAGCAACTCCACAGGGATCAAAAACTGTAATGAAGACAGCCACTGGAGATGGGCAGCTCTCTGGAGATGGCACTAATCTCACTTTGCATTGTGCCAAGCCAGTATATTACAGACTAACAAAGCTTTGGGAGCTGCAGATAATAAAATCAGGAACCCTGCTCAGAAATTCAGGGAAGAAAACAGACATAAGTAAGACAAAGGGAAATCAATAAAATTAAAAAAACATGTCTAAATATCTCAAAAGAGCAAAATCATTCCCTGACATAGGGCTGAAAGACAGCTCTCTTCATTCCTATCCTGTGCTGACATTCTTTTCCCATGACATGTAGTTTTCCTCAAGAAAAAGCTGAGTAAAATTTTAGGAACTTCTGTGTTCACAAGAGGTAGAATTACTTAATTCCATTGGTACAGTCATTGCACAATGGTCTGTTAGAGAGAAAATAGTCATTAAAACAGGACACTGAAGGGCATATTTCTTAGTGTAAAAAGAAAACAAATGCTTCTGTATTTTTTTACAACCTTAGTGTGTTGCAATGTAAAAAAACAGTTAAGAGAACTTGTCATGATTTCCTGAGAATACATTTTCACGTATAGATTTTTAACTTCATGCTTTTAATTTTTAAGACATTGTGAGGCATCTCAGGTTATATTGAAAATACTGCAGAGATTTCCAGAATAAGGTTAAATAGCTGGGCAAAGTACTTTATAAATGTAATTAAGCTGAAAACCAAGTAGGGATCAAAATAAACTTGTATTCAGGCATTTCCCAAAAAGGTAGAGAAAAGTGATTTAAAACATTCCTTCCACTATTAATTCCTGAGAGTTACAAAAAACCCGCTTTGACTGATTTAACTAAAGATTCGATTAGGGACTGATCTAGTGTTGTTAGGGTATAAGCTCTTCTTCTCACTTACAAATCGATCATTTCCACTGATGCATCTTGCACTAGCAGGGAACAAGGAAGGAGATGCTGTCCTTCTACATCATCTTTCTTCCTGAGACCATCAGTTATGGAAGGGCACAAGATGAGAGCCATCGACACAGGTAGGCATTGCCCAGCAGAAAAACCTGCTGTACAGCAAAGCTGAAAGAAAAAGGAACACAGTGCTAATCCACCCTGAGTTCATGAACATGGGACCTGTTCTTTACACAAGGTGAGAGCTAAAGTGTCACCGTTTTGCCTGAGAGTACTACTTCCAGGAGAAGCTGCATAAATCTGCAGTCTCAAAAGGGCTATAATAAGAATACAGTTGTATTGCATTTGGAGAAAAGATTTTTTTTTTAAAAAAAAAGAAAGCTGTCTCTACAATTGAATTGGAAAATACAGGTATTTTATTTTTCTTTTGAATAATAGATCTCATATCATGTGATTGACACAGGAGGCAGGCGTGCTGATCAAAGTCAGAGCACCAGTTAAGACAGTGCGGTAAAGCAAGGACCTGCAAGACAGAGCCCCCCTTTTGCTCAATTAGTAGTTCAGTCTATTCTATATCTCCAAGATACTTGGGAATAGTTTCAATAACATATTACAACTTTATTTTCTTCTTGAAAGAGAAATCACAAGGCAGAAAGAAATAATGTTCTCTGTTGAAAAGAGGTTCTTTCCCTTCCTTTCTCTTCAAATAAGATAAGTAAATGGATTTAAGTTTTAAAATAATATAGAAGGAATAGAATAAGCATTTTCTAGGGTAAAGACTGTATCACTGAAAGGAGCTCTCTACCTAGAAGCAAAACAATTGGGGAAGGAGGAGGAAGCTTCATTATCCAAACTTTGAATCAAAATGGGCCAGGATCTGGCATCTATCCACACTTTGAACGGTTCCCTAAGGAACAATGCTATACTGAATTTAGGTGAAATGAGGCAGCACCAGCTACTGAAACAAAATTTGCACAGTGAAAAATTCTTAGGTCTTAAGAAAACGGCTTGCTGTGGGGGAGGGAATAGTATGCTCCTGGCATTATATTTTTATAACAAATGGGAAAAAATGAAATAATACACATTTTCCCTTCAAGAAAACTTAGCACATAATGCAAGCATCTTTATGACTCATGCATTAGAGCAGAAAAGTAAGGTAAGCAAATTCAGTGCAAAGTTTTTACTGGTGATTTTTCGTGGTCATCTGTAACAAGGAAATTGAGTCTGGAATGATATAAAGTGTGCTAATAGTAATTTATTATCCTTGACCTAAATATGCTGTTACTTTATTTCATTAATACAGCCATATTCTTTGGCCTGTTATGCTAAAATGAACCAAAAAAAAAAGCATGTAAAGTGATGCATACAATGAATGAATTTTCAGTTAAGGATTTCCAGCAGGTTAAAGGTATGCATGAAGTTGCATCTGAAAATATTTAGACTACTGGGGAAGCTAAAGTAAACCAAAAGCAAACACTGAGGTAAATGCACTCACATGCCAAGAGCAATGAAGAGTAAAAAGGTCTCTGTGCAAATTCTCATTAATTGAAATGAGAATGAACTGGTACCCTTTGATGGATAATGATCTGAACTGACTGCAAGAACAGA
Organism: Coccyzus lansbergi; assembly: GCA_033558105.1. Classification (NCBI taxonomy): domain Eukaryota; kingdom Metazoa; phylum Chordata; class Aves; order Cuculiformes; family Coccyzidae; genus Coccyzus; species Coccyzus lansbergi. The sequence continues at coordinate 1,466,105 of JAUMJK010000128.1, forward strand.
ACAAAAGGGAACAAGTGAAAAAAATAAGCCTCTGAAATCATCAAAACACACATTCAAGACAAACATACTACCGAAATCAGAAAATGCTGAGGTGGTGGAAAATGCAACAAAAGTTATAAATGGATATCTTCTATGACATCTGCTTTTTCTTTGAAGAAGAGTAAGATTTTATCACAATAGCAGTGGGAAAGCTTTGCAGAGAAGAGATAAAATGTGTTAATAATCAGAATTTAAACTGTATTGTGAAAAGAAATGGACCAGTAATTGTGAAAATAGTAGTAATTGGCCTCAAAAAAAAGCATTAAAAATTCCCAGACCTATATGCCTCAAGCTCCGCCAGGGGAGATTTAGGCTGGACATTAGGAAAAAATTTTTCACAGAAAGGGTCATTGGACACTGGAACAGGCTTCCCAGGGAGGTGGTTGAGTCACTTTCCCTGGAGGTGTTTAAGGCACAGATGGACAAGGTGCTGAGGGGCGTGGTTTAGTGTTTGATAGGAATGGTTGGACTCAATGAGCTGGTGGGTCTCTTCCAACCTGCTTATTCTATGATTCTATGAAACAGAAAATTCTTAACGCTGAAATTTGTTACCAACTCACATCAAGCAGGTCCACTAAAATCCAAGGGCCTAATTTTCCTAAGGAGGACTGTCATTTTGATTCATGCGTTTAACACCATGGAAAGGAAAAAAAAGCCCTTTTTACCACCAAAAATGTAAATGGATCTGGCTTCTTATTCTCATGTAAGTTTATATGTATTCTCTTTCCAACATAAATCACTGATTTTGCACTGGATTATGGAATGGAGAAAAATAATGTATTCATTCATAACATTAAATTTCCACTTGGGAATTATTTGGATATTTACTAAATTTACTATATTTATATTTACTGTACTTAAAAGTAGCTGTTCTCAACTATATTTCTATATAAATTTTCTTGGACAGAATTGTATTTTAAAGGATACTCTCTTATTGATTTTATTTAAACTGAAATTAGGTGTAAAACAAGAGTTTTTCTTCCATCAGTGATATAGTGGCCATATTAAACTAAATATTCACAAAGTTATGTTTCAGAGAATGACAATCACATTCCTTGATTTCTCTTTCTTTGAAGTGTGCTAGTCTCTCAGAAAGCTGGAATAATTTTTAAAGTTTTCCTTAAATGTTTAAATACATCATGTAAGCAAGCATATAAAAATGTATTTACATAGATGAGAAAAACTATTGATATTTAAAACAAGAATCTTTAATGCATCTAGTGTTAACAACAATTCAATAACTATTTTAAGGCTTGACATAAAGAAAAGTAGAAGTTTACCATGAGAAAAGAGATGCCGGTAATTAATTTGCAAAGCTTTCAAAAGATTTGAAAGGAAATAAAATACAACAACAATGAAAAATTACCTTTAATGCACGTGAACATGTCTGTGATATATCCTCACCCATTACTTCACACCACTTTGCAATATTTTGAAGTTTACAGCTATTACTGCCAAGATCTTAGAGCCATAGAATTATTTCGGTTAGAAGGGACCTTAAAGATCATCTAGCTCCAATGCCCCCTAACATGGACTGGGACATCTTCTACTAGACCAGGTTGTTCAAAGCCTCATTCAGCCTGACCTTGAACACCTCCAGGGATGGGGCATCCATGGCATCTCTAGACAATCTGTTCCAGTGCCTCACCACGCAGTAAAAAAATTCTTCCTAATATCTAATTTAAATCTTCCCTCTTTCAGCTTAAAATATTACCCCTTGTACTTCCACTGCACTCACTGATAAAAAGCCCCTCTCTGGCTTTCTTGTAGGTGATCTATAGGTATGGGAAGGTCACTATAAGGTCTACCTGGAACCTTCTCTTCTCCAACTGAGCCCAACTCTATCAGCCTGTGTTCATATAGGAGATGCTCCAGCTCTCTGATTTTGTTAAGATTTTGGTCCTATGTTCATACAAGAAACAATTCAGTGCAGATATGCAGATGAGTTTAACCTGCATAATCTCTTAGTGATCCCAGAAGAAGAGTGCTGTAGCTATTTCTGAATGCAAATACACTATTCTGAAGGCCTCTGGTCCCAAACTTTTCTCACTGTGTTCACTATAGGAAGATGGAAAATAAGGTGCAACATCTGCCACACAAGTATTGGTCATGTAGAAAATTTTCCTATGTTCAGACATGAACTTTAAGGCAGCAAAAGCCTGATTGGTATATCAGATTGCACTGCCTCCTGAGTTATTTTTCTCCTGTGTATAATTATTATTAAGGCTGAAGAGAGACTGATAGGTAGATAAAGGGTAGCTGCTAAGTACAGTCCTCAGTCCTGCTCACAGGTCCATTAGATCTGATGCAAACTATTCGTTTGCAAATATATTTCAATATTCACTTTCTATGTCTGTATGTACACGTATTCTGAACAGTTAAGAAAACATGTTGTAATGAGATTCACACACTTAGGCCACAATGTAAACAAATAGTGACAATTAATTTTAAATGTACAGAATTTTCGGATAATGACATTGTATATGAAAAGAATAACACAGTGGGTAGAACAAAATATAGACAAAATAATACAAGAAATCCTGTGTGTTAGGTCTGAGTTCTAGGTTGTTGTATGTTGTAAATTCATGAGGGGGAGGAACTTAGTGACAAGCTAAAGTCTTTAGGCCTTAATTAATGTCATGGGGATGATGGATCTGCAGTGCACTCATTGCATGTCATACAAATGACTAACAAGTCACCTCTGTTATCTACTAACTGCTCTGTGGGAAGAAACAGTACTGTCACAGACATGACATTGTAACCCAAAAGAAAAAGTCTTAAGATGATCATTTACAAAGATATCTAAAGCAATTAAAACATTTAAATCCCAAAGGATTTCAATATGATTTAGGTAGCTACATGTTTTCATTTTACTGTAAACCTTAGCTGCAAAATTTGCTTTTTTTTTCAAGCAACATACTATCAGTTTAAGAAATAAAAGGTAATATTAATGGTGTTAAAATTTCCACTCCCATTTCTAGTGGTCTTATTAAAATACTGGTATTTATTTTGAGAAGTCGTGGGTGACATATGACCCACAGCTGCAGACAGTAGGTATATTTCTCTTTCCATCATACAGCTCAACACTTAACTAAGAAACTACATCTCATTTCCTGCTTGTAAATTGTTTTTATTGACAACATTTATTTACAAAGGAACAAGTAATCTTTTTTTAGTTAATTGTTCTCCATGGGGCATAACTGGTGTATTCAACTGATTTTTTTTTTTTGGTGTAAATTGTAAAAACTTGTGAAAGCCATGCAATATCAGAGTAGACTGGTTATGAACTCAGAGCTCAACTTGAGACCAAAGATGGCATGCCCAGACCTCCACAAGATATGGATCTAGCAGGATTTAATCATCTAGAAGAAGTCTATAATGTCCTGATTTGCTCTGCTCTTAGGAAACAAAAACATCAAAAAAAAACCCTAAAAAATTATTTCCTCCCCAACAAAAAAGTCCAAAAAACCCCACTGCTCTCCTCAAAACTAAAGCACAGCCTATCCTATTGCTCTAGTTTGGCAACATGTGGCTGTTTCAAATACATTTTACTTGAAGCTTCTGTCTAAAACTGAATCCAGACTTTGAAACAGAGGTAAGTTCATCACCACAAAACACAGTGGACTGAACAAGCCCAGCTGGGCCAACACTGAGGCTGTCCAGTTGTATGTGGTGTTGAGCAGCTGACACAACAGCCTGCACTTTCTGCTTCTGCTCTTCCTGTGGCTGCTGCAGGAGAGCAGCTGAACAAGGTATGCAGGAATGTTTGAACTGTCTCTTTGTATGCGTTGCTGTGTGTAAACTGCTGCAGTTCAGGAGCTGCGTTCCACTCCCTTCAGCATCTGTACTGCAGGAGCTGCTCCCTCTAGGGCAGGGCAGCAGTCAGAACTACCTGTGACATCTTTCATCCTAGACATGCCGGCACATTCGGGTCTACACCCTCATCTGTGACAAATACTCATCCATAAACAATTACCTTTGTTTAGATGTTAGCTTTATCACGTGCAATCTCCTGTTGAAAGACAGAGGTCTTTTGCTTAACTATTTCATCAGTATGTTCATACAGCACTATACATGACCCAAAATACATGATACTAATCATGGAAATGTACTTCACATATTCAGTATAGATCAATATTAGTGATAATCATTTAATATTAGCTAACTGCACTTTGAAACCAAAACTTTAAGCCTTTGGAAAGAAATTTACTATTATCAGACCAGTTGTCTCTGGATGGCAATCATTATCCTGTACACACAGGATAACCGAGTGGTCTGGCCCAATCAGCATGGGTTTATGAAAGACAGGTCCTGCAAAATTATCCTCATCACCTTCTATGACAAGGTGATCTGCTTGATGAATGAGGGAAAGGCTGTGAATGTAGTTTACCAGGGCTTCAGTAAAGCCTTTGGCAGTTTCTCACAGTATTCTGTGAGACCCTCAGCTGGGTTAAAAACTGGTTGGATGGCCACGTTCAAAGAGTTGTGGTAAATGGAGCCAAATCCAGATGGAAGTGGTATCCTGAGGTCTCAGTGCTGGTTCCAGTCCTGTTCAACATCATTATCAACAACCTGGATCAAAGGATCAAGTGCCCCCTTAGCAAGTTTGCAGACAACACTAAACTGGGAAGAAGTGTCAATCTGTGGGAGTGGAGAGAGATTCTGCAGAGGGATCTGAACAGGCTGGGTAGATGGGCCAAGGCCAAGTATCCCAAGTCCTGCACTTGGGATACAAAACCCCCATGTAGCGCTACAGGCTGGAAAGCTGCCTGGCACAGAAAGACCTGGGAGTGTTGATTGACAGCCAACTGAACATCAGCCAGTGGTGTGCCTGGGTGGCCAAGAAGGCCAATGGCATCTTGCCTTGTATCAGACATAGTATGGTCAGCAGGACCAGGGAAATAATTCCCCTCCTGTACTCACACTGGTGAGGCCACACCCTGAGTGCTCTGTTCAGTTTTGGGCCTCTCACTAAAAGAAAGGCATTGAGGTCCTGTAGCGTGTCCAGAGAAGAGTAACAAAACTGGTGAAGGGGCTGGAGAACAAGACTTGTGAGGACTGGCTGAGAGAACTCCAGTTGTTTAGCCTAGAGAAGAAGATACTGAAAGGTGAACTTATTGTTCTCTACAACTCCCTAAAAGGAGGTTGCAGAGATGTGGGTGTTGGTCTCTTCTCCCAAGAGATAGGTGATAGGACAAGAGGGAATGGCATCAAGTTCTGCCAGGGGAAGTTTAAATTGGACATTAGGAAAAAAATTTTCACAGAAAAGTTTACCAAGCACTGGAACAGGCTGACTGGCTTCCTGGAGGTGTTTAAAAAGCAGGTAGATGAGGTGCTTGGGGACATGATTTAGTAGTAGGCAGGTATGGTTGGAGTGGATGATCTCTAAAGTATTTTCCAACCTAATGATCCTATGATTCTATAAAGGACAAATGTGGTGGTTCATCGGCTGGGAGGTCAAGAGGTTCAAAATCAGTCATTCTTTGTGCTACATATTTTTTGAGGGATTCTATCTTTAGTGACACACCTCATAATGCTTAGTCACTACCTTGTCTTTACTGAATGTTAACCCTGCAGAAGGTGGAGATTTTATGACAGTTTATGTTCAGGATCTAAATTGAAGCCGAGATCTCAAAATTTTGCTATTACAATGCAAACATAGTAACAGTTTTAAAAGCAGGATCACAAATGTTTCATTCCTTTGCACATAGGCCATGAGGTGAGAACATATTGCATCATCAAGCATATAATAGAGGATCTGCCAGAAGGCTGTAAATTACTGTGAAATATCAGAACCACAGGTTTATCCTCCACACCAGTGCAGGAAGGAAATTCACACTTTGCATCAAATCCATTAATTGATCAGCTTCGATAGCACATTACTATACTCTGTGTCTCTAAAAATAATGCTAAAAATTCAGTCTCTTGATCTAGCATTCAATGACAGCTATATAAAAGCTTGGCCAAGTTTGGTAAAGTCAGCACTGTACTTATTGCTTAAATTATCATAATCTAGTGTTGTTATCGTAATCTAGCAACATTTCTCCTCATATCAGCTCTTTTTCACCCTGGGCAAAAAAATATAGAACAGTGTGTCCTGTACTTACCCCATATAGGGGCTGACAGTTGTATCCAAATACAGAAGATAAGAGAGGGTCAGCTGACCTGGTATCAGAAAACAGTGAGATAACAGTGGTTAGCTTCTTCTTCCTGAAGAAGACAAAATGCTGAAGGAGTGATCTGAGAGTTGATAAGAAGGTGTTTTTGTTGATGCTCAAGGAGGGGAGAGGGTTGTCTGGGACATATAGGTTCATGCTTGAAAATACAACAACTGAGCAAAGGAAACTGATAGGAGAGGTGGATTGCAAGCGCAGAGTCAACATCTTGACATGGCCTGAGAACTAGGAGAAAGGAGAAAAGCAGGGGAAGGAAAATCAGCCAGTTTTGTTCAATATAGTAGAGGAGAAGAAGGTGAAACTGATAAATTGGAGAGGATGATAATTTAGAGAATAAAAGACTGACACCAAGCACTGTTATAAGATGACAGCAGGTGTCTGTAAGGCTTTATTACACAGGAATGTGATACTGTATTCCCAATCCCTTAAAAATTTAAAATACCTAACGTAGATCTGCTGATGTCTCTCTAGTTGACAGAAGTACTTTTACTGTAGGAAGACCTTTATTTCTAAAGCAAGGCAGATAACCTTTTAAGTATGTGATGTGGAAAGTGCAGACAAGTTTTGATCTAACCCCATGGAAGACTACTACAATTTCAAACTTGAGTGCTGGATGAAAAAAAGGGACTTGTTTCAACAGTAGTTCACACTCTCTCATGGGTCTCGTATTACCTATGCCATAGTTTCACATTACTTACCCAGAAACACACTGTGTTTCAGTTGTGTTGAGGTCTCCCATTCAAGTTCAGAAAAGCCTAACTGAAGACCACAGTGACACTAACCTAGATGTTGGTGTGGATAGCACCTGATGGGTCGGGATACATTGCATAGGAGGCAATCTGCATAGCATAACCCAAAGCATTGCTCAAAAAAAGATTTTTCTTAAGTGTCCCTCAGACTGTAGTCAGATGCCGTGTTGTGACATGCTGTTTTACAAATCAATATCTGCTTATGGAATGCCCTCTCTACTATTCTGCTCCTAGTAATCTCTTCCTCTTGCATCTAGTGGCAGCATGGGACTCCTCAATTCTGTCAATTTGTTTGCACAGCTGTACTATGAACCAGATCACCAAGCCTGAGCCTGTTCACAGCAGTTTTGTTAATTACCTTTTAGGAAGGACATTTTGGCATCTGGATAAGACCAAGCATAAAGAACAGAGGGACTGGCTACAAAGAAACCAGTCTTCACCACTGAAGACAAAACCCTGTTAAAATACAGCCTTATCCTTTAACTAAGTTGAGTCTGGAGCTTGGTGAAACCAAGATCTCTTCCTCCTTTCCTGGGCAAACGACTTGGAGGAGAGTCAGAAGCAGAAGGGGCAGGAGGGCTTTACATTTTGGTGTGTTTTTTTGCAGAGTGTATCAAAGCCATACCTGACTATGGCTTTAACTTCTTTACCTTGCTACATGCAGTGACTGTAACACCAATACCTTGTAACAGGCCTGCCTTACTTTGTATCTTGAGTGGAACTAAGCATTTGAATACAAGAGATATAAACTCTCTGTTTTAGAAAGCAGCTAGGTTCAAACTGAAAACTTTTTACAGACTTACAGTTTTACTACTGACTTCAATTGAAGTTGTCACCAACAAGACAGTGATGAACATGTAGGCAATTAAAGCTGTTTGCAGCCCACACAGCCTCTTCACACCTAGGTTGTCATAGGCACCCAGTCCTGGAAGCATGTTCTAAGAATGGCTAACACATCCCAGTAGCACTTAACTGCCAGACACAGTTGAAGGCTGAAGAAGACAGAGATGGGTCTCTTTTTCTTGCATAATTTCTTACTGCTCTCTGCACTCAGAGTCTATCTAAATTTACTTGTCTTCTGCCACAAATTTACAAACTTCCTATAAAGGATCAGGGTATACCCAAGAGGCTATCAGACTCAGCAAGAAAGTAGGAGAAAGAGGAAGTCAGTGCTGTATTGTTTTTCTCCAATCCTGCAGCAATATTCGATCAGCTGCCAGTCACAAGTAAGAAAGTTCAAAACAGTCTTTAACTTTCAGTAATCAAAATGCTGTTGTAAATCCTGCTTCAGAAAAACTATAAAGTAGGACATCTAGAATGTCAAATGACAGAAAAAAGATATCTATTTTTCAAAGATGTATTGTGGACAGAATAGAGTTACATGAAATTTCTGATGTCCTAGCCAGAAATTTTTCCTTTTGAATCACTTGGTATTATGGACAATAGGTAAAAACACATGTGAAAATAGGGAAAGCGCTGAAGAGAGAAAAGAATTTCTATATACACATGGAAAGAAAAATGAATATGTGTGTGTGTGTGTATGCACATGTGTGTATGTAGGTAGGTACACATACTTTGAATTTTAACCATCCCTGACTATGACGAAAAAGCAGACATAATTGTGGAATTCAAATCCATTGATCCTTTGAATGCCAGTTTACATCACTACATTTTAACCAAATGCCACATATAACAGAGAAGAGGTTACTTTAACAAGTTAATCTAGTGGCAGTAGAAAACCCACAGTCTCTCTCAAACACAGTGAATTTGCTTAGATTTCCTTTATTTATATTCAGCTCCAAGAAGCTAGCTATTTCCTGACTCTAACATTCTAAAATTGTTCCAAATGTGTCCAAGATTTTTACCTTGGCATATTATGATAGGATCTTTCCAGGCCATGAGAACATAGAGTCAACAAAGCTAAAGCTCTTTCCCCTTCATTTCCTGAACTACTGGCAAAAGAAATTTCATTTTCAGGATGTTAACATTATTATTTCTGGCTAAGAATGTAATAATAAGAAAAAAAATAAAAAACTCTGATAATGTATCAGCAGAAAAAAGGGGTTTGATTGTGATTGCTATCTACAAACACAAATTTATATGTAGCTTATTGCAAGTTAGGGAACACTTTCAAGGAGAGGAACAATAAAATAATTGCAGAAGGAGGCTGCCAATAACAGAACAAAGTGCAACCCAAATTAACCAGAAAACTATATTTGATGCTAACACACCAAACTAACATGAAGAGATCTTAATTTTACACCTAATTGTAGGGTTTGGGTTACCTGCAGGAGTTTTCTTTTGTATATTTGTTATTGTACTGCCTGGCAGCTCAGTGGTGCACAGTGGAGTTGCTCAGGAGACAGGAGAGTATTTGTAGGAAGACTCACCTACCCTAGATTCCTGTTCCCTCTATAATACAGGTCAGATGCCTGCTGGAGCACACACACGAAGTAGACAATCAAAATTACTTCTACAGAAACCATGAAGCAAAGCGTTTGCAGAAGAGCTAATGCATGTCTGCATCAAATCCTCATTTGTAGTGAAGTTACACTTGGATCTCACTCCAGGACTTGAAGGATTCAGAAATATCCCTGGTTTACACTGTCGAGGAACAGCCTGAAAAGACTATTAAACTCTTAAACACAATTCCTGGGAAAATCTGCTCTTTCAGAACTTGTGAACAACAAGAAATTTAAACAATCAAGATATTGTCTAAGCAACGATATTAGTGTTTCCTTTCTTTCAATTCAGGTTAATCACAAAAACACAACCCTAATTGTTCTACAAAATAGTTATTAGACAAACTTTAAATTTAGCAACTCTTTGATATCATGAACAGAAATCACATTTATTTTTTTTGTCATATTATTTCTAAATGCCTCAAATTCCATTTTACCCAGGGAATTTTCTATTGCTTTTGTATTTACTAACATCTCCTTTTTCCTCACAAATGCTGAACAAAGACTTTCTGATCATTTAATTACAGTCCTCTCAGTCCTATTAGATCACTTCCTACAGAAATCTTAGCGAATTTTAATTACAGCAAGAAAAGTTCTGAAACTTCTGAAAAGTTCTATAGAATTTGGACAGAGAGTTAAGCTTTCTTCAGCAATTTAGCAAATCTTAACCTTCCTTTCCATTTCCCTGACTTATGGTGCTGAATATGCTCTTTATGCAGTGGAGAAATCAAATCACAACTGAATTAATGGATTTCCTATTTCTAGACTGCTTCGTGTTACATAAAGAAAAATTTATTTGTATTTTAAGGTGTTCTTGTTTTCTTTTGACCTGAGGCAAACAAAGAAATCTCTTTTTTAACATGAATCTAATATAACACAAGTCTTTCAATGAATGACAGACCTTAACACTTGAAAATTTTTGACTGCAAAGTTTCTCTTCTGTTCCATACTGTCTTCCTTCTCTTTTATTGATTCCAGCATCTAAATAACTCTGCTCATTTCTGACTCTTGCAGAGCAGGCTCAAAAATCAGTAATAGCTCCTGCAGTTGTTTCACTACTAAATCAATGAGGAACTGACCAAATATTCATGTTGAATAACACCATCTCAGTAATTTCCAGTTTAAACCAAATATTAGAGGTTACATCCAAATAAATATTTCTGCACCTGAAAGGTAGACATTCCCAGCACTGAAACTCAAACCATGAGTTGCAGAGTCCATGGCATGAGTTGGACATCTCTGAAAGAGGCCCCAAATAGTCACCACCTGCAACACTGACAGGACTAACAATACTGCAAGCAATGTACTAATGCTTAGAACTAGGCAACTAAGCGTCTGTGTCTGAACAGATGTGGTTTAAAATTCTCTCTTCTTTAATATTCAGTTAGGGTCTTCTCCATTCACTTGAGTTGAGCACCTGCTGAAAGAAGGTCCCTACATACTTTATTACCAAAAACAGAGCTGTTGTTCACCAAATTCTCTTAAAATGCAAAGAAATCAATTAAGATCTCCTTTTGCTTCGCAATAGTGTAGTTAGAGCCATTAACCAAAATCATAGAATCATAGAATCACAGAATCATAGAATAAGTAGGTTGGAAGAGACCCACAGGATGATCAAGTCCAACCATTCCTATCAAACACTAAACCATGCACCTTAGCACCTCATCTACCCCTGCCTTAAACACCTCCAGGTAAGGTGAATGAACCACCTCCCTGGGAAGCCTGTTCCAGTGCCCAGTGACCCTTTCTGTGAAAATTTTTTTCTTAATGTCCAGCCTAAACCTCCCCTGGCAAAGTTTGAGGTCATTCCCTCTTGTGCTGTCCCTTGTCACTTGGGAGAAGAGGCCACCACCCTCCTCTCTACAACTTCCTTTCAGGTACTTGTAGAGAGCAATAAGGTCTCCCCTCAGCCTCCTGCAAAGAACCACATTAAATTAAAATATAAATTATATCATCTGACTCAAAACCACAGAAAACACAAAATCACAAACCAGTTCATTTCAGTTACAATGCAACAGTAGGGAAAAACACCCAGTGTTATTTTGTAATTCTACCTCATACTAAGTTGTGAAGTACTTCACAACAAGTTTCAATGACTGCTTGCAAGGCTTTCAACTAACCAGAGTGAATTAATTTTCTGTTAGTTTTTTTGTAAGGAGAAAAAGAGACTTACTGTAACTATGACTGTATTACAAAGGCCAGCTTTGAAAGGTGACTTAGAAATACCAAGTTAAACCAGGAACAATTTTTATGAGTTCTGACTGACTGGATACACTTAATTCTTAGAGAACTTTCAGATTTAGCAGAACGAAATCAATATTGTGGAATAAATTAAGAAAAGCCATTAACAACTTTTGCTTTTGCTTCTTTTCAACTATTTATTGTACAAAATAATGTCTAGAATATTTTTAATCCATATTTATGCATATATTTGTAGAAATTTATATCTCCAGGAAGGAGATATTGACTACAAAGAAAGTGAGCCAATTGGAAATTTTTTTTTTATGGATGTGATAGAAGTCTGTATTTACATACTACAAAAACTGGGGGTTGAATTTGAAGCTTTGACTGAACCTATTTTAGAGGAGGAAAAAGGTAAAATAGAAGGAGACATCTAATATTACGGATTTTTTATATATATCCAAGCTATCCCCTTGTCATTACTGGTTAAAGTTTTACTGAATTTTTTTCCAAAAATATCTTTATTAGTTATAAGATACCTTAATACCCAGAGTTTTAAAAATATTGAAAAGGAAATACTTAGAAACAGTCCATTATGAGTTGTGAAATAGTATTAAAAATAACTTAAAAACTATAAATGTTTAACATGTCATAGTAGTATGAGCTGATGAAAAAATCAGAAAAAATCCATATTGGTTTTTTACCACTATATATGTCAAACAGAAGGAATGAAAATCCTCAAACCCATCCCATGAGTTCAGGAAGACAAAATAAATTCAAAGGCTTAGTGTTATTGTAGCCTTGCAGATGGAAACTAACTTGGGAAAAGCACATGTAACTCAGCATTAAACAGAAGATGGGTAAAATACTGGCTAATTAGCAGCTGAGTTAATGAAACAGCAAGCACAGGAAAGATGGAATAATGTGCTGAAAGTTCAATTAAGACATTTGAGTTGTAGACATACGGAATTACAAGCTAAGAGCACAGGCACTATGAAAACTTTATTTAACTCTCCTTGATCTAGTGCCAGGTACAGAGCTAAAAAAAAAAAAGCATTCCATAGCTTCCACTGACAACTTGTGGTGTGATCCATGCATGTTGGTACAAAGCCAACTCATAACCAAATCAGGCAGAACATCAAAGTCAGGACAATGTTATAACCTGTTGTAGGTGCCATGCTTGCCCTACTTGAAAAGCAAGAGTGTCCAGAGGAGGAGATGCAAACTAAGCCAAAACCAAGAATATACAGCAAAAGTGGGTGTCTTAGGGCCAGCAGCCAAGACCATAAAGGATTAGCAGATACCACTTAAAATCAAAAGAACAAGAGGTAAAACACAATCTAATTCATCAGTTTAATACAGTGTGGGAGGCACAGCAGCACAGTACACCAAGATCAGTAAAAACGCACTAAACAAACCCTAAAAAATTAAAACTGCATAGCCTTGTTAAAAACAGGTCTCTGAGGGAGGACATATAAAGAATCTTTATGGAAAAGCAATGTAAGTTTGTAATTATAAAAAGCTACAGATTTTCATCTGGTTTAAAATGGTCTGTGTTCAGGCTTTTTCATTCACCAGACCAGAAGAGATTTACCTAGGCCAAGCAGAGAATCAGGTGGCAGATTTGGGGAGTTGCTTTTTATTTTTTCACCTTCTATGTAACCACCACAGCGTACATTTTTCTTTAGAATTCATACTTCACAAGTCAAACCTAACACACTGATGGTTAAAGGAAAGAATAGTGATATGGTTTTACAAAGAGTAAAATTTAAATAAAGATACTTCTTGCAATCATACCAATCTTGCTATTTAAATTCTCTTAATTAGAAAGATCTCAGCAAACTGTTGAGCTGTTGCCCTAATTAGAAGAGTAGTCAATGAAAAAGTAGAGTCCTTGTTGATACTATGTATTGGGATATGTTGCAAAGCCCTATGAGAGCCTCATCCTCAACTGCCCAGATTAGGGATGGAGTGAGATTGAATCATGATTTATGCTTAACTGATTTCCTTTCCATGGAAAGAAGTTCACTGCACATCTCTGTGGCCTGAGTGAAGTCAGGGTGTATGTGTACATCCTAAAAAGCCCTTCAGTAACCCTCCTAGACAAAACACTTTAGATAGGGACAAAGTTATTCAAGATATACACTGATGTAACAGAAATCAGAATTTACCTTTTGTTCAGCACCTTTCTCCATGATTAACACAAATTGTAGCTTCACCACCTCCTAGAGAAAAGAATATGGTCACTCTATGGCTAGTTCTACACAATCACCTGCTTAGTCTGTGAGTCTCATTTTACTAAGACCTGACAGTCATCCAGCTTCAGCCATTGCCTATAAATCTGGATCCTTTCTCTTACTAAGAATTGCAGTAAGTGAAACTGTGTTAAGCTTTTATATATGCAGCCCTCTATGCGGTTGAAAGGGTAATTTGCATCTTTCTCTTATAACTCCTGCCCAGCACAGCCATTTCCCCTTGTCAAGTGTAAACATCTTATTGCTGTGTGATTTTCAGTTGGCCATATTCCAACTCTGCTGGCTTGAGTCCAGTAATCTGCTGATCTAACAAATAAAAGTTGTGGCAGAATTCAACCCTGAGTAGTGATTCTCAGTACTTCCCAAATGGGGCCATTAGCATTTATTTCTCCAATCATTCAACTACCTTGTCAGTAAATCACTTTGGAAGTTTCTATTCTTTTTCCAAATGCATAACTTCCCTATTCTGAATTCTTCCTGCGTGATTAAAGTCATGAGTATTACTTATTTACCTGGCCTTAGTCACAGAGAACAATAGATCTGGTATTATCCACTTCCTGCTCAGGGTCAGGGAAACACATTCCAGGCATGTGCAACTACCCCACTCCACTGCAGTCAACAGAAGAAAGAATTTATCCTGTTCAAACTTCTGCTGATGTGCAAATCTGAACCCAGCAGCAAAGCACATCATAAGAACAGCTATGAGAGTGAACACTTTTTTTAATGTTACTAAAAGTGCTGACAATGTATTTATTAAATTACAGCCTTTCCTGCTTTCCTTTTTTTTCCCCTCTGGTAGAACAAGCTATAGTCAAACAATACTGGTGGGTGATTAATTTTTGCTTGTTTCAGTAAATTATATTGTGGTGCAGCTCAGCCCTTGAATTAGTCACTCTCAGATAACCAATATAGAGACTCATGTAATCACCACAATCTTTTCTACAAAGATAATAGCACTCATTTATTAAGATGGCCACTACCATCAGAGGTAGACAGAAGAAAAAGATGCAGTTGTCTGTTCATGCCTTCTAAATTTTCGCCTTTAACTGATAAACCAAAAATCTGATATCACACAACTAAAATCCAGGGAAGTACAGATTTTTTCCTCCTAATAAAATGCATCTAAATACATTTGTAATTCTTCCCAAATACACTGTTCTGCTAATTTTATCTCCGTACTAATTCCAAAAGTGTGACCAGTGTTTAATCTTGCTGTGTAAATTACCTGTTACAGTAATTTACACTTAAGTCCATCTACATCAATAAGTTGCTGAGGCGTTACTTTAGCAGTATTGCAGTTGTACTATTTATTTATTTTGGCTTGGCCTGCATACATTGCTAATTCTATGCCTTAAAATATACATACTTTGCTATAGTATTTAGTATAGGTCAATTATATGAAATACATTATATTACTTATCTGTGTACAGATCTGTATGACATAAATCAGCAAGACAGCACTACAAAGTCTAAGTTTGCTAAGTCTCACAACAGATTTTGGTTAGTTCTGGTGGAAGACTTAGCTTTTTCTTACCTACTGCCACATTCCTACTTAGCCTCAAAGACCTAGATCTTTTTTCACAGTTCCATACAAAAACAAGACCAGCTTGTCCTGAGTGTGTCATCCAGGCTGCAGTCAGTGTTTTCTCATTGGTTTCAATTGCAGGAAATGAGACCTCAAACCCTATTAGTACAAACCTAGAGTAACCCTATTTAAGTCAATGGAATAATCTGGAGTGACTGCAGAAACAAGCCAGTATTTGGCATTCTGAGATCAAACCAGAAAAAGAGAGTCCTCTCGGCAAATGCTCGTAAACTGCAACTGCTTTCATTTACAGTGATACAAGCTAGGTAGAAACTTGGTGCAGTAGTTGGTGGGTTTGACTGTGGGAGTGCTTTGCTTAGGTTTCTTTTCATCTCCTATCATTTGGTATGGTTTGGCTCAATGAACTCAATGGTCTTTTCCAACCAAATGATTCCATGATTCATGCACTTTGCAGAGACTTTGTTGAACTGTGCCCATTAGCTGAAAAGGCTTACAAAGTGTTTCTATTTACTCTGTAGCCAGTGCAGTGTTTATCAGCATGAAAACCCTGGAAGTTTACTCATTCCTATTTATGAAAAAGTTTCTTACTTCTCATGTAACAAAAGGATTTTTTTATATATATGCTAAAAAAGCTTTCAGGATTAAAGAGAAAACTCAGTTCCGGGAATCTGATATAGATCTAAGTAAAAAGAAAATGCACGAATGTGTGTTATCACAAGAATAATTGCTTCTTTGGTTTTCCTAAGAAATTATAACTAATCCAAATTAAACACTGTGGCATGCAATATTTCCATGTATCAATGAATTGAACATTTTACTATTTACACAATGCACATGCAGAAATAACAGTGAAAAAAAAAAAAAAAAAGCACTGATGAAAGTCCTAGAAGGTAAGACTAGGGTCAAGTACACAAGATAATTTGAGCATGTTGCTAACCTGTTCACAACCTTTACTGTACAATGTATAGTGAAATTTGTTTCAGATTATTTGAAACTAGCAAAAGCAAAATGATTTTTCAGAGATGGTAAACACCTCCATCTATTACCACAGCAAATATGCCAAATTATTATAAATTGATTGAAAGCACTCAAACGTCTCAACGATCAAGTTCAGAGACTTTTTGTCTGATGCAAAGAAGAAACAGTATTATTTTCCCTTAGCTTCATTCTTGGAAATAGCCAAACCATTAAAAAAATAATTTCCTGAGTCAAACATTCAGCATGACAAATGTGTACACAAACACTTTAAATTTAGCAAAGTTGTACACCACTAAAAACATGGTCTTGCAGTATAAAAGCATTTATTTTGATAAATATGTTTATGCTGTAGGATATAAAAGGGTGAAGATATGAATTGGATTGGGGATTATCTACAAACTAGTATACAGAATTGAAAAGAAAGATTTTTTTAATGCATACTTATTATATAATACCTAATCTCTTCCTATAATTTAACTTTGGGAAAATAGCATACTTTGTATCTATAACATGCATAGATATAAGGTTTGGGAACTGGTTTAACTTCTGTATGGGAGTGTAGCCAATATCATATCATCCCTATGACACATCATGCAGGTCCCCCTCACCTGTGTGAGTGTGTGACTGTGGAAGAAAGAGACACAGTTGCAGTATTGGAGTATTTCTCCTCAGAGTGGTGACACTTACATCCACTGTGACAGGTAGATTGTGTCTAGTTCTTTCTAAACACAGTGTCTGCTGATGGGCTGTGATGAAGCAGCATGAGAGAGGAGCTTCTCAAAGATAAGGACAGGATACATAAAAGGAGAACAGAGGCTAGCAGTGGATAACCAGTTTTTTCCTGATAACCTCCTTTTTCTTAAGTCAATACATCAAAGTCTCCATTCAGGAGAAATCTTTTATTATAAATTAAAAATTCAACATGTAGTACTAATTTTGGAACATATGCTTTTGTAGGTAAATGTCACTTCTTCACATTCCTTGAAGAGATATTGGTTTTCCATTATTTTCCTGTTTTATAATTCTGTATGGATTTTTCTCACTCATACATTAATAGATTTTGAACTTGCAAAAAAATTGCTTACAGTAGAAAAGAAGTCAAACTCCTGTAATTGCTAGATGGCATCATCCTGCCCTTTTTAAGTTAAAGCAAGACAGCATGTGATTTTTTCCCCTTACCCTCTTTCAACACATGAGCCAGGAGCAGACAATCAGTTGAAAGCGTGATGATTACAAATGACAACTTGTAGCATGTGTTATCACAGGCACTGTATACAGTAATTTTGCTAACAATGCATTTTGCTAATACCTATATGGATTTAGGGAAAATCGTTTCTTCTGGAGGAAATCAACTGCAGACCTATTGTTACAGTGTGTCTTTCCTGGGATCTGTATTGGACATGCAGACAAAATGCAACATTAGTTTAAAAGCCCTCTGGCAGACATTGGCTGAATACATGCCCCCTTTAAAGTTAGTCAATAACATGCACAGATGTCAGTGAGACTGAGGTTAGTATAACTACTGATATAGCTATTGATCTGTCAAATATTTTAGGTTCAATCTAGCCTGTTCATAATCTAGGAGAAGCCTTTTCTCTCCATGTCTTTCACAGGTATTTTATTCAAATAAATTACATCACAGACTTGCAGTCAGACAGGGACGTAGCAGGTTCTTGAAGGTGACAGGTGAGAGCCTTGCTGAGTTTGTAGTTTTCCTAAGGTAACTGTGAATTTTAAATTCATCTTTGAAGGATACAGTTCCCCTGGATGACACTTCAAACATTTACCAAGGATCATCAAGGAATGGGTCTGTCGTAAGTGAATGATTAGGTCCAGTTTAAAGATTACATTGATTATCCAGTTTAAAATAATCCTGGACAAAAGCTTTAGATATATCAGGATGAAAGCATGGAGCAACAACAGAAACTGAAATTTAAGGGATTTTAATTGGATAAAGTCAGCTTTCCCATACAGAAAATTAAAGAATGAGGAAATGAAAAGCCATGAGATAGTTCTTCCTCTGCCTTTGTGGCAGCTTTCTCCTAAGAGTGACAAGGACCCTCACTAATCCTTCAGCAGCTACCGCAGCACAGTACAAATTAGCTGTCCTACAATCAGTTCTGACACCTTAATGACAACTTCAGCCAAATTGCTCCCAGCCAAAATAGCCTCAGTTCACAGGTTACGTGTGCTGTTGTCATCAAGCTAAGTATAAGGAATAAACATGATCAGTCTCCATAAATAACAATGCCTGGGTGGGGAAAATCTTTTGAAAACCAGAAAATGGAAACACAGTGAAAAAAACCCAAAGGGGGAATTGTGTTACTTTGAAAGTTGAGAGTATATAGCTCAGGAGGAAAGGTATACATTTATGCTTGAATATGTTTAATGATATTATTA
The DNA here is from genome assembly GCA_033558105.1 of Coccyzus lansbergi. Classification (NCBI taxonomy): domain Eukaryota; kingdom Metazoa; phylum Chordata; class Aves; order Cuculiformes; family Coccyzidae; genus Coccyzus; species Coccyzus lansbergi. The sequence goes on from JAUMJK010000128.1 coordinate 1,484,891, forward strand.
ATTAGGGAAGCATTTCAAAACCTTGAATCAGATTCTTCAGGTTCACTGATGGAAATCCTTTTGGAGCAGTTTGATCCTATATTTTTCATTACTGTCTTGTTCTGCAGTTATTTGAAAGCTATTTGAAGAAGCAATAGGAGATCCCTTTCTCTCAACCTTGCAGAAGCAACACCAAAGGCACAAAGCACCGGAATCTTCAAAAGCACTGCTTTTTCACTTCTATTTGTTATTCTCAGTGAATATTTTCTTAAGTTTACTAAACCACGTAGACTCCAGCTAAATGGAGAACTCACAAAAATGGAGTCATACCCACCTCATGATGCCTCAGCTCGTGAAATAAGTAAAAATCACTTTCAGACAGTGACCAAAGAAAATTTCCCTGTTCTTCAAATGTCCGGAAGAATATTTAACTGTACTATTAAGACTATAGCCTCACTTTAGTGTGATGTCTATTCATGTGAACAAAATCTCAGGATGTGATAAATCCAGCCTGCTGCATTGGATAAACATGTTAGCTGCAGTTTTATACAAAAAAAAAAAAAATACTGCAATGAAATTTTACTAATACAATATTCTTAGCAATCACAATTTCATAACTGATAGCAGGAAATTCATGTCTTTCATTGTACACTCCTCAGCCTGCAGACTGGGAAGTGTGTTTTCACTGTCAGAATAATAGGAATGAGTGGGGAGGCCTCAGAGTCTCTTTCACTGGCTCCCACTGTCTCTTTCACTTTATTTCACTGCATGCAGAGTTGTGAAGTCATGAGAAGGAAAGTCCTGACTCTGTAAATCCACATGTTCCTACTGCTCAGACACTTCTCTCAGAGAATTTCTAATGTCATTCATCTGAGAAAATGGTGTATTTAAATATCATTCGCTGAGACACACAGAGCACAGAATATTTTAAACAATTTCTAAAAATAGTTTTATGGAAACCATGTGAATCCAGTTTTCCAGCATGCAACATTTCTCAGTCACCTCTGCATCCCTGGTCCTCCTGACACTGGCTGTTGCATTGTTTTCCCCAAACCAGGGGTATTAAAAAGAAATCTGAAGCCAGAAAGCCAGAATTTGAGTCTCTGTTATTCTGACCTGGACAGACCCACACCGCGGAAATCAGGGCATGAGCAGTAGTCTTACCTTACAGAAGTGTTAACAACTGTGCAAGGTTGCAAGAGGAGAGGATAATCAGGTCTAAAATTGGAAATTCTCTTCCTCACATTCAATTTTTTCCCCTGATTCCCAGAGGAAAGCCACTCTCATTTCCCTGAAATGCAAAAATGCGTTTCTTATTTTTAACCTACCCATTGTCATCTAGGTCATTATATTGTGAGGATTATTCAAAAATTTCCTCTTACTTTAGTAACTTCTTATGAATTTAGCTCACTGTGCTGAACACAAACTCAGATAAGCACACCCAGTGACAGGACATTTTCAAACAACCTTCAGCCGTATGATTCACTTCCCCGCGGCTGTTTAACGTGAGTACTAATATACTCAGAACATCCCTGCCAACAAGGATTGGCCTCTTGACTTACTCGTTTGGTGAGGGTATCTTCCCTTAGGAATTTATCTCATTATGTACAATTAGAAGTTAGCATATTACCATCAGAGTTCACTGCCTAACTGTGCCTTGCCAAATGACCTGCTCTCTCTTACTCCCCTACACAGACATTGCTGGCCTTTTCTGGCACTGCATAACAAATTTGGTCCTTGTATCAAGATTATACATACAGACTTTGTACATGTACAGCAATAGAGAGAAATAATTAGCAAGCTTCATCATGCAAGCACCATACAGTCCCCATGTGTCTCTGGCTTCCGCCGTGCTTGTGTCAAAAAACCCAATTTATTTCTGAAAACAAATATTTAAATGTCTTTAAGGGTCCTCCTGATAGCAGAAAGACCAGCACAGGAAAATTCAAGAAAGAACAAAGTTAGCCAATATTCCCCTATACTGTGTAAAATTACAAGTATATACAGAAGTCTGCAGTGTTCCTGTTCCAGTCTTCAGCAACAAGAGAGCAGTATGAGCACAGGGAGATCTCATTTGAATTAGTGGCTTAGCACTTAGCCTGCTCTTTACTACCATCTGAAAGACTTACACCACTGTTGGACATGTTAAAGTTGAGAAATGAGCAGCTCAGAGCAATACTCCATTTGTGCAATGACGGAGCTGTGTGATGACTCTACAGGTCAGCTATTTAACTCTGAACAGGTGGATACAAGTAAGAGCAAGATGATTCCATCATAGAGCATCTGCTACGTGTCACTGACTAACACTGACCATAATTCGCCAGAAATTAATAGCATTGAAGAATGAGTCATTTAACCTCCACATGTTGTAAAGATAAAGAAACCACACTTACCTAAAGGTACCAAAATTAGGTCTAAATGAGCTGCAAAACAAAGGTAGCCATCTTAGCACAGTATGACACTTGTTTCTCAACAGAGCTAATTAACCAGTACAGAGTTCAGTGGTAATGTGGGTACATTGTTTCTGGCAGCAACCCAGCATGGATCTTCCCACAGCTCTGTGGTTTTTCCCTTCAGGAATATCAGCCTCACATTAGCTGACACTTCCCAAGCACTTCAAGAACTGGTTAGATTGAAGTGGAGGCAAACTCTACAGCCAGTTGGGAAATACAGTTTATTTAAATTTGAAATATAGAAATATACCACTCAAGCACACTTCCTATGTAATAGTTTTTTTCATAAAACTCCTCTTCAGAATCAGACCAAAAATTGCAAGACAATAGTTGGTGAAGAAGTAAAATTAGCAGAAAGAGGCATTAGACTGGAGATTATTTAGTGTCATCTCTGGCAGGGAAAGAAGAGGATTCTTTGCAATCCATACCTTTCACTGAACATTGACACACCTTTCTGACATCGGTTGGTGCCAAGCTCAAGCTCCGCCAGGGGAGGTTTAGGTTGGACATTAGGAAAAAAATTTTACAAAAAGGATCATTGGACACTGAATAGGCTACCCAGGGAGGTGGTTTTGTCACCTTCCCTGGAGGTGTTTAAGGCACGGGTGGACAAGGTGCTGAGGGACATGGTTTAGTGTTTGATAGGAATGGTTGGACTCAATGAGCCAGTGGGTCTCTTCCAACCTGCTTATTCTATGATTCTGTGATTCTATGATTCTACAATTCTATGATCCTATGATCTCAGTGGATTTCCATGGAACTACTTAATTTTATATCAGTCAAATTTTCTTTACGTGGGCAAAATATATATATATTTTATCAGTGAAATATCTGATCTGTTTCAGAAGCAGCTGCTTGATAAGCTCAGTGAGTAGTGATTCCATCACTTTAATTGCTAGATAAGATAGTGGTCCTCAAGTAATATGATTTTGTTTCTATTATTTTTATTGCCTATTATTGTCTTTAAATTTCTGTCATCTACTATCTATCCTTTCTTTCTATCTATCTGTCTGTCTGTCTATCTATCTATCTATTTATCTACTTCTAAAAGACTGCTATGAATTCTGTGTTCATCAGAAGAATGAACCTTGATTGGATTTGTGTAAGAGGTCCTGTTCTCAAGGTTAATTATTAATCTTCAGTTGATTAATTAATTACCCTACAAAAACATTGACTGGTTTGTTTTCCTTCCACCCTTTAAGCAATAAAGCTAGGGACAGACCATGTTGTATAATAAAACAGTAGTGCCTCCTCATTTTTGAAGATATGCAAAGTTTACCATCAGTTGTTGCAGCACTAGAGACTTTGGAAATACTGTCTGGATGATCAAACGGAAGATTCTTGTGAGGAATGCTGCTGGGGTTTTGTGTCCCTTTCCTCCTACCACATCTTGTCCACATGCAGCCAATTCATTGTGAGGTTTGATGCAACATTTGCAAAAATGTATGGAGATGTTCTGATAAAAAGACATCCAAAAATATGATCATCATCATCATCATCATTGTTTGCATTTATCTTACTATAGAGCAGAGTAATAAACTCTACTGTCATACACCACCAGCACTATATGTCTCACTGTTGCCTAACTCAGCAGGACATGAAATAATTATAGAAAATTTTGTCCTTAACCTAATTCCTTTTGCCTCAGAAGTATTAGGACATGATTTGCCCTTCAGCTGAGAAGAGACATCAGTTCCAGAGGAATTCTTGATTAACTGGGTCCTTCAAGCCCTTGCTGCTTGCATAAACCAATAATATTCAGCAGTATAAAAGACGTTTAAAAACTTTTCCAAAACACTTTGTCAAGACTTTGAGAGGGTAAGAATAACATGAACAAGAAGAATCCTCACCACAAGAAGGATGTTGAGGCTCTGGAGCAAGTCCAGAGAAGAGCAACAAAGCTGGTGAAGGGGCTGGAGAACAAGTCTTACGAGGAGTGATTGAGAGAGCTGGGGTTGTTTAGTCTGGAGAAGAGGAGCTTGAGAAGAGACCTCATTGCTCCCTACAACTACCTGAAGGGAGATTGTGGAAAGGAGGGAGATGTGCTCTTCTCCCAAATGACAGGGGACAGGACAAGAGGGAATGGCCTCAAGCTCCGCTAGTGGAGGCTCAGGCTCAACATAAGAAAAAATTCTTCACAGAAAGGATTGTCAGATACTGAAATGGGCTGCCCAGGGAGGTGGCTGACTCGCCTTCCCTGGAGGTGTTTAAGGTGTGTGTGGATGAGGCACTGAGGGGCATGGTTTAGAGATTGGTGGGAATGGTTGGACTTGATGATCTGGTAGGTCTCTTCCAACCTGGTGATTCTATGATTCTAAGGTCATCATAAAAAAAGCTTACCAGTAGGTGGCTTCATATATCTCAGAGACTCCATATATTATTGGAAAAAATCTCAGGGAAGAAAAAGTAAAGACAATTTTCTGCTTCTTCTGCAGGCTCCAGTGAGCTTACAGAAACTTGAAACAGGCCTCTACTAGAGTAAAATGATGCATAATCAGTAGGTTAAATGTAATCATGTATATGCATATCAGTTAAAGCTCTAATCTTTAACTGAACATTTGGCATTTGGACCATAGACTGTTTAATATAAGTTATTTTCTAAGATCAGGTGATTTATATAGAGTAAGGAGGGATAAAATTATTTTGCTTAGTCACATCCACAGCTAAATTGATCTGTAAAAACTTGGTGCTGTAGAAGGATTTTATGTTCAGATGGAAAAAAATGCGGTAGCACTGGACATTTGTTTGTAGGAGAGCTGCCTTTCACACACATCTTGTTTCTTAATATCTTCCATTTCTGAAAATAAGTGATTTTTTTTTTCAATTTACTTGAAAAGTTCATGTATTTAGCACACTCCAACCGCACATGCCTCATCAATCACAACAACAGTATCTTTTTTCAGCCATATCTGTAAGTCTAGCTGTAATTGCATCTAGAGCCATGCAACTTAATAACAAACATAACACATTGTTCCAGTGGAGGGCCCATAAACCAACCTGCTTTAAAAAAGGAAAAAAAAAAAAAAACAAAACAAACATACACCTCTAAGAATCCATAAAGGGAGTCTAGCAATTAATGCCTGGAGCAGGACTAACAACACATATAAGGCATGACCCAGGAACTACACAGAGATCAATAACTGGTGGAAGATTCTGTGCAAATGACCCTTTCGTCTGTGTTAATTTTTTTCCTCCTTTGAGCCCCTGAAGCATTTCAGAAGACAACTGCATTGGGTCCCCCATGCTGACTGGACATTCAAAGGCCTTAATAATCTGAAAGATATGGAGAAGATATTTATGCCATATGTACTTTTATCTTGGAAGGCTTGACAGTCAGTTTTCTAGGCTTGGCATTCAAAGAGTAGTTTCTATTTGCATTTAAACACAAAATCAGAGTATTCATTAATGTTCCTTCTTCACAGTGAAACTTCTTGAATTGACTGACTCTTTTGCTCCTCTTCAGTGCCACAAAGTCACACTGCATCTGACACATGCAGTGCAGTCTTCTCTTATATAAATAACTCTTGTATGACAACAGAGGAATGAATACGACTCAAGGAGCTCATGAAGAGCAAAGTCACAAGTATTCAGTAAGAATACTGCTAGCATCGTCAATAAAGTAGTCTTCACCATATCTTGAGCAAACAGAAGGATTTATTGCTTTAATTAGTTAATGTCTAAAGATGTTCCTTTGTTCATATTTTCTTAGAAAATTAATCGTTCACTTGAATGCTTTTCACTTATCAGTGTCTATTTCAAATATTCTACAATTATTTTTAAAAGCACTGACCCTTCAGAAACATAGAAAAAGAAAAGGCAGCTCTGGAACAGAAGATAAACCCTTCATTTAGTGGCAATTTTGATGCATTTTACTCTTGATAATAAGCCAATAAAAAGAAGCAGAGTAGACACTCACATGGCCACTGGAGCACTGATGATATAAGCCTAGGTCATTAATGCTCTCTTTTCCATTTATATTTTCCTGAAGCAAAGACTAAGAGTAAAAAAAGGGTATGATGGCATGTGCATGCAATTTAAGGTTAATTCCATGGCAGAAAAAAAGTGGTCTAGCCTGGGACTGAGAAGCTACATTTCGAAACAAATTCCATGGATAATCTCCAGTACTGATCACAGCCATTGGAAATCTATTTTGCTGAGAAAACTAGTATTCAGAAAATTTTCCTAAGAACAGGTATGTTTAAATCACATGCTTAATAGGAAGAAGTTGAAAACAATGATCTCAAATCACTCCAGAAACTGGAAATTATTTCATTTTAACAATATTAAAAAATATTTGTTGCTGATTTAATAGTTGATTTATATTAGAGTGTGTTGCATTCCATTGAAATTCATGGATGTGCATAGGAAAAGATTGAACTGAGGTATTTTATCTGTATTAAATAATAATTTATACCTTCTTGAAGCGAAAGCATGTGATAAACAAAAATTAAATCCTTCAGTGGGAATCACAGTAATCAGATTTTTTTTTTTTGATTTGGAATTTAACTGAAAGATATTAAGCTATCAGATCCTTGCTTTCTCCCACAAACACAAATCCAGTTTCTGAGCCACTTTACTACATTCATTGCTTACAAAAATTATTTTATTACCTCCCTACGAGCTAAATTGTTCCTGTTTGGCATAGACTGCTGGAAAAATCAATGCAGACCCATACTACTGTGGAAGGAGTAACAGGAAGCACTGGGGTTTCTCAGAACTCCCTGACTGCCCTGGGAGATGTGTCAAACCCTTTAAGGCTCCCTTTTGATGAGGTACGGTATATTCACTACTATTAATCTCACTGTGCTGGTAACAATAAAGCTCAATAGTTATTTTTGTGATTAATTATTTTTAGAATTTACAGTGGTGGAAGAAATGAGATTGGGCATGGTAATACATTGCATGAAAAACAGAGGGAGGAAAGACTGTTTTCTCTCTGTTTTCTTACAGAAAGAAAGACTCTGAAAGATCAACAAGATGTGAGCAGTAAGTTCACTCTGTAAAAAAATAAAACATGGTAGGGTAGTTATGTAAGTATTTGTAAGAAGAAAGTTGTTTAATACAAATAGAATCTTTGTGTTATTTCATGCAGTAGATGAGCCCACAGGATGACATAAAGTGCAAGCTGCCTTTGTGAGTGAACAGAGAACAGATCAGACACAGAAGCAGAGGCAAGGAGGAAGATGAAAAAATACTCATGTCTGATTTAACTGGAGTACAGAAACTCTTGCAAGCGTCATACATCTCAGGGTCTCTAGGGTCTCATGAATCATCACTACTAAACAAATACTATTCAACTTTACAATAGGAATTGATGTGCAATCTACAGTTTACTTTTTCCTTCTCACGCACTGCTCAAAAACTGAGCCTGTCATATTCATTTAACATTACTCTCAGGTGTTATATTTCATTATTTCATAAGTGCCTGCAAATGTGTCCTTTATGAAGCAAACAGATTGCTCTTTGTTCATGTGATGGTTATTCATTCAGTCATCAAGTGAGATGCTGGAAAATAAATAGTGATAGTTTGGTTTTTGAATGCTCTATTGCACGAAACACGTCAGGCCCCTCTTGGGAGAAGGATAACAGTACACTCTGTGATTAGTCATTCTGTACTATTGCACCTTTTGATAAGGAAGATGACATGATACATATGGTTGCATAAGAATATCCATACTTTTCAATTAAAAAATGAATTTAGCTTCCCTACACTCATGTCCTAACTTGGTCTTTTTCCAATATTTTTATCAATTCCATAGAAGAATAAATAAATGGTCTAAATATTTTAACTAAATAAATAGGTTTAATTGTAAATAAATTATAAATATATATAAAAAATAATAAAAATACAAACTGTTAAAATTTGTAGTAAAAAGATCTTAAAACTAGTAGAAGCATCTCATTAGTACAGTGTAGTTTGTTCCACTTTGTAGTAAACAACACTAAGAGAGACTTCTGGACCAAGCGACTACTAACGAACCCTGGCAAGCTACTACAACTAAACTGGTTTACATAGTCCTGGAATGAACCTGAGGAAACAAAGTTCAAAAGATAGTTTAGGAGGAAATACACAGTTTCAATGGTGCAAACCATTATCCAGGTAGTGAATGAAAATGATGTTTGTGTGATAGCTGTTTCTGTCCTACAGGTATAAAAGTGTAATTCCCATGAGAGATATTCAGAGTCCATCTGACTTCATTATTGATCTAAAGCCTAAAGGAAACTGGCCAGATTATTCATTGTCTTCCATTTACTTCTCTGCAAAGAGCATAAAATGTTGTTAGCATGGATAATAACTCAAAAAAGGCAAAGCTGAACACAGGGCTCATCCCTAACCCCTGACTTGTGGGAAGCTGAAGAGGTTACACCGAGTTTTCTTCCTGTTCTCCATGCATTCGTGATCAACAGACGATGCCACTTTGCAGATCTCACAGTGTCAGCATCACAGAGTTTTGCCAATGCGACATACTTAACTTTGAAAAAGCAAGAAAATCTGGTTTAAACTCAGAAGGAGTTAAAAATCAGAATAATAAAATCCTGCAGCTACTCATATTTTATAAAATTATGCCCAAGCAATCACAGTGAAATGTCAACATTTTCTGCATACACTGGATACGCATGCAGATCTGTTATTTTTCCCCATAGTGCTATATTTTATTTGAGGGCATAGTTACAATGCAAGAAGACAAAGCAAGATATCATGGCAATTCTATTTAAATTAACATATAAAATAGTGACAGGCTACACTGAATAAGCCAAATTTATCCATAGTGTGAGCTTGACCATATCAGTGGAATTAAATATAAATTAATTTGGGAATAGACATACACAGGTACACCCCGACTATTTCATTGAGCAATTTCTTTTCATAATGAAAGGAACTCTGAAATCTAGTGAAACTGTACAGGCTTATCTGACTCAATGCAAGTTGTAGAGTTTTCTGTATAATCAACATTCCTTAGCATTGTTGCATTATCTTTGCTTAAGGTGTACAGGAAATGATAAATGCCCATGAATCCTGACGTGCACAGTATGTATAAGATTACATGAAAAGCAGGTTTAACAAACATCTTCCTGGGATGTGCATGAACTACCAATTAAAGGCTTAAAATAATTGCAGATGTGAAGGTAAAGCCACAGAGCTTTTAATTCACTTATATACCCTGAAGCAACCACTTTATTTATTAGATACTTGATTCTTGCACAATGGCTGAAGGTAGTGTGGGGGGAAAGCGAAAAAATAGAACAAGAATGAACAAGTTCTGCTGTGGTAGCTGACTAACAGCAGGTGCTTTATCAGAGAGCACCTGAAAAGAAGAAATGTTACTTCTTAGATGCGCTGATTATTTTACTTATCTTAAAAGTATTAGAAGTTTTGTGAAAAGTTTTGCAATAAAACAATACACCAATGCATGACAACTTCAAAATTAGGCAAGAAACATGATTAAACCTTTGATTCAGTGATTTGGGGACTATAATTTAAATACGTTTATGACATTGCATTCCACAAAGTCACAGATCTGTACAATGGTTTTGAGCATGAATAGTTTCCATCGTGTTGCTAGCAAACACACATAGTGGACAGCAAGGTGATATGACAGATAACCACAGTCAACAGACTTTATTTTTCTATAGAATTTGAAATGGAAAGACAGAAGAGAATTTCTGTACAATATGTATATCCACTAGGCTATTAAGTTAAAAAACTTCTATTTCTCCCTTTCCCCACCTTTTTTTTTTTTTTGTAGTAAATGCAAGAATACAAATTATTCTCTAAAAGGAAAGCCCTCAGTTTCAAGAAGGGATAACAATAACTCCAGGAAAATAAGGTTGAAGGTTATCAAATACTACTGATATCCTACTAGGGGATTTTTTTCTAAATCAAAACGAAAGAAGAAAAATATGGTTTGGGGTTTTTTTTCTTTTATAACAAAGTTAATGTATCAACCATTATTTTCTCTCATAAAAATAATTTCTGGCCTGGTTCTGGTATCCTTAATCAGTGTGAGCTGCATTACATAAGAACCTTCTTCATTACCAGGGAGTTACATTCACTGGGGTCTTTACAGGTAAGAGTTTCCAAATTGAATAATTTTTTCATTTCCATTAATCCAGTGTGATGCCTGTGATCAGTTTCTCATCTGACAGGAATTAGGATAGTATCACAAAGCTGTACCATTTAAAACAGTTGTTTTAAAGGTATAAACAAAAGTGATCTGTTCATGTGCCCCAGATGTCCCAGCTGTTCTCTTTCCTGCTCAGCCACTTAAACAAGCTGAAATGGGCTAAACAACACCCATGCAGGAACAGTCAATTGCAACTGATCCCCTCCTACTTCAACTCCATTCCCTCAGTTCCCAAGTACCCACACCCTACAATCTTTGTCATACTTGCCCACCTTAAAAAATAATGAGATATAGTTGGCCCCTACTATTCCAGGGTATTCTTTCTCTGATGGTCATGACCTTTCTTACTCTTAGACTAAATAGCCACCCACAACCATTCAGGACTGTTAGTCTAAAGCCAAAATTTGCCCTTAAGTAATTCATTCGCCTTCTGCAAGTGAATACTTTCTCTCCTAATCTTGAGTACTTACCACCAGGTTTCTTTTCACCCTTAATTTTGCTGTAAAACCAGGTACTCCTTGTTAGTTCTTTCTCATAAGATTGCCTTCATAGACCATCTTTGTACATATTCTAGATTACATTCACTTCCCTGTCCCTCATATTACTCCATAGCAGAGATGTGGGCTGGCATAAGCAATCCCCACACTGTTTCCATATTTATATAATAAATACGTACTTATTTATATACGCACCGATGTACCTTTTGATTTGAAATATTTTTAGATAGCTTGCAAGCAAATTATTAAACTGCAAAATCAGAATTCTCACACAATGCTAACTCAATAGTTTGTCCTATTCTTTGCTTGATTATTTTGGGACAAACACTTTGCAAATCCAAAAGATTCCCTGGACATTTCTTAACACTGCATTTAACAAGCCAGCTGAGTTCTTCTTCAGGAGATATTATTAGAGCAAGGTATATAGTCTTAACAAAATATTGAAGAATTGGGCATTTAATTACATAATTAAATCACCCACAATTAAATCAGGTGAGAAGAAAACACAAAGAGATGAAAATACTTGCACTTCAGGGAAAATCTTGACTGTTCACTGTTAAGCAGAAATTTCTTTATAAGTGCATTACTTCTATAATGTTCACTCTAGCATTTCTTTTACATGCCAGTCCATCATTTGAATGAGTGCATGTAGAAGACCAGAAATTACAAAGCAGGGGCCAGTTCTATAACTGACTATTGTCATGTGTCAGAATTCTTTGCAAACCATAGCAAATTTCTCACAGATAAGGCCGTAATATCAATTGTTATTGGAAATATACGATAAGTCACACAGTTTGGGTTTTGTCTTTTTTGAGATCGTTATAACTGATTTGAAGACCACTTGAGGTATCATAGCTCAGGAACCTCTGAAGCACCCATTGGATGTGAAGTGTCGATAATTATCTTCCTAATTTACAGTCTCCCACTCCCCCTTTCTCCTCACATCCTGTCTTGTTTATTCATGTGGCAATAACAAATTTCTGAGCCAAAGCCTGACCCTTGCTCCTACCCGACTCACACAGGAATGCAAACATTTTCGAGTGCAGATTCACAACGGTGACGTTTGAAACCACTACCAGAACAGGAACTGGTATGTATCATGAGATGATTTTTTTTCTCATATATTTGCTATATATACTGCTATTAACAATATTCAGGTAATATTTTAAGAATGTGAATGAATGATGGTAGAGTGGGTAAATTGTATTGTCTACATTTTATAGGCAGCTTAGAGCTCATACAGGATGCCAGAGCTTGCAGTCTGGACTAGGACAAACCTAAATGACGCAGGGTAGGGTCTAATTAGTACCGAAAGTAGTAGCCTGAATGTAGATGGGAAAACATTATCTCCAGCTAAGATCAACCTGTTAAATGTAGGCAATGACATGCAGCACAGTGGCACAGTGCTATGCCTGGTATCAGTGTATGCACTTCTGTAAGGAGTCATGCAAGCTCTCTTTGCACTATGGGATGAGCCATGCAATCCTGTTTGATGATTTCTCAAGAAGACTTCTTTCTGTCTAGGTCTCATCCTAATTAAATATGCTATTATAACCTGCTTGAAGTATTGATGTGGAAGGTGCTCTTTCACTTGATTTTGCTTCTAAATGAATAAGTTAGCCAGTTTCCTCAAGTAGTTCAAACTCCTTTACCCGTGCCCTTCATTTCTGCATTGTTAGGTGAGAAAAGCTCAAGAGCATTCTTATCATTTACTTTGATTATTTATAGTCCCACTCTTACTTTCACTGCTATAAATGCTTACGAGTTACACAAAATCAGTCACTTGCCTTTATTCATACCAAATAACCCCACAGACTACAGTGAAGCATGCTGAGTGCAGCATACTTCATTTTATGACACTCATGAATCTCATCAGACTGAAGAACTTTAACAGGGGAAGTAATTCAAAGAGTAACTTTCACTGTGTCTGCAAAACAGAACATGGTTTCTACCTCTCCCTTCCTCAGACTCTCTGTGTCTATTATCCTCAATGTAATTTTAAGAAAGAAACAACTATATTTAAGTAGAGACCTTAGAACTAAGGTTACTCCAATTTTGGGATTAACAGAAATTCAGCTGAATGCCAAGATCTAAAGTCTACTCCATAGTTTTGGCATAGCCATGAAACTTGGGCAAGCCTTATTCCCATGTAAATAACATTTAAAAACCAAACAAGATCAAAGACAAACAAGCAAACAAAAAATCCTCAAAAGAAAAATAACAAAAACATCACAAAAATGTACTGAGAACTATTCAGGAAAACTCATCAGAATCCATCCAAATCCTTGAAGTCCAACCTCATTTCAGCCTTCATACACAACTCAAAATTATCCTAAGGCTAAAGACATTTGCACCCCAAAGACTTCACATTCTCCGTTTATCACATTTCTTCTGTCCCTTCCCTCCTTATTCTATTTTTAATACAACCAGTAAAGTCTTTATTTGAAGAGGGATGCACACATATTGAGAATGTAAACTACTGTGAACCATAAACAATAAAACAGGTGAAAATTGCATGAAATTTTAGCTACTTTATAGCAGTAAAAAAAAAAAAAAATCCTCTCCAGGTTCTCAGCTTTTTGTAGTTGAGGCTGTAAAATTTGTGCTTACAAAAATTGTGATGTGAAAGCTGCTATATATGGAAGTAGCCAGATAACTATAATTCAGCATGGTCATGAGAGAGAAAGAAGGCTCTTCTTGGTTACCTTATACCCTAATCTACTATTTCAAGTATCAAGCCAGAAGAAAAGGGCACACCAAAGTGGCAGCAGCAGCAGTCATAGAAGCACAGCCTGCTAACGCAATTTTCAACAACAGGCACAGCCCAACCATTTCTCTACCCCTCCTACTTTGAATTGTGCCTTCATGCACAATCTGCTCTTTTTAGTTCTGCTGCACAGTCAACAAAAGGCATATTGCTTGCATTACTAACAAGACCAAAAATAAGCACTGAGACTGTGAAAAATATATTAATTTTTGGGATAAGTACTTATTGACACACTAATGCGTTGGCTGCCTCCTCTATTTCTTGAGCTCCAATGAGCTTTATTATCAGGGAGTCACCTCATTCTTTCAACAGAAAATACATTCAGGTGTGGAGTAAACTGTATATATTTTTTAATGTAATATGGACAAGCTATGCTTATATTGTCATCTGGTTCTGCTGCATGAGAGAGTCTTCCCCTCAAACACAAGCAGTTGGGATTTTTCACCATTAACGTTTTAATCTTTGCTCACGTGCCACCATGGCATTTGGGACTGCTCAACAGAGTTTTCAAAACACCACATCTGATATTTATGAACCTATAAACTAGTGGTGTTTGTTTGAAGCAGCTCAGGTTGTTGGCAGGGCTTATCATCAGTTTTGATTGCAAACAATTTGTGACTGCATTTCAGGTTCATTCGGAGTGAAATCTTCAAAAATCCAGTAAGACTCACTAAACGACTTCGGGCACATCTGTATTCTTATTAGCCTTGGGAGTCTCAAACACCTTCTGAGGGAGAGACAGATATGAACTTACCCTCACTGTCCTTCTTATATATATCCTTTTCTTGCAGTATCATTAACAAATAACCACTAAGGTTTCAAATTAATTTTCCCAAGGCAAACCTATTTCCCAGTCCTAATTTTGCTGATATACACATTTACTGGAAAAGGACAAAGACCAAAAGGTATACATTTCACATTGGCTGAATGCAGTTCAGTAGTTCTAGTATGCAGACTAGATAATTCCCATAATGGCTTGGCAGCTATATATTCTTCTAGCATTATCACTGCAACCACTCTGTAATATCTGTAGTACAGGTCTTGTTTACTCTAACAATATTCTAAACTGAAGAGAGGCAGAAGCCTGGAAAATACTAAAATTTTCTACCTGCTCTCCTACCATCTCCTCTTTTTCCATCATTGGTGCACCTCAAATGCTGGAAGCAGTAAAACTGCACATCTTTCGGCTTATTTCTTCCACTATTTAAAGACACACTTCAGATTGTACAGTGGAAAAGCTCCTAGACTATGGAGCACTAAAAGCTATGCTTAATGACTGCTGGTGCCACAGTAAAGACTAAACAAAGAATTTCATCAATATCTCATCATTTAGAGGATGCTCCTTGGAGCTTTATTTTGCAAATAAGAGGTTCACACAGTTCTACTTGGCAAGGCAAGTATAAACAAGTTCTGCTTGTTAAAGTACTTTTATGTCCCCCATCAACACAGACAACAAATGTATAAGTAAAATCAACAGCACCAGGGAATGTTCTTGACATGAAAATGCCATTTTCCAAGACATTCAGATCATCTCTAGAATGGTTGACTGAAACAAATAATTTCTAGAAAAAGTTGGGTATTAATGCAAGCCAAGGACCTTTCCCAACAGGCAGTTTGTTCAATATCACAGGTAGACCATATCACTTTTCATCAAGGCTAAAAAATATTTCCTGTCATTGTTCAATTTTCTAGTAAAAATGTAGTAACAGTCTCTAAGTATCTTTCAATACCCAATCTACTTATCTTCAGCTTAAGATAGGAGGAAGGGAATAATTATTGTTACAAGTTATGCTTGCCAAAGGCACAAGGAGAATAATGCCTACTTTCTCAATAGCATTTAGGCATGCAATTCATACAACTTCAAATAGAGAGGTAGGTTTAGCTTTATTCACCAAGTACATCCATGGGCACAAAGGGCTTTGAACCCACTGTATGTTAGAATCTAAGCAAATTGAACAAATTTTCGTTTTGTGGACAAAGACTGTTTCTAGGATTAATACCAAAACTGATCCTGTAGGTTTGCTACCACTGAGCTGCAGTAAACCTGACCCTTACTTAAGCAACTTCCAATATAATTCATCCTATACTAAGAAAGTTATCTAAAGTACATAAAGCTTCCCTTTAGTAAAGGTCTTCTCTACTAATTATGAAGTCAGCCTTGACAATTGTTTTGGTGTATATACCTGAATTTTAGAAAGTTCAAATTATGTGAGATGAATCTCATATTTAATCTATCTGTGAGACTAAAGCCATACCAGAATAAAGAGTGTACAGGGGCAATACGTCCTAGGAAGTTTAGGTTTAGACTTCTGATTTAACTTGAAGAATTCACAGCTTAGGGTGTAATCATTTTACTAACAGTTGTGCACAATTTCTAACCTATCTTCCTCACCTCATCTCATCTAAATGACAAATTTTAGGGGCAATTTTTTTCAATGTCATAGACTCCATGACCTCCAGATAAATAACACTCACTTTATAAAGTTTGTATCAGTTCCTTTTATTTCTCACAATCAAAGGTAAATAAACATGTAACTGTAGTTATAGGTTAAGAAGTCAGAAAGATTTATCACTGAAGTGACACAGACAAAATCTGCTAAGGAACATCTGCTCTAAGAAATTTATTATTGAAATTCTTCCTAAGCACTGCCTTGATTGTCTTACAAAGATCTGCATACTAACAGATCAGCTGAATATTAGTTTATGGTCGATGTAGACTTACTTCTTGACTCACAGAAAAACATAAATGCATGAAAATTTCAGGCATAGTCTACCATGGGACAGCCTTTATTAAAAAATATTAGCTCCACTGACATATGCTTTGTCATACTCTCCATTCCAGATCTATATTTCCTGTTCTCAGTCTGGAAGCAAACAGTGCAGGAAAATTGTTCAGATACATCTTGGATCCCCAAACAAATGAGAATGAATGTCTTGTTTTCTTTTGGTGAAAACTGTCGTTCTTTGCAGTGGAGGGATATAAATAAATACACATCAAATTATATAACATGTCACAGAGCAGACAGTCACAAGATGAATTTGTCTTTTTTAAAGGCATAGCCTGATCATAGATGTTGAGAAAATGAAAACAGTACAGCTGTTATAATATACAGCATGACTCCTTTGACCTGCAGATAAAGGAACACAAAGAAACAAAGGCATGTCACTCTAAAGGATATAAAACCAGAGAAACCTGAGTGCCCTGGTTTTGTGTACAAGTTTTCTCAAAAGACAAAAATATTTCCTTTACATCTCTTCTCTTTATCAACATTGCTTTTATTCCCAGAAAGCAGTGCTGTAGGTCACTTACAGAGGAATCACTCATTGTTAATGGAAAAACAAATTAACAGTATACTTACTTGGCTAATGCACTTCCCTATATCACATTATACAGGAAAGCTTTTAAAAATCATTTGTTTGACTGATCAGGTTATGATATGAACTGTTAGCTACTCTGAGTAGGAGACCTTGTTTTAATGCAAGGGCATTAAAGGTACAGTTCAGATATGTTCACATGCTGAAGGAATCATTCTGCTGTGAGGCAGCTGTATGTATGGCAGATCAAGAATGTTTCAGGAAAACATAAATAGTCTCTGCATCAAATCCTAGGAATTCTGCTATGAACTCTGCTCATGACCCTGCTGTAAGAAGGGACAATCCCAGTCAGCTAGTAGAGCTCCTACTGTCTTTCTGGGTTTGTGTGCCAGAGAAGCTGAGATTTGTCTTAGCTGTTTGCATGAACCTGAAAGAACTGCCATGCTATAGGAGAGTGAAGGGGTATTTCATGCTGTACATTTTGTTCAAGCACAATTTAGCACAGGAAATACGGCCACAGCAAACTCATTCAACTTCGTTTCTTGTAGCCCTCAACCCCAAATATTTATAAAGACAGAAAGTCTTTTATGAAGTCTTTTACAAAGACAGAATGCCTGCACGTGGGTTGGGGCAACCCTCAGTATTGATACAGGCTGGGGAATGAAGAGATGGAGAGCAGCCCTGCAGAGAATGACCTAGGATAATGGTGCATAACAAGCTGGATGTGAGCTGGCAATGAGTGCATGCAGCCCATAAGACCAGCAGTATCCTGGGCTTATTGCAGAAGGGTTGGACTAGATGACCTTCATGGTCCTTTCCAATCCAAACCATTCTGTAATTCTAAGTTACTTCTGTGTGTGCACATGCATAATGTACACATTACATATACAAATATGGCATAACTCTACTAGTCACCTGTTCATGGCAATTGCTCTTGAAAACAGAAGGTATAGAATAGTGGTATATTCATCCTCACCAAGAGAAACAGGGTTTTTCTGGTCAGGAGATGAACATACCTTTCACTTGGACCCAGTTCCCTTTTAATTTTCTTATTCCTCTCCCTTTTTTCCTTCCATTTTGATTTTCTTCTCTCTTTTCTTGCTGCAGCCATTGGTATCTAAAAGATAATCTTCTATCTTTTTGCTGCTTAGGTATGTGTGGATGATAACAGAGCCATACAAACAGAGCCAAAGCAAAGCTAAGCAGTAGCAATTCCTGCTACTTCTGTGCTTGCCACGTGAGACAAAGATAACTGAAAAAACTTGTCATAGAAACCATAGGTGGGAATGCTGGCAGATCTACTCTCTCATTGTTTCTGTGGACATTTCTGCTGTCTACTTAGTCACATTCTTGTCTCCCTATTTCATTCAGTTAATTTGCTGGTATTCATTAACTACTCTTCATCCTCCTTTGCCTTCAACCCTTCTCCATAAAAAAAAGATTAACTTCATAGTTGAATGTACATTAGCAGTGGTTACATTTAGGTACAGACATTCTTCTCCTTTTTTCTGGCCTTCTGAACAGCTCACTCAGTCCTCTCTGTATTCACACAACATCTGAAAGGGGCGATTCCATCACTAAGCCTCACTGCTTCTCCTCAAGCAGTTGCTTTTTGGAGGATCAGTCCAAACAAAGACCCATGGAGGTTACTGTATTTCTGATTACTAGATATTCATCCACACCTAGAGGTTTATCTGCTCCAGGACACCGTCTCATGGCTGCTGGGAAATTACTCATGTGTGTGGAGCTACTGCTTTTCGTGAGGTGTTACACCCCACAACACTGCACTACCTGCATCCCCCAGGCAAGTAGGATCAGACTTGGTACAGGTAAAACCCCTAAGTTATTTGGCCTGTAATCACAGTGAATTGCTCCAATCAGACCACTGCAAGTTTCTTGCTAGTCCCTAGGCAGCTCTAGTATAATCAGGGCAAAGTGATCAAATTAGATCTTGTCCAAGCCTGAACTGGATACAACCCCAGAAAGGGAAAGGAGAGAGGGCATGAAGCGTACCAGGGAAAAGGAGAACCTTCTGAACTCCTGTCTCTCCCCAAGACCTCCTGGTTCTGCACAGCCCTGGCTACACAATCCCATGAGAGGGTAAGGCAGGAAGCTTCCAGTTCTTTTCGAAGCACCCTTCCCTTCCAGAGAAATGCTAAGCTCCAGCTGTGGAGCTGCTGACTCACAACAAGGGTTGCCCAGAGCTACGCCCTACAGCATGACCTCTCCAGCCCCCTTGCTGGTTCTCATGTCCCCACCACCTTTACAAGAGATACTTAATCCAAAAAGGGGTTTCAGGTCATGCTCACCCTTACAGACATCACCTCCCTCTTTTGCCTCCAGAAGGCTTTGGACAGGAGGTACACGGAACGTAGGTTTCTGCCTATGTTGAACTAGCAGAAACATGGTACCCACATCAGTCTTGGCACATACAGCAGGGCTAAACAAAGCTTTTGAGGAGCTTGGGCCTCAAGACACGCACCCATGCAGTACAGACCATGTTTCTGGGATTTCCTGGTCTCACTGCTGCTGCGCGGCACCTTCCTGCATTTGCTGCTTCTACAGTGTATATCCAGTGATGGCATATGGGGGAAGAGTTGCAAAGCCTTACAAATCCTCTCTCCAAATAAGAGACACAAACTGAGACTACTTTCAGAAGAAATCCATCCTGGCAGGAATTACATGCAAGTAATTGAAGTCCAACAAAATGCAATATTATTTCCATTATCTCTCTATCTATTTAAATGTGACCATTTTAAAACAGTTTTTTTATTATTGTTTTGTAATCTAAATATCAGTCTCTGAAGCTGTCTTTCCCAACAGCCTCTGAGACAGACATAGCTTCTCAAGGAAGTTGGAGTCAGTACATGCAAAGAAACATGGTTTGTCAAGCTACTTCACCTGTTTCTACTAAAGAATTATTTCCTTTTACAACATTTTATACTTCAGGAACTCAATTTTCTTTTTAACAATTCAGTACCAAGAGCTGACTAAACCGGATACTTCGGTATTTGTGTGGAATGCAAACACAAAAGAAAGATCTTCAATACAAAAGAAGTGATGGGTAGGAGAGAAGGCTATTTATTACTCAGAGGAATTATGCATTGCCCAGTCTATTGTTGTATTCTCTTTTTTGTTGGACTAGTTCACATTCACCATTTTATTCCTAGAGGTTTTTTTAGGGGATGCTATCACTATTATTATTTCACGTAAATCAAAATAAACTAACATAAGCCATAAAGAAATCACAGTGAAACAGCAAGTAATGATAGGTCAACAAATGAAATAATTTCTGTCTGTAAAGTGAAACAAAAAGGAAATTTTTCAAGTGAAGTCTCAAGGTCAGAATTAAATATCATTTAGTCACTTATTGTTTACATTGACAAATACTAAAGACAATCTTCTGAATTACAATAAATATGACACTATGTTCCAGAACAAAATGGAAGTTAACAATTCTTTGTGTCAGAATTTCTCTTACTTGAAACAGCATTAATGTACAAGATGTAGTGCAATTTTGGTAACACTTTCTATCATCTGCTATTGCCACTATCTTTTAAAATCGATTCTGAGTGGCTGAGAAACTATAATCCATCTAAATGTGCTACAACTGTTACTAGTCCACTTCTCGGAAATCTTCTAGAATTTTTGTTTTGGAAAGATGGTAAGATGGAAAGTGTATCACTGCCTGCTCACCCCATTCATATCTTTAGCATACTAAATTGACCACTAGTGTACATGCAAGGCAGCCTAAACAGACCTCTGATTTGACTCATTAGAGATGTTTTTATTTTCTCAGCATTTAAGATAACTGCTTTACAGAAGGGAGTGTATGGCTTTCCTACTAAATTTTGTGTTTCGTTTTGTTTCAAAATGAAATGGCAGCACCATTCTGTTTTTCAATCTGTTTTTTATTGCTTAGTGCTGATATTTTGCACTCCCAATGTAAACAGATTGCCCTTTGATGTCAGGACTAATTCCTTGCATGTTGATAGAGCAGAATATCAGAGATTAAATCAATCATATGGCTCTGAGAACAGAATCCATCTGCATCAACATGCTAATTTGAGAACATATTTGGAGCCAAGATAAATTATAACACTGCATGGAGCTAAACATCTCATATAGGATTCATCCTGCTCTATTGAGTTGTTAGAGGCCGCGAGGGAGCTGCTCGAGGCTTCTTCACTGGTGAGATCATGACTGGAGTACTGTGTTCAGCTCTGGAGTACCCAGCACTCAGTACTCAGAAAGACCTGGACCTGTTGGGGCAAGCACAGAAGAAGGCCACAAAAATTATCAGAGGGATGGAACATCTGCTCTGTGAAGAGAAGTTGAAAGAGTTGGGGTTTTTCAACCTTTAACAGCCTCTTAATATTTAAAGGAAACATATAAGAAAGGTAGGGGTAGATATTTTAAAAGGGTATGCAGTGATAGGATGGGAGAAAATAGTTCTAAATTAAAAGAGGGTAGATTTAGATGAGATATAAGGAAGAATTTTTTTACAATGAGAGTGGTGAACATAATCTAGTGGAATCTGTGCCTTCTTTCTGCAGGGGGATTGGAATAGATGACCTTAAGTTCCCTTCCAACCCAAACTATACTCTGATTCTATAATCATGCTGATCAGCAGACACAAAAATAGAGGGAAAATAAAATCAGTGAGCAAATTGAATCAAGTTGGCTGTATTTCTTTACAGGTGTGTGGTGCATATGTATGCATATACATTACAGAAACACACAGAATCACAAAATCACCAGGTTGGAAGAGACCGACTGGATCATCAAGTCCAACCATTCCTATCAAACACTAAACCATACACCATAGCACCTCGTCCACCCGTGCCTTAAACACCTCTAGGGAAGGTGAATCAACTATCTCCCTGGGCACTATCTCCAGTGCCCAATGACCTTTTCTGTGAAAAACTTCCTCCTAATGTCCAGTCTAAATCTCCCCTGGCAGAGCTTGAGGCCATTCCCTCTTGGCCTGTCCCCTGCCACTTGGAAGAAGAGGCCAGCACTCTCCTCTCTACAACCTCCTTTCAGGTACTTGTAGAGAGCAATGAGGTCTCCTCTCAATCTCCTCTTCTCCAGGCTAAACAACCCCAGCTCTCTCAAACGTTCCTCATAAGGCCTGTTCACCAGACCCTTCACCAGCTTTGTTGCTCTTCTCTGGACTTGCTCCAGAGCCTCAACATCCTTCTTGTGGTGAGGGGCCCAGAACTCAACACAGGATTCAAGGAGCTGTCTCACCAGTGCTGAGTACAGAGGGACAATAACCTCCCTGGACCTGCTGGTCACACCATTTCTGATACAAGCCAGGATGCCATTGGCCTTCTTGGCCACCTGGGCACACTGCTGGCTCGTGTTCAGTCAGCTGTCAACCAACACTCCCAGGTCCCTCTCCTCCAGGCAACTTTCTAGACAGACTTCTCCCAGTCTGTAGCTCTGCATAGGGTTGTTGTGCCCCAAGTGCAGGACCCAGCATTTGCACTTGTTAAACCTCATGCTGTTGGACTCAGCCCAGTGGTCCAGCCTGTTCAGATCCCTTTGCAGAGCCTCCCTACCCTCCAGCAGATCCACGCTTCCACACAGCTTTGTGTCATCTGCAAACTTGCTAGGGGTACACTCGATGCCTTCATCCAGGTCATTGATGAAGACATTGAACAGGGCTGGACCCAGCACTGAGCCCTGGGGAACCCCACTTGGAACTGGCCTCCAGCTGGATTTAACACCATTTACCACCCCTCTCTGGGTCCAGCCATCCAACCAGTTTTCTACCCAGGAGAGTGTGTGTCTGTCCAGGCCAGAGGCTGACAGTTTCCGAAGCAGAATGCTGTGAGAAACTTTGTCAAAGGCTTTACTGAAGTCCAGGAAGACCTCATCCACAGCCTTTCCCTCATCTAGCAGCTGAGTCACCTTGTCATAGAAGGCAATCAGGTTAGTTTGGCAAGACCTGCCTTTCGTGAACCCATGTTGACTGGGCCTGATCACCCGGTTCTCTTGCAAGTGCTTCATGACAGCACTCAAGATCACCTGTTCCATGACTTTCCCTGGCACTGAGGTTGACTGATTGGCCTGTAGTTCCCTGGATCTTCCCTGTGACCCTTCTTGTAGATGGGGAGAATATCAGCCAGCCTCCAGTCCAGTGGAACTTACCCAGTCTTCCAGGACTGTTGGAAGATGATGGAAAGGGGTTTGGCCAGTACATCCGCCAGCTCCTTCAATACCCTTGAGTGAATCCTGTCCGGTCCCATATACTTGTGCTTGTCTCGTTGGGCTAGCAAGGCTCTGACCACCTCCTCTTGGGCCATGCGAGCCTCATTTTGCAAACCTAGCTCCAGGGTTTGTACACAGAGGGAACAACTTTCTTTACAATTAAAGACTGAGGCAAAGAAGGCATTCAGTACCTCAGCCTTTTCCTCACCCCCTGTCACAGTCGTTCCTTCTGCATCCAATAGGGACGCAGACACAACACTTGGATTTGTTGTCCCTTTGTGGAGTTTTAGTGCAAGTATTAAGGGACATGAGATTTTGGCACTGTTTCTTTGCATCAAACAATGGAATTGTTCTCAATAACTCCACTATAAAATAAGTCAAGCTTAAAAAATTGTTCCTTGTGGCAGTTGGCATGGGGTGGATTTTGTTGACAAAAGCTGTTAGCATATGAACTTTAGTTAACCTTACAGGATAAGGTGTAACTTAGTTATAAAAAGAGAGAAGTACACTGAGTGTAAACAACCTGTCAAGCAGTGAGACTGCCTTTGTGGAAAGCCTTTGAGATGGGCTGATTGTGAGCATCAGTGTCAGCTAGTTCTTCAGTATAAGGAACCTGAACAAGCCAATCAAGAATTAAATGTTTTCTACCGAATGCTGTAACTATTGGCACCCATAGTCATTTAAGAGAAACAGACCTCAAGCGCTACCCCATGACTATGTACTGCACAAGTGGGAACACTCACACAGCTGGAACTACTACAGTGACTCCCTTCTGACTTCCTCTAGATTTCATTTCATCTTCCTTGGGGAAGGGAAGTAATAAAATTTGTAAAATTGCTTACATCTGTAATTAAAGTGTTTTGGTATCCAGTCCATTTAGTCTCTGTACTGCCAGTCTGGTCTTAAATCATAAAAATTCTTCCACATTGACTGCATCTATAGTCTTTTCACTTGAGGAAAGAGTTTATTACATCAATGCCTGTGATGTGAAGATTAGATGTAATGAGTGACCTAGAACAACAGTGTTGAACTTTTCATGTTAATGAAGATGTCATGAAGGTATGTGACTCCTGTGCACTATGGTTCATCCTTGTCATGTAAGCAAATATGCACCTATTCTGTAATCAAGCTGCAGATGCCTGCCATCATCCACATCTACTTGTGAGTATGTGCAAAGTCACATGAGATGACTTTTATGTACCTGTCACTTTCCCCAAAAGCACTTATTCCACTATTAGGAGACAGGCATGCCTTTTGTTCATAAAACAGGGCATGTACTCAGCCCCAGGTCACCTGAACTTACACACATGTAGAAGAACACGGCTTGTCAAGAATGCATCATAACATTCCAGTCATGCTATGGACACATTGCTGTTATGTAGTGGAAATACTGTTTATACAGGTCTCTGGAGAGAGAGAGAGAGAGAGAATGTGACACTGAAGAGGAAAAGCAGGAACAACTTGTTTAGAGTAGTACATATGGCTTGTGCTGCCTCATCCCATAATCTACGAAACTTTGTTTCCTAGCTCTGACCAAGTCTTGGTAAGCCCTTCCAGAGACAAATCTCACTGTCTAAAAAGCACGTGCTAATCTATTTTGCCCAAAACTGCCCTTTAGGGTGGGGAATGTTGAGGATGAAGGATGAAATTTTTGCAACACCTGGAAACATATGGCTTGTATAAATGAATAGATGTATATTTGTATATGTAGATGTAGTCCTTCATGTATAATCAGCAACTCTGGACACAGCGGGAGCACACATCTGTTCTCCTCCTCTGAAGGCTCCTTATTTGTCTGCTGAAAAGAGGATGGCCCAGACATCATCCAGTGGGCCAGTGAGATGACTCCCTCAGCCTCCTACTTAGACTTTGATCAGCCTGAACTAGAGGTACTAGACAAGATGTGAGAAAAATCACAGCATGATGAACCTTAACAGAACCTGGCTTTTCATGAATTGTACAAATCTATACAAGTGATGTTGGCCATCTGTTATAAAAAATGTGTAATATTCTTCATGTCATTTAAGTGATTCTGACTACTGTGTGGGAGAAGACAGGAGAAAGATCCAACCAGTCTAGAAGGATTTCATAAGATTTTGTAGCATCTCCTTCTAGTAGGGAAAATTTTCCACTGGTATTCAAGGTAAACTGCAGGAACTGAGGAAACAGGGTTAGAGAGCTCTATGTAAAAAAAAAAAAAAAAAAAAAAATCAGCTGTAAAAGATGGACCTGCATTTCTCTGGTCATGAATCATATTGGTTCAGAAATCAAAATTTAAGCATTAGCTGGACATTTTGATCCCTTGATTCTACTAGTGAGGTAAAGTATCAGGTCACTGAATTATTCAGATTCACTTTATCCTGCTTTGGGTGCCCTCCGTCCTCTTATATGCAATGAGCTAAACTTGCCTCATAGAGGAAAGAGTTGCACTACTCCTTTTCCTCTTCTGTCGCATGCTCAAAGCTGCACTGCCTGAATCTTGCAGGAAACTGAGAAGATAAATTTGGGTGCAGGTTAAACCCACTTCGAATTCACTAGAATGGCCTGCCTATGGCCACAAGTGCACAGAGCTCTCTTTCTTCCCTGGTTATGCAATCAGATCAACTTGTCCAGCATCGGGAATCTTGAGAGCAGAACACAAGTAACATCTTCTGTTAGGATCCTGTTTATCTGAGCATAATTTCTGAAAGTAAGGCAAAGTAAGATGATACTATAGACTCCCCCTATAGGCTTCTTCTACAGCCAAAGGGCAATTCCTCTCAACAACTGAATGCCTACGGTTCATAATGAATGGACCTCTCCACCAGGAATGCCTCTTTTTGCATTGACTATTACTGGCTTATTCTAGGTACTCAGTCTTTAAATACTTATATTCACGTGAGACTTCTCTTAGTCAGTCTGCAAGGTTCCTCTTTCCCGGCTGCTCTAGAATGATTCTAAGGAGCAGAAACACGACAAACAGAAGGCTTTTACCACACAAAACTCTCCCACCACTGGATAAGCACCTCGTCCTGAGAACCTATGGACTGCTGGTCTCCTGCACTTCAAGCAGTTAACCAAAGAGGTGAGTCAAATTGTTTGATTTCATACAGTATTGAATTTGCATAATCGTATGTGAATATACAAGCCTGGAGCTGAAGGAGAACCACCTAAATATAAAGATCACATACTAGGCCTCCCCTCTGCTATGTGGCTACAACTTGGAAAATGGGAGCACTGGCATGTATTTGTAGAAGAAAGGAATTGCAATAGTCTACTTGGCTATTTTCCCCTTCTTTAGAAAGGTGTAAGAAAATGCTTCCTCTGCTTTTCCTTAGATATGGGATGACTCAACAAAACCTGAAACTCTGCTATCTTCAGCACTGTTTAAAGAAGAGAAATGCAAGGAACATGCAGCAGGAGGGACACAATAGATGCAGAGCACAAATTGAGCACGAAAAGCCTGAAAACAGCATTTTTCTATGTCTTCCCATAAGTAGGCAAGGAAGTGCTTACAAGGCACTTCTTATGGGATGCCAGCTGGTCCAAGTATTGCCAGCAGTTCAAGGGAGGTGATCCTTAACCTCAACATCGGTCAGGTCACTCCTGGAGTGCTGTGTTCAGTTCTGGGCTCTCCAGTACAAGACAGACTAGAGAGATTCCAGAGAGGAATGATGATGAAGAAGGCTGGACTCTCTATCCTATAAGGAAAGGCTGAGAGAGCTGGGACTGTTCAACCTGAAGAAGAAAAGGCTCAGAGGTATAACTAAGACTAACAGACTAAGCACTGGCACAGGATTCCCAGAGAAGTCATGGAGGGTGCATCCTTGGAGATACGTAAAGGCCATCTGTACATGGTCCTAGGCAATCAGCCATAAATGGCTCTGCCTGAGCAAGGGAGGTGAACCATCTGACCTCCAGAGGTCCCTTCAAACCTCAAACATTCTGTAATCTGTGACAAATTAGAAAGAAAACTATGTTTCTTAACTCTGCACTTGAAAATCATGGCTTGGTGAGGAAAGTTAGAAATTGTTCCACTGCAGTCAATGAACTATATGGGCAAAAGAGACTAAAACTGGGCTGTAGGTTGTTTTATTATGCTAGACTGAGAGTGAAACTGAAAAAAAAAAAAAAATTTGTAACATAATTGCTTGAATAAATCACTAACCATATTTGCAAGATATTTGCACATTTTCAAGTCCACAGGTACCACTAATGCATAAAATTAGTTTCTTTCTCTACGACAGGTCACAGTGTTGAAAGAAGTGTCCTGGGAGTCTTTCCATTCCTCCAATACCAGAATGTGGTGTTCCTCTCCTGTGTTTATCTCATAACAAAGGAGCTTGTTTCTCTCAGACAGAGATGAATTCCACTAGAACTAGTGAACAAGATCAACCTATTCTGCACAGCAGGTACATAGTCATCACAGATTACTTCTGCTGCATTCCAGGAGTGATTGAGCAATGCTGCCCAGAGACTACTGACATCCCAAGAGGGCAGGTGCAGTGACAAAAGGATTCAGTCCCGAATGCTGATTTTCTTTTCTTGACCTTTAACCAGGTTTGTCTGACCTTCTGTGTCAGAAGAATTTGAATAAGCATCTTTTTTTTGTAGTAGCTATAACCTCTCTGCATATCTGACAGCCCAGAGGTTTTCTGCAAATGTTTCCATCTCCTTTTAAAAACAGGTCATTTGTCTAGTTGAATCAAACTTATATAAGACATAGCTTACCAGGGTAGCCAAAGTGCATTAGCACTCTTTTATTAATGAATTCTACACAATGAAACTGAACAATTCTTTCTGCATTCTCCCAGAGAACTGAAAACAGGCAAGAGGTTTAAACTGACTTTCTAATCAAGCTGCATATCATTAATGGAGACTTTCTTAAATAGCTTTTTATAGTGAGATTGCTTTAAAAATACACTTTAATTAACTCCAGTTCACTTTTGCTTACTTTTCTTTTAATTTGATTTAGAACAAAGACTGTGGGAGCTGATGTTCACAAACAGGAAGAATTTTTTTTATAACAATATTTTAAACAAATGAGATTTAATCCTTTTAATTCAAGAAATCCCATGTCTTTCTAGTCATATTATTCATTATGCAGATATTTACATAAAATCTAAATATTTATATGTATAGTTATTTATATATAGCTGTATTAACAAGTACACATGGAAACATCAGCATAGAAAAAGTAAGTAATAGAGATAATGCACACACAACTGGGGAGCCAGGGTGATCTAGGACTCCACAAATGCAACCAGCCCCCAGGATGTTGAATAACTGGTGAAAAAAACAAGACCAGAAACCAGGAAGGTCTAGGCAGCATTTCACAAATAAATTCATTTCCTTTGGTCTCCAGCAAAACCCATTCTCAGTTAAAATACTCTAATCAGACTACATGATTTGGGTAAGTATTACTGCTGAATCTATCTAATGAGTTTTCATCATAGAGAGGCCCATAGAAAACTGCTGCCAGTCTTGTCCCTAGATGTCTCTGCAACCTGACTCCATCTCTTTACAACTCAAACAGCCAGACACAGAAAGGTAATGAGTTTCATTAAAGCTGCATTTTCTAGTAAACAGATAAAAGATTTGCTTTTCATTCTTTCTAACAAGTGAAATAAGGAATAAATGTTCTTCCCCTGTAGCTAAAGAAATTTGAAACAAGTCCAAACAGCTTCTATATTGAATTTATACAAACAGCAGCTCTAAGCTCATAAAAATATATCACTGTGAAGCCTACAAATATGGTTTCGTTTTATTACTCTTACAATGATAATTTGGAGTAATAAATATTTTACACTCTACTAGTATTCTGTCTGCAACATGGGTCATCTCATTTCCTCGGACTTCACTCTATATTTGGAACTCAGGTTTCATAGCCCAGTTGGTCTGTGCCTGGAAATCTTAATGATGTTAGTGGCAGCTAGTTACACACAACAAAGACAAACACAGATCAGGCCAAGTTACATGAGTGATATTTAATGAAAGCCTAGATCAAGCTTTCTCTTTCTCTTTTAAACATAGCTGTCTCTGCAAGGTCCATTGATTTCCAAGGAATCACTTGCAAACTTAGGTAATGTTTTGAGTCAGAGTGACAGAGTTGAGCCTTGAGGGTTAGAGGTTGTCGCTGGAAAGAAAAAAAAAAAAAAACCAGAAGTCTTTTAAAAGCAACAGTGTCCTTAAAGGAACACAGTTATGCTGGATATCATCTGGTAGGTGAAAACATTCAACCTTGAACTGTCTAATAAGGACTACAAAGCATCTGTGTGCCTGGGCATATTCTTTTGATCTAAGGTAACCATAACCCTCCTGCAGTTATTGCAAACACCTTAAACCTTTTTTAGTGCTGAGAGCAATCACAGCTTGTTTTAGGCTTCCAGTCCATTTAGTGGTGTTTGAAATATTAGTGCTATTTGAAACAAGCAAAGACACCAGACAAAAGAAATTTTTCCATAAAACTAGGGGACAGATGACCACACAGTGGGTCCCAATCTTGGCCTTGAGTAGGTAAACACATCACACTGTCTAGGAGAAGGATGACTTGAAAGTGTCTCGTCACTCCCCACTGCTTCTGCAAACACATGGTATGTTTCACCTCCTGCTGATTGTGTGAAAGGAAAGTGGGCCATGGCCTTACCTGCTTTTAATCCCTTTAAAGCCAGTACACAACCCAGACGATTCAACTAAAAGCAAAATGCTTCTCACTGCAGCACTATCAGGCTCTGTTTAGGAGTGTGTATGGCATGCATTTTGATTCTCTATTCCCTGCCCTTGTCACACACTAAAGGCTGGGTCAAGTCTAACTCAAAAATATAATGCAGTACTAGAAGAAACATGACTGTATTTCTTAGCTCATGCAGGTTTGTAGTCGAGTTGCAGGGTATAAATTCAACTGGAAGTCTTTTCTTTACCCAGGCAAGAAAACCAGTAAACTTCAATTAGAGGATGCAGATTAGTTCTTGCTTATTATTATTAAGTTCTCAGCCCATGTAGCACCAGCATGAACACAATTTGCTTCTAAAGAAAGCAATAATGATACATACACTAAAAAAATCTAGTATAATATATTCCATCAGGTGGCAGGTACAGGAAAACAAACAGAGGGCATAATGAATGCAGAACAGTAATCTCAATCACAGGGATGCTGTCTAAAAACTGAGATGGAAACTGTCTTTCTGAAGAGCATGAATATGTTTCTCTTAAAATAATCTGAGGCTAGGCATTCCTAATTTAGAGTAGCCAGAAGACTGAGCAAAGAATTAACTTTTCTTAGGGAGACCTACTGGCTATTTCCTTACATTTGTAGATCGCAGTGAGTAGAAAAAAAAAAAAAATCATCTAGCTCTCAGGCTGAAAGTATAATAAACCTAAATAACACAAGAGGGTTTTTGACATTGAGAGATGTCTGAAATTACAAATCTGGGAGTATAATAATTCTGGAATGGGAAGGTGACTCCATCAGTAGTTTACCCTGCCTCTTTTCACCCCCTTCAGGATTTTCTGGATTTGAAACTGCAAAGCAGGTCTTGGATGCATGAATCGCTGTCATTCACCCTGAGTGAAAGGGTCTGTATGCTGCAAGCAGTTTCCAAGGTATATAATAGCATTTAACTTTTTTCCCTCCCGTTCCAAGTGGTTAGGTACTTGAAAACAGGGATCCTAACCTTTTCTCACCAGCTGTCAGTACAGTTGTGCTGAGGCAAATCTTTGGTGAGGCAGCTTGCATAAAATCAACAGGAAACTATTTTCTTTGCTGATGGCGCTGGTGGTTTTCTGCTGCTACAGCAAACTCAGCTGCCCAATGAAAGAGTCCAGCAGCAGGAAGTTGGTCATGGGGAAATACAGACCTGTCTTTTCAGCAGCTGCAAACTGTGCTGCCGTTGCAAGGGTCTGCTAGCCTTAGGATGTCACACAACAGAAATGTAGGAAAACCTGTGAAGCAGCAACTACTCTAGAGTCACTTGTGCCTCTCAACTAGAGCTCTCGTCACCCACACAGCTGTTCAGGAAGATTACAAGGCACCAATTATCACTCTGTACCTATCTCCTTCTCTTTATATAGCAATAACTTACCTGAAAAGCATATCCTACATTTTCAAAGGAAAAAGCTTAATTATTTGCAAAGCTATAATGACTCTGACACATCTTCTGGAACTTGGATCTAATCCATTGTCAACGTACTACTAATCTTTTTTTTACCTTTGTTAAACTCAACATTCTTCAGATCAGGTAAAAACCACCATCCCAAGTCTTGCATCACTAAGTAATAATCTCTGTTTCTTATTACAAAAAGCACTTCAGTTAAGGAAAGGAAAAATCTTAAATGTTTATACTGAACTATAGGATTTTGACAGGCCTTTTACTTACAAGCAGTAGAAACCTGAGTGCTCATCAATGCTTGTTTCCTGGAGCTTTACATGCCAAACTGAGAATGTTTGCCTAAAGAAAAATGCATTAGGAGGCCTGGTATTACTGCATGCTTCACAGAGATCATTTTAAATAAAAATCTAAATTGCACTATGAGGCAGGGCTGTGAGGAATCTTCAGATTAATCCTTTGTTTATTTACCTGGAAAAGTCCAAGATTATCATTTAATTATTATTCATTCTCCCTTTTCACTGTAAGGTTTCCACTTGCATGCTTCATTTCCATGCTTCCATAAGCTCAACTCTACAGCAAGCTTTTACTTATCTTCCGTAGATAAATCCTCCCTGCAAATATTTTTATGAGATTAGGTTTTTTAGATTTTCCTTGCACCTCCTTCAGTATTGTTTCTGCACCAGCCTGGTCCCTCTCACCCAGTCCCTTTCCATCTGCTGCATTTTGTTTGTTTTGCCTGTGTTTTATTGCTTAATCTAAGATGTGAATTTAATTTAAAAATTCTAGACTGTAGAAATATACACATGGTAAATGTCGCTCCCAGCCTGAACCGTACTATTTCATCTCTTCAGTATCGCCAGTACTAAATGCAGCATCACTGCTTCTGAGAAGCTTTGATAATACAGCTTGTTATCAGCAGCACTGGACACTTGACAGAAGCAAATTCAACTTCCTAAAGATTTACAGTTTAGGCTTTGTATATTTGTTCAAATCTGTTACCAATTTGGAATTACTGCTCCATTCCCACATTTTGTTTTTTCTATTTCAACTGTATGGTTTTCCATGGACAACAAAGCTGCTGTCTTCCACCTCAGGGGCAGCTCTTCTCTGGGTAGTACAGAAAGCTTTCTCTTCCAGAGAAGAACCTTATTTAGACTGAGACACACAGCCTCTTCTGCTAACACTAGATTAACTCTACCCACGTGACTCCAAAATCACTCTTTCAATTCCAACAGCTCACATATTTTGTAAGCTAGGTGGTCTTACCACCTGAGAGTTCACTTTAGACTGTTTCTGGTAAGACACAGCTCTATCAACAATATTAGTCCCAATATGGACTCCATGTGGGAGTAACGTGCTTACAGAGTGAAAGGAAGGCTGCCTGGATTCATATTGACTTGTTATTTCTATCAAGAGCCACATTTCCTGGTGGCCACACTGTCATCTCCAACCTGATCTTTGGGGATAAAGATAAAACACAATGTGCAGGAAAGGGGAAAACTTTAAATGTATTTCACCTGAACAAAGGTCAGTTTAGTTTATAACCTCCAGTCCCAGCCACATACATATTCCATACTTTCCTTCCCTTTCCAAAGCTTTTGCTCTTCAGAGCTAAGTGGTACATATCTAATGTCTTTATGGTCTAGCCACAAATTGCTCCTTTCTTTTTTGCATTTTAGACCTGAAGTAGCATAATTATTTTTTTCAGGAATTTAAAATAACATCATAACATCTATCTATTGATATGCATTTTATAACTAAGCCCTTGAACTTCCTGGATTGAAGACAACTGGTTTATAATACTGCTTCCTTCCTGCTTTCTCTTGAGCATTTCCTAGTGACAGATCTAGAAATCTGCGAGCCCGAATTGTTCCGAATTGCTTAAGTCATACCTGTATTACTTCAACCTGGCAAATGTAAACTTTGTTGTATCACAGGTAGCTACAAGGTAGACTGTACAGAGAAACCTTTAAGTATTTCCACACTTAAGTAATTGTAATTTTTTTTCTTTTTCAGCCATATTCTGCCTCTGCATTTCTAAAACAACTACTGTGAGAAGCAGTGAAGGGGTGGCACAGGGTTTGAAAGAAAGTTTTTAAATCCCACTAAAAACGAGTTCCCTCCCTGATGCTTATGGCAGCCTGAAAACAACGCTTTCCAGCTTGTGCTGGAAGCAGCTTCACCCTGCTCCAGAGCCAAATGACAGCAAAGTCCACCTTGAGCATCACCCATGCTGTCTTGCATGCCCTCCTGGTAGCCACATTGCCTCCAGTGAGTCACCACATCCCCTCTCCCTGCAATGCAGGCATCCCACTTCTGCTGCCTTCCTGTCTCCAACACAGGCCCTGTCCCCAGCCCTGTCCCCAAATTATCTGGCTCTGGCTCTGAATGAGTTGACATCTCCTTGGGCAGAATTGCTTCCTGTAAGCAGGCTCCCATTTCATTTATTGTATGAGCAGAACATGGGTCTCTTCAGAGTGTATGACACACATGGATGATACAGGATATGCTGGAATTTTGGTAAAATCAGACATCGCATTTTTCACTTCCTCCTTGTCAGACTAATAAGGGAAGTGTTAATGAATATTGGCAAAATTGCACTGATAGTTTTAATTTCCTTTCCCATTCTTTTGGCTTTAAGAAGTCTCATGTTCCTTTCCTAAATTAGTCATTATTCAATTAACTGAATAAAAGAATAGCACGTGTACAGTTAGTGTCATTCTCACTTACCAGTTTTCCCACGGTTGAAAAGACATCATCAACATCATGTTAAACAAATCTCCGTGGAGGAAATTACAAATTTGTTTGATAAAGAGAAGTATACAAGCAGAACAGACCTAGACTTTTTTCATAAGGCTTCAGATTTAGTAGCCCAGAACATTTGAATTCAAAAAAGTAAGGATTATATGTCAACAAAATGTACCTGAAAGAACTTATAAGCCGAGGAACTGATAGATCTTGAACACTTATTGGTAAATGGGATTCATTACCAAGGTATTGTGAAAATATTTCCATTGTGAATGTTAAGCATCGGTATTGCACTTGCTGATGAAAATTTGCGAAAAGTGAAGAAAAATAATTAAATTTGAACTTCCTAGAGAAAGCTTAGATGTAATTATTAGAGCCTAAAGAAAATGCCTTTCAATGAGACACTACAAGAGATCACTTTGTTTAGCTTATAAAAAAAGTACTGAGCAGTGACTTAATTAGAATAAGAAAGTATGCTTTTGGGCAAAACATATCTTTAATCTATCAGGGAAGGTGATAATATAAAGCAGTGGCTTGGAGCTACAGTTAGATACCTTCAGATTAAAAGGTACACAGACACTTTCTGTTATTATTTTGACACCAGCGATGGTTCATGATTGAACAAACTATCTAAAGAAACGGTGATTTTTTCATCTTTCTATTCCCTTCTATCAAGACTGGATATTAAACATAAAATGGGTATTACAGTATCTGATCTAGAGATCACATGGAAGAAATAGTGATCCCGTGTGACTGAATTGCATTGTTCTGTAGCAGCTGAACAACATCTAAGCTTTTTGGTTTTAAGCAGTTTTGCAGAAAACCAAAAGCCACTTTCATGCCATAAATAGCAGGGTTAAACAGCAAGGCTAATCTCAAACTAAAGTATTTCACTGGTAGACTCCTGGGTTTATGATAAAACATACAGGTAGCTATTAAAATACAAGCAAACCCACAGTATTACTGTTATTTTTTTTAATAAACACACTGGTTAATTGTTCTCTTTTTATCTAAAAAAAAAAATAAAAGTTAAGTATTTGCACATCTATTGTCTCTAAAGAAATTGCACTGAAATGATTTAGTAAACTTAAATATAGTTGACAGCTTATATACTAAATACACAAATGCATAAAAGACATTCATAGTTATAACCTTCCATTTTTTCCTTAAGCAGTTGCGTTTGTTTCTTGAAAACCTTTGGCAAGATTCTATTTAGAGATACTGCTTTTAAAACATAACTGAGTGCTTTTCTTTCCTTAGATTTTCTATTACATATTTATTTTCTTAATTAATTTAGCCATACAAAAATGTATGCCTATTCAAGGCCAAAGGCAGACAAACAGCTGTAAACAAAATAACTCCACACAAACACACCTACTTCCTGTAATCCATTTGAAATTGCTGGTGATACTTATACAAACATAGCATCTTTGTTCTTCATCCCTCAACAGAAGTCATGATTAGAAAACAAACTTCCACAATTGACTGACGTGGCTCCTGTTACATCACTGCAGGCTAAGGCTGGAGGAAAAAGGTTTAAGATAATATACATCATGAGAACTTTCGCGTAGCATTAGTGCACTAAGCTGGTTTTTGTGTGCAGGTAACGAGTGTGATCTGACATTCCTACAGACATAGAATCATACAATCATAGAATGGTTTGAACTGGAAGGGATCATGAAGGTCACTTAGTCCAACCCCTCTGCAGTGACCTTCATCTTGACATGTACTCAAGGACTGAATGAACAGTGAATAAGTTGCAGCCAATGGTCATGGGATACTGCAAACCTCTCAGTACACTTTCAGCAGAAATATCAACCAGCATCCTGTCAAAGGCTGGAGAAGTGATTTAAGCCTTTCTCAGCTGCTGCTTATTTAAAGAGGCCATTCTCAGATGCATATGTCCAGCTGATGCCAACTTCCTAGTACACACAGAGCACCCACAGAAACAGTTACCAGCCGAAGGATGGAAAAAACCTGGTTGCTGTACATGTACAGTGAAAACTCAGTCCAGCAATGCTTGTGCAAACAGCTCCACCAATGTAAGAGGAAATCTAAACACCAAACCCTAAATCAATATAATCATGTGCCATTGGAGAACAGCAGTTCTCAAAGCAAGCGGATGAACAAGAAACTATTCATTCTGAGCAAAGCTACAGAAGTAAAACTACAGAAAAGAAGTAAAAGTTTGGAACAGAAAACATATGAAAATATTCATGAAACCTTAAAGAGACCCTCAGCTGCAGAACGGATCTTGGCTGCCACCCAGCCCCACTCAGAGGAGTGCTGATCTATGATCAAGTAAGTTGCCTCTTTAGGCAAATGGTATTAAAACCTGTGTACAGACAGTGCTAATCCACCTTTTTTAGGAACACCCCACCCCCTTCAGATCCATCAGAATGCATGAACCTCCCCCCCCAACCTGACAAAAGTAGAGTTAAACTGACTTAAAAGAACAGAGAAATTAGTTCCCCCCACCAGCCCCCTTTGTTTTCTTGCTTAGGATTGGCTGTTGGCTTTTTTTTTTTTTTTTTCCCTGGGCCTGGTTTTCACTCCTAATAAATTTCAAGAGTCTGGCTGTTGAAATAACGCATGAAGATGCAGTATGGTAATGATGTTTTTAATGCATTTTATCTTGAAAAAAACATGGATTGGTTCTTGGTAAATGCAAACCTATTTCAATAAATTAACCCCATGCCTTAAAATAAATCCCTCAAAAGCCTTTTCCCTCATTGTTGTTATAGACATCCATCCTGCTTTAAATCCTTCTGGCTGAACAAAAAGCGTTCAGGGAAATAAATAAATAAATAAATAAATAAATAGATCCAGGCTGCCTTGTAAAGTCCGGAAAACATAAACAAGAAGCAGAAGAATTAAACACAGTTACAAGTCTTATCAGTCTCTTATCGAGAAGGCTGGAGGACGAGGATAGGCTGAGAGAGATGGGGCTGTTCAGCCTGGAGAAGAAAATGCTCTGAGACCTCATTACTCTCTACAAGTACCTGAAGGGAGGTTGTAGAGAGGAGGGAGCTGGCCTCTTCTCCCAAGTGACAGGGGACAGGACAAGAGGGAATGGCCTCAAGCTCCGCCAGGGGAGATTTAGGCTGGAGATTAGGAGGAGGTTTTTCACAGAAAGGGTCATTGGGCATTGGAATAGGCTGCCCAGGGAGGTGGTTGATTCCCCTTCTTTGGAGGTGTTTAAGGCACGGGTGGATGAGGTCTTGAGGGACTTGGTTTAGTGTTAGATAGGAATGGTTGGACTAGAAGATCCGATGGGACCCTTCCAACCTGGTTGTTCTGTGATTCTGTGACCTTAGAGCGACCTTCCTGTACCTGAAGGGGCTGCAGGACAGCTGGAGAGGGACTTCATAAAGGTTTGTCGTGATAGGACTGGGGGAACGGGTATAAACTGAAGCAGGGCAGATTTAGACTAGACCTAAGGAAGAATTCCTTCACGATGAGAGCGATGAGGAACGGGCTGCCCAGGGAGGCTGTGGCTGCCCCGTCCTTGGAGGTGCTCACGGCCAAGTCGGTTGGGGTTAGGGCAGCCTGATGGGGTGGGACGGCGAGAAGGTTGGAGCTGGATGAGCTTTAGCACCCCTTCCAGCCCATGCTGCGCTCCCCGGGCTCGCTGCCAGCGGCGGGCGGGTCTTCCCCTCGCCGGGGCCGGTCGGTGCGGGGCCGGGGCGGCGCCTGGGCTGACGCCGCGCGGGGCGGGGCCGCGCGAAGCAGGCTGTTCCGAGCCGGGGAAGCGACGGCAGCGGGCGCTCGCCGTCCCCGGGTCCCACCGCCGCCGCCGCCGCCGCCGCCGGGCGCGCTTCCCCGGGCTCCGCCGCTCCCCGCGGGCGCTCATGGAACAGCGGCGCGGGCGCTGCCCCGCGGCCGCCAGCCCCGGCGGTGAGTGACGCCCGGGGGCGGTTCGGGGTGGGAGCGGGCGCCGGCTCCGGGCGCTCTGCGCTGCCTCCCGGCACCTGCTCCCGGCAGGTGGGAGCTCGGCGGCCGCGGGGGTGAGCGCCGAGCCCGCCGAGCCGGCTCCGGGAGAGCCGGGGGAGAGGGGAGGAGAGCGGCTAAAGGCGTCGGGATCACCTGCACCCTAGGTGCGCTTCCAGGGATTTTTTTGGTTTTATTTTTTATCTTTCCCCCGCTTGTGGGTAAATGAGGAGGGCGTGTGCGGGCAGAAAGCGGGGTGGAGGAGTGCGGGGCTCCTGCTTGACAGAAGAGAACTTGTCAGAGCTCTTCGGAGCATCTTTGATCCGTTCCCACGCCGACTGCCGGACAGGGCTGGATGCGGCTGCTGAGCTGGAACCTGTCAAGCTGCGTGGGGCTGGGGGCAGAGTGGTCCTCGCAGGCTGACAGGAGAGCATAAAGCCTTAAACTCGAGCTCGCTTACGTTTTGAAGGACTTGCTCTTTAGTATAGTACAGAGATGGCTTAGTTACTGCAGCTCTCGGGGTGCTTTCCAAGGATAAGAGTGTAAGAGGTTCACGTCTTTTGGGGGCAGAAGAATGCTGGGAGGGAGAGCTGACAGTCCCCAACTGGAAGAGTTCTGATTTGGTCTTGTCTTCTAGATGTTATAAAGATCAGGAAAGGGCACCCAGATAAACACAAGAAATTCGATCACCTCAGTTGACTGGGAATTAAAGTACATGACTTGCCTTCCTCTCTATTAGTGCAGTAGGTTACAGGCTTTCCTGTGCCAAGACCATTACTCTGTAGATACTGGGGATGAAAAAAAAAAATATCTGAGAGGTTCTATGAATACTAATCTTGAATGGCATGGGGATGGCGTGTCTGCAGGGATCATCTGTCTTGCATCAGACCCATTCATTGTCCACTCCCATGGAAATCTTCTGCAGTATATATGGCAAGTGAAACATTTAGTAGAACAGGTTCATTTCAGTGTATGTCCATCTATTGACTGGTTATCAAACTTGTATATGTAAATATACATAGAAATGCAATAACTATGACAATTTACATCTGCCAGCATTTCTTGCACTCTCAAAACGAGTACATTTCCCACGTTGCTCAGAAATGAGCACCTATTGTACAAGTGCAGTTACTGACACCAGCTTTAGCACATCCACCCTTTCTGTACCTACCCTCTTTGGTTTTCCCTTTTTGGAAAACACAGAAGGTTTTGATATTACGTAGCCAAATAAGTGCCTCTGGTAAGTCAACAGCAAGGTTATGCATCTGAGGCAAAGCTAGCAGCTGCTGTGGAAAGGCACCGATTTCACAGAGCAAATTCCAGCCCCAGCATTGCCAGGTTCCAGAATGTGTCCTCCTCCTTGTCGGAAACTACCTTGATTATTCTGAATTGGGCATATGCTTCCACAGACCCTACAGCAAAGCAAAGTGGGTGGAAACTGGTTTTCCAATACATAAGATTACATGCATGTATAGGTGCATATAACTCTTATATTTTTCATTAAAGAAAAACAGAAATGCTTTTATTATTCTGACCAGTATGGGGTCTCTCCTTTCCCTCTTCTAGACATGTCACCCAGAGCCAAAAAGCAATCAGAACCAAAAAATACCTCAAAGCTGATGGATTTCCATGTAAAGTTTTGATAATTAGAAAAAGATAACTGAAAATACACTTAGACAGTCCAAAAATGAAGATCCTGCTGGGTCATCTCACTTCTCACTCCAGAGCATGTGAAGGTTCTCTCCAGGTCACCATGTAGTGCTTCACTTAGTACGTTGATTGGTTTAGCTAAGTCTAATACAGTGACGACCTCACCAGCACATACTGTGCTCCAGTATTATTCTGAAGGCAGTACGGTGGAAGACAGAAATCAGCTTGGAATACAAACTAAAAGGTTA
This sequence comes from Coccyzus lansbergi, assembly GCA_033558105.1. Taxonomy (NCBI): domain Eukaryota; kingdom Metazoa; phylum Chordata; class Aves; order Cuculiformes; family Coccyzidae; genus Coccyzus; species Coccyzus lansbergi. The sequence continues at coordinate 1,524,910 of JAUMJK010000128.1, forward strand.
TTTGGAGGTTTGGGGTTATTTGTTTTTATTGTTGTTTTAAATGTCTTACCGGTATGTGAAATGGGGCCCACAGCTACAGACAGTGGTAAGACATTGCTTAGCAAAGAAAATGAGAATGGGATTGCTTAATCTATTGTGTTCCCTTTTTCAATATGTCCAGGTAAGGTGAGCCTTTGTACAGAAAGGGAGCATGACAGGACAGAGCATTCCTTTCACACAGGTTGTTTTCTTGGGGACAGCTTTGATGAATTAGGAAGGAACTCTATTAAATGTGCAACCGAGTTCTGCGTCCTAATTAGAATGTGGCCCATATTGCTTGGGAAGTGAGATTGGGAGTAACTTCTGGAGTTTGAGTTGAACATTTGAGTTTGTTAAGGGACAGAGAAGGTCATGGTACAGAGTAGACTTTCTCTTAATGAGAAAAATTGAATCCTGATAAGTATTAAAAAATTGCTAGAAGGTGGTATGGGGATTCCGTATTAGCATTCAGTAAAAAGAAAGTCTTTGTATCCTGAGCTTTTTAAGTTTATTTTTACTCTGCTGTAATGCCCCATTTTATTTTTACCTACGTGAGGTTCTCTGAAATCTAGGGTATTCTCTGTTCTAAAAAATTTTATGATCTCTTGGCATGAAAGATTGCAATGGTACTTTCTCACCTTAAGAAAAAGAGTGTGTGTTATATATAACTACAGTCTATTATAAGTTTGCTGCTTTATTGCTCACAGTAGAGCTGAACTCTTTCTTTAGAAGTCATGAACTGTTGACCTAGCTAATTTGTATAAACTGTATTTATCACAGCAGGTGCAGAAATATAGCAGATTTCAGCCAAAAATACTTCCTACCAAGTCAGCCTTCCTCAGCTATTACGTCCCCCTAACCAAAATTTAGGTACATTTAAGAGTATATTTCTGAAGCCTTATAGCTGATGGACAACATGTCATCTCAACAGCATTGAAATTATGATATGATTTCTTAACATGCTGACTGCAACAGTTAAAGTCATGGTTTAATTTCTACTGGTTGTACAGCATTTTTTAATTTAACTTGGGAAATGTATCTAGACAGTATCATATAGGCTCTGTGATACACGTGCATATGGTTACTGATCTTTTCACCTCTCCTCTTAATGTGCAGATGGCTTTTTTATGTCATGAGCTGCTCTGGCCCCTAGAGGTCTATGTCTTTTGTAGTACATAGTTCAATTTCATTTAATACACTTGTCTGTAGCACTTGCTAAGGTAGGTAATTACCTGCAGTTAATTTCAAAAACCAGAATTTAAGCATTTCATTGGCATGTTTAAAAGTTCTGTTACAATGTCATAAAAATGGAGGGGGGTGGGAAATAGAAGTGTGGGAAACATTTCTTTACAAAGAGGGTATTGTGAGACAGTTTAAAAGTTAGAATTGGCAACATACAGAACACAGTTCCAAGGGAAAAAAAGGTTTCATAAAATAGATAAGAAACGTTTTTAAAAAAATTATTCCCTCTCTTTTCCTACTCTTGACTGAGCTGTACTAGGGAGTTTTATGCTAACTGAATAAAAGGTGTCACTCAAAAAAGCTCATGTAAACAACTAAGGAATACATACTATAGCAGACCCCATCTGTTCTTAGAGGTTAGGGATACATACTATTTATGTCAATGAGTTTTTGAAGAATTTCAAGAACATTACAGTTGATTTAGCTTGGGGTTTTTTTTTAAACACTTCACTGAATACAAATTTCAGATCATTGACTTTTCTTCATCTTAGAAAGTTGTTAATAGAGTTGGTTAGCTCAGTTATGGATTATTTTTTCCAATATAAGAAGCCAGCATTGCAGATATGTGTTTTGTACTGCACAGCTAGTTTTAACCAGCAATGTTAGTCTTATGTTTTGCAGTATCAAGTGCCCAAAGATTCACAATGGAAAATACAGTCCACAAACTGTCCTGAGGCTGTATCACATCTGCAAAACTAAATATACTACATAGAACACAATGCCTCACTTGGATTTTTAGCTCTAATCTCCCTCTAGAGACAAACTTTAGCAACTGATCTTAAGGTTCTCATTCAGGCCACACTGCTTTCTTGGATGCCTAGTCAAAGATCTCCAGTGAGGGGCTTTGGCTCTTCAAGGAGAGAAAGTGAGGATATGTGAAACTGGAGCAGTTCATCCTCAGTCCCTAGAAAAGCGCGAAAACACAGCTTCTCTTTAGTGAAGGTGAAGTCACATGCATGTTCATGGGAAGGATGTAGTCTTCCCTCTCCCAGTCACTGTGCTGCTAGTAACTGTGTCCTATTAGTTCTATTAAACCTCTCAGTGAGTTACAGTGGGGGGTTGTGAAGTATCACCCTGTCAAATTTGTCAGCAGAGTCTACCTCCCTCTTACTGACTGACCTACAGATGCTACTTATGTTCCTTCTTACCCAATTTGGGAGCTAACTCAAAGATTCTTATGAAGGTTCAGAGCTAAATCCAGCCCTATCCTATGCCCAGCAAAAATTATCAGTCCAGGTAAAAACTACCTTATTTTGTTAATGGTAATTAAATTAAAAAATTATACATAATACAGGTAGCTTATACCTTGACATTGAGTGAGGATAAACATTCTGAGGCATTGAAATACCTTGGTAATGTGGTAAGAGATTGTCCGAGGCCATAAATAGGGGCACATTTCAAAGAGCACTGTAATATGTTGACGAAAAAGTTGATGAAATATGGCAGCTGTGGCCCTCATATTGCATTTACTGAGAAAACTTTCCATTTATTTCCAAGTTACTATGACCTTTGAAGAAGTTTTAATCACAAAAGTTGATTTGATTGGCAATGTCCACATTGGATCTTGTTGAATAAACAGTAGGGCACATTTAGGTAATTAATTGGAGAAAGCTGCAGAAAAGATTAAGCAAAAGCAATCAGACTATTCAAAAAGTCTTGGTATAATCTTCAAAGCGCCATTCAACATAAACTGTGTTTCTTTTACCAGCTTGCTTGTTTTACTCTTAGCAAATATAATAGTAATGACTGCCAGTTAAATTTTTGTACTAATCTGGAATACAAAGACATTGAGTGGAGTCATGTATGCTCTGCATGAGTTGTGGAGGCAGTGAAGAGATTTCTTAAAGCAGGAAAGTAATTTGGCAAAGTGGCTGCTGTAAACTCTTCAGTGCATGCTTATTATTGTTGAAACAGTTTTTCAGACCCACAAATCATAAAGCTATGGAATACACATTTGCATCATTTTATATAAACTGCTGTAATTCCAGCCACCAAACTGCAGATCTGCATAAAGTGTTAAAGAGGACATGAGAGAGGAAAGCTGAATGACAGCCAATTTATATGCTGTTTTATTCCTGGATACCACTTTGCCCACTCAACATATGTTTTGTGCTGAATTTAGAGGCATACTCATGTCCATTGTGTTACATTAGTCTAACACAACAAAATAATCAATCTAGATATAAAATCTATAGAGCCTGAGAGATACAAAAGAGAATGGGAAGAAAAGGCAGACAAAGCTTTATTGTTTCTTCGTAAAACAGCAATAGCATATAGGTACTTTGAATGACATAATTACTGATAAGCACACCCAATGAACCATAAAGACAGCAAATGCTATGAAAGCTGTAGCAGTTTTCTGCAGTGTTAGAACACCTGATATGCACCTGAACAAATAATTGGAGAGGAACAATGAAATTTTGTATATCTGAAATAGAATGTACCCTCATGTTATTCTGAGGTCTCATGCTGCAACAGAAGACAATTGTCCTTGTTTATTTAGAAAAATCATAGAACCATAGAATCACTAGGTTGGAAGAGACCCACCAGATTATTGACTCCAACCATTCCCACCATTCTCTAAACCATGCCCCTCCGTACCTCATCCACCCACACCACTATCTTTCAGAAAGAATTTGAATTAAGAACATGAAGATGCTAAGGCGGAGCTTCAGGGAGACTCAAAAAAAACCTACCTGAGGTGGAGCCTTTGGTATGACACCTGTAAAATCCCACAGGTCTGATGTCAAAGAGCAATGCCAGCCAAACCAAGAATAGAGCTACTTCTAAGAGACACCTTCCATATCTTTTATTTCCCCTGAATGCTCCCATGCTATACTTAGCCTCAAGAAGGCTTGAATAAAATAATACTGGCAACTGAGTTATATGCAAACTATGAGTTAAAAATGAACAGTCCCAATGAACTGGCATATATAGTTCATTAAAAAAAAAAATCCTAGCAGTGTATTGTCACTAATGTCTACAACTATTGCTAGAAGTTAGGCTTTTCAGAGGCAGCTACCTGTCGCAGAACTTTGCTATTACCATAGTATGGTTCAGTCTGACTACTAAGATATAAGGGTTCCTATCATTAGACTTTAAGTTAACTCCTATCATCAGCTGTTCAACCTCTTCACTGGAATCCTATTATGATTTTCCAGTAAGGTGTTAAGACAACTCAGACTTACTATTTATGGAGCTAGTGACTCTTAAAATGTACTCTGAATTAAGTGGTTGTTCCTTTAATCTGTGACCTTAAAATTCAGCAAGAGTTGATTTTTTTGTTGCTCCTATGGACTGAGCTGCCATCAGTCACTGATCTAATCTGGCTGGTGCTGTACCCATTTGCTGACATTGCTGCTGAATGTGGTGACAGCGTAGCTCAATGTGGACATCCACCCTGAATTTACTCATATTGAATTATCTGTCACCCAGTGTTCCTCCACCAACATACTTAGTGTGAGGTTAACAATCAAGATTATTTCTTGTTAAAACTGAAGTAGATTAAGCTGAGAAAGATTAACAGGAATGGTGAGGACAGGGAATGAGAGCAGAAGATTAATGATGACAGCCAAAATGGAGATCTTTCAACCAGATAATGCTTAACAGGGACCAAAAAAAGAAAGAACCAGAAATTCCTCTGCAAAGTTGCCTCACATCAGACATCAGGGGACAGCTCAGGAAGTGACCTTCTGCCCAAGACGGGGCATGCCTATGAGCTCAAAGCCTGCCAGCATTCAAGGAATCACACAGTCTTTTGACTTCACCTCTGTTGTGACTCTTTGCTTCCCTTTCCTCACAGCCTTGATTTCTGTTTCCTAACAATATCATGGCCTTATAGTCCTTTAAAAATGATTAGAAAAAGGGAAAGCGTAAAAGTAATGTTCAGTAGCAAACATCAGGAAGCAAACCTGCTCTGTTCAGGATGGAGTTATGACCTCTGTATATGCAAAGCTATCAAACAGAACTTTCTAGATCACTTAGAAACACATCATTAGTTCTTGTCACACTGGGACTTAGCTTATTGTGGAAAAGTCATTAGTTTCTTTTTAGATTCTCTGGAGAATTTCCAAAACCTAGCCCTTGCATTTCCTTGAGTTGTTCGTATGTAATTTCATATTTCAGCCCTTGTTAGCCAATATAGTACGTGTCGTTCCAAGCTTAAATTTGTAGTTACAGTAGCTTACTAAGGTGAAGCAGTCAGGTGCTCTGCCATTGTGGTTTCTAATTCTATATACTACAATCATACTTATACCAGCCCTCCACTGAGGGTATTAAGTCCTTGGAAGGCATCTTAATTTAGGGAGCTGGTATATGCAGACCATTCATAGCTTGACAATCGAACAGCTATGCTATGTGTGAGACCATTAAGATTTCGCTTCAAATATTGCATTAAAAAAACCCTGACCTTTAAATGGAGTTCATTGGTGGTATTTAGTACCCTTTTGATAAAGTGTAGAGTTAATTGTTTACATCACAGCAAATTGCTGGCTAACTCTTGAAGTGACCTTCAGATGTATCCATTGTGTATTTTCTTTCCTGACTATCATGAATGGACCCACAGCTCTTAGCATTTTGTTGATGCAGTCATACTATTGTCCGTGGTTTCATTATCTTACCTTTTTGCAGGATCAGGGCACGTACTACCCAACCCTAGCCTTAGAAATGTAAGCACAAAGCAAAAGTTAACTTCAAAATCATACAAAAATTTGACTTTTCCTTGGTGTACTACTTAACTGAGAGTTCTTCCTTATTTCTTCTTAGGAGAATGTTACTTTCCCCACAGTTGGGTGTCTCTGTCTGTACTGTCTGAACCTTCTTCCCAGGAGGCTTTACTTCTACAGTTACTGCTGTCACATGGTCCTTTAGGAGGCTGCAATTCCCAGACTTCCTACAAGACCTTCAGCTTTTAGGAATATTCTTTTGGTCCAGTTCACACCTTCCTCTTATGTTTTCTTTCAAAAGTAAACCTCTTGCAGATAAAAAAAAGTGCACTTAATTGTCTTGTGACTGTTGTTCAACTCCAATGAAACTAGATTTTTTAAAAATAATTAAAAAATTATATTCTGGATAAATCTTGAGTGCAAGGGGAAGATTGATAATGTTCATATCTCTTGATCTGTAGAAATAAGTTTCTCGTGGTATTATTAAATGTACTTGTTTTTTAAAGAATTTAATTACACTTAATGATCTATGATCCTAGAGTTGGGAAAGATAAAGAAACTTGTTCAGTTATGAAAAGCAAAACGTACTTGCAGTGTGGCTTTAGTAGTGGTATGTCTGAGTGTAAAATAATGTGCTTCTTTTCTTTTTCTTTTCCCTCTTTCAGCAAAGTTTCTGTTCGAGAAATACGTGTTCAGTCAGCAAAACAAAAACAACTTTTAAAGGTTGTTCTCTGTGGAAATCACTCTATGCCCCATTACCTACTTGAGTGAAAATAGACTAAGAACTTCTGTCATGGCAGCTTTTCTGCTGGGAGCTGTGTTGCTTATTGTTCAACCTCAGATAGTGCCTTCCAGACCGGCTATAAATTCTAAGGCTGAGGCTTCTTCTCAGTCTGTTCAGAAAGAGCTTTTAAAGAAAACGTCTCAAAAAAATGACTTCAAGGAAAATTTTCATTCTAACGGATCATGCCAGCATCTGCCACAGACTATCATTATTGGAGTGAGAAAAGGTGGAACAAGAGCTTTGCTAGAGATGTTGAGCCTCCATCCAGATATTGCAGCAGCAGAAAGTGAAGTTCACTTCTTTGACTGGGAAGATCATTACAGAAATGGATTGCAGTGGTATATTAATCAAATGCCATTCTCTTATCCCCATCAGATAACCGTGGAAAAAACTCCAGCATATTTCACATCACCTAAAGTGCCTGAACGAGTTTATAGCATGAACCAATCAATGAGATTACTCCTTATTTTAAGAGACCCAAGTGAGAGAGTACTATCAGACTACACGCAAGTGTTCTATAACCACATGCAGAAGCACAAGCCGTACCCATCCATCGAACAATTTCTGATTAAAGATGGTGAACTCAATGTGGACTACAAGGCAATAAACAGAAGCTTATACTACATTCACATGCAAAATTGGTTGAAGTATTTTCCTCTTGATCGAATCCACATTGTAGATGGGGATAAACTAATCAAAGATCCCTTCCCTGAAATAGAGAAGGTAGAGAAATTTTTGAAGTTATCACCACAGATAAATGCTTCAAACTTTTATTTCAATAAAACTAAAGGCTTCTACTGCCTAAGGGACAGTGGTAGAGAGCGTTGTTTACATGAGTCAAAGGGACGAGCGCACCCACAAGTAGATACTCGGTTACTGGAGAAACTGCATGAATATTTCCATGAACCCAACAAGAAATTTTTTGAGCTTGTGGGCAGGACATTTGACTGGCACTCATTTGTGGCAAGTTAGTGATAAGATTCAGAATCTCTGTTCCAGTGTACATTCAGAAACTTAAAAAGGGCATTTAAGCTATAATTTATTTGTAAAATCCATAAATACTTCTGTACAGTGTTAGATTCACAATTGCCATATATACTAGTTATATTTTTCTACTTGTTAAATTTGAAAGCATTTTGTATTGTTTTTCATGGTTGTTAACATTGTGTATAACGTGTCTATATAAAGAAACTAAATTATTTCACTGCAGAAGATGCTCTCTTGAGAATGTGTTGTCTTTTTAATAAATAAGAAATTCATTTCAACAGAACTGTTCTGAATTATTTGAATACTTTGACCTTTCTGGGCTACTCTGGAATTTCTCCTCTAATTGCTAATGAATATGCTACACTTTACATTTGTATTTTTCTTGCTTTAAAATATAGTCTAATAATTTATTTTTAATTTGAAAATATTGCTGTAGTTAGCAAGTTGTTCCATCCTGCTTTATAAAATTATTTCCTGATAATGTGGTGTTACTTACACATGTTGGAACATGCATATCTGAAGGACAATGGAAGTTTCTGTGTAATATGACATTCACTGCTAAACTTACCTTTGTATTTACTGTTATAGCAAGTTCTTCTCAAATTCTCTGGCAGTACAGTGCAGGTTTCATGGCAGATTTCTAAAGGTACTATGGGGACCTGCTCATAAAATCCAGAGTTGGCTGCAGAAATATGGTCACCCTGAAAACTTCCTACGGTCTCTGAATGTATATATACTTCATAAAGAAGGAGGGTTGAGAGAAAAATTTAAGCAATACAGGGACATTTTCAAGGTTGATTGTAACTGTTCCTGCATTTTATAGCACATTTACACTTGGCCATCTGAAAATGAACATTTACACCAGAAAAATTAGCTGTTATGCGTTCCAATAAGCAGTAACTTTTTGTATAAATATTACCACACTTCTATCTCACTTAAGGCTGTTTTCTATAAGTTGAGCTGGTGCTTCATGCAACTGAAAATTGCCCATGGACTACTGTTAATGTAGTCTCCTTCCAAGAACCATGATGCCACATCATAGATGTGCATGTTTTGGGATTAACCCAAATTTCAGGAAATTTTGTGGTCTTCCATCTGCTAATATGGAAGTTAGTTTTGGTAATCTTTGGTACATTGGTAAACATTACAATGGCCCTTGTCATCAGTTGTTATGATGGCTTGTTAGCCATCAATTTCTGGAGTTAATTAATCCTGTTTCCACAGAAGGCTTAGTATGATGTTTTCATTCTGAGCTGCTAATTTTCATTTTATGATCTTGAGTTTAGTCATTGAATGTGCAGTAATAACATCATGTAAATTTGAAATTGTAACTGATTGTTACAATCTTTTATAAAATTTAAATGTAGATTCATTAATTCTTTTTCTGGTGAGATGGTGCAAACTTGGGCACTATGACAAGGTACAGTCTGGATGCAAATATCTCATATTATGCTGTTTGCATGAAAATTTGCAGATGCTGCCCCTCTCTCTCTCTCTCACTCCTTGTTCCACCTGCCCAAGCTGTATTCAGCCTCAGAGAGGTTGGTGGTGTTTTATAAAGTAGACCTTTGATGAAAGCCTACAATGAAATGGTATCGTACTCAATAAAGTATTTTCTGAATTGCATCTTTCCTTTCTCTTTTGTTCATCAGTTTCTAGAACAGATGACCAGAATTTAGCATTTGATTCCAGTTAAATGTTACTTAAGAATTTAGCTGTAGCCTATTAGATTGATTGGGAAACTATTGTTTCCTACTAGATTGTGTCTGTGTGGCCCAATATTGACACAGAATATATGAGAAGAAGGAAAAGACGTCAAATCTTACATGAGGCAGATGGCAAAAAGAACAGGATTTTAACAGGATTGTAGTACCATCATGCTCCTGTTAAAGTTTCAGAAAAGATAAATTCAGGGAGTTTCTGTGTAAGATACAGCATTATTTTTTTCTACACTCATTTTTATCCTATTTCCTTGATAATGTCATCTCTCCAGGAGCCATCTGGACCTGAAAGATGAAAGAAAATATGATCTGGACGCAAATAAAAGTTTCATACCTTAGTCCCAGCCTACCACATTCATTAACTTTTTGCTAGGAAAGGAAAAATATTACCACGGTATGTGACCAGGAGCCAGAGGACTACAAGAGGGTAAAAATGTATCAAGTTTACCTGCAGCAGATCATACAAGGCAACCCAGGGCATGTGTTGAATAGTGAATGCAAGGGCAATATTGACACACGATGTCAGTACTGACTATACATTTGGATGTATAATGCTACTTGATACCAGTCTCTCGCCTTTCCCTAAGCAGTATGCATGCATGTGTCCTGTTGTCCCTGCTACCTCACCCCGCCACCACATATACCCAATATGATATGTCTCTGTAGTAAGAGAAGCGGGCCATGAACTATTGGCTCACTAGTCCTGTGTTAGTGGTAGGACCTCATAGCATGTTTTCTGTGGGATCAGGAAGTAAAGTAACTGCTTCAGGGGATATCCTGAAGTGGAAAATCACATGACTTATATACTAGACCCTAAGTTCAAAGGGCCCACAGACGGTATATCATACCTAATGTGTGCATGTTGCACAGGGATGACATGATTGTGCAATGCATTATCCTGGGGTTTGCACAGCTAGCTGACTAGTAGCTCTGAAGGTAATCAACAATAAATCACACCTACATCAATAATAATAATGCTAATATTTACCTGCCTTAGATCCCCTAAGTTCAAGAGTTACAATACTTAAAACTAGGACTCGAGTGTGAGTTTTCAGTTTAACAAGAGCAGCATTCGCTTTCCACACATGCATTACTGTATTTAAACATCTTTGCTAGACTGTATCTAAAGAAATGCTAAAGAAAAGCCAACAGAACAAAGTGAAGAGAGAATGAAAGAAAAAGGCTGAAGCACACATCAGCTGGGACTGTAGAAACACTAATAGTGAACTTTGAAATCATGCCATATCTATTCATAAAAGAAAAAAATAATCCCCGAAAATACCTTTCCAGTGTTATGCAATACAGGTATGTATTTCCGTAAAACTCTACCATCTCATGTTTAAAGTACAAAGACATGGGTGTTGCTCCAGAGTCCTGTTTCCTCAGGGCAGCTAGCCAAGTCTGCAATCATTCTTGCAAGTATAAAATAAATACAAGACTTTATGAGAATTCAATGTCCATTTCAGAGCCTACCACTCCCCTTGAGTACAAGAAATTCCAATAAAGTCATTAATCAGGGTGGCACTGTAGGACTAAGTCTTGTACTTTGCTTCACAACATGGATTAGTGTGAGACTTTGAAAGCCAGATATTGTACCTGCAGAGGACAAAGTTTAATCTAGAGGATTCTCCCATGAAAACTGCTAAATAAGCAAGGGAAGAGAAAGAAATCTCCTAGGAAAAAACCTGAAAGTAATTTCTTTATCAAGAACATTGCTACACCTACTGTTGATTCTGTATGAACCTGTTATATGCACTTTAGTGTTCCTTATACCTTTTTCCTAATGTTGCAGGTGAAATAAAATCTACTGTGCTTGAATAAATCAATGTTGGTTTGGAACATCTCAGGAAAAAAAAATCCATCCTTTTTAAAATTTTGCTTGAGCTTATTTGCATTTGTAATGTGGTACTTCTACATATATTGTTGAATGTGTAAGACTTAAAGTCACAGAATGTTTTAGTTGAAAACTTCATTACTTTGGGGCTCAAAGGTGATGTTTCCTTGTCTGTGTGCATTTTCAGACTCAGTTTGTGCAGAAAGACGGGATTCGTATTCCCTTTTGTCATCCACACAGATTTGAAATGTCTAAAGATAAATAAGGTGAAGTAAGGCATACTTCCATTTATCTTTCTTCTACTTTATCTAGCATGGCTGCCCAGACATTCGAGAAAGTTCACACATGCACCCCAGAAATAAGAGGCTTTGTCTAAACTACTTCTCAGAGAAATAGACCTTCTCCTTTATTTTTTCAAAATCTCTAACTTGAAAATCCCAATTTAGCTAACATTGTGGATGAAATTTTGCAGGAATATATTAGTGGATGTTCTCTAAGACATTAATAAAATAATTTAAAAAGTACAATAAGACAAAAGTATCAAAGTAAACTAACAGGTCAATAGTGTGTTGAACTTTGCTACTAGGTATATGCCAACTGAAACAGTTGCAAGTATTTGTCCCTATAGTTGTAATATTATTCTTTTCTCATCCTTAATTCAATAGCTTTTATTCATATTACTCTATGCCCAATTATGCTGGAAAGATCGTACATTCAATTCCTTCATTTTGCAATTGCATTGGAAAGTCCAGTTACAGATGGGAGCCATGCAAATATCTTATAAATAAAAAACCCCAATTTTATCTTTATTTTCCTTACCAAAAATAAACAAAATTCCATTAATGTCTTCTAGAATATTATCAAAGGAGAGAAGTGTTCTTTTCTTGCAACAATAAGCCATCCACAGTAAATTTTCTGCTTAACTACCACACAACAGTTGATGCAGTTTTTAAGTTAATAGGGCAATAAACTCAACAGTGATGCTGCAGATTTTAAATGCCTTCTGGGAAATATAAAATATGCAACTCAGGGTGGGGAGCAGCTGGATGCATAGGAACAGCTGGGCTCGTTGATCTGAGAATTTTTTTTTTTTTTATAATGATGAGGGATGTGATATTTTTGGCTAGGATATCACTTTGTGTTGTCTGTGAAAGAAGCCTCTTCAATTAAATTCCAAGACAATAATACCACCGTAATAACATGATCTTTTTACTTGCTATTGACATTATGCTCTGCCAAATCACAGTTTAAGATCCAAACCCATGAAGGCACATGGCTTGAACAAAGGACTGTTCTGAAATGAATTGCAAAATTCTTCTTTACTTAATTTGGATGACAGTTACAAAAACAGAAACATGTATGCACTCACAGTAAAACTGCAGAACAACTAACATGACCCCCTCTCCTTGGTTTTCAATCAATCAGTCAGCAGTAGTTGAGCAATAATGATCTCAGCAACTTCCAGGTTTCACAGAATCACAGAACAACCAGGTTGGAAGGGACCCATCGGATCTTCTAGTCCAACCATTCCTATCTAACACTAAACCAAGTCCCTCAAGACCTCATCCACCCGTGTCTTAAACACCTCCAGGGAAGGGGAATCAACCACCTCCCTGGGCAGACTATTCCAATGCCCAATGACCCTCTGCGTGAAAAACCTCCTCCTAATCTCCAGCCTAAATCTACCCTGGCGGAGCTTGAGGCCATTCCCTCTCGTCCTGTCCCCTGTCACTTGGGAGAAGAGGTCAGATCCCTCCTCTCCACAACCTCCTTTCAGGTACTTGTAGAGAGTAATGAGGTCTCCTCTCAGCCTCCTCTTCTCCAGGCTAAACAACCCCAGCTCTCTCAGCCGCTCCTCATAGGGTCTGTTCTCCAGCCCCTTCACCAGCCTCGTTGTTCTTCTCTGGACTTGCTCCAGAGCCTCAACATCCTTCTTGTGGTGAGGGACCCAGAACTGGACACAATATTCAAGGAGCGACCTCACCAGTGCTGAATACAGAGGGAGAATCACCTCCCTGGACCTGCTGGTCACACCATTTCTGATCCAAGTCAGGATGCCATTGGCCTTCTTGGCCACCTGGGCACACTGATGGCTCATATTCAGTCGGCTGTCGACCAACACCCCCAGGTCCCTCTCCTCCTGGAAGTCTTCCAGCCAGGCTTCTCCCAGTCTGTAGTTCTGCACAGGGTTGTTGTGTCCCAAGTGCAGGACCCGGCATTTGGTCGTGTTAAACCTCATGCCGTTGGACATTGCCCAGCGGTCCAGCCTGTTTAGGTCCCTTTGCAAAGCCTCCCTACCCTCCAGCAGATCGACACTTGCACACAGCTTTGTGTCATCTGCAGACTTGCTAAGGGTACCCTCAATACCCTCATCCAGGTCATTGATGAAGACATTGAACAGGACTGGACCTAGCACTGAGCCCTGGGGAACACCACTTGTCACTGGCCTCCAGCTGGACTTAACACCATTTCCCACCACTCTCTGGGCCCGGCCATCCAGCCAGTTTTCTACCCAGGAGAGTGTGCGTCTGTCCAGGCCAGAGGCTGACAGTTTCCGTAGCAGAATGCTGTGAGAAACTGTGTCAAAGGCTTTACTGAAGTCCAGGAAGACCACATCCACAACCTTTCCCTCATCCAGCAGCCGAGTGACTTTGTCATAGAAGGCAATCAGGTTCGTTTGGCAGGACCTGCCTCTGATAAACCCATGTTGACTGGGCCTGATCACCCAGTTCTCTTGAAAGTGCTTCGTGGTAGCACTCAAGATCACCTGTTCCATGACTTTCCCTGGCACTGAGGTCAGATTGACTGGCCTGTAGTTCCCCGGATCCTCCCTGCTACCCTTCTTGTAAATGGGAACTGCATCAGCCAGTCTCCAGTCCAGAGGTACCTCCCCAGTCTTCCAGGACTGCTGGAAGATGATGGAAAGGGGTTTGGCCAATACATCCGCCAGCTCCCTCAAAACCCTAGGATGTATCCCATCTGGCCCCATAGACTTGTGGGTGTCCAGTTGGCCAAGCAGGGCTCTGACCACCTCCTCTTGGACTATGGGAGCCTCGTATTGCTCCTCTGTTTCCCGGGTATCTACACAGAGGGAACAGCTTTCTTTACAATTAAAGACTGAGGCAAAGAAGGCATTAAGTACCTCAGCCTTCTCCTCGTCCCCTGTCACTTATGTTCCCTCTGAGTCCAAAAGGGACTGTATGGTCTCCCTTGTCCTCCTTTTACTGTTAATATACTTATAAAAAGATTTTTTATTGTCTTTTGCAGACTTAGCTAATCTGACCTCTAGCTCAGCCTTAGCCCCTCTGATTTTTTCCCTACATAGCCTCGTTTCCCTCCTGTAGTCCCTCCAAGAGGTCTGACCCCCCCTTCCAGAGCCTATAAATATTCCTCTTTCTTCTAATTTCACTCAAGATTTCCCTACTTAACCAAGCTGGTTTTTTCCCCTGCCGGCCTTTTTTCCAGAACACGGAGATGGCTTCCTCCTGAGCTGCCAGGACCTCCTTTTTGAAGAGCTCCCAGCCCTCATGGGCTCCCTTGCCCTCAAGTGCTGTCTCCCAGGAGACTTTGCCAACCAGCCTTCTAAACAGTTCAAAGTCTGCCCTCTGAAAATTTAGTGCTACCGTCCTGCTTAGCACCCTCTTCACTTCACCTAGGACAGAAAACCCTATCATCTCATGATCACTAAGACCTAGGTGGCCCCCTACTATCACATCCCCCACAAGCCCCTCTCTGTTGACAAACAGCAAGTCCAGGAGGGCACCTTCCCTCGTAGGTTCATTAACCAGCTGTACAAGGAATTTGTCTTCCATGCACTCCTGGAACCTCCTAGACTGCTTCCTTTCTGCTGTATTTCAACACAGTTCAGTCCAGATAAAACTCAGTTACAAAAGAAAGAGTTCTTGCAGTATTTCTTACACCAGATTGATTTCTCAGGCTGCCTCCTATTACTGATTTTTTTCTCCTCTTTCCTCTCCAGTATGCTGTTGTATCACATCTGTCTGATAATTAACTGCTATATTGAGTTTCTCTAAGAAAATAGATCCATGATCTAATGGTATTTTTATAGAATACTGTTCAATTAAATGGGAAATCACATAGTTTGTGTGTGTTCGCTCTGATATATTTAAACTTTAATCATAAAATTTCGCTTATTTGGTCTACATCATTACACTACAGGAGGAACTTTTGTCACAGTCTCACATGTAAGTAGTCATCTAATGCATTCTGTAAATAGAAGTGTGTAATTAAAGGAAGATATTTTTCTTGTGGTTAGAGTTGCAATTATGTTATTGGCAATTTTATGAGACTTTTCCCCATACTACAAATGGTAGCAGTATTTCTTTTGAAGTAATGGAAATGGTCTGAGAAACATTCTCTGGAACCACTTGGGAATGGGGTCTTTTTTCCCCCTGGTGACTTTATGTAAAGCACAGAAAGCAGGTATACAGTCAGATAACAGAAGTTTTACAGCCAGATAACAAATGTTTACTTAAATGTAGCTAAATCAAAAGTATCATAAACATGCATGTGCTGGAAGAAAATGAATGTGATGTCTTGTTCATTTTAGTATCTTCTCATTTTCTTGCAAGAACATATATGTTCCTGTGCAAGGGGAATAATAGAGACAGGGAGGGAAAACATATTCTGCAGAAATAGAGCACCAGGTCCATTTTGACTGTCACGGTGTCTGAGACCAGAGCCAGACAGCCACGTCAACAGACAAGGACACTGGAAAGGGGTACTAAGGGAACACACTTCTTATGTTCACATCCTTATATATCATGAACAAGCACTTTTAGGAAAAACACCTTCTTGTTCAGTTCTTGACTGTGTCACCCATACAGAGAAAAGGCTTCCAAACCCATTTGAGTATCAGTTGATTCCCATACCTTAAGGTCATTTTTTAAAAGTCAGTGAAGTATAATGCAATTAAATGTATTATTCACTTAAATAATCAATCTCCCTCCCCCCCCTTTTTATTTCAAATTTCTACTATGTTTTCCATCTACTACAAATAAAAGGGTTTGATGAATAAATGATTTACAGCCTGCAGGGGTAGAAGAGCACATATTAAACATTTTGCATACAAGAGACTTGCAAAAAGGATATTGTCTCATAGGGAAAAGAAAAAAAGAGCATCTGTGGACCAGTTTTGTTTTGTTTTGTTTTTTTTTTTTTTTGTTTTTTTTTTTTTTCTGAATAAGCCAACTGGATATGATATTCCTTTTGGCAGTTTCCTTATTCTTGTGTGAGCTTCAGTTATATGAATTCCATAAGATATTTATTATTGAATATAGTTATATATTGAATAGAACTCATATGATGTTTTGTTGGCACTAATGTTGGCATTAGTTTTCTAAGTTAATTATTTAAGATCAAATGACACTAAAATCCTAGTGCTGTATTTTTCATACTTAATTATCTTGAGTCAGCTAATGCTCAGACATTCATAAACTGAAAAGAAAATAATGTAAAATTTGAACTGCCTCAAATGTTCCTTTTTTATAACTCATATAATAACTTCTTTTCTGCAGCCTTATGGAAGGAAGTAAAATTTCAGGCATGGTAAATAAAGGAAAGGAGTTACTATCCCTTACAAATAGGGGAACACAGGAAAAAGGAACTTTAGCAAGTGTATTAGTTCTTCATGAAGTTGAAGAGGGATTGACAGCTCAGGAAAGTAAAAAGGAAAGCCTTTCCTCTTCTTAGAGCAAGGAGAAAATAGGTGTCGCAACCTTTGTGGGGACCTGCAGAGTTCTGGTTTGGTCCCTCCACTTTATCACAACTACAAACGTTTTACTGTCATCTATCACCAAAGATGCTTTTCCTTCTCCTATGCCCTAGGTTACTAGCCTTGAATTGGTCTGTTTTGCAGTGACTGTACTGCAGATGACAAAATAAACACAAAAGAGGAAGTGGCTTAGTAGAATCAGCTGTCTGCACCTACATAACTGTTTGCCTTACAAACAGTTATACTGCACCAGCTGGGAGGACAATGTACCCATGCAGACAGCAGGAATACATTGCACTGATATTGCAGCTAAACTCTTCATTACCTTGTTCAGGGGACAGCTTTGGCATAGTTCCTTCTAACTGAAGGACCTCGGCTCTTTGAAATTGCAGCCGTTTCTGTGGCAGACAGGCCATCATCTCCTGTGTTTGATTGAGTGGTAATAAATGCCTCGTGGGGAATGATGATCCTAAATTTCTTTTTCCCCAAACCAGTGATTCAGAATGTGATTTTAGCAGATACAAGCCATGGTTGAATGCTCTGAGATAGTGCTTCATCTGGCCAAAGCTGGTCAGAGCTCTGCCAGAATGGGAGTGGATTCAGCTGAAAAAGTTCCTAAACAAAAATTGTGTTTTCAGCTGCATCAGATCCCTTGTTCATGTCATCACATAGTTCTGCAAACATAGGAGGAAATGTTGACCAGATTTGAGTGTGAGACAACCTTTCATTCCAGCACTATCACCAAAAATTACCCTATCGAACTACAGAAGTCTTCATGCATTACAGCACCTTGAGACATTCCTGCCTTCCATTTGTACTGGCTTAAGGCTGGCACAGCTTTGTGGGTAGTTATCCTGTGAATTGGAACAGGGAACTGATGTATTTTTTTTTTTTTTAATTTTCCTTAAAGCACTGGTCCTACAGAGACAACAGCAGTGCCCCATTGTGGTCATTATGGAGTGGGATATGGATTTTGCCACTGTGAGCTTTGTGCAGTGGTGCTGCAGCCCTCATGAGTACATTGCAGCATAACCTATCTTCACCCATTGAATCTTCTACTTCAAGCTAAACTTTGAACTGATGAATGCTCCAGCAATAAGGAATGAATGGTCAGAGTTCTTTTTGATCTCTCCAGGGAGGATGAGCAGGAGGTAAATGACCCCAAACTGGTCTGTGAGGACAGTGAAGGTGCAGAATTCCCCAAAGCTGTTGAAGGGTTCTCTTTACATTTCCATTCAACCCTTAACTTCTTTGCCTGTCTGCCAATAGAGGGCAGAGTGTCTAAGATAATTTCTGTTTTTGAAGGAGGCACGTTTAGTGCCACCTTCAGCCTATTTCACAAAGGATCTGTGCCACATTTTTGTATCTATAGTTAAATATGTGATGACTGCAATAAACCAGAAAAAGAATGGTCAAAAACCATTTTTCTTATCCTAAAAGGATATACATTTCCTGATTATATTTCATGAAAATAATAATTGTGAAAATATTTTTCTAATAAGGAAGCCACCTTCCCTGGAGGTGTTTAAGGCATAGGTGGACAAGGTGTCGATAGGCACGGTTTAGTGTTTGATAGGAACGGTTGCACTCGATGATCCGGTGGGTCTCTTCCAACCTGGTT
Organism: Coccyzus lansbergi; assembly: GCA_033558105.1. Lineage (NCBI taxonomy): Eukaryota > Metazoa > Chordata > Aves > Cuculiformes > Coccyzidae > Coccyzus > Coccyzus lansbergi. The sequence goes on from JAUMJK010000128.1 coordinate 1,543,515, forward strand.
GTTCTATGATTCTAAGATTGCTACCTTGTTCTCCTCTCAGATACACTGATATAAATATAAATCTAGTGCCATTCATACAGTCCTCTGAGTAAAGGGAGACAATAGTGTAAGTCCATAGATATAAACAGTAGCATTCAATCATATTTTCTGAAAGTACTGAGAATGAAGAAAGGCTACCTTTTCCTCTTACTGGTGAACATGTAGTTTGTTATTTAATGTCATGTTTGTTTTATACCTCCAAGAGGAGAATTCCACCTATAATTTTTAAAATACAGTTTAAAACATTGATAAATTTAACTTTCTTATCTGTAAAATCAGTTTCTGAAAACTTGTTTTTAACTTGGTAATTGGAGAAAGTATCTAAAAAAATCCTATGGACAAATGTATCTGTACAGCTCTGGTTACTGCTGCAGAGTGGTACTGAAAGTTCTCCTACAACAATGGTAAAGCCAGTAGAGTTAAAGTCCAAAATTCCCAGCCCCACTGAAGTCACCATAGCAGAAAAACACCAAGGCACCCAAGTCAATTCCTCTATGTCCCATCCGTGGCAGGCAGGATTCAAGTATTTTAAGGAATCATATTTGCTGTTATGCATTATTAATGTCTACATTCAGTACATTTGATTTCTGAACATCATGTATTAATTTGTTATGCTATGGCAGATATAACATTACTTGACTAAACATCTTTCACAAGTAACAGCATCACAATCACTACCATGAGATATCTACAGTTCAGTGATTATAAATTCAATTTATATAATAAATTCCTGTCAAGTATTTTGTAAGACTACTGAAATGCAGGCAATGTTACAATGAAGAATGACATTCAGGTTATGTTCAAAAGTCCTATAAAAAACCAAACAAGTTTTAGTTCTTGAAGAAACCAATGTTTTTGAGGAAACCAAACCTCTAGCATTAATAAGGACAGTCAAAACTTTAATGTGTATGTAAAACAGGAATTTATTTTATAAGTGTATCCAGAAGACCCCTACATGGTCAATCATGCAGTATACCTTGCTTTGAAAATGGAAATGCTGAAGAATTAGTCAATGGTCCCAAAAAGAAACAAAAAGAATAAACCTTTTGAATAAATTCTTTTCAGTAGTATATTCAGCCAGATATAGGTATACTGTAAATTTGCCTAGTGAGATGTTAGCAGGGAAGAGGTGTAATTTTGAAGATGTTTATGTATCGGAAATGAGGAAAGGTAACCGCTGGGATTTTTAAAACTAGTTTCACAAGTACCATATTCTTTGTAGGGCCTTGAATACTGTTGATTTGTTAAAACTAGTTTCATCAGTACCATATTATTTGTAGGGCCTTGAATGCTGTTGATTTGATAGCCTCCTAAAGGCTTTGTGTATATTCACAAGGAAATGAGCTCTATCTTGTGAAACAAAACAGACAAAAATATGGAGTCCACAAAGAGAAAAAAATGTTACATTCTAAATACCTACAAATTCAAGTGATGAAAATATAATGTTCTAAATTTAAAGACACCTTACACTTAAAAGAGGACATTTTTCATTGTAGAAAGCACAATTTTTCTGTCTATACCAGCTCCAGTGATAAGCATTCTGTAGCTTAACTGAACCTTGTCTGAAATCTTGTTTTCTCCTTAGGCAAATGTTAAAAAGAAAACCAGTCAGAGAGTGTATGTGTGGGGGAGTGGGGGGGGAGGTACATGAGCTCTGCTTTCTAAGGAATTGCAATCATAAAACAGGAATTTATCCTTGTAGGAAGTGCAATAATGGAAGAAATACAATTCATCAAGTGAAATACACTAGACTTCTCCAGATGGTAAACTAAACCCACAATTCATTTCATAGAATCATAGAATAACCAGGTCGGAAGAGACCCACCGGATCATTGAGTCCAACCATTCCTATCAAACACTAAACCATGCCACTCAGCACCTCGTCCACCCATGCCTTAAACACCTCCAGGGAAAGTGAGTCAACCACCTCCCTGGGTAGCCTGTTCCAGTGTCCAATAACCCTTTCTGTGAAAAATTTTTAACTAATGTCCAGCATAAATCTACCCTGGCGGAGCTTGAGGCCATTCCCTCTTGGCCTGTCCCCTGGCACTTGGGAGAAGAGGCCTGCACCCTCCCCTCCACAACCTCCATTCAGGTAGTTGTAGAGAACAATGAGGTCTCCTCTCAGCCTCCTCTTCTCCAGGCTAAACAAACCCCCTCTCTCAGCCGCTCCTCATAAGGCCTGTTCTCCAGACCCTTCACCAGCTTTGTTGCTCTTCTCTGGACTTGCTCCAGAGCCTTAACACCCTTCTTGTGGTGAGGGACCCAGAACTCAACACAGGATTCAAGGAGTGGCCTCACCAGTGCTGAGTACAGAGGGACAATAACCTCCCTGGACCTGCTGGTCACACCATTTCTGATACAAGCCAGGATGCCATTGGCCTTCTTGACCACCTGAGCACACTGCTGGCTCATGTTCAGTTGGCTGTCAACCAACACTCCCAGGTCCCTCTCCTCCTGGCAGCTTTCTAGACAGACTTCTCCCAGTCTGTAGCTCTGCATAGGGTTGTTGTGCCCCAAGTGCAGGACCCGGCATTTGGCTGTGTTAAACCTCATGCCGTTGGACATTGCCCAGTGGTCCAGCCTGTTCTGATCCCTTTGCAGAGCCTCCCTACCCTCCAGCACATCCACACTTCCACCCAGCGTAGTGTCATCTGCAAATTTGCTAAGGGTGCACTTAATGCCTTCATCCAGGTCATTGATGAAGACATTGAACAGGGCTGGACCCAGCACTGAGCCCTGGGGAACCCCACATGTCACTGGCCTCCAGCTGGATTTAACACCATTTACTACCACTCATTTAAATCAGCACAGATTATTAAAGCCAAAATGCTTTGTTCTTTTATACATTTCGTCACTGGAAAGAGAACTTGAAGAAAACAGTTATCAGTTCTAGGATTCCTTCAAATTCTGAAATGGTGTAAAATATTTCACTAAAATGAGATATCTGGATCACCTCCCATCTGCCACCCAGGTTGAGAGAGTTGTGCTTGTTCAGTCTGGAGAAGAGAAGGCTATGAGAAGACCTTACAGCAACCTTTCAGTACCTGAAAAGTACCTACAAGAAAGCTGAAGAAGGGCTATTCACAAAGGCTTGTGGTGATAGGATGAGGGGGAACAGGTATAAAGGAAAAACTAGACATAACGAAGAATCTATTCAGCATGACAGGGGTGAGGTCCTGGCACAGGTTGCCCAGGGAAGTTCTGGCTGCCCCATCCCTGGAGGTGTTCAAGGTCAGGTTGGATAGTACCTTGGGCAGCTTGATCTAGTAGAAGGTAACTCTGCCCACGGCAGGAGGATTGGAACTAGAAGATCTTTAAGGTCCCTTCCAACCCAAACTATTCTATGATTCTATGAGATTAAAGGCATCCCTTCATGATCCAAAAGAAGAATAACAAGGATATTCAAAGGTTATTTAGCCATCCTTCCTAAACTGGCCAAACTACATGACAGGATCAAAAAATTCTTTAAAATTCCATAGCAGAGTTGGGTAAAGCCAGATATCTTTCAAAGAACAAGAGATCATTAGAAATTATCTAGGCTCAAAGAGTTCATGAAAACAACATATGTCTCGTAACATCCCCTCCATTCAAATAAGCACATTTCAGTTCATAGTTACTGCTTGTCAATCCAGAGCATACTATGTTAACTCTCCTTAAATATATTTGTCTTGTTCCCTCTTTTAGAGAGCTATCTTAAAACCATGCCTGCTCTATAAATTTTCCTGCAGGACAGTCAATAATCTGCTAACTTGATATGTTGCTTTACAGTCTATCACAAAAAAAAAAAAAGACAATGAAGTCTGTATTCAGCACTGGTGAGGCCGCTCCTTGAATATTGTGTCCAGTTCTGGGCCCCTCACCACAAGAAGGATGTTGAGGCTCTGGAGCAAGTCCAGAGAAGAGCGACGAGGCTGGTGAAGGGGCTGGAGAACAGACCCTATGAGGAGCGGCTGAGAGAGCTGGGGTTGTTTAGCCTGGAGAAGAGGAGGCTGAGGGGAGACCTCATTACTCTCTACAAGTACCTGAAAGGTGGTTGTGGAGAGGAGGGAGCTGGCCTCTTCTCCCAAGTGACAGGGGACAGGACGAGAGGGAATGGCCTCAAGCTCCACCAGGGGAGATTTAGGCTGGAGATTAGGAGGAGGTTTTTCACACAGAGGGGCATTGGGCATTGGAATAGGCTGCCCAGGGAGGTGGTTGATTCACCTTCCCTGGAGGTGTTTAAGGCATGGGTGGATGAGGTCTTGAGGGACTTGGTTTAGTGTTAGATAGGAATGGTTGGACTAGAAGATCCGATGGGTCCCTTCCAACCTGGTTGTTCTGTGATTCTGTGAAATGCAGCAGAAGGATGCAGACAATCCCAGCATTTGTGATTCATTGATAGTTTGTTCTACAGCCCAAACTAAAGATTTGCAGTGGATCAAGTTATTTTTCTTTTCTATGCCTAGAAAAATCTACTAAATTACCCATATTTTGACACCTGTAACTCAAGCATAAGGGAGAGACAGTGATGAATGAAAACAGATTTTTCTTCTGGCTTTCTCAGAGATTGTCTATCAGTATAGAAATTATCAGAGCTTTTTGCCTTTTCTAGTATGTTGCATGAATGCCTCATGCAAAAGAAATGCCAGTTCCCTTCTCTCCATTTCATACTTCAAAGCAAAACAAAATGAACATGCAGGGGTCCCTGCTGACACAAATGCCAATTTACTCATGCAGCCAAGCAGTACAGCAACAAGACAAAACAGGCAACTGCAGACTGGTTTATGAGATGAGGACCATAAGAGCAGTTTTTGATCCTTTGAAAGTCATGTATTAATCATCTCCTTACGAATCTTTGGCCTCCTTAGACAATCCCTGAGAAAAAGCAGTGACTTCTAATCTGACCACCCAGATTAAAATGCTAGTTTGAAAAGTGGAAGCAACCGCAGCCACTGGCCTTTATTGAATGAAAATTGTCTGAAGGATCATGCTGATAAGAGAGGACTCTTACATGACAGACATAGTGAACAGAGAAACGACTTTCATCAACTGAAAAACAAGGCCATGACTGCTCAGATACTGGCCATAGTTTAGATCAAAGGATGTGTAAACTTGGACTTACTAAGCATATTTGCTTTTTCTTAGGTAATTCATATATATATGTACGGAAGAAAGAGAACCAGCTCTGTCTATAATATCCCTAGAGGAATACTGTGGACTCTCTAAATATTTTCCCTCAATTTAGTTTAGATCAAGAGGTGTCCTCATAAGGGCTCTCTCCTTACACATGATGTTAATATCAAGTGTAGGTTAGCTCAAGGGAAAAAGGTGAAGTGAAATAAAACAAATTTCAAAACTGGTCATTAGTAGCTATCCCACCACAAACTGACATTTAAATTAATTCTTTTCATGACATAGCTTTATTTCCTGCACACCTGAACAGAGGCTTTCTCTGAAAATCATAGGATTATGGTCCCTTTGATCTGAGACATAGTGGTGCTGTTCTTACAGAGTGTGTGCTGAGGCCATTTGACTTGATTGTTGACCAGTTAAAAAAACTATTTAGAAAAGCAAAATGTAGCATTAGGTGAACATTGATGTCAGGAAAAGGGAGTTATACTGTCTTGCTTCTGCCTGCTTTTGTTGAAATCACGAAGAGGACAAAAAAAATAGCAGACAAAGAAAAAATAAATGCTTCAGCAGTAAGGTCAATTATTTTTATTAGATTTATAGACTTAGCCAAGTTAAGCTAAAGAAAGCACTACATTCTTTTCTAATATAACCAACAAGGAAAGCAAACAAACAGAAAACATAGTAACATAAAACATTTGTAAGTAAAATAATAAACTGCTGGAAGGATCAAGCTTTTCAATATTTTTGAAGTATTTACATTGATGTTTCTTTTACAGTAGGTAACAATGTTCCTTTAAATCATTTAGAGTAATTGAACAGATCTCACTGTAGATTTTTTTGCTGTTCTGAGGATTAAATATAGGAAATGCAATTCACCATTCAATAGTTAATGTTTCCATAAAAACCCCCAAAGTATTTTTCTGCTTGAATTTTGTGGGTATCACAATAAATTAATTTTTCAGCTAAATAAACTATCATCAAATCATTTAAAAGCTTATACATTTCCTAGCAAGATGTACCTCATGTCTTCTTATAAAAAGTAAACAACACCACATCATACCATTTAGAGTACTGTTTGCAAAACTTATATTCCAATGCTACTCTGTCTGGTTGCCTGTAAAAAACACATATGGGATTTAAACAACATCTGAAAGTCCTTGACAACATTACTTCAGATGTCCAGATGATGTACAACAAAAACCTTTATAGCTTTACTTGCAAAATCAGTCATGCAATGCTGAATATTTTGTGCCATATTTTCTGCTAACTGTAATTTAGAACATGCTGGCATTCATGTTTGCAGGCAAGATTCCAAAATAGGATAAAACAATTAAAGGTAACTTGCAACCATTCTTTAAAATAGTTTGAGTACTTAAATATGAAATCAGAATGGGCTTCTGGAAAGGAAACCATCAGATTTCTTCTAAGGATACATACAAAGATCTTTTGGGAAGCAAACAGCTTTTCTACAGTTCTTGTAAATTAGACCCCTTAAATCATATAATTTGAACATTTAGCACAGCTTCAATTCACCCCCAACTCATAATGCCTTTCAAAACAGTGATTTCATGCAGCAGTGTAACTGGAGCTAAAAATCCCAGATAAGCTGCTTGCTAGAGATTTGAAAGGGACTCCACTCAAATGCTAAAACTAATATTTAATGGTTTGTCTATTCTAAATTCCTCAAATATTCCACAGTCTGCCTATAATACCTACACCTTCAAAGACACTGAAATTATTTTGAAGAACAGAGAGACTAGGGTAGCACCTTTTTGTGGGAAATCTTGGCTTGTCTGAGGAGATAGAATGTGTGAACTTAAACATTTGCCTTGAATAGATGCCTGTGTATCCTTGGAGAAGCTGGAAGGGGCCAAGAATTGCTGAGTAGCAAGATTAGGAAGCTGCCTGGCTCCAGGTGGAATCACCCAATTACGTAGTTACAAGTGAGAAGGAGTCATCCAATTATGAACTGTTGGTCTTTAGCTAAACCAATTGTGCACAGATGAGCAGCTTGGGAAGGGGTATAAAAAGTCTTGTAAAATCAATAAAGATGATCTTTTGGCCCACAATTTCTACGTGTCGTGGATTGCCCCAACCACGATATCTGGTAACCCCAACATGATTGTGGCACTTGGATTGTAGACATGCGAGGACTTGGACAACAGATCTGCAGAGCCATGAGTACCCAGAGAAGCTGAGTGGTGAAGGAGCAGGACTCCAGAGCTGCAAGCTGAGCAGTGAAGGAAAAGCATTTCCAACACTGCCAGCTGACCAGTGTGGGAGAGAGTCTCCAGAGCTGTTTGCAGAAGAAAGTACCTGGATTGAGGTGAACTGCTGGGAAATATGGGTACTTCCTTAAGTAAGGAGAAAACAATGATCATTTCCATGTGGAAAAAAAACACCAGGGAGTTAAGTTAGAAGAGTTAGACTTGCAAAAAACGCTCCAATGGAGTAAACAACAGGGATATGAAGCAACTACTATAACTTCCTTTAATGTTACTTTCTGGAATCATAGAATCAGCAGGTTGGAAAAGACCCACTGGATCATCAAGTCCAACCATCCCTGTCAATCACTAACCCATATCCCTCAGCAGGCACACAACGGGCACCCCCAGGTCACCAAGCAAGGAGCCCTAATCCCAAAGGGCTTCTTTCCCACTGCTGACCCATCACCCACCCCAGAATGATAACTCCTCCCAGCCCGAGGGCACACAGAGGGGTCAGCCCTACTGAGAGGTGAGATTGGAGCAGCCACCAACCCTCCCAATCATCCCTACCTGCCTACCTGGCTGGGGGGCCACCAGGCCCCCCAGCCTTTCTTCCCCTCCCTCCACCGCCACGCTCCCGTGGGATGCAGGGTGTGCCATGGGGACTCACCAGTGACGCCAGGGCAGCAGTGATGCCAAGAGATACATCCCTCACCCACAGCCCGGCCAGGCACAGCTAGAGGCTGTTGGGCTTTGCCAGGAAGATAAAGGGATCCCTTGGAGAGGGCAAAGCAGCAACACCTGGGGAGGGAGGAGTCTCCAAGAGAGCCCAGGTGCCCTGCAGCTTAGAACCAGAGAACCACAGACTCTGGAAGAGACCCACTGGACCACGGAGTCCAATCCATGGGGAGATGGGGGAGATGGTGGGTGATGGGCGTGATGGGGAGGTTGGGGGAGATAGGGGGTGATGAGGGAGATGGGGTGATGGGGGTAATGGGGGTGATGGGGAGATGGGGTGATGAGGGAGATGGGAGTAGATGGAGGAGATGGGGGTGATGAGGGGTGATGGGGAGAGATGGGGGTGATGAGAGGTGATGGGAGACATGGGGAGAGATGGGGGAGATGGGGTGATGGGGGAGATGGAGGGAGATGGGGGATATGGGGACTGATGGGGGTGATGGGGAGAGATGGGGAGAGATGGGGTGATGGGGGACATGGGGGAGATAGGGTAATGGGGGAGATGGGGGAGATGGGGTAATGGAGGAGATGGGGTGATGGGAGAGATGAGGAGAGATGGGGACATGGGGGAGATGGGGGAGATGGGGAGTGATGGGGGAGATGGGGGTGATGGGGAGATGAGGGTGATGGGGGGAGATGTGGAGATGGGGGAGATGGGGGTGATGGGGGTGATGAGGGTGATGAGGAGATGGGGGAGATGAGGTGGTAATGAGATGATGGGGGAGATGAGGTGGGAGATGAGATGGAAGGAGGTGGGCAATAAACTGGTTGACTCTGCTACATGGGGAGATAAAGACACAGCAGCACTTTTACCAACGTGGTGGCTCCTTTATGAGACCCTGAATGATTTTAAGCTGCAGTGGGACCAGGCAGAGGGCATCGCTCCTGCTCCTGATGCTGTACAGCATTTTGCGCCTCCTGTGTAGCTCCTTGCAGAGGAACTGATTCCAGGATGCAGGCTAGATTCCACAGCATGTGCTAGAATTCATGACCCGCAGAGGAGAGGGGAGCTTTGGCATGATTCTGACGATGGGATGTGCACAAGACACTCTTTCATGGCTGGTGGTAAAACTATTAGAATACCTGTAGAGCTGCCAGACAATCCGGGATCATTGCCATCTGATATTGATAGTATAGTTCTGGTAGAACCATTGGCCCCACCACTTTCTCTGTTAGATGAAGGAGGACATCAGTACTGCATAAATTTGTCAATGTAACCCCTACTTCCAGAAGAAAGGCCTGATGAATGGGATGATGAGATGTTTGAGGGTGGGGAGAAAGAGAACAAAGAGAACAAAGAGCAAAGACACAGAGTAGAACGGCAGTCAGCAAAATCTCTTGGGGGTCCCTCTTGCAGAGAAACATCTCAATTAGGGAATTTCCCTCCCGCGCGTGCTACTATCCATGTATACAATTGTCTGTCTTTTTGGCAGAAGTTAAAAGCACAGGCTTTACGAGAGGGGGATTGGAAGCTGTCTGAGATGATAGATATCCCATTAGTAGAGCCTACTGCTGATCCTTCTGTGGCACTAGCATTCCCCATTGTGAGGGGGGATCCAGTGAAGGGGGCAATGGATGAGCACATACTGTACTCATGGAAAGTGATTCAAGATTTGCAGAAAACTGTGGCTCAATATGGTCCAAATTCTCTGGCAACTATGTAGTTACTGAAGCTGTTGTCTATGGAAGAAATGGCACCTTTTGATTTTACTATGCTAACGCAGATAATGTTTCAACCTGTACAGTGTGCTGGGTTTAGATCAATATGGGCACAGAAGGCTGAGGCTCAGGCACTTCAGAATTTACAGTTTTCACAAGATGATGTGCGTTTTGGTAACAGCATGGACCTACTAACAGGGACAGGACAGTTTTCTAACCTGCAGCATCAGGCACAGTGGCATCCACTGGTTTTAGAGTAGGTCAAGTCTGTGGGTCTGGAAGCACTAATACGTACAGCTGGATTAACTGAACCTAAAGCAAAATACACCACAGTTCAGCAGGGGACTACAGAAGCATTTTTACAGTTTGTTGAAAAATTGCAAGCTGCAGTGGAAAGGCAAGTGTTTGATGTGAATCTAAGAACTATGGTAGTAACTCACCTTGCAAAGTACAATGCAAATGATGATTGCCAGAAGATAATTGAAGCATTGCCAGGGGACCCCACCCTGGACACCATGATATAGGCTTGTGCCAAGGTGGGATCCATAGGGCATACAGTAACAGCCCTAACCGTGGCCTTGGCTTCTGCGAAAACAAAAGAATTAAGATGTTTTGATTGCAGTCAGGTCGGGCATTTTAAACAAGAGTGCTCAAGAAAGAACAAGAGAGATAACGCAGCTGAAGCAGTGGGAGAATCAGGGATCACATGTCTTATGTGTGGGAAAAGCGGCCACTTTGCAACACAGTGTTGGTTCGGAGGTTATCTAAATAACCACCCCTCGCTGCAGAGAAATGGCAGGAAGAGTGCAAGGAGGCACACGCAGACAAAAATGCCTGCCACATCAGCAAACAATTCATCTTGCAGCCATCCTCAAACACATTCCTGTGCGACCAGCTGTCAGGGAAAACCAAGGGATCAGCCAGCATGGATGTATCCACCGCCAACACAGTAACTCTAACAACACAAGGGGTGCATAAGGTTCCCTTGGATGCTTGGGGACCCATCAGAAATGGACTAAGTGCATTACTAATTGGATGATCAAGTGCTACTATACAAGGATTTATGGTACATGTGGGAGTCATTTATGCTGACTATGAGGGACAAATTTATGCTATGGTTTCCACATCCACCTGTTACAGTGGAGAAAGGCACTCACATTGCTCAACTTGTACCTTTTATGAGTTGTGTTCCTAGGACTGAACAGGTCACCTGAGGCACTGGAGTGTTTGGATCCACCAGACAACCAGAAGTGCTTTGGATGCAAACGCTGTCTGACAGTCGACCACAAATGATGTGTACATTATCCATGGATCAGGCATCTCCAAAATCATTGAAGTTCCATCAATCAACCATTCTGAACCATTGCAGAGGATATACAGGAGCCACCTATGGTTCACCACTTTGAATCCCTACATAGCACAACCACTATGTCCCCCAGTATTAAGGTTAAGGTGAAAGACCTGCAAAGTGAACAATGGTCACCTCCATGTGATTTATTAACCTGGGGAAGAGGGTATGTTTGTATTTCCACAGAGAGTGGCTTTTGGTGGGTTCCTGCTCGCTGCATTCAGCCTGTTGTGGATGGTCTGTGCAAGTGAAGAACAAATGATCCCACAACCAAAGCAGATACACCTCCTCTGCTATGTCATGCTCTTTTTCTGTTCTAGTTGGTTTTGCTTGTAGGGATCTTTTTAGTTTATGGGGATAGAGTAGGGGGGGTGGAATTCTTTTGAAATTTAAGGATGGGCCGTGTAGCTTTGGGGAGTTTACGTCACCAACATCCAATCTTATTACAAAAAATTATAGCAGCCTCAGTATTGGCACCTGGGGTTGCTACAGCAGCCACCTTAAAAAGCTAATGAACTTGGAATGTTGGCTAGGTAAGCAAACCAATTCTTACATTGATTTCACTGAGTGGTTTGTTGACTGATGTTGATAGTGTTAGGTATGCTGTATCACAAAATAGAATCATAATAGATTCTCATTATTAGTTAAGGACATGAATTTGAAGGCTTTGAGGGAATGTGTTGTATCGGATAAGGAGTCAGTGGGTGGAATTAGTTGAATGGCTTGCTTAAAGGATAGGGACTGTCAAGGTAGTTATCTTTGGTAAGATCTAGAATGTTGATTTTGTTTGTTGTTGTGTTTGTGTTATTAATGTTACCATGTCTTGTGTCTCTGTTGCAAGGGCCCTGCAGCAGAAGGCATGGACGATTATTGTAGCACAAATACAAAAAGGGGGAATTATGGGAAACCTCAGCTTGTCTGAGGAGTTAGAGTGTGTGAACTTAAACATTGGCCTTGAATAGATGCCCATGTATCCTTGGAGAAGCTGGAAGGGGCCAAGAAGAGCTGAGTAAACAAGATTAGGCTCCAGGTGGAATCACCCAATTGTGAAGTTACAAATGAGAAGGAGTTGTTCAATTATGAACTGTTGGTCTTTAGCTAAACCAATCGTGCACACATGCGCAGCTAGAGAAAGGGTATAAAAAGTCTTGTAAAATCAATAAAGATGATCTTTTGGCCCACAACTTCTATGTGTTGTGGACTGCCCCAACCACAACACCTTTTAAGAAAAACAATTATTAGTATAGTTAATATAACCTATTTTCTTCTGACTATACTTTTTGGAATGTAGCAACTTAGTTTTACATTTATTGCCCCTTCTGCTTTGTTCTACTCAAAATTAAGGGAGCCAAAAAGAGTCACAAGTGTTCATCCAAAGGCATTTGCACTTCCTACAAGCTGGTCAGCAGTAGACCTAATACAAGTCTATTAACACACTCTAAACAGAGTTCAAAGTTAACCATTTATGCGTATGTGAATGCAAAGCAGCAAAGGATGCAGAATAGCTTTGCAAGAAACACACTTTTGCTGAATCAAGAACAGATAAAAAAATTAATCAATAAGAAAGGAACAAAATGTAAAGTTTATATTTTATGTTACCCAACATAGATAACAGAAACTTTTGATATCACAACTTTATGTACAAGGTCACTCTGGACAAAATAGACACAATATAAAATGGTTTTGATCACCCTGCCAGAGCTCAGTCTACTTTTTTTGAGTCTGTTTTTTCCCCATGTGTCCTGTGGTCCATCAATTTTTCATTGCTTCATCCCATAGTTTTTCCTAATGTATTCATGCCCCCTTCCCTTTTCTATAGTTTTTGAAGTTTCACATCTCTGCTGAACCCAGGCACAGCCCTAGGAAGAGTACCCCATTCCAACCTTCACAGAGCCAGTTTGTCTCCCAGTAGCGGAGCAGCCACTCATATCTAAAATTCTATATGCTCTAGGTTGCCTTATCTGTGTCATTCCTCTGCCTTCTCACTCACTTCTTTAATAACCTTGTTGTCACTTCCCATGATTTAATTCTATGCATTCAGGATGGCAGCAGAACAAAACCAAACTCAGAAAGTGTCATAGATAGTAAACACTATATTCATAACTATTTCTCAAAGTATAAAGCTGGGATAGAAGAAAATGCATTCTGTAAATAGCAATTAATATATTTCTTTAAAATTCCAAGCAGTTACTTAAATTTTAATCAAATGAAGCAGAGCAACATTACTTTTAAATACAAGATGATATGTGACTCAAATTTATTGACCCCAATAAATACTTATATTTTTTTGGAAGTAGTGAAAAGCCAGACCTGCTTAGGATATAAAATCTTACCTTACTTCCTCGAATAGATCTCACACTAGAATTTGGGCTGCTATATTTCCTGTCTAATGCACAAGAATCAGAAGAGTGGCTATTCTGCATTGTTAATAGAAAGTTGCTTAGAGTACCTGCCAAAAACACTGCACTAAGGAGTGCTTACATCTGTGACTCTGAGGATGATCATTCCATCTCTCCTGGAAGCAGGATTCAGTATCACCTTCTGAGGGCAAAGGCATACCTTTCACAAAACTAAGGAGGACTTGGTTATTTTTAGAACAAAGATGTGCTGTGCCTATGAACACTTATGAACTCCATCTTACCACTACCAGTGCTAGCATTCATTTCATATGGGTTTAAATGGTGGTGGACTAGCTAATTCATTCAACGTTGCACTCCAGCTGGTGGAAATAAGGAAATATTTGGAGGGGCTGGCCAACCTGACCTTCTTTAGATATTTATTCTTGGATAGGATGAGCCACACCCTCAGGGTTTTATCCATTTACTGCTAAGGTAGTTGAGGTAGTTTTCCAGATCGAGGTGCCATTAGTTCAATTAAACTAACTCCCCACTCCTAGAATACCTAGGGACTAGAATACCTTTTGAAGAAGTAGAAGACCCTCTCCAGCCTGAGTGGATTCAAAGCCATGCATTTTGTGTGCAGATGGAGAGCCCTTATCAGAAAGCTGTGTGACCCCCATGCCTCTGATGGAAGCTATGCTATTGTGTAGAAAAGCACAGAATCCACTATTCAGTCATCTGAAGGACCCCGCGGAAAGTAAGTTTGTACTATACTTTGATCTAAATGAGCTTTTCTTTTGTTTCTTGTTATCTTTTTTTTTTGTTGTTTGGTTTATATGTTTGTTTTTAACAGTCTAATAAACAAAGACATAAACAGACCTAGAATCAAGATCTGAACCCAGGACTCTAAGTAAAGCATCCCTCCCAGCTAAGTGTATTAACTGCAAGTCTGTAAAATAAAAGATGGTCAGAATGCCATCTTTTTTCTCCTCCAGCAGCTAGTTATTTAAGGAAAACAGCTAGAAAGCAATGCTGAAAGGGAACGACTTCAGTAGCTCTGTGCTGGAATGACATCCAGCAAGAACTTCCTCCTCCTCTGCCAAGCCAAGCATTTTGGCATTGCTCTTCTACGTCACTCATTTCTTGGCATAGCTTGGAACTAGCTTGTCTATTCTGTGCCTGCACAAATAACAGGACTTCATGAAGCTCCTGTAAGGAACTATCAAGTGATGAGAAAACATCCAAATGCCTCTTGGTTTAAGCAGTTATTGTGTTACCAGAATTTGGATCACAATTTAGATTTAGATATCAAGTTCTTGTCTAGAACCCATATTAGACGACTGATTTCTTTTCCAATATTTCCCAATGTGTCTTAGTACTATTTTGATTATATAACTGTAGAAGGAGGTGGAAGCTACTAGCATTGTTAAATCCAAAATTTGGACCAGGGTTTAGACATACTTATTAAAGAGCTAGCATTAGGCAAATTTGGGTCATACTGTAAATTTTGGATTGAAACTATTCACAAGTTTACTGCATTATTTCAATATGGCAATCTGTACTACTGAGGAAGTAAGATTATTTTCACTTTGATATTTATCCTAACCAAATTTGGATGGCAGGTGGTAATTCACAAAGAGACTGAACATAGAGTTCAGTGATGCAGAAGATGGAAAGTCTAGCTTCTAATCTCTGGGAAAACCCAGGTAGACGTTTCTTAATAAGTTGTTTGGCAGAATTATATTCAGTTTATTTTGGTCCAATATGAAAAAACTCCACAGTCTTTGTTTATGTACCTCAGTCAGACGTGCTTCACAAATAGAAGGGACTGGTAAAAATCTTGTCTGCCAAGAAAGGACACCCTTCCCACCTTGATTATTGGCATTTCAATGTAATTATGGAATTCAGGTTTAAAAATTAGACTACATGATAAAAAGCACATTTTTCATAAATATTTAACCTTCTTCAGTATGACAGTAATTATAGTGTGGAGCTCAGTAGCTGCATATTCCATTTAAAAGATCTGTCACGCCTTCCATTCTAAATGCTTCTTTTCAAAGGTTTGCAAATGCCAAGATAAAAAGAAAACTCCCACAAGGTGGAAAATTGGAATAAAGTCTCAGCTTCTGAAAAATTATTATTAATGGTAGATTCTGAGGATGAGAAAGGTAGTTTGAAACATAGTGAGATTTTACAACCCCTGCTTTCCCTCTCTGAGCAAAATATTTACTAACATTGGATAGTTGCTCAATTTTTGCATTCTAAAACTATCTGGAGAAAAATGTAAGATATTTTCAAAATGAAAACACCGATTTTCATGAAATATTTTTTTGGTTTTAAGTGTCCTTTTATCCTACTGATAACATTTAATAGTTTTTTAAAGTACTTGAAGCACAGCTTTTAATGTTTACTACATTGTTTTTGATCAAATGAAATGTTTCTTTTCCAGAAATTTCAAAGAACTAAGAAATCCTATAATTCAATCAGCTTTAGGTAGGTACAAATACATTTTGACAGGTAACACCGTGTGTTCATAGTATGGAAATTAGTGAATAACTTTGAAGGAAGTTTTGATAATGCTTAACTCCAAATTCTGAGTTGTTTAACTAGGGGAAGCCTATTCATCCTTTTAAAGTCTGATGGCCTGGGGGTGTGGATAAGGTCAGAAAAAAGAAAGTGTTAAACCTCAGCTATGCTCAATAGTTAAGTGAAGATATAATATGTCTTGTCAGAAGAGGGTGATATTTGTGGCTGTGCTGGCACCCAGTCATTTGACCAAGGTTTTCACTTGTGATAGAAGCAGGATGTGTAAGTCTTCTGCCAGGACAGAGCCTTGGTTTACTATTCAGCAGCTGCAGTCATAGCACCTTTGGAACAGTCAAAACTTTCCTCTTTCTTGCAAGGGAAGAGCGAGAGCAGCACATATGGGATGTTTTCCCGTTCTCTGCCCACACAGTGTGTATTAGAAATTAGTCTAGTTTGTGTATGGGTACTTGAGAGGAGGATGTAAATTAAGACACATATGTTTATGTGGCACTTTATCTCTACTGGAAGCCAATGAGGTTTGGAGCCCAGCTGCTGCTTATGCAACTTCGAAAAGCTTCTTCTCTGTCCTTGGAGCTGAACTATTATTAGACAAAAAATTCCACTCTACCTTCATGACTGTATCAGTGAAAAGTAACTGACAATATCTTTATAAGATGTTGTGTAGTCTTCTTTAGGATTAGTCAAAGGAATGCAATTGAAAGTCAAGTTTCACTTCAGACTCTCTTAAGCACTGAAAGATTTAATGAGAAGCTCTTTGTGCTTCACTTCTTTCTTCTTCCAGGGTATTTCTAAAAAAGTAAAGAACTTTTCTCTTCCTTAGGTGCTCCTTATGGCTTTAGCTCTAATCACCTGTATACTATCAAATACTGTTTTTATTGATTTACATTGCTTCCAAGTTACAAAAGTGAATTTTGCTTCATCTCTTTCCTCCTATCATTTAGTTAGCATGAGGATTTTCTGCAATTCTGGACAGTCATCTTTGGATATGTCTGTTTTAAATAATTTTGAAACATATACAGACTTTGTAATTTCCCTATTCATAATTTTTGCAGATTTTTTTAATATGCTACATATTACCTGGATCTCACTTCTAACTTTCTTATATTGTCACAACAAAATATAAGCTCTGACTCTTTGTTCTGTGTCTTCTAAAGAGTTGTTAACCTATGAGAAGATAATACTTTTTTTCTTGCTTAATTTCCTTCTTAATTTTCAGCTTAAGTTCTTCAACAGTATTACTTGATCATCACTACTGATATACTGTTGACTTTAAAAGACCCCTAGTAAGTGTGTAAAACAGGAGTTCCTCCTACAGAGTGAACAAAAGATTGCACAGAATTTAGTGATTCTCTCATTCATGGTACAGCTATCTATGGGGTTTTTTCCCCATTGGAATGTTATGCCAGCATAAAAGTGTTCTACAAGGATGCCCTAAAATACCTTCAAAAACTTCCATCATTTATTGGAGAAAGCTCTATAGAAAACAGAGAAAGTGAAACAGGCAAATTATTAACTTGCAGATATTGATACAAATATTCAACTTTGCCTTTTCAATAGGAACTCTTGTACATCAAAGACAAAGTTCTAGGACTGGATAAAAGTGCTTGGACTGTGTATGACGCAGAGTACCGATCTCTGACATTAGCAATCCATGGAGGCCTTGGAAGAGTAAGCCCTTAAGAAAATTCCTGGAAGAAAAATAAGGAAACCGCCAAACCTCTGAATAAAATAAATTCATAACATTGAACAAGAGTTGTTTAGAATTGTTTATACCATTAAAGATAGGGGGCCTACTCAGGATAAAAAAAAAAAAAAAACAACTTCTAAATACTTGATCTGGTATTCTTCCTTTCCATCATGGGACATGTGTATACTTCCAGCTTCCATGAAATTGAGGTTTCATGAGTTGTTATCTCTTACCACCTCCACATCAGGATCTTTTAGTTTATAGTAAAAAATAAATATTTATTGTAAATTGAACTAAATAGTTTACAGGGCACATCACGTACTTGAGAATACAGGTCTAAGGTTTGACTCTGATAGAAATTTTTATCCTGGGACATAAAAATAATTCAGTGGGGTAGCAGAGGGGAAAGTTGTTCAAAATTGTACACTTCCTTCAAGAACTGTCAATGGAATAAATTTTCATTCCCCAGAGAATATATTTGTTGCAGATATTCAAGTCATTCCACTACTAAGAACTCCATCTCCCATCAGTCCAACCAGTGGAAAGTTCAGGGACTTGAGCTGCCAGGATATCACCTCCCTATTACTTTGGCAGCTCACCAAAAGAACAGAGATCTCCTAACTCTTGATTTACCTGCATATTTGCCTAGGCTGCAAAACCTCCCTGCTAGGCTTCCCATGTCTTGAGTAGGAGCTGTCTGCACACGCCAGCCACCTTACAGAGAAACCTATAACAAGGCTGACAGAGAGTGGTGAGAAACATTTTAAGAGCTCCATGTTGAAGTTTCATAAAATACAGTGTTTTAAATACTTCCACTGTACAGGAAATCTCCTACTTTCTGCTCAAGTTTGGAAGAACTTTTAAAAAAAGAGAAAAGTCCTGGGAGGCTAGATTTATAGTATCCTGCACTGATTTACTTTTCAACTTCATTTCCAGCTCTGACATGCTTTCTCTGCAAACAGATATTCAAGCTCAAGTGTTACCTAAATTGGTCAAAAATTTGATCCAATGATGTCTTCCATTATAAACAAAAAAACCCCATATTTAGAAGATGCTTATTTCTCACAGCTTACTTTTTTCATAGGATTCTTCTAGAATTCTAATATTAGGAAAGTTCTTTCAAATCAAAAATTACAGATCCCAAAGTGATGTGTCAGTGACATTTTAAAGTGTATTCTACCTCATTTGCTATCATCTACCTATGACATCAAAAAACAGAGACGAGTCTTCTGAAACCCATAGACTTCTGGAAGACAGCAACTCCATCTAAGGAAAAATTACCAAATAAATCCCATGATAGTAAGTACTACTGAGCACAGCAATATCTACCAACAACTAAGCAAGCTGAACTAACTCAACAGCATTGAACAAGAAGAGAAATACACACTATAGTGTATACTTTACCATAGTATGATAATGAAATGAGATTTAACATCCATGTGGAAGAGTACATACCTTATTGCCTATGATAATGCATGGAGCTTTAGGGTTTGGTCAGAATTTTGAAGACATATTTTTGAAGACCCATTTTTCACTAGACTTTGATGACCTCAATTACTAAAATAAGGACAATTTCAATTAAAATATAAAGATTCTACCAAAACAAGTTGTTCAGGAACTGAAAAACTGCATGAGATTTACTTGGGCATAGGTGGAAGTGAGTTTTCAGTACTGGTGTAAGTTTTTTTAAAAAAGCTAGACACAAAAAAGCTCAATAATAAAAGCAGTTGTTCCTTGTTTACTAGGTAACAGCATTCACAAGAAGTCTTGTAGGGCCAATGCTCTGCATGCTGCCGTATTTCCTTTGCTTAAGTTCAATGTGTTTTGTGTGCACAATATAAACATAACATGCACGTAGTTCTGATTAAAAGGGGACATTTTTTCCAGCAGCGTCACTGGATTCCCTTGCAACAGCAGCAATTTACTAAGACATCCCTGAAAACAATCACAGCATGCTTACTGCACAACAATTCTAAATCCAATGATCAGATAATCATTGTCTTTGCAATTTAACCTAAATTTCATCATCACTTTTCTGCTTGTCTTTTTTTTTTGAGTATTTAGGTCTGTCTCCTAGTGGTCTCACTGGGAAACAGCTCACAAGCAAGGAAGAAACTGGGCATATGTAAAACATTTAACTTCAATAGGTTGAAAATTACCTGCTACTGGAATTCCTTTTCATAGCGAAAGTTACCCCTTTAACAAACTAAAAAAAGCTGAAGTTGTGTTTGTAGCCCCTCCATCCCCATGATGTTAGAGGAAGCAGAGCATATATTTTGCTATTGGGTCACAGTGCATGATATGAGATATCTAAACCTCAGTTGTATGTTGGTGTGGTAGTTCATGTAGCTAAGCCCTGATCCTCAAGTAGAGTTCAGTCACCACAGCAAAAGAAAAATCTCTGTCACAATGACAGTAAGGCAACTCTGCTTACTGATTCAATATCATGATGTAATTTGCCCTCTTTCTTGCTGCCTTTTTGATGATGAAAAGTCCCTTCTGCTCGTACAATTTCCATAGCATTGGGCAAAGTCTTCCTTTACAAACACAAGGGATCTGAAATAACATTTGTAATGAGACATTGACTGGGAAAAAAAAACCATTCTGAAGTTTACTAAACTGCCCATGTTTTATAACGACTACATATCAAATTTTGTCAGGGGAGGAAGTGTAAATGGGATTGTAATAACTGAAATAGAGACAGAAGAATAAAGAAATAAAGATAAAAAGAGGCAATAACACTGATAGTGTTGATAGAGCATTAGAAGAAAAACAATACTTGCAATTTATCCAATGATTAAGTTCAGATACTACTCATTAGGGGGACTCCATCTTCTTGAAAAATAATATTTGGTACTTGCTAAACTGGAGGTGTATTTTGCATTAAGAGCTAGCATCAAGATCGAAGATGCCTGCTCTTAAGACTGAGTAAAAAAAAAAAAAAAAACTTGAGCACCAGTGCAACTGAGAACAAACTGTCTCTTTTAATGTTAACAAAAGTGCTTAGAGTATCAAAGGTTGGCATGCACATAGTGTTGAGATTTTAACACGCTTGTTCATGTTTTATACTAAGATCTTCTTATCAGAAAAAAAGGGAACACACCTTAGATACATAGTTTAGAATTTACTGCTAGTCCAATTAATATTTTATCCTGTGATCAAAATACAACATCCAGTTATTTTTTTTCCCCAGGTAGAATTATACAACTGAATATGTCTTGAATTATCTAAGTATTACAGAAGAACCCTCTTAATACCACAGGAACCTATATACTGTCTTCCTAGTACCTAACACTTTTCTCTAATATTACTCACATTCTCTTAGTAGTTCTCAAGGTCTTAAAGTCAATAGCTCTAGGCTTATGTAAAAATTAGGGGTCAGGAGAGCCTTACTCAAAAATTCTTGAAAGGAACCTTATTTCTTTGTCCCAATTAATAGAAAAGGCTGGTGTTTGTTACCAACTACATCTACACATTTCTAAAACAAATTAAAACCAACTGCAGCTCAGACAAGCCCAGACAAGTTCTAAGACTCTGTGTTACTAGGCAAATAAAAAGCCTGTGGCTTTTTATTACTAATGGCAAAAAATATTTTTACAGGGCTACCTATGTGTTTAAGACATGCAGACACTTGAATACAATGTGGAAGAAAAAGGTAGGTACGAAAACACGCCTTGCTTTGACAAAAGACCCACTTAATGTGAATACATGAACCCTAAATGTAATGGAATTAAAAGAAGTGAGGCACTCAAACCTGCTATCAATGCTATGTTTTGAAAATATGTTACCATATCAGAGTGCCAAATCACAGGTATGGTAACATTTCTCTCAAATCTGACATGTGGCTGATTTCTAGAACTGCAGAACCATGTCTGCTACTTTAACATATAAATATTTGACATCAAGTTTCTAAGCATTATATATCCAGAATAACATAACTTCTGCTAAAGTCAGGTGGCTTTGCTAGGGGAAACTAATGTCTCTTTTAATTATTTAGAACTTTTGTGGAATTATCAGCTGAAAATACAAAAAGGAATGGAAAAAATTGTATTTGGATTCCTGAAAAGTCTAGAAGATATTCAAGAAATTAAACTGTCTTGAGTACTCAATACAATTTTCCCATGGGACTGTAATGACAGATTAAGTACAGAAAGGGTTAATGGTTAGTTCAGTAGGCGTTAACAGTGCTGGGAAAAAATCAATGATGTAGTTTATTTACAAACAGCCTAAAAACTAAAAAATGAAGTAAGTAGCAGAGCTTTCAGAAGACAAAAATTTGCATTAATAGTATTTAGACAAGTTAAAACTGAAGAAAATTTAGATTTTACAAATATGACAAAAGTAGCAAAAAATACTACAGGGATTCAGGGTCAAATTACCACAAAATTTGATGGTATAATATATGATCCTTGATAATTCAAACATTTTCTTTTAGCTTCCTGATCAGATTTAGGAGAAAACTTTACTCAGAACAATATAATGTATAACTGAATTTTATACTTCTCAGTGTTATATGTAGTCACTTAGAGAAAAGATAGTTGGTGAGAAGCACTTCTGTCTGCTCTAATGAACATATTCCATTGTAAATCTTGCAAATATAAGAAATAAAGAAGTGTTCAAAGAAAATGTACAACTTGGTATTCAAATAATTTTAATAATTTCTTGTTATTAAGAAAAATAAATGTAGAGTTGTTAAACAAGCACAAGAGGAATTAGGGTTATACTATCTCCAAGACTTGTGTTTTGGACAAATTTTAAATAATAAATCGAAAGAGGACAATAGTATAGTCATAGGGCAGTTATTTAAAGAGGAGACTAGAGTAGCCAAGTGAATCAGACATCTGTGATATAAAAAATTGCAAGCTATTCTAAGTGTTATTTGTACTGGAAGTTGAGCAGTAAATTCTAAGGTTGTTAAAATACTGAATTTAGACGTATCAGTTACAGATAGGCATTCCATAAACTGAATTTATTGCTGGTTGCTAAATTCCTTGAGTTATATCAAGACCAACTCTCATCTTCAGGCTTGACTTAATACTTGATATTTTTGAGCCATAACAGCTTGAGCAGAACTATAAAATATGGGGCTAAAAATTATTGTGTGGTGTTGTAGCATCTCAGGTTTTCTCTTTCAGATTACATCTCAAAAATGAACTTGTTAGTGCTGTGGTCAGGAACAGAATAACATGTTGGAGTGACTGACCTAGAGATTTTTATTCAGCTGTTTTTAAGTAGTTGACATGAACAGATGACATTTTGTCTTGAGATTGGCAACACATGAAACATGAAACAGCCTCTCAGTTACATCTGATTTTATCTGATGTTTTCAAAACTAATCATTTAATTCCCACTCATCTGAAATGGTCTACAAATAGCAAGATATCAAGCAATACGGCAGCCATCCTGCAGTCTAGGGCTTAGAAAAGGTTGGGGGCGGGTGGAGCAGGGGAAGAAACAGGGGAAGGTTGAGTTTATTCTAAAATAAATATGCAGTTTATGGGAGTGTATCTCTAAGTGTCAGTTGTGTAACACAAAACAAGAACATGAAAATGGAACAAAAATTTGCATTTAGAGAAGTCCACCTGTATACTGCATCATGTTATCAATAGTCTAGACAACAGTTAATGGGAATTGACAATTTTCATTTCCTGACACTTTTAAGGCCACATCTGCAGTACTGCAATCCAGTTTTGGCTTCCCTGAGATAAGAAAGATGTTGACATGCTGCAACAAATTCAAGAGATAAGCCACCGAAATAGACAGAGAGTCAGAGCATGTGGTTTATGAGAAGAAACTGAAAGAGCTGTGTTTGTTCAGCATTAGAAACAGAAAGCTTAGGAGTGATCTCACTGCCCTGCATAACTACCTAATTCAAGGATGTAAACAAGTTGGAAGCACCGGCCCTTCATAAAGGCACATTGAACGCTTTCTTACCTCCATGAGAATGCTGTATTTTCAGACACTCTCATAATAAGAACAAAACAGACTTCTGAAATTCTGAACTGCTATTTAATATTAAAAATATTATTAATTAGCTTATTATTTTTACTATTTACATTCTTCCACAATTCTCATTTTCACACTGAGATACACACCCTGCACTTTATCCCAGACAACTACATATGTGGAAAAGAGGGATTTTGAAAAGTTACCAGTGTTTAACGATTGTTGAAGAACATCAATTTTCAAGTGTATCAACAAGACAAATAAGGTCGTAAGATCCAACAATGAAGGAGTTGCAAAAGTCTCACTTGGAAGCAATAAGCTTGTCCTAGGAGGAAAGAATTGCCTTGCTAAAAGCTGCACAAATTGAGGTCTGGAGAATCAGATGTCAAATAAGAACAGTCTTCAGTCTAACACTTAAAGCCAGTTTGTACCCACAGAAATTTACAGGATAAACAGTATTCATTTCTGTTCTAAATCAGAAGGAACTGAGACATCAATGCTAAACAACTTGACAAGACATCAATTCATCTCGGACTTAGACCTGGACTCTTTGAATATCAGTCCATTTCCCAAGCAACTAATCAACATTGCATCCAGTTGTTTGCTAGTGTGCTCTGAACATGTCAGTATAACTGTATAAATTTCATACATAAAATAATCAGTTTTTTGGTTCTCTTTTTTCACTTGGGAGAAAAAAAATCCAAAACAGGTATGTTCAGTTGGTGTACTAAAGTGTATGCAGATTAGCTGATCATGAGTCTATTACATCCTCTAACATTTATTAAAACCCCAGAGTCTCAAGAGTTTTCTATTAATATAAACATATCCTGCATTTCACAGTTTGTCCTGGCAGCTTCCTTGAGGTCTCCTACATACCTTGGCAAGAGTTACCATATCCCCAAAGGAATCAGCAAATACACTTGTAAATGGAGCTGCCACTACATCAGAGGAAGTCTTCCTAGAAATGGAGTGGTTTTGCTGCAGATGGGCTTCTTTGTCCCCCTTTATAACTCATTCGAAACTAAAACATTCAGCAAACCTGTAAATGCAGTGTGTCTCATTTCTCGATGGGTAGGCATTCTCAGTACAGAAAGTGTACTCAGTTTTGAATTAGTTACTCTGTTCAGTAAATGAATGCAGTATACAATGTCATTTGAGTAGGATTCACACTCAGTAGCTCCTGCATGAAGAAAACATATCGTATTAGCATTCAACTTTGATGCCTTTTCATGAAAAAATTAATAACTAGTTACCACAATCAGCGTAATTACATGTAGCTTAAAAAGACACTATCACGGGATGGAAATTACGTGGTAAAGTTAACTAATGTTCTATGTTATGTTATTGTGAATAATGACATCACTGACTGACGTTATCAGAACAGTGAAATGTAGAACAGAGGAAGCTGACAGGTTTTGATTACTCTTTGAAGAATTGTGTTTTATGTCCAGATCTTAAATTACTTATTTAGTAAAAATGCTTATAAGGCTGGAATCACAATAATATTAGAATATATTGATTTTGATGGATTCTTGTGGGAACTAAAATAGCTGAAACAGATCTTCGCGTTTCTTTTCTACAAGGAAAGACAGATGGGAGGCAGAAGGTGTAAAATTACTATCTACCTACTATAGATAGCATTATAATTATTAGCAAAAATAATGAAGAAACATACAGTAGATCAAAAAGCATACCTTGTATAACCCTGAAAGGATTAATTTCACCTTGCTGCATCGGATAAGAACGAAGTAAATGTACTGTATAATCCTCCCACATAGTCAAAAAAGCTGTGTTATTTCAATTGCTTTTCATCGGGAAGGCAAAAGCAAGGACAGCGGGTTTTGAAAAAATAATTTATATCTTTGAATTGATTCAGCATGTGTGCTTAGATTCAAGGAAAGCATATGGCATTCATCTTGACAGTTGTTTTGCAATGCATAACAGACCCAGATGAGACACAGAAGACCCCTTAAAAGGTCAATTTCTTCCACTGACTGTATTTCTTAAGTCCAAATAAATATACAACGTTTAGTCAGTTATGCATGTGCTTTGCACAGTTAGCCGTGTTCATGCTTAAGATCATGGCGGTTTGCTTAAATCCACTCATGAGTAAGCTGTTGTCAATACTAGGTTTGAAGCTGAAATATCAATCTAGAGCCCCTTTGCAATCCAGCTGCTGAATCAGAACCCAAGCTAGGCAGCCCATTGTTTTTGTGCAGTACACAGGCAAGAGGTGCTGAGAAAAGCCTTCTCACAGTAACAAAACAGGACAAGAAGGCAGGACAACAGAGACACACTCCCTTAATTTCGAGAACAAAATTCTTCAAGGAGAGGAATAATGTGGGATGATAGAATCATCTCCATGCTGGACAGTCAAAATGGTCAGTTGGCTACAGAGAGGGCACAGCAGTCCAAGGTTCAAAGATTATTCACTCTAATTGCTTCTCACTGGTTCTTCACAGTTTTTGAAAGAAGAGACCTTTCCTCAGAAATCCAGAAAATTGCTGCATCCAGAATTTGTGATTAGTGAACCACCTGCTCTCTACTAATCAACCTTCATTAATTTTTTTTTCAAGTAAAAGAATTTTTCCACAGTCTGCATAAGTGTCCTTACAGAAGATTTTGTAGCCATTCTCATAGTTCCTACTTGTGACCAAGTCATTGTGGTTGTTTTAGTAATGTACACCCGTCTGTTGCTCTCCTTCTTTTACCCAAGAGAACTCCGTTTATCTAAACTCCTTTGTTTCCCTTCCTATCCCTCAAAGGCACAAGTAATATAGTAAATGCAATGGCCAGATCCTACCCCTTGCTTATGTTCCACTGGACACATACAGCTAGAACAATACTAGAAGTAGTCCCTTCTCC
The DNA here is from genome assembly GCA_033558105.1 of Coccyzus lansbergi. Taxonomy (NCBI): domain Eukaryota; kingdom Metazoa; phylum Chordata; class Aves; order Cuculiformes; family Coccyzidae; genus Coccyzus; species Coccyzus lansbergi. Next base: position 1,570,005 of record JAUMJK010000128.1, read on the forward strand.
ATTAATCAGAATAAGATCTCACAAGTTTGGTAAAACGTCTACCGATCTGTCTTCTTGCTGGGCTCCAATTCAGTCCCATCACAGGCTACACCTCAGCTGCAATCCTTCTCAACCATCAGCATTATAATCACAGATTAAATTTAAAAAGTGGCTTTTTTTTTATTACAATTGAATCTCCTCTCCATGGAAAAACCTGAAGTATTACATGCCTATTCTTACTGGTCACTGAAAATAGGGGAAAATGCATTTTCTTTATTGTAAAAAAAAACCACTTAAAAGCATAAACAGCAGCAGATGTGTATCTGATCACAGAATCACAGAATCACAGAACAACCAGGTTGGAAGGGACCCAGCTGATGAAGTGGTGTGTGTGAGTGTTACTTGAATTTCACTTTTCACTGGATTTCAAGAGCAAATACTTGCATGATAAAAGTAACTATAGGTAATATGCTTAGGTACATCATGCCTAAACTATCTGCCTTCTCCAGAGCTATTGAGAAATTGTAGTGCCAAAAATGCATACCTTTGTTAAATGCCAAATTAAAATCATCTGTTGAAGTATTCACCTTCCAAAAGCTTTAAGAGTAGTGATGTTCAATCTTGTGTTGAAATATGTTTGTTTTTATCATTCCACAACCAAATGTCTCTTCCTATACTCTGCTAGTGATGTCAACTAGGAGCAAATTCTTTATACACTGAACTTGCTGGAATTCTTTCCTTTGATTTCATCAGTCTTGATAAAGGCCCACAGATGGTCACAAATGCATGGGCCCTTTCTGTGCTAGGTCTCTCTAACACACTTAAACAGCTAACTGTAACTAAAGCTATTGATGATATTATCCTGAAGAGTCGTTTTGCCTCTAATGTGCACAACTCACAGAGTGACAGCATGGAATACTGCTGTTTAACAGTGTAACTGACAGATGATGGAACAGTTTCCAATTAAGTAAGAATCAATCCTTTCAGTTAATTTACAATAAAAGAGTTCTGTGACTATTTCTGTACAATTTTGCCAGCTAGTTATGCTTTACTGCATGGTTAGTTTGTATGCTTATTTCAGACATCGATTGAACAAATGACCCAAGATAACTGGGAACTCGGTGTTGATAAAGGTGCCATCTTTTAAACAAGTATATAAATAAACAAAAACAAAACAAAAACCCCCCAGAAATAGAGACCAAAAGACATCAGATGCAAAATATATGTTATATATTTATATATGTGTAATAGAGGTGAAGAGACTCATAAGGCAGGTGCATACACAAAAACGCATACACAAAAACACATACACAATTGCACAGTTAGCTTATGCAAGCCATTATTGTGATTGCAGATGAAAAGGTAAGTCAGATGTTTAAATGTTAATTTACTCATGTAAGTGCTATTTTCCTAAGCACTGACCTTGCATATATGTAAACTGTGATGCAATCTGATTTGTTAGTGTTATACTCACTTTGCACAGGAGTAAATAACTACCAAAGATGAAAGAAAACAGAAAATCAGGGCTGTGAAGTTGACTCACATTAATTATTGGTGGCACTGCAGCTTATTATGTTCCTGACTAGATGCACATTCAATAGGAAACATGACAAGAGAGAAAAGGGGAAAGAAAGGAATATAGCAGCAAAACATATTTCAAAGCTTCTGAAAGATGTTGAATATCCATTACTATGGTCTGGACTGTCTCAGACAGAAAGACCTCTTCTGGGATATAAACTTCTCCTTACACTGATCATTTTTGTCAGGAACATATGCATTGATGTATGTCCGGTTTGTAGCAGTAAGAGACCGCTAATGAGACAGAAATATCTTGCAGCTACACACAACAAAAGCAGGGATACCTCTTCAATTTAAGATACATATTTCAGTCAAAATACTATGCATATTCAGATAATAACACTTCCTGAATCACTATATGTATCTATCATCTGAAAACTCCTTCATGTTGTCACTTCAGGTGGCAACATTTCTCTCAAAATGTCAATCCAAATCTGAATTAACATTAATACTAAAACTAGAGCTGGGCCTAGACCTTAGACCAAGACCCTGTCCATGACAAGACTGAAAGGTTCTCAGGAGAGGACACTGAAGTCCAGCACTGGCTATAGCAGCCCCTTCCCAGCTCCATTCAAGTCACAGCTCTAGGCTTTTTCATTCGCCTAACATTAAATACCAAAACAACTCTTCCCTGAGATCTTGTGTGTGGCTGGGAACCTCAGTCGCAGGCTGAATGTGACTCTAGTGTTAGTATTAGGGCTAGGGTTGGGAAGGAATCAAAGTCTAGAGCTGTAGTTGGCAGGGGATCTGTGAAGAAGATGCAGACTCGTGACAACAGACATTGGGCTGGCGTTTTGGAAAGGCTCTGCAGTGGTACCCACAGGTTTTCTTCTTTTAATCTCTCTTGGTGCTGTGTTGAATAGACTTTAGGGAAAGCAGAATAGCATTATGATGATTTTTAATCATACAATCCCAATAACAATTTCCAGTCTAGTTTAGGAAGGCATTTCATCATAAAAAGTAAGTAATGTGGATGAACAGGAATTATTTGGTGTAGTAACAAAGTAAAGTGACGAGCTTAGGGAATACAATGCCAAAGAAAGAGTAAAAACAAAGTTCAGGCTGAATCTCAAGGAAAACTCACATTTCAATCCATTAATTATAATGGTGAAAATTTTACATGGGTGAAAGTGATCCTATTTATGATAACAAGTAGAGAATTGGATGCTAAAAATTAAGAATTTGACAGGGAATACTGGACATAGCTCAACAGGTGTTTACATCAATCATGTCTTTAATAAAATGCAATGTTTTCACATTTCATTCAATATTTTGAAAATAATGAGATTTGACATTTAGGCTAAAAATGCAGATACAGTTTTGCAGGGAATAAAATTATTTCTTTGTATGTCTTTCATTGCCTTTAATAGGTTCCACAGACTGCTTTCTTTGCTCAGTAATTCAATATTTTATTTTTTTCTGATTACCTAGCCACAGTTTTTGAGGTGTTTATCATAGTAAGGACATTTCTTACCAGTTCAACAAATGTAATGATCAAAAATCTTAGACTATCAGAGACTGGAAGTTCTGAGAGAAGAAGGAAAGGGTTAGAACTTTTGGAAATATTGTATTCCTGCCTAGTTTAATTCATGTGCACTTACGGTAATGACCATCCACGCCTTTTCTTGCATTCGCATGGCTATAAGTACCTGCTGATGTTCACGATGTCATCATTCAATGTAATTTAAATCTACATGACGAAACCTGATAAAGTTTAGTGGTTGCCCATAGCTTGATCACTTGTTGCTTATCTGGGCTCATCTGGAAAGGATTCAGTGCTATATCTGCCAAAGAGGCCCTGTATGGCATGCATGGAAAAAAATTTTGTGTCTGTGATGAAGCCAAAAGACCATGATTCCTTTGAAGACCCATAAATTCAATTTCTACTGACTCTTCAAGACAAAATATCTACTACACAGGTACCTGGAATCAACATGGTCTGCAATCATTAGGCTGGAGACTAACTCTGCAACCTAGTGTTTAGATCCTGGTTTAGGACAACTCTCTGCAGTCAACTCACTATGGTCAACTCTACACAGTACAGATTTACAAAAACAATTCTCTGCAGGGACAAGTCTGTGTGGGGTTTCGCAAACCCTGACTCTAACCCTCCCTGTGTAGAGTTGTCCCATGAAGAGTCAGACATATAGAGTTGTCAGCCATGGAGATTTGGCTGTGAAGAGTCCCTTTTTTGTTTTTATTTTCTTTTTCCCTCTAAAGTTACTTTCAGCATCTTAGTCAATGTGTGCCATCAGCTATAGACCCTGCTAATAAAACTTCATGCAAGTGAATCTATCTCAACATCTTTCTTGCAACAGATTCTGTGTGCTGGTTTGAGTCCCAGTACACACAGTATGATACAATATGATGCCAGTCACACAGCATGGTAGTGTTCCCCACTTCCTCAATGCTTAGCGTTTGACTCCTACTAATCTTCTCCTTTACACTCTGAAGCCTGCTATTTAAAGGACTTCTTGGAGTTTTAGTTCAGGCACCCTGAGTTTGAGGCAGGCTCACAAAACACATCTCCACAAGATGATTATTCAAAAGGTTGCCTTTGTTCTCTTTCAGCTCCTAACGTTCTTAGTAACTGGTGATCACAGTTTGAGAGTACTTCCCTATGGGTTCAAAACTGTTTCAGTGTTGCATTGGCGCTTTGATGCTTACCTCAGCCAAGACCCTATGAGTCTGTGGACATCATTAGAAGTTTAAATGCCTGTAGTGCATGAGATACAGGGAACAGAGGAATGATTTTTGGACAATATTCCCAACCTATAATTTAAATACTGCTTAAACTGTGTATCAGGACTTGTGTTTCTTATCCCTGCCAGTAATTGGAGACATTCATTATTCTTTTCTTTCAAATCTTATATATCTTGGCATTTTAGATTTCACTACAAGATATTTTCCTTCATGGCAGTGACTTATTGAATAGCATCCTATTGGAGGATGGAGCAAGGGCCTTCAAAATCTATTGCACTAGGAATAGTAATAATAATTTACACCATTAGCTAGCTCTTAAAGCATACAGGACTGAATTTACCTGCTATTGAATCTGAAAAGGCTCATTTTCAAAAGTCTAGATATTTGATTGTGGGTATTGCACAGTTAAAAAAAATGTAGAAGAAGAAATTACGTTCGTATTAATAGTAAACCCCATACATTCAGTTACTATGTAGTTCAGGAAATTAATTTCCTAGATTAGACTAGTCTGATTTTTCTTTTCTTCCATCACCATGGAAGAAATATATCACTGAAAGTACCCAAGATAAAAGGTTATTTCTTCTGTTGGTTTGAAGCAGTGAATGGAAAAGGGAGCTGAAAATTGAAGCAGCTGTTGCCAAAGTTGTGCAAAAATCTGCAGAGAATCTTTCTGTCAATTGTTTTTTATCCTGTTTATACAACACAAGTTCCCTAAATGCCCTACTGCAGATTGCATCATCTGTCAGGAAGTCACTTATATGATAAGGACTAGCAAACATAACAAAATTATTTACATTGGCTTTCATTTGGTTTGGGAAAAAAATTCATTTGGCTGTGGTTTTCTTTCCAGTTACGGTCTATGAAAATTATCTATGGATACTGAATCAAAGACTCTTGGGGTCTGGGGGGAGAAGAATTTTCTATTTAGCCCAAAAGGTTCCATATTTGTGCCAGAAGTAGCTGCAGTTATTCAGTCACAGGATAGAAAATATATTCTCTGAGTGACATGACTAATCCCAACCAAGACTCCTGATTTATAAAGCAGAATTAGAGGTTACACTTGTCATTGGTGTCCAAGGGATGCATAAACCACATTTTTTGTTAGTAACTCAGGTAGGTCAGCACTGTAGCTGTGTAAGGTAGATTTTCACTACCAAATATTTTCCAGGGCTCTAAACAGATCATGAAGCCTATGCCACCATCACAGATTTTTCTTGCAACCAGAGCTCATTATTCCACTGTTAACACATCAATACTAGCTGCAATCTTGTTCTCCAGCATAGAAAAATCTTTAAACGCATTTTGAAAGTTAAAGTATCAATGTATTAAAATCACATATGCTCATTCACATGAGGAGAAATGAAGGAGCACCATTAATTATCTAGTATGACAGAAGGACCATAGTAACAAAAGGTTTTAAAGCTCTAGTCTTATGAACTGAATTGTTTCATACCGATAAGTGACATGAGGTAGAGTCAGGGCAGAAGTTTTTGCAATCCTGTTGAAGAACAAGAATCATGGACCTAATTACCCAGCAGCTATGTTGTTTCTTTTGATGTTATGTAAGGTACATCATATAAACAAACTAATTCCTGTTCAGAAAAACCTTTTAGAGATTACAGCTTTTGTTGTTTTCTCTTGATGCAGCTTTTTTGCTGAGTGCTGGCAGCAAAGTGAAATTTACTCATATCCTGATGGCTGTGTGGAGCTGGTGCTTCAGTGAGCAGAATTTGAGTAAATTCTTCTTTGCTGCCAGCACTCAAAACAGAGCATACAGGATTTCCAGGGAGAACTCCACATTCGGGAGTGCAACAAAATGCAGATGGTCAAAGGAAGCCTAAAAGCTGGGTTAGGAAGAGGAAGAAAGGAAGTGAGAAGACGAAAGAGTAAAATTGGAGCCCAGGGAAAGAAAGCAGAGAGACAAGGCAGAAACAACCAGGACACAGGAACAGGGAAGCGTAGTGAAATTTAGCCAGTGCAAATAAGGACAGGTCTGTGTATTACAGTACAGCTACATTGCTGTCAGTTATAGTTGAGCATCCAACCTGTAAACGCTGAAGGGAAGGGATATTTTTTTTTATAAGTGAAGAATACAGGTTTTCAATTTGACATATGGGATCACCATTGTATGCCACTTCCTTTCTATGTCTTTTGGTCAATGTAGCTGTTGCTTTTTCTCATGTTTCTGGTGCTGACAATCTCTGAAGAAGATACAGCAAAAGAGACATCCCTCCATTTAAGTAGTTCTTAGAGTCTCTCTGGGGTATCCATACAGAAAAATTACACTTAATAACTTACTTCCTAAAGAGTAGAGCTGCTTGAACATTTTAAGAAAATGATCTGTCAACAAAGTTGGCAGCTGTAAGTTTCTGTGTTCCAAGGTATGTACAGAAGGAGCAAGACAAAAACTGACCTGCCTCACTCTAGAAAGGGGAAGGGAAAGGGCAAGGGCAAGGAATTTTTAAATGCTATGTGCTTCTCAAAACAACTGAAAGGCCTTGAATTAATTCTAACATGGAATTAAACCAGATTTTGAAATCTAATCAACGGCTACAATTGCATTGTTAGCTCCTACCCACCTCTCTCATTCTTCAAACTAACTACAAAACTCTTTCCCTTCAGTAGGTTTGTTGTATAACTTTTCCCCCAGTGTGGCGAGAGAAGACACCCTTTTGTATTTTTTGGTACAATGAAGTTTTCAGTTTATAAAATTAATTGATTGCTTGCCAACATCCATCTAAATCCAAATATTTGTACAATCCAACATAAATTCACCACTGCAACTCGCCCTGTGCTGCTGGGAAGGTTGTGGTCCAGTTTTAATGCTATACTTGATGAAGCTGATGTGCATGTTTTTATCCCACACACAGAAATTCATCATGAGAATGATTGCCTTTAGCAAATGGAATACAACATGTGACGTTACAAATTTATATACACCTTCCTGAAAATACTGTAGGAATAAAATTAAGGCGATAATGACTAGCAAAAATATTGCCTAAAATTCAAAAAATAATAGAATTATACATAAAATAATGAAATCTGACAGTCTGAAAACACAAACCACTGTTCAATTGGTAGACTTCTGCTCAGCTAGTGGATTAACACATGTCAATTGTTTGCTTTTCATCCTTATCTATCTGAAGACTCAGATCTAATTTGAAACCTGTTCCCCTTTCAAGTTATCTGAGGATCAATGTTTCTTAATTTTTTTCAGTTTTCTTTCATTGACTACATAAATTCCCATACATCCCTGGAAGTTTCAGCCAGCATTGTCCCAGATCAATCTTCTCCTAGAAAGATGACTACTTCTTTGTGCTTTTTCTCCTAACACTTTTAATATATTCCCTGGATGTTTCATTAAGAGACTGCAAGTTCCCAAAATATTAATAGAGGTTTAAATAACACTAGTCTCCTTCCATTGATCTCTCATGTCTCAGCTATTCAATCTTTTCATCTAACTTGATATACAGTTGTAAATGTACTTTTCATCCATGCTGCTTTGCTTGATTTTTTTTTCCAGTGAGTTTGCACACCACGGAAGCAAACACTCATGTGTAAACAAAAGGAACAATTCCTCATCACAAAACTTACTGAAGTTTACAGATAAGGCCACCCCCATCACCTAGTAATTTTATATATCACAAAACATCACTGTTTTTATTTTCTGTTTCTCCATGTCTTCATACTCTCCCTTCCTACCAGCCTCTAAGGCTCAATTGTAACACAGTCATACAGTTTGGGGGAAAAAGCAGCATAAAAACACACTCTTCCTTTGATTATTTCCTTAAGGAAAAAATTCTTCCCAGAAGGGGCCATTAGGCACTGGAACAGGCTGCCCAGGGAGGTGGTTGACTGGTCTTCCCTGGAGGTGTTTAAGGTGCGGGTGGATGAGATACTGAGGGGCATGGTTTAGAGATTGGTGGGAATGGTTGGACTCAATGATCTGGCAGGTCTCTTCCAACCTGGTGATTCTAGGATTATTATCCTGGAAAGAGTTCCAGTTTGGTTCAGTGTGTGCTACACAGAACACTACCACAGCCAGCCCAGTGCTGCAGAGAGGTAAACCTAGTCTCTTATGCCAGCAAAGTATCAGCAGTTCTTCTCAGCTCCTAACCCAGAACTACCAGCTGTGATATGAGCCGGCCCACCCCCAAAAATGTAAAGTCGTAGCAAACAGCTCATTCTAGTAAGGATGCTGCATTTGGGGACAAGGAGTGAGGGAGGAGGAAGATCTTCTTCACTCAGAATTATTTCTACTGCACGAGTGAACGTGCAGGAACATCTATCAGAATCAGAGTCTGTCTTTACAGGGTCGAAGTGATGGAGAAACCACTCTAACTGCCTGGTCATGTATTACACACCTTTGTTAAACAAAGTCACATCATGTTTGTAGTTTCAGTCTATCGTAGAATCACAGAATACTAGGTGGGAAAGAACCTTGAAGAACATTGGCAAATACATGGTCAAGATGGCTTAGCACACTGTCCAGATGAATCTTAACGGTGTCCACTGTTGCGAAATCCACTGCTTTCCTGGGGATATTATTCCAATGGCTGATTTTTCCCTTTTGAAAAATTTTCCTCTTGTGTCCAATTGGAATATCCCCAGGAGTAATTTGTACCCATTAGCTCTCATCTTTTCCTCATTACTTCTTCTAAAAAGAGAGTCTTCATCATCTTTGTAGCCACTCCTTAAGCTGGAACATGTTGATAAGCTCTCCCCTAAACCCTCTTTTCCTCAAGGCTAAACAAACCCAGTTGTCTCAGCCTTTCCGCAGACAGCAGGCTTCCATCTCCTTTGATCGTCTTTGTGGCCTTCCTCTAGACCCTCCCCAGCTTCTTTGAACAGTGGGGACCAAAACTGAACAGAGTATGCAGATGTGGCCTGACAAGTGCTGAGTAGAATGGGGCAATGGATTCTTTATCTCTACTAGTGATTCCACTTCAATGTGCAAAAATTTGCCTTGTCTGCTAAATTTTAAAAAAGTATTTGTTATCAGACTTTATCTTCCTTACGTAGGTACTTTTATAGCAAGATGTTTCTTGAACTCCTTGTTCCCTAGTCAAACAAAGTGAGTGTTAATGTCCTGTGATAAGCAGAATATTTCAGACCTTGACTAACTCATATAGCTCTTTTTGAAACCCGTTCAGATTTGTCAGCCTCCCTCTAAAGGCACAAATATTAGCTTTGAAAACAGTGTCCTGTTAATTAGTTGTGGCTGGCAATGTTCTGAATCAATTGTTTTCATTTGGAGAATTCCAGTTTGCTGAAATTGAACTGTAGTAATGCATCTGGTGTATCAAATCTCTCAGAAACTATCTCCTTTTCCCTCAGATAGGCTGTTTTTCTGGCTGCTACAGAATTAGAACCTATGGGGTTCTGATATCACCACCTCAAACCTCTACAATTCTTAATAGCAAAATGAATTTTAGCCTCAAATTCAGTCAGAACTTCCTGCTCAGTGATAAAAAATGAGACAGCTTTGCCTCATTTCCTAGAAGGAAATGGGCTTTAAAGTTTTCCAGACCACCTGGTCTCCAGCTACAAAATCAGGTTGCTATCTCTCCTGTAATGTGTATTGGTGATACTGCAAGATACTTCATTCTTTTCAAGTATCTGTGCTACTAGCTTTTAAAATGGCACGTACAATTTTTACGAGCTCCCATTTCTCCCAAGGACAAACTGCATGAACTTGCCAAAGAGATGAACCATTCATTCAGAAACTGAAATACCTCATACTGATCTGAATCTGTCTAATAAAAGGTTACACTTACCTCAGACTTAAACAGGAGAAAATTTTGAATTTCACCCTATTAAATAAGAAACGTGTCTACTTTTCAGATAGGAAATATGCAGTCTCCAGTATTTCCCTGTCTGGTTACAACTCCTTCTTCTGATGACAAGTCAAAGTCACTTTGATGACAAAAGGTGTGTTTCCACAGGAATTTATCCTGATAATATCTGATCTAGAGAGTTCATCCTCCTCCTTCCCCCTTGCGTGACTACACTAAGAGCCTCCAGAATAACTTTATGCCACAAACTAGGTCACACTGTTTTTAATGAAAACCTAGGACCATGTAATCTCAGTTTTAGTTTGATTTGAATTGGAACCATGTTTTTGGACAGTGGCTCAAAGAACTTTTTTTCAGTAACAGTGCCTCACCTTTAATCGCTTCACCTTTTTCCCCCTTTGATGACTTGCTCATATCTTATCTCAGCACTACCCACTGAGTTTGACCAGCACCTGTTTGTGCAGCTAAGTAGTGAATCAGAGAACTGTTCAGGTTAAAAATAACTAGGCAAAAATTCTTTTAATCTGATCAGTTCTCTGATCTGGTTTACTCTGCAGCTGCACAAATAGTGGCAGCAGTAAAACTGGGAAGAGAAGGAAGAGTTGCAGGAATAATCGACCAGAAGGAGAGCAGACCCTGACACCACTGAATGAAGTGCTATCAAGCTGCAGCATCTATGAAAACAAGTTTGTATCATCTTCCTCCAGGCACTGAACTCTTCTTTATTTCATTCCTGCAATCAATATGTATTATTAATTAAAATTATTATTTCTGACGCGTATACTAGTTTGCATAGTTTTCCTGTGGTTCAGTTTGTGAATGCCTCTGAGTCAAAATGTCACCGGATATTTGAAGGTAAATTTCTTCTGGGTGGGTTATATTATCTGTTCTGACAAAAAGGTTGGAGGTAGCAAAAAACATTCATTTGGTCCTGAGTTACCTCAATATCTGTATCAAGATCTAGAAAGCACAGAAAATTTTAGATTTGCTGATGGTAATGAGGCAGTTCCTACCCACAATACAGATATATCATCTCCACTAACAAACTACCTCCCCAGCTTGGTGATTCATGAAGAAATAAATTTGGATCCCATCATAAACTTCTTTGTCATATTCAGTCTCAACTGATATTCTGTTTACCACAGCTGGAACTGCTTTTAGGTAAATACTTAGCTGGAGAGTTTGACACTTCTTCATTACATTTAATATAATTTTATACCCACTGTGAAATTAGAGGAAGTGTATTTCATGACTTAAATATCTACTGGATTGAACTTTTTGATGCTCATCCCACAATTTGCCAAATTATCTCAGCTTTTGTCAAAACCAGTAGGAGTTAAGAGAACTTCGCGCTTGAAGACAGTTCATAAAATCTGCCCTTGAGTGATATGCCATTTCTCTTTTCTCACACACTATTTTCTCACACTATTTGTGTGAGATTTAGTGCAACTAATTATCATAATCACAGAATTATTTAGGTGGAAGGGACCTCCTATTTCAAAGTAGGGTCAGTCATCAGATCTGATCTGATCAGAACATAATACTCAACATCAAATGAACAGGCTGGACTGCTGGGCTGAGTCCAACGGCATGAGGCTTAACAAGGCCAAATATTGGGTCCTGCACTTGAGGCACAACAACCCTATGCAAAGCTACAGACTAGGAGAAGTCTGTCTAGAAAGCTACCTGGAGGAGAAGGACCTGAGGGTGTTGGTTGACACCAACATGACTGAACATGAGCCAGCAGTGTGCCCAGGTGGCCAAGAAGGCCGACGGTATCCTGGCTTGTATCAGAAATGGTGTGACCAGCAAGTCCAGGGAGGTGATTCTCCCTCTGTACTCAGCACTGGTGACACCGTTCCTTGACTCCTGTGTTCAATTGTGGGTCCCTCACCACAGGAAGGATGTTGAGGCTCTGGAGCAAGTCCAGAGAAGAGCAACGAAGCTGGTGAAGGGGCTGGAGAACAGGCCTTATGAGGAGTGGTTGAGAGAGCTGGGTTGTTCTAAATCAACTCTGATATGTTATTGATATTTTCTCGTTCCTCATAGTGTTTTCCAGAATTCTTTACAAATGGAACGTAAAGTGCTTCTATAACCTGTGCTTTGGCAGTGGAACACTCCATTACACAGAGACTCAATATCTAAGTGTAACTGAATGTCGTGAGAATATCAAGCAAATCAGGCGTATATTGGCTTTCTCTTGAACATTTTGTGAATCAAGTTTACTATGTTTAATATATGCATGATTTTTCACAAAGTTGTGTTGAAGTGTTATACAAAACTAATGTAACCTAATAGTTAACAAGCAAGGAAAAAAATTATAGCTGAAAGCTATAAATACCTTGGGACCTGAAATCTCCTGCCTTTTCAACTGTTTCCATCTCTCCTTTGCTTGTGTCATGTCCAGCTTAAAAAAGAGTTATCTGGTAGAAAAAAAGGGACATTAAATGAGGCCTGAAGAAATATTTACATGTTTCTCTCCAAAGTATACTTTTCTGGTCTTACCCATTTTCTTTCACTCAGAAATCATGTATATTCCAGGTCACTAACATCTTGGCATGCAGTTTCAACTGAAATTTCTGATACTGGTTTGAAGCTACCTTAAGTTGCTGTACCAGACTCAAGTCTAGAGCTATCTCCCTGCCAACAAATTAATTGTATGTGGAACTATTCACCAGCGCTGAGGCCAACTGGCACAGAAAAATCCGTTTTCCTGTTACAAAACACTATTCTAAGCTGGGTAATGCTATCTTAACTAGTTATTGATAATGGTCCCTGACCTAGGCTAACTTCTGAATAATTAGTTCATGGCAAGTACTTTAAGAAAGGAACGTTGATCTGGGCCAAAATCTTGTTCTGGCAGTGAAACAGTATTTATATTTAAGTTATTTTTCTGGGAACAGACATCAGGCCTATCTATGTCATTAAATTAAACAGTGTTAAGGAAATGTCATAACTGCAAAGAACAGGGCTGAGGGATGTGCTTCTGTTCCTGTTCCTGTTTATTGATTTTGAGCTTTGACTGAAAATTACCTCTGCTACACTTAGAAGAATTTGAACTCAGGACAGACCTGGTAGCTTAGGCTGTAGTGCATTCAGTCTTTGTCACACTTTATCTATCCACATGAACCTGGTCTAAGATTTAAAAAAGGTATGAGGAAAAGCTGAGAGAACTGGGTTTTCATACCTCCAGAAGACCAAAGGGAACTCTTAAATGCCAACAAATACTGAATAAGATGATACAGAAAGGACAGAACCAAATTCTTCTCCAGTCACCTAGTAACAGGAAAAGATGAAAAGTAAGCACACTAGAAAACATGAAATTCTATTTGCATGTAAGGAAGCGTTTTTCTACCGTAAGTGTGATCCAATGCTGGAACATTGAGGCCCACTGAGGTTGCCCAATCTCCACTTTTGGAGATACTGAAAACATGGGTGGACAAGCCTTGAGAAGTCTAACCTAGATCAGCCTGCTCCCAGCAGAGCTAGATGATTGACAAAGATCTTTTTCAGTCTGGATTATTTAATTATTCTACAGTTCTAAGAAGTAAATATTTCCAGGTCTTCTCTTGTAGAAGACCTGGAGCTTGAGAGAAAGTAGCTCTTAGCATGCACTTGAGGATTTATAGTATAATAGGTATTCTATTTTGAAAGTGAACAAGAAAGCCTAGTACCACACCTTAAGTGATTTGTCTGGTAGGTTACTTGCGGGAGGAGTGGGGGCTTTTTTTCACCCCATGAAAACATAATGAAAACAAGGTCAAAGTAATAATAAACTGCAAACAGTGCAAACCTGATTTCATTTACGTTTACATACACTAGGTCTTCTCTGTTTGGACTGTTAGAAGCCTATGATGACCCTTTTGGTATGAGAACTTTATCAGATACAACAAATTTCTAAACAATTTTACATATCTTTCCAACTTACCAAATCTCCAGCTATAAATTTAGAATCAGACATTCGTACTTCTTTAAATAGTCATTTCTTTCCTTGCCTGCACTCACAGAGATTTGGGATACAGGTTTCTATTTTCTTATTTCTTCCCCATGATAGCCTCTAAAATAAAGCATGGATTTTGTGGTTAATGAAACTTCCCCAGTAGAGAATAATATCCCCTGCAGGCCCTTTTTCACAAAGATAAGAATCTACAGAATGAACCACATTGTACAAGTCCCAGTGTCCAACCCTCCACCATCACTCCCTCCAAAAGTACTGACTTGAAGTTTATTCATTTTAGGAAATTCTTCAGTTCTACTGACATGAAAGTGGTATCAAATTTAAAACATGCAGACAGAAAAACATTAACTTTTAACTCACTTTTTTTTCTTTTGTGAGTATCCATTCAAAACTTATCTAAGATGTCACTACTGAAATTACTCCCCACTTGCAAATATTGCAGTAATTATTCAGCACTCTAGTGCTTGTACATACAACAGAGAGCCTCCCCCAGGTCTATGTTTTGTGCCACTTACCTGTGCATTTTTAATTATCATTTATTTTTATCAGCAAACCTAGCTCTGATAGCCAGTCAGTCAACCTGCACATAGACAATATGCTGCTCCCACAGACAAGAAAGTCAGGAGAAGAATTTTAAATGAGTTGTTTCAAAAGTATTTACCATCTAAACCTACTTCCTGAAGTGGTAGTGTGAATAGTCAGAGCACATTGACCTACTGCACCATCTCACCGCAGACACAGGATAACTGAGTGATCAGACCCACTCAATATGTGTTTATGAAAGGTAGAGCCTGTCAAACTAACCTGACAAGGTGACCCACTTGGTGGATGAGGGAAAGGCTGTGGATGTAGTGTACCTGGACCTTCATAAAGCCTTTGACACCTTTTCTCATAGTATCCTACTTGAGAAACTGGCTGTCACTAGCCTGGACAGGCGCACCCTCTGCTGGGTTAAAAACTGGCTTGATGGCTGGGCCCAGAGAGTCATGGTAAATGGAGATAAATCCAACTGGCGGCTTGCCACAAGTAGTGTTCCCCAGGGCTCAGTGCTGGGTCCAGTCCTGTTCAAGGTCTTTATCAATGACCTGGATGAGGGAATTGAGTACACACTTAGCAAGTTTGCAGACAACACTAAACTGAGAGGAAGTGTCAATCTGCTGGAGGGTAGGGAGGCTCTGCAAAGCGATCTGAACAGGCTGGATCAATGGGCTGAGTTTTGACAAGGCCAAGTGCAGAGTCTGTACTTGGGATACAAAAATCCCAAGCACCACTACAGGCTCGAGGAAGAATGGCTTGAAAGCTGCCTGGCAGAGAAAGACCTCAGGGTGTTGGTCAACAGCTGACTGAACATTAGCCAGCAGCGTGCCCAGGAACAAGAAGGTCAATGGCATTTTAGCTTGTATCAGAAACAGCATGGACAGCTGATCCAGGGAGGTTCTCCTCCCTCTGTATTCAGCACTGGTGAGACTGTACCTCAAATCCTGTGTTCAGTTCTGGGCCCCTCACCACAAGAAGGATGTTGAGACTCAGGAGTGTGTCCAGGCAAGAGCAACAAATCTGGTGAAAGGGCTGGAGAACAAATCTTATGAGGAGCAGCTGAGGGAACAGGGGTTGTTTAGCCTAGAGAAGACTGAGGGTAGACCTTATCTCTCTTACAGCTACCTAAAAGGAGGTTGCAGAGAAGTGGGTGTTGATGTCTTCTCCCAGGTGATAGTTGATAGGACAAGAAGGAATGATGTCAAGCTGCATCGGGGAAATTTAGATTGGACATTAGGAAATATCTCTTCACAGAAAGGGTTATCAGGCACTGAAACAGGCTGCCCAGGGAGGTGGTTGAATCACAATACCAGTGTTTGGAAGGTGGGTCGATGAGGTGCCTGGGGACAGCTACAGTTGGAGTTGATGAACTTCTATGATTCTATAATTCTACTTGATTTTCTATCTGGGAGTGAATTTTCACCAAACACAAACATCTTTCCAGTGTTGATAAACAGCCGTGCCATTCATATCCATGCATTCCTTATTAATTCAAATCCACATAACAGATTTTTTCCCTCCAGTTTGGAACACGGTGGGACTGAAAAAGCTTTGCTATCATGAATCTCTAAACATCTGTTCAAGTTTTTCTCATTGCCAGTCCCCAACTATTAGAAATTCTATGTACACTCTATGGTACATTTACTGTATCTTTATCAAAGAGGAAAGAAATAAAACTTAGCAAATCAACAAAAACCCAAACTCCTCAAAAACCACCAACTGTCTTGACATCAAGCAAATTCATCCCCATATAAAAAAAATCAATTGTAGGCCAGCTGTTTAATCAAATACTTTTAAGCCTGGAAAGCCTGAAATTTAAGATGGGTATAGGTGGTATTCAAATATCAGTGCAAAACTAACAGCATCCATTATGAGAATTCACCTTGAATCATTATGAAGTTTTTCTATGAGTAGGAAGATCTAAGTGTAATATTCCCAAAAGATAGGCTGCTAATGAAACAGGTCGAAATTTAGTTGTGGTTTTATTATACTTTTCCATACATTTTTAATGAAAGTTTATACATTACCAGTAGAAAACCCAGCACACACTTTTTAACAGAAGTCCTCATCAAAAGGAGATTAAAATGTAGGATTAAGTTAGTTTGGTTTTCATATATCTGCAAACTTTTTGGGTTTGTTGATTTTTTCACTTGTTTGAATGAACGTCACTGTCTAAGGACATATTGTACTATTTCTAAGACATTCATATCTTTAGTGATGCCAATTCTCCATTCCACCACAATTTTCAGCTTCTTTAGAGAAAAAAATGTTAATCTATCTCTCTTGCTAACTTATCCTACTGCTGGTTATTCTATCTCAAGTACTGTAGAATGGTACTTCAGGAAGTTAAAAATATTTTGGCCTCTAGTTTTGCCAAGAAATAAGCAAAACAAAACAAAAACCAGACAGACACCTATTTATCACACAACAGTGTTTGAGTTCCTCATGGTATCGAATGCATTTATACAATAGGCCAGAAGTCATACCATCATACAAGGATCTGAGGTACAGACTTATTTTTCAGTGTTGAGGAACTTAGCAGAAAAAAAGTAATCAAAAAGAAATGTTCCTCCACTGAGCTCTTCTACCATTGCCCTGAAATTGTCTGCATTGTTAATGATGTTTTATATAGCATGCAACAGAAACCATCAGGTCTCAATATCATTAAACTGGCTAAACATCTCTAGAAAACACTAAAATATCTTCATCTTGAAAGGATTCAACATATCCTAGATGCCACATAATTCTCACTTTGTTCCTGCTGCTTTAGTTAACCAAAACCATAAACAGATCTCAAACTTTCAAACAATGCATGGAACAATGATATCAAGATGCAAGGGGCTCCTACTTAAGGACATGAAATTGTTATATACCTAAATACTGTGGGACGAATTCAGTCAAGAGTGTTTGCTCAAGTTACTATTGGGAGCTAGCTAAGAGATCTCCACTACATCATCTCTCTTTTTCAAAGTGGAGCTCATAGACGAATTGGGATCTATTGTGGTACTTTCCTCTCTGTTTTCTGAAGTGTGGAGTAACTATCTTAGGGGTTTAACCATAGAATGATTTTGGTATTCCTCTAGTGCCACTGTTTCAATTAGCACTGTTCCTATTGATGTAAGAGATGTAGTTTTTATAAATTGGCTGCTATAAAACAGAAGGATGTATGCAACAGGAAAAGTGACAGCCCATACTACAATGGTAAAACCTACTAGTGAAAGAAATCCATTATCTAGTCTTTTGAAGTAAGCACTCAGGGTATGACATTTCAGAAGAAATTATGAGGAGGGAAAGAAATGTGCTAAGTACAGTTGGTCCATATATGAAATCTGGCAAGTTTTATGATATTATAATACAAGGCAAAATAAGCTGTTGAAAACTAGACAAAGTGAGTCTTAGAGAGAAGTGAAGATGTTTTCTGCTACCAGCCCTCCTCCCCAAGTAGTGAGTTTTCCTTTATTTATGTCCTTCAACAAAGATTAAAATCTTGGAGCTTAGTGTTATTTTTTAAACCCAGTTCAAATGAATAGTATTTGAACTTGCTATTAGCATTAGAAACTACTTCTCTGTCTTTTTGTTCCAGTTACCACTATGATCATACCTGTGACCATTGGCCCCTGCTTGATAACTCGTCTAGCTTAGATGCTGTTATATTAACCAATACTATTTTCATTAGAGCATATGACTTTCCCTGGATGTTTCAGAGATATTTCCCAAATCATTACCTCAATCAAAAACAAAACTCTTTCATAATTGATAAAAATAAAGCATCTTAGTCTGCCCAGGCTGCAGCTGATAGATAAATGTGATGTGCACCCATTTTACTTATTTGCTAACCCTGACCTGTGTAGATATCTTTCTTGTTCCATGGAGATGTTCCCACTCACTGGGAGGAAAAAAAAACTGAGAGTCTAGTCTTTGTGATATCTGACAGTTCTTCCAAAACCACAGAATTCTCCTTAGGATGAAGGTAACTCTAACTTCACCTCATGAGAATAAAATGAAATGAAAAAATTCCAATATGCTATTCATTTTGTACAGTGGACTTGCTTCATCATGAGCAAGAAATTCAGGGAAAGACTATAGAACATTCCAAAGGAAAGCATAAAAGGACAAAAAAGCTGCTCACACATTTTCAATGTGACAAAAGTGTTCCTTCTCTGGCCCATATAACTGTAAAAAGTTCTCGACTACTTTAAGTAGTATGAGAAAAAGCCATCAAACAGAGAAACAGGTAAAGACACTAGAAATCCCCTACAGGATAATGATTCAGATGTAATTTTCTTTATTTTATAATTATTAGATTTAATTAACTAGCTTTTTACTTTTTTCACCCATTAAGTACTGTGCTAGGTAAAAAGACTAGACCAAAGTCCTCTTTTCTTTTAAAGAAGCCATAATAGCTTTTGATAACACAGTTTTGACCTTAACACATGTTTATAGCCTCTTTGTTATTTCTGAAGTATTATTCTTTGCCTGTTATTATACTAATAAATTTTATTATCTTTTATAAAGCTGCCAATGCTTACATGCTTGAATGGTCCTCACAGAAGAAAGTTATAATGGCAGAACAAGGTAAACCTAATAAACCATTCTTTGTTCTAAAAGTGTATTTGTGATAATGGGCCATTACCTTTTATTTATTATTCGCATAAATATATGATGAGATTTGTACCCTCTCCAGTATGAACTGTCTCGTCTTATAGAGATCATCCAAGATTTTTCGTTAAATGTGCTTTGAATTTTTGCCTCTTTAATATGAAAATGCACTAAAAAAATTAATTGATCCAAAATTTTCCCATACTATTGTTTAGATAATCCCAGCAACTGTATGCATGTACAGTCATCTACAAGCTAAACACTGTTTTCTGAGTTTTACACTGAGCTAATACTACCAGCTTAAGTCAGGTAGACAGCTAAGAAACAGGCAGAAATGGGAAGGTGAAAAAAGATAAAATAATGATGAAATTACCTATGAAATACTCTTGAAATGTAGTGGTATATAGTTCTACATCAGAAACAAATATGCATGCAACACAAACAAAAGAAAAGCATAACTAAAAAACAATAATAAACATTTTTCCAGTTGAAGCAAACAGATGTGAAATACTGGACTGAAGTTCCACCCCACCCACAAGACCTTTCCTTTTCCAGTTCTACAGGAGAACAAACCAAAAATAAGCAAACCAAACTGAATCAAACCAAAACCCACCAAAACAAAATCACCCAATTCAGACACAGAGCTCAAAAGAGACTTTGTATTTCATAAAGGTCTCTGTGGTATAAAAAAATCTTTAAGTAGATCTTAATCCAAAATCTGAGTGAAACCAGTAAAGAAAACCTAGGGTTAATAGACCTATCACACTAGACACATTCTTTTGCTGTTCCTCAGCAAATGATGAGTTCCTTCATAACTTCAATAGACTCCAGGAGGCATCACAAATGCAATAAGACTGAACTTCAAGGTGTACATAATCATATTTACCCTGATTTCCTTCTCTTATGTCTCTTATGTCTCTTCATGCTTTCCCTTGTAACGCAGTGGTCAGGATGAGCTCAAAAACAAGAACACAACAGCTCAAAGGACCTCTATGTTAGTTACATTTTGTCACAAAGCTCACCACTATCAATTTTATTTCTCCAACATCAGCAACTGCACACCGCTTCCATCCAATGAAATCAATGTTAAATAGCGATATGTCTACCCTAATTTGAACCAACACTTTTCAGAAACATCTTGTACAACATAGGTTCAGTGCTAAAGACCTCTGACATAAATTTAAGTGGAATATTCATCAAATGTAAAACAACCATCAGAATACTGATACAACAGAAGTAGGTTCAGACCATACTTACACATAATATATATAAGTCAGCCAAGTAACACACTGTAAATTGTTCTTGACCTCAGCTTATGAAGGTTCGGACTGTCTTCCTTTTTGATAAGCACATGGTACTTCTCTGGAATAAGTAGTGTCTGTTATCTGGAAAGATCTTGGAGGGGGTTATCATGTTTTCTCATTCATTTTAACTCCATATGTGCTTGTTCTCCCATTAGAGGTGGCCATAAGAAATACTTCATCATACAGTTACTTTCTATTTAATGTTGCAGTAGTGCATTTATTTTTCATAAGTATTTTTGATGTGCAATACAAAGGATAGAATGCAATATATTGTCCAGTTGATCAGACAGCATGACATATCTCACAAAACCTCTACCATTCACTCTTTGGGTCTGATTGCGCCACAGAATTCATCTTAGAATATCTTTTCACTTTGTAGGCCTTGGCATAATACAATCTGTTTCATAGTCTTTTAAATTGTTCCATTAGTTAATTACCTTAACTATTACAAGTTCACCCTGTATGCACACATCACAATCTAATTCTCTCCTAAGCAGGTAGAAAATCTAAATTAAATAGACATCTTAATTTCTCACTGTTATTTTCCTTTTAGATTCACATCAGTGTTCCTCTTAATAATCGTAAGTTATTCTTCTGTACATTAAGTAGCCTCTAACAGGATCCGATACGTACATACATATCCTTATTATTATAGAAAAACAATATTGTTTTTAAATTATTCAGGCTAGTAAGGAAGGAAAGAGTTTTCCATTGCTCATATCCAGGGAATACAAAATAGCAAGAATATTATCAAATCAATATTCTTTGAAACAACATGGTTCTGCTTCTCGCTCAACTCTAATTACAGGTAGACAACAGGGAACACATTGCTGCTCTGCCAATTTTTATCGGTAGCTGCTTACCCAAATGATAGTACAATGTCATCATTTGTACATGAATTATTTAGGTTTCTATTATTTACATTTCTATTGTTAAACCAGTCCTACAAATATGCAAAAAGGGCTGTCAGGTGGCAAGGTTCTCAGAGATGCTATGTACCTTTGTCAGAGGCCAAAAAAAATGTCCACACTTATCAACAAAAACAATGATTTAAAGACATACAGTTGTCAGAATTTGTGAATTATTTCACATAAGCTTCCTAGTCAACACAATCAATCCCAACTCTAATAGAATTTTTAAAAAGAAAAACTCAATGAAAACAGCTTACAAAAGCTGTAGATTCAGTGCGGAACTACAGCTGACTGCACTCTTTCTAACACTACAGAATTCTGTTTAGGAAATATATTAGAAAATCACAATCAGTAAGTTTCATTTTCTCAGGTTGAAGTTATCGTTCTACGTTCTCCTGAGCAGTAACTGTGAAGACCCATGTGATCTAAACTGCTCACAATACTGCTGGTTTCTGTTACAGAGGCATAATCAACATTCTTTGGGAAAAATGCTATTGGAATCCCAGAGCCACTCAGGCTGGAAAAAGACCCTAGGATATCCTGTTCAAAGCAAGATAAACACTGGATTCAGACCAGGCTCAGAGCTTTGTCTAGTTTGGTCTTAAAATGCTTTATCCTCCAGGCCACTTGTTCCAATACTTTGTTTTTATGGGGATTTTTTTCCTTATACTCAGCTTGAACCTCCTCTGATTCAATATATTTCCATTGTTTCTTGTTCCCCTGCTGTGCACCTTTACAAAGATTCTGACTCTGTCTTCTCAGTAGCGTGCCCTCAAGTATATGAACTGCACTCTGTTTTGTTGTCATCTACAGACATGATGGGGCTGTGTTCAGTTTCCAGTTCATTTCTAAAGATACTAAACAAGCTAGGTCCCAGAATGGACCTTGGGAAACTCCACTTGTTATCAGCCTTCAGGTTGAGTAGAAACTATTGACTATTAGCTTTTGAGCTCAGATTTCAACCCATGTATTCTTTGTAGCCTTTGGCTTTGCAGAATGCTAACCAAGGCCACATTTAACATTTAACTCAAGAACCAAACTGTAAGGCTCTAAATAGGGAGGTTTTTTCCTTCAAAATGCCCACATGCTGTTTAATTGTTCTGATTTACAATGCAGACTGAACTGACTCCTGGCTGCCCTGAGAATTGAGTAAGCATGAAAATGGCCCTAAGAAGACCTAAAATAATTCAGATAAGTGTTTAGGAAAATTAAGGTTTCTGATTTTTCATCAGCTTATTTCTTCAGAATGTTTTTCCTATTATTTAACCAAATGAATATGCAATGATCTGAATCGGCAGACAGATATGCAGGGTACATAAAGACCTCAGGGCCCACAGTCCAAATAGATGTCCAGTGCCCCTGCACAACAAAATTTGTGGAATTAAGCTCTTGGGATAGCAGTAGAGAAATTCTCTTTCACTCAGATTAGTAAAGCTGTTTGGCTTGTTTTTCTGGGTTAACATGCTAAATGTCTGACAGATCAATTAAATTAACATTTGCTTTTGCCTCCCATCAATACAGGTAGAATAATAAAAAGAGATAGAAAACAGCAAAGAATAAAGCCCCTGAATGCGTCTCCACTCTTGGAGTCTATGCAACTTTCCATCTCACACCTAATAATCTAATAAAGGAAAGCAAATCTATTTCTAAATAGCACATCAGATAGTCCAGGAAATTCTACCCCAAACCCAAGAAATACCAGAGGCTCCATGGGCCACTCAGAACTTCAGATGTGTGAAGGCAAGGCCAGTGCTGGTCTAAAAGGAGTTTCCAAGAGGGCTTGTGAGTGTACTCTCTTCTCCCCACTTGCTACCAGTTGTGCGGTGGTATCATATTCTCTTTGGGTGGTGCAGTGGTGTTTAGTACTTTACTTATCAGAGAACAGTTGAGAATCATTTGGAAGGGGTCTTCTGGCCAGAGATAAGCCTTTCTTCTAGGTCACGCTCTGAATAGGCGTAACAGGCTTAGGGGAAGCCTTAGGTCTTGCCAGTAAAGGTAGACATATGCCATGATTTCACACAGTTATTCAGAATTTACTGTGATGAATGACAGCAGAAAATCTGAAGAGAGACATATTAACCTCATGTTTTTTACTAATAGACTTTTCAACCAAACAAAATTATCCGAGTTTCATACTGACCGAAACATGCACCTCTTCTGGTAGCTCAGAAATTTAGCATATCTATATCTGAAGGATAGAGGGGAGCTTCCCTATTTATGTGTATGCCTAAAGACCTGCTGTCCAACAAGAATTCCAAGTTCCAGTGACAGTATAAGGCTTGATATATACACAAGCCTTGGTGAAAAATATTTGCCTCCCATTTAACAGGCTTTTTCACTAAAAGTTATGTAACCTTATCTTGCCTATGTCAGACAGGACAAGGGGGAATGGCCTCAAGCTCCACCAGGGGAGATTTAGGCTAGAGATTAGGAAAAAAATTTCACAGAAAGGGTCATTGGGCACTGGAATAGGCTGTCCAGGGAGGTGGTTGATTCACCATCCCTGGAGGTGTTTAAGGCATGGGTGGATAAGGTGCTGAGAGACATGGTTCAGTGTTTGATAGAAACAGTTGGACTCGATGATCCGGTGAGTCTCTTTCAACCTAGTTGTTCTATGACTCTATGAAAAGTGCAAGAACATGAGTATTTTCTATCGTACACATTGGTTACAGGATGAAGTAACGGCAAGTAGGAAATAGCTGCTTGTGATTTAATCTTTTATCTGCAGTTCTGGTCACAGCAGGACCATATCAGCTCCTAAACACCACACCCAGAGCAGTGAGGCAACAGTCACAAAAGAGCACAGAAATGCATACAATAATTTCAGTGCCATCAAAAGCCAGAAGCAACCATATAAATCATTTCGTTGGAAAAGACCTTTGAGATCATCAAGTCCAACCATACCTGTCTGCTCCTAAACCATATCCCTGAGCACCTCATCTACCTGTCTTTTAAATACCTCCAGGGATGATGACTCAATCTCATCCCTGGGCAGCCTTTTCTAGAGCCTTTCAGTGAAGAAATTTTTCCTGTTATCCAATCTGACCCTCCCCTGGCACAACTATAAGATATTTTCTGTTGTCTTAACACTTGTTACTTGGAAGAAGCGATTAACACTCACTTCACTACAACCTCCTTTCAGGTAGTTGTAGACAGTGATAAGGTTTCCATTCAGAGTTTATTCCTCTAGGCCAAACAATCACAGTTTCCTCAGCTGTCCCTCATAAGGCTTTTTCTCAAGTATCAAAGGTGTGATCTCATCAGTGTTGAGTCCAGATGTGCAATTACTTCCCTCACTGTGCTGACCACACCATTTCTGATACAGGATGTCGCTGGCCTTTTGGCAACCTGGGCACTCTGAAGGCTCTTGTTCAGCCAGCTGTTGACTAACACCCCCAGGTCCTACTCTGTCAGGCAGCTTTCCAGCTGCTCTACCACAAGCCTATAGTGTTGCATAGGGGTTTTGTGTCCCAAGTACAGGATCCAGCACTTCGTCATATTGAACCTCATAATGTTGGTTTCAGCCCATTGATCCATCCTGTTCAGATCCCTTTGCAGAGAGTCCCTAACCTCAAGCAGATCAATACTTCCACCCACCTTAGTGTCATCTGCAAACTTACTGAGGGTAGACTCAATTACTTCATCCAGATAATTGAAAAAGCTATTGAACAGACCTAGACTCAGCACTGAGCCCTCAGGAACACCACTTGTGACCAGCCTCCAGATGGGTTTAGCTCTATTTACCACCACTCTTCAGGCTCAGCTACCCACCTAGTTTTTTACCCAATGGAGAGTATATCTGTCCAGACCATTGGCAGCCAGTAAGAAACAGTGTCAAAGGCTTCACTAAAGTCCAGGTACATTACATCCCCCTCCTTTCCCTTGTCCACTAAGCAAGTAACCTTGTCATAGCAAGAGTTGAGATTAGTTTGCAGGCCCTGCCTTTCATAAACCCATGTTGACTGGACCTGATCACCTATCAATACTAATAGATTAATATATTTCCAGCTTTCTGTTAAAACAAGGGGAAAATGTTTGCATCTTCATTCATCCCTTCATGTTATCTTGCCATAAGATACCTTGGAGGAACATTCACTAATCAATATCCACAGTCTGTCTCACTTCCTTTAAGAACACTTAATAGGAAATAAAAAATGTTTTACTCTTCATTTCATTTTTCTGTTCTGCATTAAATGAAGAGGACACAGAAGTCAGCTTGTAAAGATTGATGCAAACTTCAGAGAAAACTCAAAAGCAGGAATCTCAGTAGGTTGGCAAAGAGTCAATCTACCCTGTCCCACACTATAAATGTAAAATTTGATAGTCAAGGGAATAATGTTGTTTCTGTATTCATCATTTATGCGTCTCCAAAACCATTGATTTAACTGCCTCTGAAACATTTTTAGTCTTTTCTCATTGATATCCAGTGTTCCTATAGTTCTATCTATAAGGATGAATCTTAGCTCTACAGAATCTACTTGGCCTTCCTCTGCTCCCTGGTGAGCTCCATCTCACTCCTCTCACCAAGCTGCATTGAGCACAACCACCAACATTACGTAAGTGGCATCAAGCAGTCAACCATAGACAGCTGTTAGTTAGAGACAATGACTTTGAGAACCAATTCAGAAAGAAGCATTTGTCAAACTAATCTTACCATGACACTTGTTTGACTTTAAGAAAGTTTCCAGTGCTTTTGTAGACTGTACAACACAGCTGTAACAAGTCAGGCAGGCTCTCTCAGAAAGTGTATATATTCCAGGACATATTTTACACACAGCCAAGGGGACAGGTCTCTCTTTGAGCTGAAATATTTTTCACTTGGCTGCAAGTGAATTCTACCTTAAAGTCCAGTCAGGTGAGAAAACTGGTTTAATAATGTCACACACATACATGCTTGCATCAGCAAGACATAAGAGAGAAACATTAATTATTTCTGCAACATGAAAATTGTACCTAACAAAGGACATGTAATGCCAGGATGCAAAAGGACAGGTGAAGGGTTGGAGGCTTCTTAATATTGTTACTTGCTATTATTAATGACTGAGAAAAACAAATAGAAAATACAATGGGCATTTTCTGAGTTGAGTTAGTTCTGGTCACATTGTTTGCCTTGAGTGGAAAACAACTATTCACAGCTGCTTCACATTCACACTGTGTTGCCATTTTAACACCATTACTGGGCTTCTGGGAACTCTTGGAGAAAATGACACATGCTTTCATTTTAGACAGAATAATCTGCATGTTCTTGAAATCCACAAGAGAGCGTATCAATTAACATATCCCAAGTATTAATCCATAAAACATGTATTGCATTTTAGGGACTTGATTTATTGTTTTTAAACAGCCTTACTCTTTCTGCTTCCATTAAAGCATTGCTTATTTAATCAAAGATCTGTTGATTTATTTAAATTTTAAAAAAATCCAAAACCAAACAAACAGGAAGAATTTCCAAAACCCCTGAAGAACAGAGGAATTTTTATTAGGAAGAGACAGGAAAGTGGAAAGGGAGAGATTTTTCACAGCTTATATTTAAATATGCAATAGAGAATAGAGATATGACAAATTCTTTTTTTTAGTCATCAGATACTAAATGCTTTGATATTAAATTTGTCAGATAATTCATATAACTGAGGATAAAAAATGCATCTTCCTTCTACAGGATGGCATTTTAAGTATGCGTTTGGAATTCAAGGGTTTTTGACACACTACCAGACTCCACAAAGTCTAAATTTGGACTTGGATCCTAAAGAGAACCATGAACATGGTAGTTGAAGAAGCCTATCCCCATATACCTCTGTGTACATCTAGTCCATTTGCTAGGGATGGATGGGTCCATACTAGTGTCAGTAGTGGCACCAGTGTAAGTAATTCTGGTATTGCAAGGGAAGATCTCCAACTCAACTCCTCTCTGTCAAATAATACCAGAATTTCCATCATGAAGAAAATACCTTCCACCCTCCCTAAAGGGATGGCCATAGCACAACCCTCAAAAATATCTACTGCAATTTCTACCTTTCACGAAGAAAAGCATTTTAGCAACTAAGACATTGTGTCCATTCAGCTTCACTAAAGATACTAAGATAAGCCACGTTCAGTCCTAGAGCTGACAGAAACTGGGTACTGCAAAATGCTGACTTATTAGACTCTTTTGCATGATTTTGCAGACCTTTTGGAAAGTTTTCTTGGATGAAGCATGAATTTCTGATCAGAAGAAATAAGATCAGTAGCCTGACAAGAAGAATTTTTACCTAGAAAAAGAAAGGTTGATGCTTATGGTCTTGCTCTGAGTGGATAAGACTAAGAACTTACACCTGTTGTCTTATACTCTGGCTACAAGTTGTGCTAATGGTATGCGAGTAATATACTAGTAGTAAAGAACCTCAGACATTCTTGGCTTTGACTTAGTATGGATTTTGAGGAAAAGAATAAATTTAAAATATTCTGCAGATAAGAAAACATGTTTTTGATTCTTCAACAGACTTTGAACAGAATAGAGGGAAAGTTTAGTTCATGCATTTGAAGTTGGGTTTTTTTTCAACAGGATCAATACAAATTGTATGGTAAGTACAATGACTAGCTTTAAAAGTGCTTACCATGCATTTTGAAAACAGGATTGTGGTATTGCATTTATGTTCATAAGAATGCATAAAATTCCCCTATGAGGAGAGTGTGAAAATTACATGCATCAACCATTATAAAAAAAATAATTTTGGGAAAGAAACAACCATAAAAAATAACCAACAAAAATCTTTCTGCATTTCCTGGCAGCAGTTTGTTATCTGTTTTATTTTCAGTACAATTAAGGGGGCTTTAAAAAGAAAGGATCATTCGCCAGGGTCAGTTTTTCAGCACATGAAAGCTTGATTTTTATGCTAAGACCAGTAACATCTTTAGACTTTGCAACCAAAGACCCAGTGAGATCCAAAGATCTTCAAACAGTCACATGCTAAATGTTTCTCCTACTAGAAAGATTTCTCTCATTACTGAAACCAGGAACACACAAAATGAAAAAAAAAAAAAAAAAAAAAAAATCTGCAGAATTAAATAGAAGTTAATAACTATGCCACTATTTTTGAAATTGTGCCATAAAATTCTACTCAAGATATAAAAAAGGCTCTTAAAATTTAAAGGAGTATTTAAGAATACCAAAGCGAACTTGTCATCCTTTATTATATTCTAAAGGAGTTTTCCATAAGTCTATCTAAAGAGTACAGAAAGGGAATGCTGATCAAACATTATCAATTTATTTCTGATCCAGGAAACTGCAGAAATGAATTAAAAGTGGATAGACTCAAAGAAACATTGATCCAAATTCATCAAAATCTGGACATGCATAATACAGCCCTTCACTTTCAAGGAATTTTATTTTAATGCATTAGACTTTCAGGTTCATTATTTTCAAGATATAGGGAATTGCCTGAAAAGTCCATTCAGGAACACTTGTCATTGCCATTCTCAAACATACAGAAAATATACACAGTATGTGATGCAGACCTCTTATGATTTACCAGTTTAGAGCCTATGCTGTTTTAGTCAAAAAAATATTTTAAATTAATCTCTTAAAAATTTTCTCCAGCCAAAGCTTTGTTATTTCCAGAGTTGCATGAAGTATCTTAAACATCTAATGTATTTCTGTGTCGTCTTTGTTTCTGTGGAGATAGTGTTCATTCCTCATGAATTGCTACTGAGATGGCTTCAGAGGCGTCTGGTGTGTCCAAAGGCTAGTTCAGACTGGTGATGAAATGGGAAGAACTTTCAGGGCTTGACATTCTAATGCATGTGAGCTAAGAATTTCCATTTGGCTTGGTATTCTCACAGTTTGCAGTGCGCTTGTTTTATTTCTCTAGGCCCAAGAGTGAAATGACATGGAGACTCGATTTGAAGAAATTTGTTAACTCCAGTCTGAATTGCATGAAAATAGATCTAGAAATCCTTGTGTGCATTGAAACAGTATTTTTAATTCCTGCAAAAAAATCCCAAGATTGTCCTCAAGTTCCTTTAACCTGCAAACAACAGTCAGGGTGGGAAAAGTCAAACATATTTTAGCTTAGCAAGTCTTGCCTCTCTTTCATCAAAAGATTAATTTTGGCGGCCCTAGCAGTGACTAAGGTAGATCTTATAGAATTAATGGTAACCATTACGGCAATTATAATTGTACTTTTCGTGTAGTGAATGTTAGAAGTAATGCAGCAACGTGGAAACCAACTCTGGCCTGACTAGTACTGATATAAAATGGGAATAGATTCAATCATGCTTATGAAAATATCCTAAAGAGTATCTAATGTTACTGATAATCAATAGGGTTGTGATTAATGGCATGTAGTGATGCCATCAGTCCCCTTCTTCCCATCCCAGTCATATGTGTGCTCTTGAAAGTACAGCAGTGACAGAAGCAAAGCATAAATTCATGGAGGAATTTTGTTGAACTAGACATGGAGGTCACTTTCTTATAGCGTTTACATGTGTTCTCACTTGATGTTATTAAATAATATTATGATATGGAGACAGACCTACATTTTATTACCTTATTATTATATGGTAGGTCAGTGCACATAAAATGGGCTGTAACTTTAAACAACCTGTTTAATCATTCTGGATTTATTCTAACAACCTGTGAGACAGAGATGCCCAGTGATTGCACCTAGGCTAACCATAGCGTTGCCTGCAATCAGACTGCAGCTAAGGCAATAATTTGCAATTCAACCAACCATATAAAACAGTGAAATGGATTTATGATGGTGTTCTGTGAGAGAAATGAAGGTCAGTTTTCAGCAGTGAAGGTGCTGTTGACTGCAGAAGTATGTGATGAAATTATATATAAGTTTCTGTCATCCATAAAAAACAGAAAAGAAGCTAAATGAAGTTCTATTACTCTGTGGTTTAAAAGATTCTCCCTCCCTCCCCACAAGACAAGCCAGATGATTATATCAGGAGAGTGATATGTTATTATTCATCTTACATCCGCTAAAAGTAAATACTACATGATGTCTGACTGAATCTAGGGTTGGGATGATACGTTAGAATTTTTAACATTTCAGCAATAAAATTAACAATTAGCTTAAAAAAGTAAACTGCTTTGCCATAGATATCTTCTGCACCGATAGACAGACGGAAACTTGGCAATGGTTGTTTTGCAGACTACTGCAAAAATTGGGGCAATTTGGAATAAAATACTATCAAAGTCCTATGTGGAAAGAGGAGAACACACTGACAAATATCTGAAAAAATCCTTTCATTTTCTACATTATCTCTTATTATGCTAAATATATAACTATGATAGAAGCATATCAACACCTTGTTTCTCCTCACAGCTGCCTGCTAGGATCTTTTATCTTCAGATGCTCACCTGCATGAATATCTCTAAACCTGTCAGTATAAATATAGGCAAATCTACAACAGATGCACCAGTGCAACTTGGGAGGAATTCTTCATGGACATTCAAACCAACAACTCTTCTCTTACCATCATATTTTTTTCTTTTTGATCTTAAAGTGCACGTCTGTGCCATCTTCACTTTAACGTGCTTCATTTTTATATGAAGGGGTCTGTCCTACCTTATCACCACCTTCTGGTTATAATTGTGAGAATAATTTTGCACAGATTCTGAATCATGCTTCTCTTTAAAATGTAAGTGAAAAAAAAATTCAAAACTTATATAAAATTCAAAGGGAGGGATGGAAATGAAAGGTAAAAAGATGCATCTTTGAATCAGATGGCCAGGTTAACATGGAACTTTTCTATTTGAATCAATATATATATATACATGTAGCCAATAGGATGATAAATAAACAATTAAAAATTGCAAATCTCACCAATGCAGGAAATTATATAGAAACCTTCCTATCAGTTGAATGTTTTATATAACAAGATTTGAAAATTATTAATTCCAGAGGCACTGAAGTTTGCCAAGAATGTCCAAAGCCCAGCTGGGAATTTCATCTGTCATCCTACCACCTCAACCCTTAAGCACAAGCTATAATGAAGTCTCAGACCCAAAGCTATTGAATATTCAAGGGTCAATTGTTATCAGAATAAGAGAAGCCAAAGTGCTTAACAAATGTAGGATTGCCAGAAAGAAGTCTGACATGTAGAGCTGGGGTTGTTTAACCCTGGAGAAGAGGAGGCTGAGAGAAGACCTCGTTGCTCTCTACAACTACCTGAAGGGAGGTTGTGGAGAGGAGGGAGCTGGGCTCTTCTCCCAAGTGACAGGGGACAGGACAAGAGGGAATGGCCTCAAGCTCCGACAGGGGAGATTTAGGCTAGATATTAGGAGCAAGTTTTTCATACAAAGGGTCATTGGGCATTGGAATAGGCTGCCCAGGGAGGTGGTTGATTCACCTTCCCTGGAGGTGTTTAAGGCACGGGTGGATGAGATCCTGAGGGACATGGTTTAGTGTTTGATAGGAATGCTTGGCCTCGATGATCTGGTGGGTCTCTTCCAGCCTGGTGATTCTATGATTCTATGATTCTGGTACATAAAGAATGGGGGCTGAGTCAGAGAAATGATGGCTTTGTATTTAATCCTTGATTGACTACACTCTAGACAGGCTGAAAGAATAAATTAATGAAAACTAGGCCTACAACTGAAAGGAAAAAGGTCTAATCCTCTTGCTAATCATCAGCATAGGAATAGAGTACTGAATGGTGCAGCAGCAATTTTGAACATGTCTGCTCAGATAATTGTAGGGCATTCATACAAATGCAATACTTTATCTATACTCTCTTCTTACTCTGTTTAGGCAAATGCCTACAGTTCAAGGTGATATTTTCCAAGAAATACAGTTGAAGATCAGTTTGCATTTTAGAAAAATAAATCAGAAAGTCATCACGTTTCTTATAGGGCTTGCAAAAACTTAGAAGCCCCTGATAGATCACTGCTGTAACTGCTTGTTGCAATGTTGTTTGCTCATTGTTGAGGGAATTTTTTTTCCAGATTTAAACAGAAAGGTAAGAGGTCATGCACAGAGGATCTAAACAGCCAGAACCATCTGAGAGGAAATACCTGCCCAGCAATTTTAAATATATGAAAGTGTAAGGACCTCTGAAGAAGAAGAGCTCACTGTATGCTCAAGGTCAATTTTATCAATGCTATGAAATTTATTTGTAACTAGGGAATTTTTAGTAAACCGCCAGGTGTTGACAAAAGGCTTTACAATTAAAATTTATTTGTAATCCACAAACAATAGACACTGCATTTAATGCTGTTCCAATTTTTTTTTTTTTGGTCTTATTTTCCACTCTGCTTTTAATCCTAATCTGTTGTGGAAATTGTGCTACCTACAGAATACACCTGGTGTTTGCATCTGCAGAAGTGCAGTTTAGAGCTAACCTAGATAAAGCAGTTAAGCAATGCATCATTGTGCTCCACAGCAAATTTATGTTTAGTTCAAAACAGAGTTTCAGAAATACTCCAGGAAATTTCACAAAATGCCAAAGGAGGAGTGAGATCTGAGCATGACTGAATGTTACTTTTAAGCCTATATTCTTCCTTTGATGCAGGCTTATAAATCCAATTAACATTAATGAGAAATGTGTTGTGCCCATATGCAAACCACAAGCCCCTCCAAGGTTTCATCTGATTCAAATACTGAACTTCTGCATTTAAAGCATATCTTGACTTGAAAATATTCAAAGTTTTACATTTATGCTGCCTTAATAAAAATGAATAGTAACAATACATAATTGTTTCAGTAATATTTTACAATAACATCACTCTTCTATGTTTCTACAGTTTGGAAAAACCCACACATAATGTTAAAGTATTTTGCACATACCACATAGCCTATGTTGTATAAATCATAAAGTGATGACAGTTCTGTAAATATTGTTTTGTAAAGTGTTCAAGTCAGATTTCTAAACAGACAAATAATAAATCACTTGGGGCAGGAGGGGGGCAGCTGATTCAGAGAAAAAAAATTAAGCAGAGATTAGATCAGCAGAAAAACTATTCCTAGTTTAAAGAAAGAATTTTTCAAAGAACAAAAGTCTTCAAAATGGAATGAAAAACATGAAATGTTTCCTGTAAAAGATTTTAAAATGAGGAAGGAATGGTATCTGCATTATTAATCAGAAAAACACATCCCACAAATTTTAATACTATATTTTTTTATTTTCTACTGAACACAACGTTCCTCACAACTTGACAAGGTGATAATCCCAGAACAAAAACAGATGGTCTTTAAAAAGATCTACAGATCCTCTAATTCAATAAATCTAAAATGTCTTACAGCATTTCTAACAAAGCTACTCATACATATATAATAAATTTACATCTTCAGTATCTTCCTTAACAATATTTCTATGAAATCAATTGCCTATGTCTGGTGGGGTATATGTCTAATTTAAGACATATGTCCTTGCTATTCTACAAGTGGGTGCTATATTCTAAGCTTTAATTGTTCTTCATTTTTGGACAGGGGTATATGCATATGTTTTTTCTTATCCCAAATTTTGCTCTGTCAGCCATTTCAAATTCAACTTTTCACTTTCCCTATTACCCTTTCCTTGACTCTCCCATTCTACCCTCTTGGCATGATCAGCATCAGTTTTTCACACTGCCACTGAATTTTTTTCTTAATCCCTATCATCCCTGTGAGTCAAAAGTTCACTGCTGTCCTATATTAGACAAATGCTGACCAATGACTTCTGCATTTCTGCCAGTCTCTGCATCTTTTAAAAGTGTCTCCTCATCCCAGAACATTGTGCACTTTGCTCTACCTGTTACTTCCTGGAAAACAATTATGTTCTACATCTTGGAAAGAGATGATTATTTTTGTTATATGGCCTTAATATGAATCCTTCAGTGCCACTCTCTCAGTCAGCCACAGGCGTACAAGTTTTGGTGGAGTGACTACGTCACCAGACAAGGGAAGGTCTATGGTTGTCATCTATGTGAACTTTTGTAAGGCCATTAACATGGTCCCCTATAATGTCCTTCTCTGAAGATACACCGATCTGAAGGGTGGACAGTCTGATAGATGAGGAATTGGTTGGATGGTTGCATCTAGAGAGCAGCAGTCAATGTCTTGATGTCCAGACAGAGAACAGTGAGAAGTGGTTACCCTCAGGGGTTCGTACTGGGATCAGTAGTGTTTAATATCTTCGTCAATGACATAGACAGAGGGATCAAATGCACCCTCAGCAAGGTTGCAGATAACACCAAGCTGAGGGATGAGATGCCAACCAGGGAGAATTCAACAAGCTGGAGAAGTGGGTCCAAGTGAACCTCATAAGGTTCAATAAGGCCACATACAAGGTTCTGCACCTGGGTCAGATATCAGTACAGGCTAGGGGATGAAGGGATTGAAAGCAGCCCTGCAGAGAAGGACTTGGGGATGCTTGAGGATGAAAAGGTGGCCATGAGCCAACAATGTGCACTGGCTGCCCATATCCCGGGCTGCATAAAATGAAGGTCTAGGGGTGTGATTCTGCCCCTCTTCTCTGCTCTGGTAGAAGCCCACCAGGGATACTGCATCCAGCTCTGGAGACCTCAGCACAAAAAAGAGGGTATATTTAGATTGGGCTTAAGAAATTTTTTACAATGAGGGTGGCAAAACACTGGCAAATGTTGCCCAGAGAGGTGATGGGTGCCCCCATTCCTGGATACATTCAAGATTAGGTTGGACAGGGCTCTGAGCAACCTGATTGAGTGGAGGACATCCCTGCTCATTGCAGTGGGGCTGGACTAGATGACCTTTAAATGTCCTTTACAACCCAAACCATGCAATTATTCTAAGATTTTATGATATTAGGCAGAAGCACTTCTTAAGTACACATAATTTGGATACTGACAGGTATAGATAATGAAAGGAAACATTGCTTAAAAAAACATGTAGTAACATTCTTATATATTTATTTATAATATTCAATCAATAATTTAATAGATTTCAAGTAGGTAGCTGGTTTCTGAGGACACCTGCAGACAACTCAAACCTTTTGTAAATTGTTCTTTCAAGAGTGAAGTGTTCTCTGGCCTGGAGAGTTACCACACTTTAAAAATGGGTCTACTAATTGTTTCAGGTGCTCTGAATGACCAGAGAGGAGGGCAGGATAAAATATATACATTATGTTTTGTGGAGTTTATCCAAGCAACTCCATGCTTTTCTCATCAACAGTTGATTAGTTGAGTCCAAACACAGCCAAGTCAATGAGACTTAACTGCAACTTTTAGTTGGCTTCCCAGTGAAGAAGCATGAGACTCATTAACTAATAAACAACTCAAATTCCTTAAAAAATCACAGCCCAGTGGAAATCAGTAGCAGAACAGATTTATTAAATCATATAACCAAGCACATTGACAGTATGTTACCTATCCTCATGTTTAGAGCTTTATCCAGTCTTGTTTTCAAAATCATGCATAACCATCATGAAATATTTCAATGTTTCTTAAAGATGACTAAATAAAATATAAATATGAGTAGATAACAGATGCTTCCTGAACATTTTAGCAGACTACATATATCTCATTTGAGACATTGTAATGGATCTTTTTCTGCTAGAAAAAGATTCACAACATTTAAATTATGTTTTGGTGGTTTTATTTTTTTTTAATTTTGTCTAATTATTCCTATATGTATGCCTGCTGAACTACATAGAAATAATTTTCTAGTCCTGAAGCCTTTCAGATAACAGTAGAGAACAGACATGCAATCCTGCAGTCCTCTTCTACTGAAATAGCATATATCTGATTCTTTTAATCTTCATTCAATCCCTCCTCTCTAACCTCTTTTGTTTGCTGCTGGTGTTCACTGTACCCCCTTTTCTTTGTGATAATGTCTACTGTTTTCCATAGGAATCTCTTCCAAGGACCATATTTTTAATAAGATTTTAAATCAATGTATTTACATAGTTTGAGGTCCTTATAGAGATGATGTGGATCTCCAATGTATACTTTCTAAAAGCACTCAGCTAGTAGAAATTCTCTTGTTGTTCAAGTGGAAGAGGCCTATGATTTCAGTAATGTGTGTGTTTCAGTAATGTGTGTGTTTCAGTGTGTGTGTTTCAGTGTGTGTGTGTTCAGTAATGTGTGTGTTTCAGTGGTAATTTCCTCTTCATTCATGCATTCAGTTAGCTGGTAAATGTGATTTCTGAGTATACAAGCATCCATGAATGGCTTTATAATGATCTTGCAGTAAATTAATGTGATTTAATCTGAAGAGACTTGAAGGCAGCAGCTGCATCAGATGATTTTACCCTCCTCCTGAAACGCAAAAGCAGTTTTGGTGGAATATCAGAAAAGCTATCTTTTTGCAGAGGGACAAGTGTCCTGTTCTCAACAGACAAAAAATACCTAAGGCCAGCAATTCAACTACCTTAGTAACAGTAGAACTGCTGATTAGAAAGTATAGTTTCAAAAAGAAAAGAGGTGGGCAAGCAAAACCAAAGGAAGAGAAATGTAGCCAGGAGGAAAATTAAGCTATTGAGTTAGAGCTTGCACCATGAAAGATTAAGAAGTAGAAAGCCCATGCAAAATGTAGTTGAATTAAACCTACAGGGCACAGACATAGCCATGAACATAAAAATCTGGGCAATTCATTCACTCATAACATTGCAGATTTTCTCAAAGGTAGAACAAGGTAGGAAAAAATGGGAAAGAAATCATAATTCAGAGAAGAAGCCACTGGTAACGCAACCTGAGAAATATATAGACAGAGACATGTCATATTGTCTCCCTGAGAACTTACAAAAATGGTTATACTTTAGTGGTTGATAGGAATGGTTGGACTCGATGATCCTGGAGATCTTTACCAACCTAGTGATTATGTGAAAATAAATGCAGAATCTATTAGATACCCTCTTCATCTCACTTTATGAACTACCTTACTTTGCTTTGCCTTCCTCAGGGCCTGACCTCTTTGCTCTCCTACCTTGGCTGTTCTTCATGGATCCTAGCTCAGTGATTTCCTTATAGCAGACCTATGAACATGCTACCAGAAAAAAGTCATTGTCCTAATACCTGCCAAAAAAATTAGGAGAGGACACCTTGCATCTCCTGCAACACCAGGTAGCAAAAAGAGAAAATATTTATTTTCTCATTTCTATTAGCAGTCAGAGCAAGTGGGGATTTTCCTCAGCTCAGGCTTCTGACTCAGTCTTCATATGGCAAGGTGTTAAGCACTCAGACTTCTGAGACATCATTTCTGCTAACCCATTTGACCAAAACTCTCTTGTGTATGTACAGATTTTGCTTTGTAAACTTTGAATGATAAAACACCCACACATTTCTAAAAATGCAATGTAGCAATATCATATATTACTGCATTCCTACACATAGAAATCAATACCTAGTGAAATCAATGATTAGAAAAATGCTGAGTGGGAGAGAGTTAAAAATAGTCTCCAGTCGAAGCTGATGCAGCTTTAACTAACAGATGTTTTTAATTATGTTTTCCAACGAATTACAAATATCAGTGAAATTGAATACACATTTTTCTTTCATTTCAGCGAAAACTTTTCTTTCACGGTTCATTGAATCCATTAGAATATTCTAATGCACTTAAAGCACTTAGCACCTTTTGTGAAATCCAAGTCTTCAGACATGCACAGATTTTTGAAAAACAGAGACTGCTGATTTTTATTAACCCTTCCAATAATTTACTATTATTTCTATTTTATGATTGTTTGACCATTCAAATCTTTTATCTTGTCTTTAATAATTAGTGGCAATTAGTTAGATTTCTGCATTTATATGCATGTAATGTAAATGAGGAAAAGATGTTTCACAGGCAAAAGTATAATTTGCTGAATTATATCCATGCACTGGCATTGTACTGTTAGATAGCCTCTGATTAATGTGCAGCATGAGAGAAATCCCATGAAAACAGTGACGAGGATAACTGCCTATTTATTTATTTTTTCCACCAGAAACATAAACAAACTCATTTTTCCTCACCCTGAAAACAAGAGAAACTCTAAATAGAAAGTTTTCCTCTATGTAACAATATATTAAGCTGTGCAAGTATTATTTGCGCCTACTTTGTTTATCAGATCAGTTAAGACGTATCTCATGTACAATGGACACACCAGTCAGGATATTTTTAATTTGGGAGGATGTTCTGTTAAAACAAAGATAGAAGATTCAGAAGGTCTCATGATACTGAATTTATTTTGCTCTGCTCAAATATTCTTAATGAGCAAGATAGTAAAGAAATAAAAACCAGAAAGTAAAAAATGTAAAAAAAAACCCCAAAAACCAAACTGGCATCAGCCAGTACCAAAGAGAAGAGTTGCAAGTGGATTGGAACCTCTTCTACTTCTTTTATGTAATCAAATACTTTTATTTTGCACAAGTTGTAACAGGAGCTAGGGCATAAATGTGTAAAGTGCTCCTTTATCATGTAGAAACAATCAACCTCTCTCTAGCAATTTAAATTGAGAGGAACAGGGAAAACACACAACCCAATATTACAAAAAAAAAAAAAAGGAGTTAAAGGGAAGTTTATTATCCAGAAACACACTGTATCTATTTGACTAAACATTATTTTATTTATAAAATAAAAATTAAAAAATATACTTGAGGGTCAAGTGGAAATCAGGGATACAACAAAGGAGATGGATGATGGAAAGGTCCTATGAGAGTCAGAGAAAGCAAAGTTCAGGAGTGAAAGGCATGAATGAATGAAATGAAATGAAGGTTTCTGAGATGAAACTAAGCTTGCACAGTAGAAACCTTTAGGGCAAACATCGGATGGGACAAGATGGGATAAAATCACTTGGAATGAGATGGGAAAGGATGGAAAAGAATGACAAGAAAAGAATAATTAAATGACAATAGAGAAAATTTCCTGATACTCAGTTTATTTATGTCTCAAATGCTATTAATTATGAAAACCTTGAAAGCCACCTGGGTCAAGAGCTGCCTGAAGAAACCCAACATTTTGGAGAATTATACTAGAATGTAAGTTCAAAGTTGCATATAAGTGTGAGTGGCATACACATATTTTGAGGTGGTATGTCTTAGGGAAAAAAGATATGAATAGATGTATTGTGCTCATGTGGTGAGGCAGGAAACTGGGGCAGATTCATCCTCTGTGAAAAAAAAACAGGGGTTGCCTTCATGTTGAACTGATCTGGTTCCAGCCAGCTCCAATAGTGGTTTGCCACTGGCCAAAGATGAATCCATCAGCAACTCTGGTGGAACATCTTAAACACAAGAAAGGGGAAAAGATCCTGTGCAGCAGCTATGGTAAAGAAGAGTAGGAAAAATGTGAGAGAAACAGCCCTACAAACACCAAGGTCAGTGAAGAAGAAGGGGGAGTAGATGCTCCAGGCACCAGAGCAGAGATTCCCCTGCAGCCTACGACCATGGTGACATAGTGACACAAATTGCCCCCATGCAACCCACAGAGGACCACAGTGGAGTAGACATCCACCTGCAGCTGGTGGAGGACCTCGTGCTGCAGCAGGTGGAGGTATCTTGAAGGGAGGTGCAGCCTGTGGAGAGGAATCCACACGGGAGCAGGTTTTCTGGCAGGACCTGTGGGCTGGGGGAACCAATTTAGAAAAGTTATATCCTGGAAGATTGTATTCCATGGGAAGGACACACGCTGAAGTGTTTTTTGAAGAACTGTGAGCCAATGGGAAGGACTTGTTGGAACAGTTTGTGAAAGACTCTATCCTGGGAGAGGGACCCCATCTGGAGAAGGGGAAGAGTGTAAGGAGGAGGGAGCAGCAGAAAGAAAGTATTATGAACTGACTGGAACCCCAGTTCCCTGTCCCCTCTGCACCACT
The DNA here is from genome assembly GCA_033558105.1 of Coccyzus lansbergi. Lineage (NCBI taxonomy): Eukaryota > Metazoa > Chordata > Aves > Cuculiformes > Coccyzidae > Coccyzus > Coccyzus lansbergi. The sequence goes on from JAUMJK010000128.1 coordinate 1,610,098, forward strand.
CAGAGAGAGAGGCAGGGAGGAATTGAAGGATCTTGAGATGAACTGTGGGGTAAGAGGTGTAAGAAAGTTGATCTTAGTTTCTTTCTTGGTTTTCTTTTTTTTTTTTTTTTTTTTTTTTTTTTTTACTATCAGTCTATTTTTAATTGGTAATAAATTAAATTAATCTTCCCAAAATCAAGTCTGGTTTGCCTATGATGGTAATTGATGAGCAATCTCCTTATCCTTATCTCAACCCATGGTATTTTTCATCTTATTTTCTCCACTTATGCTTCCGAGGAGGGGGAGCAAGAGACCAGCTTGGTGGGTACCTAGCAGCCAGACAAGATTAAACCACCACAACAGAACATAAGGAAAAGACCTTGAATTTATTAGCAAAAAAAAAAATAATCTTACATTTTATACCCATACATGAGATTTGGGGTTTAAGGTAGAACGAAGTTTGCCATTCTTGTGTATTTACATTAAAGTAGTAAAATGTGGGAAGTGACTTTCATTCAAGAAGAATAATCCATCCAAATGAGCTCTCTGGTGCAACCTCCACCCCCCACACCCCTTCCCCCACCATAGCAATTAACACTTCCATCAACAGGAAAAGGTTCTTGTGAAAATAAAGAAATGTTGAAGGTGAAATTAGATGGATTTGTAGAAAAACAATATTATGTAGGCTTCATGCCACATATCAGGAAAACTCACAGGATACACCCTTCAGGACTCTTCCTGAAAGGAAAGAAAGTTTGGGTGGAGTTTGGCAATTCGTAAAGCAGAAATTCCAGGCATATCAGTGAAAGGGCAGAATGTTTAATTTAAAACAAATCTGCTCCTTTCAGGAAGTAAATATCAGATCAGTAGCATGGAGACTTGGCTGGCTAATCAATAACTGACAGGAGATCAGAATGTTAATCAGTAGTCATCATTTTCCTCCTATAATGGAGGTATTTACACATTTACACAGTGGAAAAACATTTGTTTACTTAAGTATGACAAACAGATCTTGGAAAAATAAGTAAACACTATCATAGATACTGCAAGATTACATTTCTCAAATCCTTCAAGTGTGCAAAGATAGTGCTACTGAGCACTGAGCTCTTCTTATTTTTGGCGGCAGAGCAATGTGATCCTCTTTGAATACGAACACTAACAAGGGCTCAGAAGGGATGAAGTACAAAGTATTTACAGGGAACAGTTTGGGTCTCAGACATATTCCTTGTGCTCAGAAAGCAGAACATCAAGATGTGTGCATAGGCATGTTGGCTTACAACAGACATAAAATATCTATGTGCAAAAATTGAGTGTGCAATTCTCTCTCTCTCACTGCAGGAATACCTGAAAACTACCTATATTTTTATGTGTTTTAGAAACATACTTATTTCAGAGAGGGTTAAAAAGAAATAAAATAGAAACATTTTGCATTTTTAGCTGCAAATTTTTTAGAAAACTATAATTAAGCTATCCCTGCACCAATTTTAAAACTGTGTCTTACAAGTGGTTTTGCATAAAGTAGGTGAGGGTACCTGGGCTGAAACATATGATCTGAGGTTTTACTCAGTCTTTGATGTCATACATAGAGGACCTGAATAAGCACTATAGGATCACGCCCATAAAACTTGGCAATATCTATCAAAAAGATAGAGAATTTTAAGAATTAACAATTTTAGGGCTTTCCTCTATTCAACAGAAGCTGTAAAGCTTATTTCCTTCGAGTCAGTATGGACTAGATACTTTGTCATTGATCTCCTTGTGAGGAATGCGAGGCAGTGTTCCTTGACGCAAATGATATATTCAAAATAAAACTTCACTGTAAGACTAATTGCTGTTATATGATAATGCAAATGACAAGCTTCTTTTCTAATATGCGTTTTAGATGGTAATCTGAATGCAGCAAGCTAATGTGTTGCCTTGAGGTATACTGAATTACTGGAGATCAATTCAGACATGTTATATAGCAATGAGACTACATGATGACATTCACGAGGAACAAAGGAAGTAAGTAATTTTCTTTTTAGAAGAAGAACTGAGTACATTTTCCTTCTATGCATGTACATTACTTAGTATGTTGTAAGACTAAAAGAGAGAAAGGTGTGTTTAAGATATTGTTTAGTTACTGTTTTCTTAGTAGTAGCAGACCCCGAAAGCAGTAGCAGCAACTCCTTCATTAATTTTTAGGCAAGAAAATGCTTTGAACACTTGAATATCTTAAGTCCAACAGGAATTTTTGTGCCATAGTCACCTGAACTAAACTTCAAGTTTACTGTGATCTTGTTTTTGAAGGTGTTTCTCATTAATTTTAACTGAATGGTTAAGATATTTTAAAAAATCCTTTATTTTTGTAGGGCAATTTATTATAGTAAACAAAATGAGCACAGCTACGCAGGAGAGTCAGTAGAATGTCAGAATTAAGAACAATTTCCAAATATACTTGTTTGGGTTTGGTTTGGTGTATTTTTTTCCCAAACACAACCAAAATTCATGTGTAATGCATTCTGTGGGATCTCCCAACCCAGTTTCTCCAGGTCAGTGTAAAAAAATGGTACTCATTATTATGTATCAGATACAGTGTATATTGCAGTCACAAGAAACTACTCTGACCAAAGACCCCTTGACAGTATATACTGAAGAATTCCACTCCCATTCAACAACTTCTGTATCATGCTGGCAATCTTCTTGTTGAAACACATCCATCTCTTTAAGCCCCACCTTCAGATTTCAAAAGATTTCAGGTGGTGATAAAGTCACACTTTTCCTTGATTGCTTCAAATAGTGACTAAATAAATGTTAAAGGTGTACTTCAGTTCCTGCTTGAATTTGTTCAATTCAAATTAAAAATTTAATTCAAATTTAATTAAAAGGCTTTAAAACTAACCATTGATTTTGAAAGCATTTCTGCTTCATAACTTGTTCGCTTCTAAGACTCACAGGAAGGACATATTTTGCTCCACTAGTGTTGAAGAATAGGACTGATCATTGTCCTAGAGTAAGAAAATGTCTATTAAATGCTTTGAGTTTGAGGAAAAAAAAAACTTTTTAATTCCTTCTTTTAAATACAAGTGACTTAAAATTGAGCTATCCAGCAACAGAACTTTTACATGTGGAACTAATATAAAATCCAAAGTATTTTTTCAGTAGCTCTTCAATATTTTCTTTTTTCATGATTCCTCATAGGAATCATCACAAATTAGATACTGAAATACAAAATTCTGCAAATTCAGACTCTGAATATTTAAATTACATTAAATCCCACACCGTAAGTTTTTAGAGGCTAATTCCGAAACTGGATCCTACTTTCAGCTCCAGTTCAGAAAGATTAGATATCCCACATCACAAAAAATTTCATTAAATATTTGAGTTCAACATGGCCAATCTCTCATGATAACATTAAGAGAAGTCAAAACCTGGTAGAGATAATACATCATGAAAAATGTATCTAGGAATCTGTATAGCTAGAGGAAGTTGGTTTTTTTCCAGAAGACTACAGTTAATTTAATTTTCACAAAGCATTATGTAATACTAAGACACTGGTGTGTTTTTTAAATGTAGCAACATTAATATGACCTGATTTTAATTGTCTTAGTCTTTGATGTCTCTTACTGCAAGACTGGAAATACGTTGGCTACCCTCTAGTGGACAATATAATATGTAAATTCTTATGCTATCATCCAAAAATAAGAATGTGGACATGTATTTTCAAACCAGTGAAACAGAATGGTTTCAAGTTTAGAAACAACACAAGAATTTATCAGCTATGGTGCAGGAATCATAGAATTAAAAATTCGTTTTTATTTCTGGAGTAAGCTCTGTCACCAAAGCCACATGACAGCTTTCTTTTCTGTCTCACTGGTTGGAATGATCCATTGCAATTTCATGACTACAATCTGACAGTTCATCCCAAAGGAACAGTTGTGGGTTTTTTCAGGGTTCTGTCAATAAAGGCCAAAAAAGTTCATTTAAAGTGTAAGCTAAACAAAAACTCAGCCTAGAAAATTAAAAAGCTATTGTTATATACATATATGTGTGTGTGTGTGTATATATATATATACACACACACACACACAAAGTACAAAGTGAGGTTACTATTTAAAAATTCTTATTGGTTTGGTTTGGTTTCTTTTACAGAGAAGTAGAAGTCCCCAGCTTCTGCTGAACTCAGATTCATGCACACACATCTTTTATCTCACTTCTGCTATTCACTAGACATTCTGTGTTGGCAGATATGGATCAGACTTTGTAGATTTTATTGGTTTTCTCTAAAGAGAAGCTGTGAAAATTTCACAGATTGAATTGATGATTATGGTGGTACATAGTTGCAGCAAATATTTTTTTTACAACAGATATTGAAAGATATCATTGGGTGAATATTATCAGCTACATGGAGAATACAGTAAATAAGACAGGGTATGTTTATTTTTTTCTGTAATTTATTCTTATATCTTATCTGTCTATCTTTTTGAGAAATGTGAAATTGCTTTTGGCATGTTCTGATGGTCACTACATGTTTTACACTGACTAATTTCTCTTCCTCCATGCAAGTGATTGACATCACTGGTTTGACATATCAATTAAAACTTTGTCATTCTTTCCTTCCCACATTATTTATTAGCAGGTCACCTTCACTTGTATACCACCATTTTATCATTGCATTGCATAGCTATTTCCATCACTAATTTGACACGTATATTATTAGTACTTTCATTTTATGGAAGCAAATTAGATTAAATACAATTTGACTTGGAAATCAAGAATGTTTCTTACCTCATGTTAGAAAATTCCACAATAGATATTTCATGGTCTCTTTGTCTCAGTACTTCCTTTTTTATTATCAGATAGTTAAGATTTTACACAATAAAGGATTTATGTGCCTAAGACCAGTACAGCAGCAAAGTTATGTTCTTGAAAAAGTAATATAACTTCCCAAGGCATGGACTTGGGTATCTCAGAATGGGATCCATAACAGCTAGTACACAAATAAAGATAGCTCTGCTCTTAGCCAGAGGAAAACCAAACCAAATATAATCCATATTGAGAGCACAGATTCAGAGACTCACTCTGTTCACAGCCTGATTCATTGAATAAAACCCACCCCTGCATTGTCCCACTAAAATCTTTTATTTCAGACGTATGAGATAGGCTTGCTTCTTGAACCTGACTGGTGACAGGTACAGTGTTGTCCAGTTAAGTGACAGGCCTTATCTAAGACATGAAAAGCCAGAGCTTCAATTTCCTTTTCAGATTCAGATGTTTAGAATTGTACTTTCCACCTCCTTGGAGACTACCTCAATCAACATGTAAATATGCCATTCTGACCAGAGCATACATGTTTCTGCAGAAGTTATGCCAACATCTGTCAAAGGACATGTGGATGGTGAGCAGAGCAGGACATTGCAGCTAGCTGTGAAGCAGAGCCCTGCTCCGTGCATCTACGGTTAGTGCTAGGATCTTATATTAAACAGTTACTGGCTACAATGAACAAGAGACAGACATAAGATACTGTTGCTATGGTTAACATCATTGTCTTTAAAAAAATACAGTCCTGCTTATCTGAAGGAAAGTTTAAAGTCACCCACATGTCATATTAAAATAGTCAGTGGAGCATTCTGCTTTGTCTCTTATTACCTTCCCCTCTCTGGTCCACATAACTAAACTTCTCTTACGCGTGAACAGAGAAAAAGTCTTCCATTATCTTGAAAATAAAAAACCTTTGTGGGGGGACAGGGAAGGTTTGGGACAATCGTCTTTCAACCAGAAACAACCAATGGATGTATCCCACTAACAGCAACTCAAGACTAGATTATAAAACTTTTCTAAGGTTTATGCAAGGGCCTTATTTCAGGCAAAATATTTTGTTCATCTTCACCTCTGAAGAAAAATAAATAAAAGTTCCTTACCTCATGTATCTTTTTTTCTCAGATGTTATGATATTCATACTTAAAGGTGACTTTATATGTATACTATACTCCTGGGAGCTTCTCTCCTGTCTAAAAGACTGATTAGTATTTAATTCATGCCTGAATTAAGTTCAAAATTATCTCAACTAGAAGCAAAGGAGGGGAGTCCAAATCTTTTCCTTTAACAAATCCCTTGAGCCTCACAAGGATTCAAAAGGTAAAGCAAAATAATAACTCCCATGTAGAGCAATTGTATGACTATTTTTCTCAAAAAAATGACACCAACTCTTCTTTAAAATTAAAATCAAACTTCTAGAAGCAACCAAATAAATAACTAGACTTGGAAAAACAGTTTGTTTTTGTTGTTTCTATGGCTAATCACTCTTTAGCATAATGTGATCCGTAAATATCCCAGATTTATCTAGCTCCTTTGTTTTGCTTTCTATATAGATATTTTTAACATATGGTATGTTTAGGAAAGATGAAGCCTGCTTCCTCAGTCTCGAATTGTAATGGTAATTGCATTTTTGGTAAGAGCTTCAAAAGCTTGGCTTAAATTTTAATCCAAACATTTTGTAAAATTAAGCAGACGGCTGCTGCCACTGTAGTTTTATCTAACTGAAACAAGTGCTAGAAAAGCTAAACACTTGTACAGGCAATGAAAATATTACTGAATTTAAATCATCAAAACAAGCTCTTGTCAAAATTATCACATCCTTCGGTGACAGAGAATGCATACACTTTCACCAAGGAAGGAAGACGACTTATTTTAGTGTGGTAAATTGGAGGTACTGTAGTAATAATGGCTTAATACTTCTAAAAACAAGGGCACTTTAAAAGTGAGAAAACATACAAAGAAATTAGTCCATTTTCCAGTGAATAGCTTAGGGGAACTCTAGGCCTACTGCATGGCTGCTCTGTTCATTTTTTCTTTCATTTCCACATTGTTAGCAGAAGGCAGTATCACTGAGGAGGACTTGGTTCTGCTCCTTTAATATACATGTTCCGATTTAGCCATTACTGAAAGGATCACAGCAAAAAGACTATTTCTAGTATCTTTAAGTGAAGGACTTGTCGTAGCCTCTGAACATATTTCTAACTAATTTCACCACTTATCTCATAAGGCCACTCACAGGAAGAAGGCGTCCCTCCCATCAGGTCCCTGGAACTGTCTGCACTGTATCCCTGGAAAAGCTTACTGTAGGAAGGAAGCTGATTTCATAAAGGGCAAGGGTACAATATCACCCTCTCCTCATGCTGCAAGGGCATGTGAATATTAGCAACACATTCCTTCCTGCTACTGTCAAATACAAGAGTAATTACTGTCAAAGAAATTAGTTTCCAAGCAGGGGCTGTCTTGAGGGGCTGGTCCTGGCAAAGTGGGAAGACTTCTCCATTCAAGCTCTCCTCTCAACATAACTCCTCTAAACCTACATCAGAAGTGCATTTTGAATGAATATTTTCCCTTGGCCGTAGGTAAATTCCTCACATCTCTGCAATGTGTCTGTAAAATGTTGCATACATTGTTCTCCATATTGATACCCTACTTTCTTACCAGGCTAGATTTCATGATCTTGTTGCCTCTTTCATTCCCCTGTAATCTGAAGGTCCCTGACTCTCAGGACTACAGGATGTCTCAATGGGGTGAGACCAGGAAGACTGGGAAGACTGCAAGTAGAGGTCCATCAGTCCAACCCCACATCATTCCCAGACCTGCCTCAGTTTCTTCCTGCAAGCCTTCCTGAACCTATATCCCTAAGTAAGGCTTTCTCTGCACCTTCCTATCCCTCCTTTACCTTTCCCCAGCAATGTCCTCCCTGGGTTTCTTGCTTTTCTTCCAAAAATTGTCCTGCAATGTGCCATCAGACCCTAGCTCCTCACATGCCTTCTACATCCCTTGTCTATAGAGTCACTATCCCTTACCATGGTAATTATGCTGCAGGAAAGAAGTGCCAGTAGGTTGCTAGTACTGTAAGTACAATAAATCACTGGAATTGTCTACTAATTTTAAACTCTGGAAGTCATTCTGTTCTCAGATACTCGGTAAATCAACTGTATTTTTGTGTGTGTGTGTGCCACGTTAGTCTGCATATTTATTTTGGGTTTTTTTTAGAAATGGACTTCAGGTTTTCTTAATTGTTTTGCAAAGAGCTTGTATTTCTAAATACTAATGATCTGCAATTCTCCATAGACAACACATCAAAAGAAATACAGGTGCATAACATATGTTCTCTTGCCAATCTCAGCTAATCTAATGGCTTCTGCTAAAATCTTGAAAAGTTCTCACAGCCCACAGACTGCAGGTACTGCTAGTTACAGAACTAGACATTACCTACACCAGTTGTGGTTTCTTCTCCCTGACTGGCTTGTCTTAGAATCAGAGAATCATAGAATGACACATTGGAAGGGACCTCAAGGACCATGTGGTCCAATTGTTTTAGGTAAAATATAGTTTAAATGTAGTGGACGAGAATCTTGTTAAGCTGTCCTTAAAAGTGCCCAATGCAGAGGAATCTACTGCTTCCCTGGGGAGGTTGAGTCATAGAATCATCAAGGATGCAAAAGACCACTAACATCATCCAGTCCAACCCTCGGTCCAATACTACCATACCTACTAAACCATGTCCCAAAGTGCTATGACTGCATGTTTTTTGAACACCTTCCAGGGATGGTGACTCAACCACATCTCTGGGCAGCCTGAGTGGACTGTTGCAATATCTTCCCCACTACTGAGGTCAGGTTGACAGGCCTGTAGTTCTCTGGATCCTCCTCCCAGTCCATCTTGTAAACGTACGTCATGTTGGCAAGCCTTCAGTCATCTGAGACCTCCCCTGATAACCACGAATGGTGATAAATGATGAGGAGTAGCTTTGTAAATTCCTCCACCAGCTCCCTCAGTACTCTTCAGTGGATCCCATCTGGTCCCATGAATTTCTGAGTGTCCAGGTAGCATAGCATGTCATTAACTCTTCCTTCTGGATTATATTGGAGGGTGGGAGTGGAGGGGTGGTGTCATTTCCTCTCTCCCTGCCTTCCAGCTCATGGGGGTGAATATCCTGGAGATAAGTCATCTGACTATTAAAGAGAGGCAAAGATGACATTAAGTAGCTTAGTCTTTTCCTCATCCTTGGTGGCAACATTCCACTCCTCCCCCTGCCCCTAGATTCAATAAAGGATAGAGATTCTCCTTGGCTCTCTTTGTTGTTGTTAATATATTTGTTAAAACATTTTTTGTTATCTTTTATAACAGTGGCCAGAGTGAGTCCTATCTGGGCTTTTGCCTTTCTAATTTTCCCTCTGCATGACCTAATGAGATCCTTGTCTTATCTCTAAATAAGCCAAAAAGAATCACTGGAGTTTTTAAACTCTCAAAGAAAAGATAGAAAAATGAAATTAACTGCAACCTCAGATATTACAAATGACTGCAACTATTTTCCACCTCTCTTTTCTTTAAGTTGGCTGTTTTATACTACACTCAGGGACCCAAGCCTTAATTCTGGAGTGATTCCTTGACTGGGACATGTGGGAGATGATTTTATTGTCTTGAAGACAGTCAATCTACTTTATTTTCTTATTTATGACATTATCCATGCACTGATCTGGATCTAAATACTCCTGCGTTCCTCCTGTAAAAAATGAGTGAAATTAGCTCTCCAGCCACAATTTTCTCTTTTCATGCTGTTTCTCAGCAGATTCTGTGACTCTTCCTGTCGTCTGAGCAGGAATGTTGTCACTCTGCCATCACATTAATGGTAACAAAAAAAAATTGTTATCTTTCACAAATCAGTCCTCTGGAATTAAAATATCTGGCTAGGACCAGTCTTGGGCTTTAGGGTTGGGAGGGCTTTTTCCTGTCTTTTTTTCTTCCTTTCTTTCTTTTTCTTTCTGTATAAATAAAAATTCTTTGCCTCAAAATCTGTTATAGAATTTCTTACAAACCAACTGTAATAAAAGGATCCATAAACTTGCAATCATGCACTGAATACAGAAGAGTAACCTCTTGTTTCATATGTCAAGGACTGAATAAACAGCGGCGTTCTTTCTTCTGTACATGTTCAGTGAACATTTGCTACTGCAGACAGACTGTGGAATTCATACAGACTATCATGCCCATCTTTTCTACAGTCCCTTTTTAAATTCAGGTGGGTGACTTGGCAAGATGCAATGGGACTGGTTGATGTACAGATGCTCTGAAGTGTAACAGATTTGATTAGAACAGTAGGCAGCTTGATTTCTTGCATGACGTTATCTCATGTTTTCTCCCTCATGTGCCACAGCAATAAGTGAATGATAGCTCTGAAGCTACCTAGATGTTATTCAATTTAGATGGTGTTTGCTTTCAAGTCAGAAGTAATACAGACACAAATACAGGAAAATTAATCTGGGCAACAGTTTACCTGTCTGACCCAGGTACTGAATCTTAGTAACCCAAAAGAACTATTAAAATCAGATAGATAATATTTTAAAAACTATTGGAAAGCTTCTTTTTCTTCAGTCCTTAAATCCTGCCTTCCAACCCTACACAGACATTTTTACTTCAGCAGATGTTTCCCCTTTGAGCTTTTCCTATTTAATATATTTCAATGTGAAGGCTCAAACTGGTTACTTACCTCTCCCTACTTCAACAGATCAGTTGAGATGGAAAGAGAAAAATAACTCAAGCAGATGTTTTAAAAGTTAGAAATGTTAGGGGAAAAAAATGGAAGTTGGTAATGGGGATTTTATATTTGTATGTGGTATCATTCACAGATGCTCACATACTAATAACTACTTCTATCATTTTCCATGGAAACTGGTAGCAAACTTGAATTTTAAAAAGTTGCTTTGAAAGGCTCACATGGAGTAATATGATTTATTAAATACAGCAAAAGACAACGAAATTTTGCCAGGGAAACATTCATTATATTTCAAACAAATGAAAAAGATAGTTATTTGCTCCAAGAAATTTAGAAGTTTTTGGCTTCCCTGTGTGTAGGTGTACACAATGCTGAGAAGAGGAAATTAGTCTCTCTTCTCTGAGCTTCTCAAGACCCAGTTATTCATTGGCCTAATAAGCAATCTTAGTGCATGTATTTGTACACACTCTTCTGATTTGATTTGCTAATGGTAACTTCAAAACTTAGAATAACTTGAGCACCACCAAAAAGTTTGTAAACTATTGAAGGCTATCCAGACCTTCATATAAGTGATGCCCTGGTAGGTATTTAAAAAAACAAAACTACAACTATTTATATCCTAGGGCACAAGTCTAAAGAGGGGGTACAAAATATTGAAAAAGCCAAACGAATTGATATACCTACTAATGCTCTTCCTTCTAGTCACTTTTTAGACTTATGTTTCCAAGATGAGGACCAGAGTAGAGATCACCTCTAAGGAGCAACAGGAATTGACTGACTAGGAAGGACTGAAACTGAGAAGGGTAATCTACAGGAAACAGAAACTATTAGGATTATTTTAGGATATATTTTGCAGTCAAGTGCTAGAACAGAAATGTAGAATAGCTTGGGTTGGAAGGAACCTTTAAAAGTCATCCAGTCTAACTCCCCTGTAATGAGCAGGGACATCTTAAACTAGATCAGGTTGCTCAGACTGAAAAGTTTGTCTGTGTCTTTCATATAAACCCCCTTTAAGTGCTGGAAGGATGCAATAAGGTCTCCACAGAGCCTTATCTTCTCCAGAGCTGAATATTGCTCTGACCGTTTTTATGGCCCTCCAACAGTCCCATGTCTTTTTTGTGCTGAAGTCTCCAGTTTGGGTGCAGTGCTCCATGTGGACTCTCACCAGAGCAGTGTAGAGGTGCAGGATCACAACCCTAGATCTGCTGGCCATGCTTTTCTCATACAGCCCAGAATGCAGTTCCCTTTCTGGACTGCAAACATACATTGTAAACTCATGTCTACCTTTTCATGCACAAGTAACCCTTCTTGGAAAGGCTGCTATCTATCTATTCTTCCCCAGTCTCTGTTGGTACCAGCAGCTGCCCTAACCCAGGTGCAGAACCTTGCACTTGGTCTTATTGAACATCATGAGGTTCACATGGACCCTCTTCTTGAGCTTGTCCACATCCCTCTGGATGGCATCTTGTCCCTCAGCTTGGTGTCATCTTCAGCTTTGCTGAGAGCGCACATAATCTCACTTTCCATGTCATTGATGAAGATATTAAACAGTACTGGTCTCAGTAAGACACCTGAGGGATTCCCAGAGTTCAGGGATCTGACTTTACTCTTTGCCTGCACATCTTTAAAGACCGTGAACTCGACTAGTGCATGATTACTCTACTCAAGACTGTCTCCAATCTTGATGTCACCAATTAGTTCATTTGCACTGGTGACTATCAGGTCCAGTAAGGCATCCCCTTTACTAGGACTGTCTATCACCTTGCTTAAGAAGCTATCCTCAGTGCATTCCTGAAGTCTCCTAGACTGCCTATAGCTCACTTAGCTATTTTTCCATTAGATGACAGGGTGGTTGAAGTCCCCCACCAGGACAAGATCCTCTGGGCACAATGCCTCCTCTAGCTGGAGTAAGAAAACTTTTTGAAAAGAAAGAAAAGGAAGAAAACTCCCCTTGGTCAGGCAACCTGTAGTAGACACCAATTGCATGGTTCTCTTTGTTGCCTTTTTCTCTAATGCTTACCCATAGGCTTTCAATTTGCTTGGGCAGCTCTGCTTTAGAGGCAGCTCTTCACACTTTACGCATTTCTTAATGCAGAAGGCAATGCCTCCATCTCTCTTTCCTCACCTGGCCCTTCTTTACAGTCTGTAGCCATCAACAACCACACTCCAGCTGTGAGAGTCGTCCCACCAAGTTTCAGTTATGGTAACTATGTTGTAGCTTTCTAGCAGCACAATGGCTTCCAGCTCCTCCTGTTAGTTGCCTGTGCTGTGTGCATTGATATAGAGGCACTTCAGCTGGGCTGTCAGACACGTCACCTTCATAGAGGAATGCCTCTAAATTCTATTATTTCACCAGTGCTTCCTTTTGGGGTCCTATAATTTCAGGAGCACCTGGCTTATATTTGTAAGATTTCAAGTGTGATGCAGAGTAGCAGCATGTCTCAGAGCAGCAGGCTGAGGGCTTTCACTATCTACCTGTCCTTCTAACCTTGCTGTGTCATCACAGCTTATCATGGGCATGCCTGATATTATCTGCCTTCCCCTCATCAAAGAAACCTGGTGACAGAACAGTGAGAGTTAACACGGGATACAATATCACAAATTAGTTCAAATTTGGTACCTGGTGGATTAATTACTGTACATACAAACACTATGGAAACAATTCTGAATTCTAAATATATTCAACGAGATAGTGAAGTTAAGTGATTTGCCCAAGACTAGACAGCAAACTGTGGCAGAACTGAAAACTATAGGACCCCACTGCTCTCACACTTTTCTGTCCTATTCTGAGTCTCAGCCATAGACCTTAACTGTGACAGAATTCTATCCTGCACCAAAACCTCACCAAACTCTACTGAAAACCTCAATCCATTTCCCCTTTGCAACAAGAGCTGTCCAAAAGTCCTTTGTTTCGACAAGATCTGAAGTGAATCTTTTATGAGTGAATAATTAAGGAATTAGATGTTTTTTCCCTCCAGTGGTAGTTTCTTTCACACTACATATTGGTGTAAAAATGTTTGTCATATGGTAAAAGCAGTATATGTGGTGGTGAGGGGGAGGTTGTTAATGCATTCTTATAACATGCTTTGTGTTTTCTGTAATGAAAGACAGAAGAAGCTTGAAGCACCTGAGAGAATAATAAATGCACAAATCTGCAGGGAATACACTTCAGAGAATAGTCATTATATAAGCAGTAGCAGTTATATTTTATCATAAGTCTAGTTATTTGTGAACCAAAAACTATGTTTTGAGTTTGGTTTGTAGAACAGAAATAAATATACAGGAGGAAAATAGATTGTTATAGCAGCTGAAAAATTCAATAGTCTTGCAAGAAAGACTACATGTATTTAAATTCAGACCTATATACATCATTAGCACTGTGGGAGTTTACTATCTTCCTCTATTTTTGAATGATGGTGTTAGAAGCTTTGTTAATATAGGACAGGATGTAAATTTGTGTTCTATTTCTTCCTTCTTTACCTTCCTTTCATTTATTCTCTGGGTCAGAAATTACATCAGCTGAAGTTCATTATACCTGTAATTCATTAACTTCACATATGCAGGACTGAGGGGATTTCCTTAAACTCTTCTCCACAGAATTCAATGCTCAGTCAGTTTTCTAAGTTGTCCCATTCAGCAAAGTTACCTGAGCACCCCACGAGCCTTTTTCTCCATAATTTCAAATAAAACGTGGGCAAAATTGTTCTTAAGTGAATGTGTGACTTCTTAAACTCAATCTGTAGCAAATTTCTTTTCACTTTCCTGGGTTTACTTTACAGAAAGGGGATTTCTTTATTAAAAATTTAGCAAGATGTATGGTTAGTGTTGTTTAGATTGGTCAAACATATCCTCGTAATTCTGATGACACATTTAGAATCCTGTGTTTTGATACTGTGCCATTTGTCACAGGGATATTGATCATAATGTACCTACCCATATCTTGTTAGATGTATGGTACATGCTACAAGCCTGTGCCTAAAACTGGTCCGACTCTGAGAAGGTGTTGAACCAAATGATTTCCATTGGTCTGTTAATGCTTGTACTGCTCTGTGAATCTTTGCTGAAGATTGGCAGGAAAGCCATTTTTAGCATTTTTTTTTTTTAGCTATTGCTGTTAGGGAGTAGGTGATAAAAAAATCAAAGGTTAAGTCAATGTATGTGACTGTGGACATAATTTGAAGAAGTTAGTGCAGAACTGTTTGCATTCTAGACACTTGCATGAGTTATGTACTGTTTAATTCCACAATCTTGAGACATTATCATCCTATTATTAAAAAAAATAGATCAGAAAATGAGTGCTGAGTTTTTACTTCAGAAAATTACAGTATTTGCATTTTCAGAAATGAGTTCTTGTATTTTCATTGGAACTAAGAAATTTTTCAGGTGTATGGGGTTTTAGTGTTAATTAATTCATTAAAATGCTATTAAAATAATATAAAAGAACTGAGTTTGAATCCAGAAAACATACAAATTCTTAACCAATTGTAATTTGCACAGAGCTGTGTTCAAGAAGGATATGGTGGTTTTCCTCTGAAAGTAGTGCGAGAGTATTCTCTATATAGCATATGGGCTGGAAAATAATTACTTTAAAATTATGTCATTGAACTTAGATAATATAATATACTAAATTAGTTATATTTGTACTTCATTTAACACAATAATTTAAGAATAAATTAGTAAAACATTTCTTTTAAAACATGAGTAAATATGTGCCACTAGAGATTATTTTATATTACCCAGAGGATCCAGAAATAAATTCACTTTTATATGAAATATCAGCTTACTTTTTGACTCAGTAAAAAAGAACAGTAATGAAACAAAATTTGACTAATTACTTACAGAATTATTGATTCCAAAATTATTTCCTCTAGTCATAAACCATAGGACAAGTATCTGTCTAGTTCCTCTACCTCAGAGAAGATTTCATTTCTTTTGAAAGGCATATCCTTCCTTCTACTGGTCATTCTTCTATCTCTGACAGATATTGCTGACAGGGAACCAGCCAGTACCTGCCTCTCAGGGTGTAGAAGCTTGCCTCATTTCTGCCTACATTCTTGTCAATTGATTATTCAAAAGCAGGCTGTTCAATGATTACCTAGAGCCAGAGCATCTGACAATTGTCATAGTATCACTGAATTATTTAGATTGGAAGGGATCTCTGGAGGTTGTCTCATCCAAAATATTGCTTAATGCAGGGCTAGCTTTGTAGTTAGGCTGAGTTGTTCAGAGTTAAATCTAGTCTAGGTTTAGTTATCACCAAGGGCAGATATTCCACAGCTTCTCTGTGCAAGCTGCTCTGACCATCATCCTCATGGTGAAGAATTTTTTTCCTTCGATTCTGTTGCAATTTCTCTTGTTGAAACTTGTGTCTGTTGGATCTTGCCCTCTCACTGTGCACTTCTCAGAAAACTGATCCCATCTTCTCTAGATCTACTCATTAAAGGAAGTGAAGACAGCACTTAAGTCTCCCATATGTTTGCTTATGTATTCATAAGTTAGTTTTACTCCATAGGATAGTACTTCATTTCTTCAAATGCTTCCACTTGGCACAGGAACCTGTAAGCAGACCTTATCAGGAAAGAGTTCACTGAGAAGTACCTTATTCATCCACATTTACCTTCTACCACGCCTGCTTGACTTCCTGTATATTGGAACAAATCATGCTTGTGCTTTGAGTTTTCCTTCTCTGATTCTGTTTTTTCCTTTGCTGTTTCTCAGTCTTCCTCCCCCCTAACCCTCTGTCTGATGTTTTCTTCCTTCTTTTAAGTACCAGACACCACCAACTTCGCTGATGGGTTCCGCTGTGCCCTGCAGAGGATCCATTTTGGAGCCAGCTGTGTCCAGCACCTGGCAGTCCCTGACCTCTTGCCACACAGACTGCCCCAGCAGCCCTCCCACTACCAAAACCTAGCCGCATACACCCAATATAATACTATATTTCTGTGTATTTCCGAAAGAATATGATAAACATAGTGCTTACTCCTGAAGACACCCAGAGACTTTGGGGAAGCATACACCTGCATCTTTCTGAAGTGTGATAAATGCTTTACAGTGATGTGACCAATAGGTACCTGTCTTAATGGCAATTTGCAGCCATATGAGTTACTGGAACGATATGCATGCTATGCAAAATTAAAATAGTGACTATTCCTGTTAATTTTTAGTGTAAATTTGCATTCTGTAACCAAAGATCTTAATCATTGCTTACTTACATCAGAGTGCATTGGTTTAATTTGATTTACTTAAGCATAATTGCTTGCAATTTATACTAATTAAGTATCACCTTTGGTTTACTTCCAACTGTACATATCACTTTCATTCAAATCTATAGGGATGGATGCATTTGTTCTTTTGAGACATCACTTAAACTGGTAAAGACATTTCCACTTGAAATATATTTTTGCCTAAATAGAAATACAAAACTAGCAAAATATCAACAATATATTTCTTCAAATGAATTTATTTAGTATTTTATAAACAACAAAGTGTGAGAAATTTCAAAATACTAGATGAAAATACTTTCATTTATTTGTTTAGTGAAATGAAGAGAGCATATGTGTTGAACTTTGTCAAGGATTCTGGGATGTGAATGAGTAGGTGAGTATTTTAGATTTTTTTACTTCAGATTCAAAGTGCAATAAAGGTAAACTAAAAAGGTAGCTACTGAAAAATATTTCCTTTTATATAGAGTGTTCTAGGTTTGTGGACATTTACAGTGCATAACTGTTCATTTTTATTTCTCTATGTCCTGCTGTGACATGCAATTACAGTAGCAGAAGGTTAACAAGGGTTTCCCACTCTTCTATTCCTTATCGAAGGATTGTGTTATTGTGTTCACTTTCATATTTTTTATTTCTCTAAATATCAGCTAATATTTAGACAAACTAAATTTAGACTCACTAAATAGTTAGACCATTCAACTAGACTGGTCTAGGTTGCATAACAGTATTGAAACCGTGAGTTCTTTAGCCTTCAAAATAACACTATATTTTGGGATATCCTGTGCTAACACTTTACTTATTATTGGTCCTCCAGGGCCAAGAATCCAAAGCAATACAAATCCTGGCTCCTTCATGCAGCAAAGCTAATACAACCCAGCTGTGAAGGGTAGCTGAGTAAGTGTGAGATTCCATTTCCTGAGCAGGGCAAAGATTCAGACTGGCTGTGAAAATCTGATCCAGGACACATTTTCTTTGATCTATGTTTTTCCTGTCTAATGGCTATACTTATTTTTCTGCAGAATCTGTATTCATATCCCCAAGTCATATTTCATGACTTGTGCCTCATACTTTCAATCTCATAAATGTAATAGTTTATTTGTACGTCTATGAATTTTTACCCTGGCTTGCACATTGTTCTTATGAACTGCTCCTTTCACATCCCCAGTCTCATTTCTTACATGTTAGTTTCCTCACTACCATATCAAAACAACAGACCAGAAATAACTTATCTCAGCAGGCAAATTTGATTGTCCTCACCACCAACAAATGTTGACATATGAGGAAGCTAGCACATTTCATTTGAATCTTCATTCCTTTTATAAGGTAATATCTGTTTAACGTAAGCCACCAAAAATAGAAAAAGGATTTGCAGTATAAAAGCAAGGCTTCAGTAAGGAGAAGTGTTCACCCTTTTCCTTTACAGGAAAAGCAATAAATTAAATGATGAGATGGCTACTCTTCCTCAGGAAAGGCTTCCTAACAGCTCCCACCCTAAGCCTCTTTTTGTGGTTGTAGGCAGTAAAAAGGAAGTAGCAGAAAGAATAGAAGAAAAATAGGTTTCCTTATTTAAAAAGTTCGTGTTGCACAGTAGTTCCTGTCATCAGAACCTGTTTTATTTCAAAAGAGCAGCAGGTTTAGTGCAACACATTGTGCACAAGTTATTCGCTACAGTCTTTTCAGGGTTAAAGAAAAATTACATACATGGAAAATCCCCCAAAACCCTAAGCAAACAAAACAAACCACAAAAGACTATGACACAGAGTATCTGCCATAGTAAAAAAAGGAATGTGTTTGCTAAAACAAAGCCAACATTGCATAATGCAGTTCTGATCAACTCTTCTTTTGATATAACAGTTTACTCTCAAGGGAAGAGGTTAAATAATTTATGTAAGTCCATAGATTTTCCCTTGCTTTGACCTAGAGAGAAGAACTACTGTCTGGAAGAAGCAGGACTTCATTGACTCAGTAAGAATGCGTAATAACTATCTTTTCTCCTCTGTTTGGTACTTGTTCATGGATATTACTGAGAAATAGCTAATGTTCTAGGACATTTATACAGTAAAGTTGTGATTGTCATTAGCCGTGAACAGGATAATAAACATTTAAAATAATTTTCTGGCATTCTTATCAATTATTTTCATGGTGGTTTGCATTGCACTTCCCCATTCATTACACTTAACCATTTCTATCAGCAGGCTTAGCAAGTTGCAGTACCTTTCCAATCAAAACACAAAATACTGGCTATGTCTGCATTACATCTACCTCCCTGGTAATTTGATGGTTTTAACCAGTCTCCTTCCTGGATTCAATATCTGAGTTCTGCAGAACTCTCTTCGACCCTTCAGGTTCAGACTCAGAGAAAAGAGATATAACTCTCAATGGTTCTTTATAAAAATTCCATTCTCTGATAGCTGTATTTAACCCACAGGGTATACCGTCTTCCCAGTAATTCACCTGTTGCTATTCAAGTTTCAGCAGTAAAGTTACCTGGTGAATACAGACTGATTCACTTTGAAGTTCTTACCATTCAAGTTTCTCTTCAGCATAAAGGTTTTTGTCTGGTGAGGAGCACATGCCCAGCAGTGAGGTTAATATGCTTGTGAACACCAGATTACGTTGAACAGGGCAGGACAGGAAGAAAGGAAAACTACCAATAGGTTACAGATATTTAATGTGAATCTAAAAGATGCACATATTGTTATGCATTTGAATGATTCCTAGAATAGGCATAAAAATGGCTACACAAAAGTGCACAAGCAGCATCCAGACATAGCTCTAAGATCACCTGGATCAACAAGCAATTGTATATGGTACCCATACATTAAGAATCACATACATGTATTACACTGTATAATGACAAGCATTGAGGCAAGTATCAGATAGACAAAAATAGTCAGGCAGAACAAAAGAAGGCAGCATATGCAGATACTAATATTACAGATTCTTAATAAGTACTTTTTTTGTTCAGGTCTCAACTCCTGTGAAGATTACTTTCTGAACATCAATGCCAAGTATAATGGGTAACATGGGGAAACCGACTAATCCAGGGAAACAGAGTAGAGATTACTAGTAGCAAGCAAAATTCAGAAAGAAACTCCTGCATCCTCTCCCACTGTTTTCAAAAAATGTGGTGAGTTTTCTAGTCACATTTTTGTACTTTCTCTGATGATCCAACAGTTACAACAGATAAGGAAAACTGGTCTTTTTCATCTGCAGTGCCTCCAAATTAGGGGTCAGATGATTTGGACAATAGTTCTATTGAAAACCAGGTCCTAGAATAAAGTCTCATAAAAGATCAGTAATACGCTATAGAAAGGAACAAGTATGAAAATGCCCTCCTGTCCTTCTAGGTCTCAGAATCCTCTTCAACTCTTCTCTTAAAAAAAAAGCCACATTATTTTTTACAACATATATCAAGATACAGGTCTAATTTGCCTATATCTTGTCTTCATTCACTTATGTCCCTTCACACACATCCCACGGTCTGTAAGCTTCACACAATATTTTCTCCTTTGTTCTATACCTCCATTCATATGTCCCTATTTTCTTTATCATTACTATGCCTAAATTTGAGCAGAATGTAAAGTTATCTTAGAAATGTACAGGCAGATTAAAAAAATTGCATACTAAGAAAGTGAGACTGATATTAAAACTTCTATTATTTACACAAGAAGAAAAATAATGAAGACTGGGGTGGAGAGAAGAAATTAAAGTGGTCTCATCACTTAAAGAAATCAAGTGTCCTTGAAAGCAAACTATAAAATAGAATACCACCTAAGCCTGTGTGGGGAGAACCAGCAACTCATAAATTATTTCAGAGGTGACAGATCAAGTTTTACCAAGAACACTACAGCCCTACTTTGAAATTCTAGCCTGACAATTAAGACAAAGGTAATTTTAAGGATCAAGAAAAACATAATGATCCTAGGGTTTGATGAATGGATATGATGATTGAAAGTTAATTAATTAGGGATGCTGATGGAATCAAAGATTGGATCTTAATGGAAGATGATAACCTAATTGCAAATCTGTTCCAGATGTGAATATACCAGAGGGAGATACAATTGTGTCAGAGTTCAGGTTTATTTTGCTGTAAGAAGGAATATAAAGTCTTTTATATGAATTATACAAAAGTACATTCAGCTTAGACGGGGAGCTGCAAAGCTTCCCATTAATATTGCTATTGGAAAAGTTCAGAGTCTAGTAATATGTAAGAAAAATACATCTACAGAAGAAAAACACATTTCCAGACCCTTTAATATCCTTCCCCGTGCCACACAGTAGCTTTTTTCTTCTCCCTTCCATTACCTAAAATATGTTAGGTTACTGGAAAAACCTAATTTCTTTAGGATCACTGCTGTATATTACAGCAGGTGAGAGGATCATTTTGTGTGCATTTTAAAAGACAACAAATGAAAATCAAGTGAAAAGGAATAAAAAAGTGTCTCAAACAAATCATACTTTCACACAACTGAACTCAAATATCAAATTCTTATAAAATTTATCGTGACATTAATAAGAAACATGAGTCTTGTGGAAGTCAGGTCTTTCTAAACCATTTAGTAAAGCATTTTACTGCCAAAGTTTTCCTCAGAGACTCATCTTCAAAAAGAAAAGATAAAGCATTCTGATTCCAGGATCAGAAATATTCAGGTTCCCTGACATTCCATTTCTTTCTTCCTCAAGAGTTACTACTTTTCTGTCCAGCCCCAGATAGCTTAATTTTGGGGGAAAGAACAAAAAAAGGAAGATACAAGCAGAAATACAGTCCTTGTCACAGGTGCGGTTAAGAAATAAAGTTAAATGTGACAAATAAAAATTTGAAAGGTAGGAACTTCTTGTAGATACTAAAAATAAAGGTATTTAATGAATTCTTCCAGTCCCAAAGCTGGAAGTCCTAGTGCTGACAGAGGAAACAAGAAAGGAGAGGCAGGCAAACAGCAGCACTCAGAGCCTGTCAGCTGCCTTTCATTATTATAGGACAAATATGGCAGCACACCGAGATCCCTTTTTTCAAATTCCTAAGATCTATTAATAAACAGAAATACACAAAGCAACAGAGAAGTTTTCCTGTTTTCTGTTATTCTTATTTTAAAAGGAATATTTCAAATTCCAATACATATACAATACAATTGCCTTTGATATAAGCTGCTTAAGTTTTGGTACTAAATATGGTTAAAAAGGTTAAAATTAGAGAATTCCTATCTGTTAATTGAGCTGGAATGACATTTGTTTTTGAGAAAGAGATATAGAAGAAGCTTTGTATCAATTTCCTTCAGCTGATGAATTCCCTGTCTTTTACAATCAAGCTGCTCAAAGCCCCATCCAACCTTCCATTGCCTACACATATTTAGCAAAATATATTTTTAGTTAGATTTTAACACATTTCTGAGGGAAGCAGGAGTATTTTCCCACTTTATTTCTAACATAAAAGAATAGAAATAATGGAGTGAAAAAAAAAAATCAGAATTTTTCCGAGCTGCTTTGAAACACAAAACACTTGGAAAAAAGCTGTCTGAGAAAAAGTCTTTCAACGGTGCAATTGCTGTTGGAAAACATTTGAGAAAAAAAAAATTTGTACTACTTGCAGGTCTTCTGGAGACATCCAACAACCTTTTTAGTCTTACAGACAGATTGTTTATACTGTGCAGAAAGCAAGAAAAATCTCCAAATGTGTGCAAACCACCTCCCTAAGCCACTGGAAGGACATTACGGCCCTTCAAAAAAACCCCAGTACAAATATTGACCAAACACTTTTTTTTCCCCTAAGACTTTGATAAGTCTTTTTTTCCCCTAAGACTTTGATAAGAAGAAGAAAAGCTAAATCACATCTGATTTCACCTTTCAAAACAGGAAAAAGTAGGTTAACATAATTTGGTTTTTAAAACCAGAAAACTTACAAAGAAAATTAAAACTTCCAAGTACATTGCAGCAAACCATGTCAAATAAGACTTAATATACAATGTTCCATTTTTGCGAAGATTCACACTTATTTATATTTGTCAATTTTGTTGACTTCAGTGAATAAAACTACATATATGTCTTTCCAGAGTTAAGAACTAATTTATGAATTGAAGAAAATAATACCAAAAATACAAATTACTTAAGATGTCTAAACTTCATCTTTAATTTTATTTACTATAAAAATATAGCAATCTGTCTAACTACAGCAGATACATAATGAAAAGTATTTTCTTCATTCTGTCTTGCCTTTAGTAGTTGAAGTGATTTAAAAAAATAGATAAGTTTTTCAGGCTATGCAAGTACCCCAGAAAAAATAAATCTGCATTTGGAACCATAATTTGTGCTAAAACACTGTTTCCCATCACAATTTAAAAAAAGCAGCTCCAGGTGTTCTCTAATTAGCAGAGTGGCAGACTTTGCAGTTATCATGCACATTATCTGTGTTCATGGATTTACATTGCATTCAGCAGCTTCTTAATCCCTCAAAATATTCTTTTTAAATGCAAAGGAAAAAGTGAAT
Organism: Coccyzus lansbergi; assembly: GCA_033558105.1. Classification (NCBI taxonomy): domain Eukaryota; kingdom Metazoa; phylum Chordata; class Aves; order Cuculiformes; family Coccyzidae; genus Coccyzus; species Coccyzus lansbergi. The sequence continues at coordinate 1,633,298 of JAUMJK010000128.1, forward strand.
TATGAACTCTGAAAGATTGTTGTAACCTATGTCAACTCAACCCTCCTTATAGAAACATTATACTATTGTCCCTTTGAAGCATCAAAACCCACTTAACAGTGTTAAAAAACTGTTGCATGCATTGGTTGCTTCTGCTAGAAACTTTCACTATTTCCTTTCATTGTGCAAACCATTAGTATATTGGATTGATTTTGCCATATTTAGAAAATGCTGAGTAATATCTTTCCTCATACTTCTTTTCTCAATCCAAGGACTTGGGGAAATGAGGTTAACAAGACTGGGTTGAAAGAGACTGTTTTATGTGATAGTGAGAGACAACATAGCACCGATCGTAGGGTTTTTTTCTAATGTGTTTAATTATCTATGTATTAGTAAGCTCTTCTGTCACATTCAGTCATGTCACCCTTACATAGATTCAGTCTGCTGGGTTTTTTAACCTTGACTACATTAACTATTCTTCTCCTCTTTCCTTGGTACTCACCTGGAATTGGACTCTGAGTGGAAAAATAAAGCTGCCATTAATTTAGTGTGAACATATTCTCACTCTAGATATTTGATTTACTTAAGTCATCTGCAAAAAAAGACCCATTTTAACAAAATATTTATATTGCTCTTTTTTTTTAGCACTCATTTATTTAGTGTTTCCAATGGCCTAACTCAAGTCAGTCTTTAAAACTATAGTTGTAATAATATTTGCTCTAAACAGTTAATGAAATATAGTTTTTATGAACTGGTTGTCAGTGAATATTTTCGAGTTTTCTGAACATGAACGTGTACTTAAATACTGCTAACTGGTAAACTTACGACACAAAAGATAAGATGTAAGCATCTAATTTATGATGCCTTTTCCATAGGTTGGGTGCTCAGGAGTTACCAGGAAGGAAAATCACAGAATCACAGAATTACAGAACAACCAGGTTGGAAGGGACCCATCGGATCTTCTAGTCCAACCATTCCTATCTAAAAAATGAGGTACAATACCATTTTCTTCCTGTTACTGACAATGCTAGTACCCTAAATCTGTGCATTTACCACAATTTTGGTATTTCTTTTATCACTGATTAACTTAGAATTTGTCTGGTCTTCATAAACTGAAGATTAGGACTATAAAGTTCAAAACAGTTACATTGCTATAGAGTCTGGTTTAGTTACCAGTTTTAAAAATTTCCAGATCATTAGCCACATAGAAGTTGACATCTCACATGCAATTAAAAGTTGTGAATGCATAAGTCTACATGCAAATAACACAGCGTGATATACAATTTTTACTGCTACTTCAGGGATTCTGTATTAACTTCCTAAAATGTTTACCCTGTGTTACATTTCTTTTACTATGAAAATGAATATTATTTCTTTATCTTACACAGACATCGCTGATTTACTGAGACATTCTCTAGAGCTATGATTCATCAAAGTGAAAGCCAAGTAAATGCCACACTGGTGTATATATAACAAGTATTGCCTGGTTGAGCTTGTGTCACTACAAATCACCTCACAAACCACTGGCATTATGCTTTTTCTTAGCTTCAGTGGGTCATTTCTACCTCCAGGTAAAGGCATGTTTGCAGGTACTGTTTGCACCCAGCTGGCTCATTTGGAGTTTTTGCACAGTCCTGAGTTCAAATTGGAGCCTCAGGCTTTTACTAAAGACAATGGGAACCACGAGAAAAAACCCTAGCTTTTAAAAGCCAAAGAGTGCCTGCAAGTTAGTAGGGTAATACATAAGTTCAATAAGCTAAAATCCTTACAAGTAGAATAGGAATGTTTTCATCATCTTACTGTTATTGTTCACATGTGACAAAAAAAAAAAAAAAAGGCAACAAATGAAAGTAGATGTATATCCAGTTAAAGCTAGGTAGTGACATAAAAGAATAAAAGGTAAATGTATCACATAAGAGAAAATGTTTCTCTTCAGAACTTTTTTATTACAGTCTTTGAAGGAGAATTCATAACCAAAGCATGTAGTACTCTGAAATATGGGTTTATAGTGCAAGAACCAAATACCCATTTCAAAAGTGTAGCTTAGAAGAATAACAGAACTAAGGACAGTATAACTATTTATTTACTGTACTGCACTAATGAGTTAACTTGTCAATGAAATGAGTAAGTAAATGAAATTTGATGTTTAAGTTGTACTTAGTAGACAAAATATTCATGGAAATAAAGACATATTATAGACACATTTGAAGAGGTGAAAAATATTCAGAAAGTGGTGAAAAAAAATTGTTGACTACAGTAACACTTCCTCAGCCAACCTAGTTCCATGCCAAGAAATATCCACTATCTATGCAGAACTACAACTTTTAAAAAACAGATCAGATCCAAACTCTATGAAATATTTGCAGGCAATGTGAACAGTAAATTGTATAATATACTAGGAAGAACTTAATCGTGTCTTCAGTATTAATAGAATACAGAATTATTTATATTGAGCTATTTTGATTCTTCAGCATTTGTGGTAAAGGCTGGAACCTTAAACAGTGTATTAGACATAATTTAAAATTTATATTTGGTTGGGTTTGAGCCTATATTCCAAATGATTTATATCTTCAAATGGTCAGAATCATTGTAGAATCATAGAATCACCAGGTTGGAAGAAACCCACCAAATCATCGAGTCCAACCATTCCTACCAAACACTAAACCATGGTAAGAATATGCAGTATATTCTGGAATTCATCTTTCTCAGATGAATTTGACAACAGTATTTGTGCACCCATATGCCATGAGATCTTACAGATTAAACATATCCATGTATCTTTGTTCCATAAAACCTAAATCATCAGATTATCAAAACTACTTATTGCAGGCTGCTGTGCTATATGACTTTTTTGGTGTTATTATTTGCCCTTAGGGAACTGAAAAATCCCAATCATTTTGTGAGTATTTCTCATATGAACAAATAAAGAACTTTACAGAAAAAAATATTTCAGCCTTGGTAATCTGTGGACTATAGAAATGGAGCTTCCTAATGCCATGAAACGAAGCCTTGAAGAACTAAAGCTTCTTACAAAACTCTGTATATCTGTGATGCCGGTAATTCAAGAATTATAACAACCATTAACCAGAGCCAATTAAACAAATTGTGTTTAAATCACATGCAACCATGAGCTCTTGGTTTAAAATAATACACATTTTCTTTGGGTTTTTTGATACTTTCCTTGCTGTTCTCTTCTTTTAAATCATTAATACCCTCATAGTCTTTCAGGCAGAGAGAGGTATTTATCATTCAACTTCCTTCTACTAATCAGGGCATCTGAGCATATTTATTTAACCAGTTTCAAGCTTAAATTTACAGTTTCTTATTTGTGTGTTTATTACAGTTGCCTCCAGTGGAGAAGGCTCTATAAATATTTGTGGGTATTGTGGAAAAAAGAGTTCCCTTTTTCCAGAGTTCAAAGAATTCAGAACATGCATTTAGGTATAGAGATTAGGAAGTCTTGTAAAACAAAAGAATTTCTAGTTTAAAATAGCAAGCAAAATTATAGGTGTAGAAAAGATGTCTCAGGTGACTGAGTAGAAGTAAAACATATGAGTCCTTATCTTAAGTGTATGCCTTGTCAAGTAGCTTATTTCCTCACCTATCTCAAATAGGTCTAGGGAAGGAAATCTAACAAACACAGCATGAAGTTCCCCTGATTAAGACTCTAACACTGGGATAGTCAGATTTCTATTCCCAGCCTTGCTTTTGCTTTATGTATTAACAGCTGTTGGCTGCTGTAGGAATAGTCTTTCAAAAACAGATTACGAATATTAAGTCCCTTTTTATGTAACAACCTGTCTGCAAAACCAGAGATGGTCCTTGCCCAATGGCTGGTTCAAGGGCAGCCTTGCAGAACTGAACTTCCTCAAGGGAAGAGGTAAATCCAAGTGAAGGTGCTTGGTTTTATCCTATTAAGGTTGGAAAGCATCATTCTCAGCAGGAAATTTTTTGATAGAACCTGTGCTGTCCGTATTACATGTATCCCAAGCAGAGCTGTCAATTTTAGGCTTTTCAAAGACTTTAGGGTGAGGGAAAGCTGAGTTGTAAATCTCAAACAGGTATAGGAGACAGACAAGTAACAAGCTCACAACTCTGCTGTAAGGGCAGCAGTTCTTTGCTTGCAAAGAAGAAATAAAGGCATATAGTAATTACATTTGGTTAAACCAAGTCTACTGTTCAGTATAACTAAGATGGGATTTGTTAACCATTTTCTTGATTTGGTAAACAATGACAGTTATTTATGAATATCATCAACAATTAAATCTTAATTTATAGATTATTTGGGAAAAGAATGATTCCTGCATAGTTCTCTAGCTGTAGATAATCTAGAATATTTCATATGTATCTGGCAGTCTGTATAGTTCAAATATCATAAATAAAATTGTTAATACACACAATTTCTTATCAAAAACAAATGCCAGATTTAGAATATAGAACAGAGTAAAATTTCTATTAAGAAAACAATCAATGAATATGTTCAAAAACGTGTTCTCTAACAAGTACACATAAGTGCATATGTGAACAGCATATTATTTTATTTTATCAGCAGACAAGATGACAGTTGAATTCACGTATACCAAAATACTCTGAAAATAGTCAACATTATTTTTCACTGCCTCCATTATGTTCTTAAGTAGTTTATTTGAAGAAATAGGACTATACAGACAAAAACTGTTGTGTACATTTTAGCTGACAATAATTAGCTCCCCTACACTAACTTCCTGACCAATTACAGATTATTATAATTCTGTAGTAATATACCATACACAGCAGTTCACATGGTTTTCTAGTTTTATTACAGAAGGTCCAAATGAAAAAAGTCTACGCTACTGAACACTTAATGAAAGGTAATTTCTCTCAGAGACAGCTCAACTTTTCCTCTGATGCTAATTCACATCTTATTGAGGCAGAGCTTAATCCCATGTGAACATTCACTCTTGTTCAAGAGTGTCGTAATCAAGTGCATAGTAGGATTTTGCTACTTTAATATCTTGAATCCTCCTTTTCACTAAACACAGACCTATGTCTGGGTAAGTAACTGAGTAGATAATATAAGTGTCATGCAAGCATGCAATCGCAACCATTAATCTTAACATATTTCTCAGGAACAACCTTACTAGAAGATTAATAGTATTCAACACAAATACTTGGCATTTAAAAAAAAAAAAAAAACATCTGCTTTGCTTTCCCCTTGAATTAAATTCAAGACATTAGAATCAGTTAGGTTCTTTCTCACATGTGGTAACTGGTACCTGTACTAGTTTTTCTGTAGAATGTTCATAGTTTTAAGTGATCATAGAATTTGCCCTGCATCATACACACACAACAAACATTCAAAAGAAAACAAACATTCAAATGAAAACATGCAGGTATTAACTCATCTTTAACAATGGTAAGAGGCATATGCTTAGGAAAAGAGAATAAACACAGAATTATTATCCAGATTACACTTTGTATAAAGTCCCTTGAAATAGTTTTGAGATAAAAAAGTCTCGTAAGTTTCAGGTTCATTAAGGAAGATAAAGATGGGTAGTATTTTTCAAGGTCCAATAATTTATTTTTGATCTTCATTATATCTACTGGGATCAAAATCAGTCTAGCTGACTTTAACAAGCCTGATGCACCCCAATGAGGTCTGATAATACTTAGAAATCATTTATTCCTTTTTCAAGTAAATTACATGTGCATAGTCATCATTCTTCTTGCTTGAGTACAAGAGGCTGCACACTTTATTTGAGTTGGTAACATATCCCAACCTAGCTTTTTGGAGTTTATGCACCTCAGATTCAAAACTTTGTATGAATCAAGCTCTTTAATATGATTTTGTAAGACAAAATCTCATTTCAAATGCAAATTCTCATGAAATTTTGAATTTCTTTTTCAGCATGAAATTTTATTTTAAAGTGATAAAAATAGCACTAATGAAATTGGATGTGTGTTATAGACCTCTTAAATCACTGCAGACATAAAAAAGGAAGAGTACCATGCCAGCAGCTGGATTCTCAGTAGATGCTTAGAGTAAATCAGCATACAACAAAAATCAATATTATTACAGAAAGTAGAATAAAAGGTGAAAAATGGAATCTCATGGAAACCCATATTCTTATGAGTGTCATATCAGCCTGGAAGGCATTCATTTTGGACAAGTAATCTTAATGTTACAGAATAAAGATTGCTAAAAAGTTGGCAATATTTTGTTATGGAAATGAGAATATTCAGGTTTAAAATAGAGCCGAGCAATTTCTTTTCATCATTGAGTGAGAAGATCAGCAAAACTCACACGGAGCATCTTTCTGCATCTCTGTGGGAATTCTGCTTCTTGTGATCTGCTGCTGCCAGATTTAATGCACTGAATTTATTATACACAAAGTTGTCTGGCTCACAAACCTTTTTAATTTCCTTAGCACAGATGCTGCTTTAAGTTGTTGTTCAACAACATAGAATGGTTAACTAGAGCATGGTTTTGTTCTATATGCCTGACAAATTATATAGGCTATCATATATATTAAATATGCACTAAAAACAAGTGTCTATGCCACTGCATGTTATTTGTATAACAGCCTCTAATTCCTTCTCCAGTTTTCTCTTTAAAACATTCACCGTATACCTTGATTCTCATTGTTGACCTATCATCCTGAGGAAGGCATTGGTCTGATCAAGACAAGAAGTCATTTTTTTCTAGTTGTCAATAAAACATCTGAACAATTAATTACATTAAAACTTTTACTCCATTTACTTATTTGAGCCACAACAAAGCGCAGCCCCAGCTGAGAGCAGAGCACTCTTCTTATTGGGACTGGTGCCATCACTGCCTCAACTGGGTGGTACCAGTGAGTAAACAGGGGTGGGACTGTGCCTAACTGTGTGGCACAGAGCAATTTTTATTTGGGTATATTTTACCTTGCCCAGTATACACAATGCAGGATTACTCAGGTATCATTTATAGACTAACACAGTAGATAGCAAGGAGTGAAATAGCATACACAATAATATGCTTACCAACACCTCTGTGGGGACAAATACAGCTGATAAGCCTCTCAGAGCCAGGTAATTGTCAGGCAGCTGGGGAAGGGTCGGATCTGTTAATTCTTGGAACTGACCAATTCTTGACGTCACTGAGTTCCTGTCTTCTAACCTCTGCTTTGTCTTGTTTGTTTTATACACTTTCCCATCAGTATTTCTCCTCTTGTATTCTTGATCTGCTGACAACTACTATCTCAGCTACTGCATTCATGTTTGGTTTTACATTTCTTGTCTTGCATGGCTCTAGTTCACATTTTTTCTTATTTCTTAATAACAATTTTCTCAGTAAAACTGAACCTTAGCCACAAATCTGTCATGCACCAAACTAGACCTGGATCACGTTCAGCTGAACCCTTAGGGCGTGAGTTACAAAACAAGCAGCATTCACGGCTGAGCAGATTTACTCAATGTTAGTGGTGAGCCTGGATTATACTCTGGCTACCCCTGCTGAGCTCAATGCCTTATCTATTAGGCCACATTGCCTGCATTCAATGGCAGCACAAACATAGCATCATTGCCAAAACCATTGTGCTAAAGAACACCATTAAGATTCCAACATTATTATTCAAGACCTGCAGATGTTATAACTGAGTTACTGAAACCACCTTATTCATTGACTTTTCTGTTATATATTCTGATATAGCCCAACCATATGATCACGTACTCTTTTCTTTTAAATGGGAGTTCTACATTATTTAGCCCTCATTTAGGAAGGAGCTATTCAATATTTTATTTTCTCCCACTTCCAGTGCCTTAATTGTTGTAATAGACAATTATTTATTCCTTATGGCATACCCTGTGAATTTTATCTCTGCAGTTATCTACAGAGCTTAACCATAAAATTTGGCTGTCGCATTCAGGATGGTAAGGACCTCACTTCTAGACCAGAAAACAGTTATGTAACAATTGTTGTTTCCACTCATGCCATTAAAATACAAAATTTCAGCATCAAGCAATCTTCAATACAACCATGGTTTATTCTCGTACTAATAGCAGCCGGTCATCCAGTGTTAATAATCTACAACCCCTTTTTCTTCAAGTGTTGATTGTCACAATAAGGAGAGGTAGTCGGAGTCAGGAAATACCTCACATCTGTAGGAAGTCATTTCAAACTGCAAGCCTATAAAACAGGGTCTGCAACACTGATGTCAAGCAAGTATTTAACTGTTATGTATTCCTCTGTTTGCAGGAATTTTCAATTCCTCCCTGTGCCTTTCCACGGATCCAAGGGAAAGAAAGATGAATTGAGAAATACTGAGGGAAAACTGTCCACAGACAGTTTAATTCACTCTGCCTAAATAAAAATCACAGACCTTTAGATAACAGCTGTTTCCATTACTGACTTTTACTTGAAACTTCTGTTCATAACTTGAGGTCTAAATACTTTTATACTTTGATTACTTTTTCTATGTATACAATCAGGTCCAGTTCTAATTCCAGTCTCTGAGTTCTTGAAAGGTGACATAAAACATTGAATATATATTTTATATAAGCAAGGGATGTTTACAAAGAAAAAAAATATATAAGCAAGGGCTGTTTACCAAGTAAAAATAATTTACAAAGTAAAAGAATCATCACAGTAAAAATATCATCTTCTTTAGTTTAAGAATAAAGCCTTTGTTGTGTAAATCACTTAGATAATGTAAGAAATGGGGGTTAAAGAGGAAGACCTTTTGTCTGAACCAACACAATAAAAACAAGCTGTCTAAATCTCAGGTGTAACTACTGCTCAAATAGGTATTTGTTGTCTACCAGTGCTGACTTCATCATGTCTTCCTTCTTATTTCCAGGAGCCATGTAAACAAGACATCCCCACCCAGATCTGGGAAGTCTTGGTAAGAAGCCAAAACTGTAATTTTACAAGATGGGACTGAATAGGTACCAATTGTCTGCAGAACAATTTAATTTTGCTTGTAACCTTTGGTCCAAGTCAATTGTTTCTTTTGTGTTTCTATTTCTATTATATATGTGATCACTGTACCAACTGCCTATAAATCTTGACTAGTACTTTTCGTTCATGTCAGTATTTCTAAAATACTTATTCTTATCCCTGTGAGTATACAAAAATCATATTGTAATAATGCACCGATATGATTACATTCATGGAAATTTAATAAATACTGGTTTAGCAAAATAAATATGATGTGTATGTTTAATTATCATTCCCATAAATAATGAGTTATACAGATAAAAATTAACTCCCGAAACAGAGACCTATACTGTTTCAGTAGGAAATAAAATCCTCTGCTAGGTCACAATCACATTGGGTCTGACTTTCCTATTTATAATGAAGTTTCTTTTCTCTGATTTATTAGAGAAGTTAGAAAGCACGCTTCTTGGAGTACAGATTCTCAATTAATTCATTCCAAATAATAATGCCATAATTTGTGGATATATTAGTTATTAATGAGAGGCTGTACTTTCCACAAATATACCAAGAATTCTTCATTTTAAAGATTATAGTTTTCACACTTACAGCATCTTTTTCAGCAAAAGCCACATGATGCAGATATTTTGTTATTTGAAGAAATTTCCTAGAGTTTTACATAAACTAAAAATGAGTATGCTCAAAGTTTATTCAAGTGAGGATTATTGATTATTTTCTACATCTTGTGCAGCTCAAGTTCAGTGTCATTCATCTTCTGTACTGTATGCATGGAGTATTGTTTGATAGAGGGTTCTGATTTTTTAATGAGAATTTTGCATTTTTGGCAGTCAATGAGAATGTCTCAGATAATTTATTAACTCCTTTGCTCACAAATTAAACTAATTCAGCTCTGGAGATATCCATGGACTATTTTTTCATGAAACGTGATGCACATTTTCCATGAAGTGATACTCTCCTAACCCTTCATCTTTCTGAAGATATTATGCACTGATAGTCTTCACTTTGCTGATAAGGACCTCTCTGATTTATATCATGCTTACTAATTTAACTATAAATACCAATTAGCTAGCTGAAGTTTGCAAATGTGTAGTAAAATAGTCATTGTAGCAAGGATGTATTTGTCAACACAAATAATTTATGCCTTTTAATAACAAAAAATATTAATATCAACTGTCCATTGTTTGTGTCTTGTTCACTGTCTCAAGTTCAGCTTTCCGTGGGGCAATTACAGGTATGTTTGCTGGAATGAATAAATGAAATATCATCACAATTTAGCAGGAAGCAGTAGGAGGTGCAAGTGGAAAGAACACAACCTGAGGTTTGCATTAACTGAGTGCAATCTTTACAGTGGATCCTAAGAGTTTAAAAATAAGAAAATTAAATTTATATAGTATGCCATCAGAAGGCAAATTACAAATATAATCCCATGAAAAAAAATATATAAATGAAGATCATCCTGAAGCTTTTCCTGATGTGAGCATTGTTAAGGTATGAGTTTCCATAGACCTAGGTGTTTTGGTTTTGTTTGGTAGGGGTTTTTGTGTGGAGTTTATTGGGTAGTGTTTTAGGGGGAGTTTGAATGGTTGTGGATGTTTGGGGGGGTTTTGTTTGTTTTGATTTGGTTTTTTACTCTACCTCTTCTTTAGCAAGTTAAGCATTTTGAATATTTGAAGAGTTTACCTCTTGTTATTAAAGCAATTCTCTACTTAAAAGACTTGTTGATGGCTTATGTTTTTTTCATTCCTGGGCCCTCTGCAATCCTACTGATCTAATGAATCTAGGTTCGATTACAGGAACCCGTCAATGTAGAACTGACTCAGAGTTGCTATTCAACTTCGTTATTAGACTTTACTTTGCAGCTATATAAGAGAGTTTGGAGGAGATGAGGGAATTATCTGCAAATTGAATAAACATGTTTTGTTAAGTAACCAAATTTATGAAGGTCTGTGTAAGTAAATTACTGCCTTTTAAGGTAGTTTATTTGGCTGAGTCTTTCCACATCCATTCTGAGTAAAAATGCTCTCTTTAAAGTACTGTAAATCAAAAGGTCCCCTAAATCACCTTGCAGACTTCTCTTCTGTCAAACAGAACAGGATTAAAGCTATCAAGAGTATCCCAAAGGATATGTCTTTCTAAAATAAACAAGTATTATGATTTTCATGTTTATGACAATGTAAAAAATTATTGATTCATGCAAAGGCAGCATAGAGGCTTTCAGAAAAGTATTGAAAAGGATTCTGAATTAGAATGATGAAGTACCTATTGCCTAATGCCTGATACTCTATGGCAGAAAACAGATCTCTATCATTACAGTACACACAGTAGTCAGTCTCTTGCTAAAATATGTTTAGCTTTATTTATTAAACAAACTTGACTTTCATTTGCCTTTCCCATTTTCTTCTCCTTTTCTATTATTATAGGATCTTTCAGAGCCATTTGTATTCAAAACAAGATATTAAGACTGTACAGTGTTTCCTGCTAGATGAGTGGTTTTAAAAGTCCAGAGAAATGTAGAACAGCAGGTAGCATGTATCTGGTGAGGACTTACTGGTTGCTTTCTCTAGCAAAGTTACGTGATTTTATAAGTGTAGTCTTGCTCTTTCATTTGGGTACTTCTAATGATATAGTTTGGATTTTTATGCTGCAGTTACTGAAAATAGCTTAAATATCTGGTATATGAATTGTTATTTTAATACCTCAATGTATGGCCATGACAGAATCACTTCATCCTCCTGTAAATGTCAAGGGGTGTAGCTAAAAGAAAGCAATCAGATCACCCAGAATTGTTAATAACAGTAAAGACTGACTGGACTGAGAACAAGACAAATAATATCTTGGGATGTTACTGCAGAAGGAAATGGAAAGGGGGAAAGGAAACATCACACAGCACTAAGAGAGCTAAGCTCTAGAAAAAGGTTTCATAAAAGAGGTCAATATTCCGTTTCTACTCACAACACTAAACAGTATACTTAATAATGCCAGAACAACAACCTTTGCTATTGTGCTAGAGACAAAGATAAAAACATCTGGTTGAGGCTTTGAAAATCAGCTAGAGAATTTAACTATACAATTTCCAGTATTTGTTTGTATGGCTTAAGGTTGTTGGATTTTTGGGGGGTTGGTTTTGGGGATGGTTTGGGGGTTTTTTTGTGAACTTTAAACAACTTAACCACATGCTTGTCTCAGTCATACTTAAAGCCACAGAAAAAACATCAAAGTCATTTCTAGCTGCTTCTTCATAGGTCTAAAAGAAAATTAAGATATTTTCCCCTGGTATCTCTAGGTTGCTGAGTACCACTCTTGACTTAAAAAGAAAGGAAACAGCCTAATAACATGCACACTGGAGTATACTTAGCTATTCATAACTTATAACGTCTTTCAGAGAAAATAGGTTTCATAACCTAAAACATTAGGCTTAATTCAAATTCTCTTCCTTCCTTCTAACGCACCACAGAACAACGCATGTCCATGAGTGCACACACACATTGATTGGGGGAGATTTTTCTTCACCCTGGAAAAAATTATTAGACAAAAAAATATTAAACAGTTGCCCATCTGACAAGTATGGCTACCTGGTTTCAAAAAGGAAATCAAGTGGACGTGTTTATGAGCCCGTACACTCATCTGTCACATGAGTTTCCACTTTACTGATAGAAAGATGGGGAAAATTGCTGAATGGAATCACAGCTGTATAAATACACAAAAACTAAGGTAGTTTTCTGCACCAAAGAATTAACTCATCATGTACTCAATCAAGATTTTATTCTTCTATCTTAGTAATTAGGCTAAAGATAAAATGTACTTTCCTCTTGCATTTCTGCGCTTTTTTGTACAAATAAAAATGCTGTCCTCTGATACACTTCCTCTGTAGTTCTTACTTAGTTTTACAAAGCTTAATTAACAATTTATTCTAGAATAACTTACTCTATGTTGCATTGCATGGAAAAATCTTAGCACGAAAGACTGCCACTATTATTTTGTAAATTTTTTCTTTTTTCAAGTAAGGAAACTATCTCAAATGAAATTAATTGTGAGAAAGCATGTCACAAAAATCTAAACAAAACAAAACAAAAAGCAAGGAAATCCCACAGAAGTATACAAGCCAATTTTCTCAAGGTGGAAGCTGCTGCCATAGAGCATATAACAGCAACAACATGGATTCCCAGCTCTGTGCCAGTACATAGCCATATTCTTGACCCACGTTTGCACAGCAGTGTCACAGCTCCTCACCCTCAATATTATGATTTCATGCACAGATTCTCCCACTTCATCATCTCTGTCCTTGCCTCTATATTCCAAATGAAAAGTACAAGTCTTCTGCAATCAGAGCAACCTGAGGAACTAGTTATGTATATATCGCAGTAATTTACCAGTAAATATGATTTGTTGTATGTACAAGATTTTCTTACAGACTAGATACAATCTTCTTTACAGACGATCCCCCTGCTGTCACTTTAAAGTGGTTGTATTGTCTCACTGGTGCAGGTAATACGACTTAAAACAGCTACTAATCACCTTGAAATATCCTAAAATAAAATTTAAACAAATGAAAAAAAATGAAAAGGACTGTGTACTTATATTGCGTATGAAAAATGCATTGTTTTGTACTTGAGGTTTCTTGGGAATGAACAAAACGAAGATGGATTTCCAATGCAAAGCCCTAGATTCAGAAGATGTAGCACTTAATACTAGTTTCAACAAAATCTGAGGATCACTGAAAGACTCCTGAGGCTATTGGGTTTCTATCAACAATTTACAGACTACTGAGAGTCCGTAAGTTACTTTCAAAATGAATTTATCTCTAAAAAGCATAATATTTTCAGTAGGCTTTAGTGTGCCAGAAAGAGTTCAGATATTAACGGAAAAAGAACTCTCAAACCATACGAAAACCAGACTGGAATACCTCCTTGATGGAAATGATTAGCCAGTCTGCAGCAACAAGAATCCTCAGTTCATCAAGATACACAATGAGAATTTTGAACATAAACAGGGGAGATGTATTGCTTTAATCTGAGGTAAAATACTGCTAGCAACAACATTCAAGATTTTAGGTAGGGGTAACATCCTAGTTTCAAAATTACACTGCAATTGCACTGAGAAATAGAATACTTTGTTGGAATATTTGTTGAGGGGTGTTAAGCTTCATGAATGTTAGAGATTATTTCTGCTGCAGAGAGAAACTAGGACTGACAAGCTAAACAGTGTTTAAATTTGTGTGTGGGCAGAGTGTATTCTGCTACAGCCTTTACCACTGGAATTCTGCAACAGGCCTGGCTGCAAGCCAGTATCCATGATCCCTCGAAACACAATCAGTAGGCAGAAGACCCACTTCTTGGGCTGTTTCCGTATTTTTTTGGAGGGGGCTAATAGTGGAATTTGCACCTCAGCCAGCTGGCTAAACACTCTCTAAATGCTCTAAAAGGTATCTGAGATCAAGAAGTCTACCAACCCCACTTATTAAAAAAAAAAAAAATAAAAAAAAGAGATCCCCTCCTCATTTGCACTTCTTGCTACTTCTATTATGTTAATTTCAAATGTTTTTTAACAAAGAAGGTCTAATTTTGTGCCTATTGCAAACCATTCCCTGTGAAATAATGAAAGCGTCACACACATACAATAGTAGTACTTAGCTCTAAAGGAATGGGCTATCGGACTGGTGGAAGCTTCATATCTTATTTCTATAGTCCTAGATAAAAGGGATAATTTGAAGTGTATTGTTGTATAACACTGATATTTTGATTTCATGCCTATTCTTTGTTTTTCCTATGTAACATATTTCATTTCAGATAATAGTATTAGCATGAGAAAGCAATCTTAGTATTTGGAAAGGTAGAGATATCTGACCTTATTTTTAGGGACAGAGTTTGTGACAATATTTATCAACAAGATTGTCCAAATTTCCCCAAGCAAAAATTTGCTTTTTATTTCATTACTATGAACTTCAAAGTCATTTTGGCTGGACTTTCTGTACTCCAAATGCCTACATCAAATGACTTGTTTGCACATACTCAAGGAAACCTTCTGACCAAACAAGATCAGGGTAAAAGATCTTGTCTTGACAAACTGACCAAAACAAAGCAATAATCCAATTAAGGTTTACAAACTGTGTGCATTGGTGCAGAAGATTATTTTGCAGATTCATTTCACTCACTCTGAGAACATTTGAACAGATTTAATTTAATCTCTCAGACACATTTTACCTCTTCCCAATATGTTATAGATGGAAAGAGTGAGAAGGTCTGTCTACTTGCAGTACTTGCTGTAGCTAAATTACTGGGTGGGGGAAGAAAAAGAAGAAAAAACAGCTCAAATATGCTATTGGAATACTGCTGGATTTGGGTAGCTTAATTATCTGCAAATTGCAGCTGCAGCTGTCACGGGTTTTGTGTTAATTCCTTTCCTTACTGCTCTACACCATGCTGTGTGCAGGCTCTAGGTCCAAGAGGAACACAGAAATAAAATCTGCCTGGTGTTTGCAGTGTCTCCATCTAAACATCAAAAAGCAGATAGATACCTTCATTAGCTGTAAAGACACCAGCAATATCAGAGGTGGGAAAATGGGGGACAATGATCCTAGGTGACAGATTGGGACTGAAGCTTTGGAAACTACTGTTGAGGGAGTACACATGATGAGTGCTATTGAGTGAGGCCACAACAGATGACAGCGAATAATACATGATACTCTAATGATACCTATACAACCATAAAAACTAGTAAGGCACATCTATTTATATTAAAACAGGACCAAACAGCTTTAGTCATTTCCTGGGGTGTTTGTCTTCTCAACTTTAGTACCATTTTTCCTGTTTCCCCTTTCCCCAACCCAAATATATTAAGTGTATGTGCACATATCCACAAGAAAAAGAACTACATGAGTTATTAACAGTGATATTTGCTATGACTGAGTTATGGTCTCTACACAAAGCAATGTTTCAGCCCTTTTGTTAGACTATCTCCCCAAAATATCCAGCAGAATGAAATTAGCTGATAACAATATCTTTGAACTAATTTTAGGAAAATATCCTTTGTCAGTGTCATCCTTCCCTCTAGTGATATTATTAACAACCACAGATTTAACTGTTATTGAAAATTTTGCATTCAGTTTTAATTGATGACTTTACAGTATCATTAAGCTAAGCTGTTAACAATTTATTGCTCATCTTATTGTAAACAGGATGAACAATTACACTAAGAAGGAGAGCAAACCATTCACAAGTTTCTTCTTTTTATAATTTGCATCAGCAAGTTTGTTTGTTGTGATCATTCAATAACATTGCAGAGACTGGAGGCACATGTCATGAGTTCTTATCAACAGTTTGCTTCTCCCATGTGCCACTCTAGGCTTCAGGCTGCATGTTACTATGTTCTGTTGTTCAGAATTCATAATTATACTTCTACAGTACTTCAAACAGCAGCACCAGGAACACAAGAACAGTTTCAGAAGATATTTTTAATCTTGTAATCAAAAAGGTTGTTTGTTTGCGTTTGAGGAGGACTTAAGAATGTTATTTCATTAGAAATAACTCTGGTTAACATTTTCTTGGGATTTAATTTCAGATTAGTGTTTATTTATGAAATACACTGTTTTGTAGGAAATATAATTTCCCACAAAAGTATTCTATTTGCATAGAATTAAAGCTGATAACAGATGATGAATGTGATTTAAAAAAATTACCTATAGTCAAGTTAAGTTCATCCTGGGAATCCAGACATATGTTTGAATTTCAAAGTCATCCATAAACTCCAGGAAAAATCTTTATCAAAAGCTATGTAAAAATTACTGGAATTAATGGGGTTTGCATATCCTAATGATGTACATCTACACTAAGATTTTCTTCAGCCTGTTTGTCACATGATTTTAACTATAGATTTCTGGGGTTTATAAATTCAATTCAGGGGTAACCGACATATTTAACCACTACCCTTTCTATTTCATTAATGCTAAAATTAGTTGAGATAAACCGCAGTATTTTTTTTACTCAAAATATAATAGTATAATTTGACTTTGTTTTGGGATTAGGACTATTAATTCCAAATTAGTTTTTTTAAAGTTTCCTAATTGTTCCTATGGAAGTAAGTAGAAAAAAGTTTCTTAAAAACAAAAATACATGCTTCTACAGTCTCAAAATTATCCACATTAGGAACACTGAAGTTAAATTTTATCATGCAAGCATTAGAGAAAAAAAAGTTTTGCAGAGTTTGATGGACACAAGTCTTATGTGCATCTTACTGTTTATAGTCCTTGAGGTCTTTCTTTTCACATTTTTTTAGAGTAGTCCATCTCATTTTCTTTTTGATGTATTTTAAACAACTCAGTAAACAATATATTGCAACATCTGGATAATATAAGATTAAAATTGATTTCTGCTTGAGGTTAGCAGTGCTACAGAGTGTGAATACAATTCAACTCATCTCAGAAGCACTCACAGCACCAGATTGGGAAAACTTAAACTTTAGTATCAGCGTGATTTTCAATTTTTTTATGGTGTTTCTCAAATAGAATTTTTACACAAAGATTATTTGTACTACAAGTAAGAGTATTATATAAAACTGGCTCTTCCTAAATTATTTGCACAACTGCTAGAGGAACTGAACTGTTCTGGGTGGAAAAAAATCTGTCAAAAACCAAATATCATAACTACAAGGAAAATATGAAGTTCTTATGTTAGGAAAATTCAGAAATTACTAGGCAAACAAAATGAACACAGCTTCAGATTTCCACCAGTTTGTAAGACTGTTAGAGATACAGTCTTAAAACAGGAACAAGCTTAATGTACTGTATATCACTAACTACAAGAGACCACACGCAGAGCCCCAAAAACCTTCTCAATGGTAGGTTTATTGATCATATGTCAAGAACTGCTGTCTGTCTTAAACTGCATGCATTCTCTGATTTGGTAAAATAAAAATGGGAGCAAAATACCAGCTCAGAGCCCTCCTCTCCCCTGCTTTCTATGGCCACTCCCCAAGGAACTTTAAACTTAATAGCTAGAAACTTATAAAATCAAAGAAGTAAAGAAAATACTCTCATGGTTTGACAGTTTCTAGTCACACACTTGAGAAAACACTATACATTTCAGCCACAAGGAAATAAAGAGCCAAGTGAACTACCATTATCAGCACCATCTGTCATACAAGGCAAGAGACAGTACATATTCCTTCCTCTTAATCTGAATTAATTGACTCCAGGTGGCCCTCCACAGGAGTGATGGTGGGAGGAATCATGGATTTAAGGGTTTTGACAGGTCCTATAAAATATCAGTGCATTCAAACACTTCTGTGTACTAGTGTTGCCAGCTTATTTTTCAAAAGATTTTTGCTAGCTGAAGCACTGAAAGACACTGATCTCACCTTTTAGATTACAGATGGAGCAATTATTTTCTTTGGGGGGAAAAAAAGTATAATGTGAGCCAAAAAGGTTAAATTTCAACAGGAACCAGTTCATGGAATCCTAAGGCTATATGCATAGGGAAATTACCACTATGCTAGAGGGATAAACAAGACACGTGCTATAAATCCCTCTACAGATATCCAGTGAACTCACACATCCTGTTACTACATTTTTGTTTCACCACATATACAAGCTTTTAGTGGAGTGCAGGCTAGTTTTAAACTACGGCAATGTAATAGCAAGTGGCAACGCCTCAAAAGTGACTCAGTGACTTAGGACTTCATTGTGTATTATATAGTCACTTGGGAAAAAACATTACATAGTCACACCGGTAAAAAACCTGAGCTTGCATATCTTTAAAATTCTCTTATTCAGAGCTCAAGAAACAGTAGAAACCGTGCAGTGTCAATGTACTATTTCCCACATTGCAAAGAGAGTAGTTACCTTTCGTACAAGTATATTCATTTATAGTCTGTAATCAAATATCCTACCTTAATCCAGATACAATTTTTAATTGAGATATTAATAAAACTCAGAAATAACCTTGGACTGTCTAGACAATACACAGAAATATATTTTGTGTCACTGTTTTTAGTTTCTGATCACATTTTTGCTGATAGTCTAGAGCTTTACAGATCTGTGTCTGTCAAAGCACCTCCTTTCATACAAAATTTACCCCACTAAATTTTAAACAGATGGAGAACAGAAAGAAACAATTATCACTCATAACCAGGGCTGGCATAGAACAGATTGGGTTGACATGGCCAGATGATTCTGCTCCTTGTTGATTATGATAATTTTTTTCCCAACTGCGACTCAAGTTCCCATTTGAACCTAAAAGGTGAGCAAAATATGCAAGCCAATAAAGTGCAATAGATTCCCTAGGCATTTATTTTGCGTGCATTGAAATGATGCATCTATATCTACTTTGCAGCAAAACCTTCCTTCCCATAAGACAACTAAAGCAAAGTGTCAAATATAAACAGAATTTTGAGATCTGGTCAGTTCTTAGCCCTTAATCTCTCATCCAGTCTACAGCCACTTTCCATACTTTTGAAAAAGTATACTTAAATCTCATCTATTGTGATATAGTAATAGAGAAATCACGAAGGAGAACTTTTGATCTTTCAAAATAGTCTTGAGAATGTGTCTTAGGACAACCTCCAAACTGATAATAGTCAAAATGTATTGTGGAAAGCCAAGAATACATAATCCCCATGGGGAATTTCAGGAAAATATCTGCTGTATAAAGATAGACTGATTACAAAAACCTGGAAAGCTAATCTTTAAAAAAAATTACCATTTTTCCCATATCATGATATCCTGTTACAACATAAAAAATAAAGGAAGAGTAAAACAATCTGTCTCTCAAAGAGTTCCTAAAATCCTTCAGTTATAAACCTCAGACTGAGCCCAATAGAAAAATTTGTTATTTTAAAGAAAATGTAATAAGCTGGGGTTTATACCAGGAAAGCAACCTAGTCTAGGAGGTGTGGGATGCTAATAATGAGATTTCACCAGGAAATCTGGAGATTGGTTTATTACCTACTTATATGTTATTTGAGATCAGATCCTATTTATAAATTCAGGCACATTGTCTGCTAGGTCATTCCAATTACTCGGTATATAATTCAGCTCCTGAATCAATTCTGTCAAGATGAAGATGATGCACTTGATGAGATCCTATTTGCTGAACAATGGTGTACAGAATCTTCCTTAATAAAAGAAATAAAAAACTCTGTGAGTACATAAGACAAAGTGGAAAGTCACTGTACAAATTCAGGTCTATTTTCTATGCTATCGTGACTCACAGCCTAGCATTTGCATGGTAGAGTGTTACAGATGGAACTGTCAAAATCAAGTTTTCATTATAGAGCATGACAAATGTAGTTCTCACAGGAGAAATTTCTCAGCATAAAGAAACCTAATCTCTCTAATTTTGACATTGGTGTCTATACTTTTATAAATAGATCGAGAAAACTAGAAGGGAAAAGATTCACTGCTGACTAATTTCCGTTTCCTCAACTTCGCTCTAATTACTACTTCTTTTATAAGGGTGTGACACCATATCACCTTCTTTGCCACCCATCACTAAATAGGAATCGAGAAGAGGAGGAGGCAGAAATGCCCATGACTTAAAATGCTTCTCCCTCTTATAAACAGCTGGTTTCTTCTATTTCTGTTCTGTACCACAATGGTACCCAGCTGATGAAACGTGGCAAGTAGTACAAGCAAGATCTGTCAGACGTAAGTCAGCTTGGCCAAGTTCAACTCTCTGATTTTTTTGTCTTCAGAGTCTCGCACGTATTTGGAAAATATGACTAAAGGGACTGTATTGCAGTTATCTCTTCCTGGTTTCCTTGATCATTTGATGAGGAATCAGCTTTATCTCCAGTTCTCCCACAACAGAGATGTCTTACCAACATTCTCATAGATTTTTTTTTATTTTATTTTGTGTTGTCACCTACTTGAATTGCAATAAAATATCCTGTCTCAGCCAAGCATTTGCCTATGCTAGTCTTAAACCTTAGCATCCTTAAACTTTGGGGTTGTGATCTTCTTTGAGTATGGTGGCATCATTGGCTCAGGAGCTAGCTAAGATAGATGGGAAGGAAACCAAATTAGTGGCTGAAATTTAGGAAGTGCATCTAAGCACCAGTGTACTAAAGTTACCAAACTGGGCAGCAGGAGCCAGCAAAGCTGAAGACAGGTAACTGCTCAGAAGTGGCAAAGAGGTTACTACAGTGAACTGTAGACTCATTGCAAAGCTTGCTTTCAGAAAAAAATGGGAACTTCTGTTTTCATTTCCCAGCATAAAATACAGAACAAAACAAAAAGGTAGAATCCACTTATACATTTCTTCTTCCATAAAGAGATTTCTGTGTTTATATGCCTATCAAATATATGTGTTTCTCAACTACACATAATTGACTCGGGCACCTGCTACATATGTATATGAAAGAGAATCTCTATCCATCCAGTAAGACAGTTTTGTTCAGAGACTACCACACAGGCCAAAACCAGCAGAGCAACATTCTGTTCCAGTTTCCACTTTCATCTTGGTCTTTTAATCCACTTTCTCTTTATCCCAAGGTCAGAAATTATATTAATTAATGCATTATTACTGACAACATTTATTTATAAATATTTCCCCTCAACAGTACCTCTAAAGATAAAAGATGAAAGGAAGTGTCTGTTTCGTGCTGTATTTCAGAAAATGAGATTTACGGATAGACAGTAAAAACTATGCAAGAAGATATTATTTATTATATAAAACATAACTAATATTTTTTTCTCCTTAGCAAAAAAACCTGCAAAGATTACATAAAACACAGAATCACAGAATCATAGAACAGGTTGCTTTGGAAGGGACCTTTAATAATCTTTTGATTCCAATCCTCTGTCATAGGCAAGGACAGTAACTGGCCACTAGTTTCTAAAGATACTTTCTCTCCCAAAATTCACAGCTGGAGACATAAAGTATAAATGTGTTCAGAAAAATAAATTTTTCAACTATATTTTCATTTATTAATATAAACTAGTACTCTTCATCTGCTATACCACTTTTTCAGATAGAACACAAGAATCTTTCTGAAATAATGCCATGAAATTCACATTTGAGATATAGGAATCTAATGCGAAATGCACATGTATATTGGAGGATCAAGTATTCTTAAGTACTGTACAAGACCACATTGTTTTTCATTGCAGTC
The DNA here is from genome assembly GCA_033558105.1 of Coccyzus lansbergi. Taxonomy (NCBI): domain Eukaryota; kingdom Metazoa; phylum Chordata; class Aves; order Cuculiformes; family Coccyzidae; genus Coccyzus; species Coccyzus lansbergi. Next base: position 1,655,295 of record JAUMJK010000128.1, read on the forward strand.
ATTCACATGGGGGAAAAAGTAGGCTATAAGGACTTCCAGTAAAGGAAAATAAATAAAACACAGAGATTCCACTAGAGCAGGAATCAAGAAAATTACCAAGATATGACAGTATCCTTAATGAAAGCGGGAAATAATTCACTCTGTTCTTTGATCTCATCCCTTAAAATTACTGATGTCTTGAAACATCTTTCTCATTATAGTCTAACATCTGGCCCAATTAAGAAACTTGGCAATAGTGTGACTACATTTTTACAAAGTTGAATGTTACAGTAGAATATTTGTATTGTTACCTATACTAGTAGAGTTAAATTACATGGTTACATTGGTATTCCAATATATTATTCCATTTCCCATTCAGGAACAAATCTTGTGTCTTGACAACTGGAAGAACACATGCAGGTATAATTTATGAATTCTGGTTAATAATAAAGTCATTATGCTACTAACTATTTCACTGGTAAGTGAATCCTTGAACCAAGTCTTAATATATCACACACTTAAAATAGAAGGGACTATACAACAGAGGACACAAATCTTTGCACTGTATGGACAGTAAAAAGATGTTTGAAGAAGAGTAAAGACAGATTTTATTAAATTGGGGGTTAGTGGCCAAGAGGAGTGAAAAAAAAACCCAAACAAAACAACCATTTAGTGCTAGCAGCCGTTGGTATATCACTGAGACAGCTGCACAAGGGTTTAAGTCAGACCCTATTGGTCAATTTCTTTCAACATTAGTACCTGTTAGAGAGAGCATCTGAGGAATCATTAAATTTGCTTCTACCTATGAATATATCTGAAAAATGTTTTCAAGTCTATGGTTTCCCTGGGACAAAAAGAGGGGAGTTTTCCTGCCATATTTTCTGAGTGCTAGGACTACCTGTATTCACAGTACTCAGTCAGAAAGCAAATTATGAATTCTGATTGTTTTAAACAATTGCCCTTTTCTCATTTACTTGCCACAAGCTACTTCTAATGATCCAACTGCATCAATGTACTTCAGAAGATAATCTTGACAGTGAGTGAATGGCTCATAGAAGAATTAGGGGCAATGAGGGATACTGTTTGTGTTACATACTTAGAAAGTTGTCCCCAAAAATTTAAGTATTTTGGTTTACCACTTCAGGATTCAGTCAGTGAGCTATTGCAAAGAAACATAGATTTGATCTTTTCCAGCTTGCATAGTTCCATTTGAGGAGTCAATCCTATCTTATGACAGTAAGAAAGAGAACATATATTTCAGGAGGAATGATTTCCTTATAATTGGGGACACTGTCAGCTAAAGAAATCAGTTTTAAAGAAATCAGTTTTCTTCAGAGCTAGTTGTTTACTTTCTTATTCAACCCACAGCCTTTGCTTATAATGTTCTCATACCTCCCTACATTTACATTCTGCTGCAGTTTTAAGGAAAACAGAATCACAGAATCACAGAACAACCAGGTTGGAAGGGACCCATCGGATCTTCTAGTCCAACCATTCCTACTAACACTAAACCAAGTCCCTCAAGACCTCATCCACCCGTGTCTTAAACACCTCCAGGGAAGGGGAATCAACCACCTCCCTGGGCAGCCTATTCCAATGCCCAATGACCCTCTGTGTGAAAAACCTCCTCCTAATCTCCAGCCTAAATCTCCCCTGGTGGAGCTTGAGGCCATTCCCTCTCATCCTGTCCTCTGTCACTTGGGAGAAGAGGCCAGCTCCCTCCTCTCCACAACCACCTTTCAGGTACTTGTAGAGAGTAATGAGGTCTCCTCTCAGCCTCCTCTTCTCCAGGCTAAACAACCCCAGCTCTCTCAGCCGCTCCTCATAGGATCTGTTCTCCAGCCCCTTCACCAGCCTTGTCGCTCTTCTCTGGACGTATATATAGCTCAAAAAACTCTGGATAGGCAGGTAGCCACTTCCATTGTGAGTCTTCTGTCGCAGTTACGAAGTTTGAATTTGCTGTTAGGGCTCCAAATCAAGATGTCTATTTGACAGAGACTTCAGAGGGAAGTGTGCTGAACTAGCACTATCCATCTAGAACATCATGTTTCTTACCTTGTTCACGCTTCAGTTTCCCAACAGTGGCATTTCTGCCCACACACATCTTGCCAATACCTGTGATGACAAGAAATAGGCATAACATTTAAAGAAATCAAAGGTTGGAAGTCAGTGTAATCATGTCTGTGGGAGTGTGTGCAAACTTCAGTACCAGTATTTGTAGAAATAAACAGGTGTTTGCTTGTCAAATCAGTTATAATATCCACAATAACTACTTTACACAGACCAGCATGTTCTTCTGTGAGGTAAACAGATGGCATCACATTTTCCCACCTGATGCAAACACTTTTTAAAAGCTTTTGCAAATATTGCTTCAGGAGAGTTAACAGTGTCAAATACAAACATGTTTGGCACATTTCTTCAGTTCTAATTCAAGGTATTGATGCATTTGCTCTTTATCCATATGCCTCAAGACATACATTATGCCTCAGATATGATGTTTGATTATAATTGGGCAGTCTTCAAGTCAGAAGTACTTCTGTATCTTCTTCTGCTATCAATGTAACTGGTAACAAACTTACTTCTCCAGAAACCCATTTTACTTTAATCATAAACTTTCTCCATATTTCAAAATTCTGCTACTGCAGCTTAGATCTTCCAAGTACACAGTAGGCAATACATTCACCTCCAGTGTGGCTCATGTGCTTAACAGGGAAGCATTCACTTAGGTATTTCTAGGATTAGGGATTGTATACAGCTGTGATCCAGTTTTATCCTGCATCCAGGACAGCCCTGGTGTCAGGTTTTGTTGGTTAAAGCTCTGTTTGGTTATAAGCAAAGCATTTTAAGGTTCTAGGAGAGTACAGAGTACTTCCTCCTCAGTAGCAAGACAATGCCTGGATGTCCAACTATGCACTAGCTACTCAAATGTGTAACATGACCAAGTGAGCCTTTTCTAACAGCAGCACATGCGAGAGCTGCAATGCCCATTATGGGGACCAGCATACAGACACTTCTCTGTGCCTGAAACAAAACCTCTCTGACAGTCAGGATGTCTTTTAGCTCTCATGAAAGGACAACAATTAAAATCCCACTGTGAACAAAGCCTCAGTCATCTGTCAGTGATGTCTTGTAAATTCCATGTGCTTAGATCTTAGATTGATGTTTGCTACAAGTCTTGGATTAGACATAGAAAATCTTACTAAAGAGTTATTTCACTGGACAGGAAACACCTTTACTAATTCCCTAAGTGGCAGCTGAATATTATTTACTGACCTTGTCACAGTACGCAAGTCATGGTCGTTTCCATTCCTTCTGCCTTTTTCATTTGATTTTCTTTTCACAAAGGAGACAAGTGCTCTCTGCTTGATTACTTGTAGGAGCTTGTGTCAGAACCAGCAGTTGTACATGGAGGACAAAGGTGTACAACACCACACAAAATTACCAGCTGACAGATTTGGTGAGATTCATCCCAATTCAAACTTCCTTTGTCTAAACTATCTTGCTAGACTTGCTTTACCTTATTAAGGAGAAAGAGTCATTGCTGAGTACACAGCTAGTGTTACTTTGTTTAGACTTATTTTCCTTTGAAAGTATACTATATTGATTATATTGGCTATAAAGGTTGACTAGGGCAATTATCTCCTCATGTAGACACTAGGATGAAAACAGGTCTCTGATCAAAAGATCTTACTCAAAAGGTAAGATTCTTATTACAAAGAGGTATGTAATATACAAGGAGTCACAACTGCAAATTCCCGGACAATTGATGTAGATACTGTCACAAACAGCTCAAAAGGCAACAGCTACAAGTCAGTGCCTGTTCTTAACCTAATATGCTTGCTGTTCTCTGGGTTGTTGGGGTTTTTTTCACATCAGAGTTTGACTGGAAGGAACTTTGAGGTAGTGGTTTTACAGCAATTTAAAACCAATGGCAAGCAAACTGCAACCAGACACACCTAAATTAGGAAAGTTTCCTTTTAAACCTGCCAAGCAATTCAAAACAAAATGGTATTCCTGAAATTAATAAATATTTCCAGAACCCTGTAGAACCTGTTTCTTGGGAACTTTGACTCTAACCTTTACCTCCTCACAGAACAGACTCAGTAAGAGAGAAGGATGTTTCATGTAAACCACCTTGGTGATCTGGTGATCCTGACCTGTAGCTTAATCTAAAGCACTTTAAGGACTATATCTCCTTCATTAGACATCCACCTGTGTCCCCCTACCAGCCACCAGAGAGAATTCCACCCCCTACAAAATTCTTCTAGTCCCCAGAAAATCTTTCATTCTCCCTTTCATTTTCAGAAGCCAGGGTACCACTGCAGGACTAATGGTCCCCATGCTCTACCCCCAAATCCACAGTTTTTGTTGTATGTCCAAGAAGACAAATATAAAACGGAAGATAAGAAAGCAATCAGGAGATTGTACCACTGAAGATCTTTCCTGTTTTCCAAATCACTCTACACAGTATTGTCTGAAGGACTTCAGGGGAAAAAATAGAAAAAAAAAGAACTTTCTTTCATGCAAAATTGCAAGATTTTAATATTTTTTTCTCAACTTTCACCAGTTAAAAATGGGAACATATTTTCATTTCTCTCAAAGGAGAGGTGGCAGGGTCAGTGTCAAATCTCATTTCCCACAAAGCAGAACAGAAGGTGCATCTCTGTCTCATGCATTTCAAGAGATAATGTGGAGGGGCCTCTCCTCTTTATATGCCAAGTTTGGAAAACATTTCCAAATGTGGTCATCAGAACTTTCATTTTCTACAGAGTAATTTTGTTTCAACAGCCAAATATTTCATCATTTATTCTTTCTGATTTTGTTTTTAATCTACTTTGGATATTACAGATACTGCTAAAGTAGCAGAGAGAGAGGACGTTGCAGTGTTGATGCCTGACTCTATAGACATTTTCTTCAAAAACCACAGTAAGAAAACAGAGTAAGACTAAAGAAGTACCATCAGGAAACCAGAAGTTTGCCATGCAGCACCTTCACAATGTCTTTGACAGGTGGAAAGACTTTAAAGAAGAGTTGGCATCATCTTTTCACGCACTTCTCTCTCAGCTGCATGAGCAGTACAAAGTAAAGGACTAAAGTCAACGAATATTTCAAAACAAAGCAGCAGAAAAATGAGCAACCTCAGGTCCTGACACGTGTTCATTAGCAGAGCACAGTGCTTAATTTGCATTGACTCTTTCCCTGGCTTCCTTTAATAGCAAAAATAAAATACAGGACATTGCAAGGCAGAAAAGAAGACTATTTGCAAGCAGAGATGATACATCTACAGGAATACAGGGTCAGTGCTGTGGGAATCAAAATGCTCAGAATTCAACAGTAATACAGATTCAGTGTCAAATGAAAAGTCTAAAATAAACAATGAGATTAAAAAAAAAACACCAGCTGACCGCTGCTAATCAATTTCTTTTTAAAATGTGATAAAGATTTAATCTCCGTTTCATTGCGGTAGGAAAACAAAAATGAAAAATAAAGACATTCAGACAGTAGATTAAAAAAAATTTTGAGAGCACTGACTGAAAGCACAATGACAATGTTTACTCTCTTCTTGAGTAAATTTATAACTGAACAGTCATTGGCAATAACAAATGCTGTATAATTCTGTGAGCACATACTGTAGTGCTGCTCAGTTCTGACAAAACCTGTTGACTAAGCAGTTTCAGACATTTCACACTCATGTCACTAGCAATCAGGACAGGAGAAATCAGGAACAACAGTGAAAAAAAAAAAAGAATATTAGCAGAGAGTTATTGTGAAGGACAGCAGGACCATCTTGATACAGAAGAAATCTACTGGCAACTTCTGTACCTTATTCAACCATCAGTTACTGGTCATACCCTCTTTCAGCTTAAAACTATTAACCCTCATTCTATCATCAAAAAAAGCCCCTTCCGAACTTTTCTGTAGACCCTCTTTAAAAATGCTGTAAGGTCTACCCAGAACCTTCGTTTCTCTAGGCTAAACAAGCCCAACACTCTCCAGCCGTCTGACATGTTCATGGTTCTCCTCTGGAGTGTCTCAAACAGATCCATGTCCTTCCTCTGATGAGGGTTCCAGAACTGAATGCCAGGCTCCAGGAGAGCTCTCACTAGAGAGGAAGAATCATGTCCCTCAACCTGATGATTACACTTCTTTTGATGCAGACAGAATATGGTTGGCTTTCTGGGCTGCAAGAACACATTGCCAGTTATTTACAGTTATTCTAATAATTTGTAGTTATTCTATACTTGCTGATGAACTACTGACAGTGAGTAAAAAAAAAAAAAAAGTGTAATAATAGTTTCCATTTCAAAGTTATGCCAATGTATTTGCATACTTTGTAGAATCTATATATTATGACATACTATTCATACAAACTTTATTCCAATGAAGATCAAAGACAATCAAGTATAAAAGCAGATCTGTATCTCAGCTAGAATATATCTTCCCAAATCACAACAGAAAGCCCTGGAAAACACTTTACAAACTGATGATTGGTTATCTTAATTCAGTAAGCCATGAGTCCCATATGCTGAGTCTTAGGACACCGAAACAGAGCATCTGTTCTACTGCACCACATTGCACATTAAGATGACTGTGAAAACCCGACTACTTCTAAATGGTTCAAAGCAAGTGGGAAACCTATTTCAGATAAATCAACAGACACAAATACTCCAAAACCTTTAAGATGTCTTCCAAATTAAGCTACAATTCAATTTCTTGCTCACATTTTCCAAAGCCATGTGTTGCTTTTCCTTTTTATTTTTTAAAACTCTATTTAAATCATATTCTCCTTACCTCCATCATTGGTTAACACTGCCAGTTTGATAATGCTCTGCTTATCTTGTCCCAATTTCTACTTGTATAACCAGAAAAATGAAGAAATTTCTATACTCCTGTTAATCCTGGACAGTGACCTCTTCATGGTTACAGGTGCATTAATAACAAAAAATATCCAAGGATAACCTACATCCTTTGTACTTAACATCATCTTTGCCTCAGCCTTTAATACTCAGATGACTTTTCCCGAGGGTATTCACCCCACTGAGCTAGAAGACAGGAATGGAGAGAAGAATAAATGCTCCATAGTACGGGAGGAAGCAGTCAAAGACCTGCTATGACACTCAGACAATCACAAGTCTATGGGACTGGATGAGTTCTGCTGAAGAGTACTGAGGGAGCTGGCAGAGGAATTTGCCAAGCCACTTTCCATTATTTATCAGCAGTCCTGGTTTACAGGGGAGGTCCCAGCTGACTGGATTCTTGACAGTGTGACGCCCATCTACAAGAAGGGCTGAAAGGTGGATCCAGGGAACTACAGGCCTGTCAACTTGACATCAGTACCAAGGAAGACAATGAAGCAGTCCACCATGAGTGCACTCACCTGGCATGTGTAGGACAGCCAGTGGATCAGGCTGAGCCAGTATGAGTTCATGAAAGAAAGGTCCTGCTTGACCAGCCTGATCTCCTTCTATGACCAGGTGACTCACCTAGTGGATGAGGGGAAGACTGTGGAGGTTATCTTCCTGGACTTCAGTCAAGCCTTTAACACTGCCTCCCACAGCATTGTCCTGGAGAAACTGGTGTCTCATGGCTTTGACAAATATATTCTACGCTGCGTAAAAACTATGTGGATGGCTGAGCCTAGAAACTTGTGGTGACAGAACTAAATCCAGTTGATGGCTGGTCACAAGTGGTGTCTCCCAGGGTTTAGTGTTGAGACCAGTCTTGTTTAATACCTTTATCAATGATCTGAATGAAGGGACTGATTGCTCCCTCAGTAAGTTTGCAGATGACACCAAATTGGGCAGAACTTTCAGTTTGCTTAAGGGGAGAAAGGTGCTGCAGAGGGATCCAGATAGGCTGGATTGATGGGGCAAGGTCAATTGTATGAAATTTAACAGGGCCAAGTGTCAGGTCCTGCATTTTGGCACACCCACCCCATGCAACACTAGAGACTTAGGGAAGAATAGATGGAAAGCTGCACTGTGGAAAAAAGACCTGAGGTTGCCAGATTACAGCTGGCTGAACATGATCCAGTAGTGTACCCACCTGGCCAAGAACATCCTTGTTTGTATTAGAAATTGTGCAGCCAGTAGGACTAGCGAAGTGATCATTCCCCCTGTACTCAGCAACTCAGCACCTGTGAGGCTGCACCTCGAATACTGTGTTCAGTTTTGGACCCTCAATGCAAGAAAGAAATCGAGGTGCTGGAGTACATCCAGGTAAAGTGGACAAGTCTTATAAGAAGCAGTTGAAGGAACTGGGATTGTTTAGTCCAGAGAAGAGGAGGTTGAGGGGAGGCCTTATTTCTTTCTATAGATACCAGAAATGAGGTCGTAATGAGGTGAATGTTGATCTCATCTCCAAGTGACTATCAATAACACAAGAGGAAATGGCTTCAAGTTGTGTCAGGGTAGGTTTATGTTGGATGTTAGAAAGAAAAGTCTTTACTGAAAGAGTGGTGAAGCATTGAAACAGGCTGTCCAGGAAAGCAGTGTAGTTACCATCCCTAGAGGTGTTAAAAAAAATGTGTAGATGTGTCACTTTGGCACATGGTTTAGTAATAATTGTGTTTGGACTCAATGATCTTAGAGGTCTTTTCAAACTTTAATGATTCTATGTCTCGTTTCTGTGTCATGATAATAAGAACATAAGAGACAGATACAAATATACATAATTAACTGACTCGTAATATCACAGTTATTTTTTTTCCTTTTGTTCATAAGACTACCACATGAAAATAGGCCTCGAAGACAAAGGAATGTAATTAGTAATGTCAAAGTTCTTCTACTTTGGAGACTCAAGCAGGAACTGTAGATACCAGTGTTTCCAAAAGCCTGAGCAGTTTCTAAAACTGCAGTTCACTTCAAATATTTAACTGTTCCATCTCACCTGCTGCTTATTTGGTATTAGCAACAACATAGGAAATACAGTATAAATATCTCCTTTTCAGTCTAGCACTTGCTTGATTTTTTCTGAAAAGTCATAATCTGATTTAAAAAAATAAAGAAATAACCATAAATTGAACATACCCTAAAAAAAACTAGAGCTACCTAGTTTTGCTGCAAGTCAGGAGATAACATTTAAAAATTCAATACAAAGATGAGTTATCCTCAGGTCTTGATCAAAGGAAGATGTAACAACAGTCCTTATTCATCCCCTCAGAGATGCTGTGAAGGTCATGGAGTTCATGTACTAGTAAATGTTCAAAATCCTTTTAAATAATCAGGACTCCTGTCAAGTTTTATTCTGCACCATTCTTTATTTTGTATCTGTATACTCTTACTTGCGATACACAAATTAAAAATAAGAGTACTATTTCAACATTGAACAGATATTTTTTAGAAAGTTATATTTCTGTGGTGAAACAAATACAAAGATAAATTATATTGATGAGAAAATTCCTGTAAAAAGCAATATAACTGAATAAAGGCATCAGAGTCTAGTAGCAAAATTTCTGCACTTTTCAGAAAAAAAGAAGTGGCAGCCACTGTTATATAAGTGCGCTTTTGTTTGATTCATCTAGTCCTCAAAAAACGCTCATGAAAATTATTGCTATTACAGTAATGTATACAAACTCCCCTTAGGAAAACAGGTGATCTGGAAGAGAAAGAAAAGAGATACCAGAGACAAGACTACAAGACAAGACCAAGAACTGAGAGGAAAGGACCACATATGCGTTAGACTGTTCGATCATGCTAACGTGGAAATTGCAAACACCTACCTACAGTTGCTTATTTCAGAAAGGACTAGAACAGTAAGTTTATTGCATGGCTTTTAAGTGCTCTTGCTGAACAGAAATTAGTCAAGTGCTTGACTTTGTGATATTTGGGTTGATTGCAGTAATAGGACTAGGGGCAATGGGTATATATTGGAAAGAGTCAGATTTAGACTAGACATGAAGTAGAATTTCTTCACTATGAGAGTGGTGAGGCACTGGAACAGGTTTCCCAGGAAAGTTGTTGCTGCCCCATCCCTGGAGGTATTTAAGGCCAGGCTGGATGGGGCCTTGAGCAGCCTGGTCTAGTGGGAGGTGTCCCTGCCCATGGCTGAGTACAAAATAAAGTACAAAAAATCTACTGCAAATGAGAAGAAAATCTACAAGAGGATTTTTCATGTCACCCAAGTTCATGTTTGCATTTGATTCTCTTTCAGATCAATGAAAGACTTAGTAGAAGTAGACACCAAAAGCAGAAGGAAACTTGCTGCAACACACAAAAAAAAGATAACAAAGCAGTGGCAAAAATGAAAACTAAGTGAATTACACAGTTCATGTCTGATTTTTTTGCTACAGATATATGGCCGCCTTGAGATGAAAAAAAAAAAAAAGAAAATACTGAGGAAGTGCTACAGGAGCAGTAGTTGACAATAAAAAAGAAGCACAGTCCAAGGCACCCTTGTAAAAAAGAACAAATCAAGAAAGCAATTTATAACACCACAAGCTTATGGGAATATTCATCAAAGTATGCTCAACGGATATTCTGGAGTGAGTATGCATACAGAAAAATAAGCTGTTCAAATTTTATCTGACCACTCATTTTATGGTTTTCTTCACATAACACTTATTTTCTCATTGTTCTCTTCTGAGCTTTATCCATGGATTGCAAGGTCAGGCATACATGTTGAGTCTACCCATATGTGCTCTGGTTCTTTTCTGTGACTATGTTAGATACTCTTAGGCTCATACAGGTACACAAGATGTTGACAAAACCCTGGATGTGTTCAGAAGGTGCCTCCTGGATCACATTGTTCTTTAGTGTACTTCTGCCTTATTTTGGTCTTCAAACCCCATCACAATATGCTGACAGTCTGACCCAGTGGCTGAACACAAATGTTGTCCTTAGGGCACCATTCTTTGGAGACAACCTAACATGAGGCCTGCCATTCCTCACATTATATTTTTATACAAGAACATGCTGTGCCAGGGGAGCTTCAGGCTGGATATCAGGAAAAAAAATTTCACAGAAAGGCTCATCAGGCACTGGCACAGGCTGCCCAGAGAGATGGTTGAGTCACCATCCCTGGAGGTATTTAACAGATGATAGACGAGGTGCTTAGGGACATGGTTTAGTGGCAGATAGGACTAGTTGGACTCAGTGATCCAAGAGGTCTTTTCCGACCTGGTGATTCTATGATTCTATGATTATGAGTAGTATTTATATAGTCTAAAGGTCTGAAATCCTGTGTCTTCTGACTACATACCTCTGTAAGAAAGTATACAACAGAATGGTTGAGATCTCAGCCACAAACTTTTCTCAATGCCACAAACTTTTCTCAGTGCCACTTCCCTTACTCTAACACAAACTTTAGAGGCTCAAAGTCATTGCTATGGAAAATCTTGCATCTTTTGCACTGTATGAAGCAAAAACTGTGAAGCACATCATCTTACCTGAGATACATAAAAACTAAAAACCTAAAGTGACTTCTTCACTACTTTTAGTGCACAGACTTCTTCTCATAGTCTGTGACAGATTTGATATAATTATTTTCTCTCTGGGGACAGACTTCAGGAAACATAGCTACAGAAACTAGCATAAATCATCCACTGATTTTTGTGTTGATTCATCCATGAGGATCAATGTCTTAAGACTGCTTTCTTTCTCTCATCTACCATTATTTTAAATTATACTTTCAGTTACTAATATTTCTTCCCACCTACAATACAATTTCTTGCTACTCTCTGTAAAATTCAAAAAGCAAAACTGTGGTCTCAAGTAGCTCATCCACAAATCAGCTCACTCTGATGTTACTACAGTTTTCCATCTCATATGTTTGTCTCTTTTCTCACTTGTAGGAATTTTGCTTTTCTCAACTAGAAATTATTTTTACCTTATTTCATGCACCCTGCTGTGTATGTCTACAGGCTCACAGTCAAGCATCTGCTTTCTCAGCAGCTGATAATCTTCCAGACTCTGAGGGACTTGTTTACTAGTCTGTGCCAAAGGGATACAATGTTCTTTGAGTGGCTTTAGAAGAAAGTTGTTGAAATTTTTACCAAAAGGAAAATCAATGGTGAGCAAAAGCAAGGATTAATTTACTTTCACTTAATTAACTGAAAAAAGTACATTTTCAAAGAAGGGCCCTCTTTAGTCATGTCTGCTATAGTAAAGACAAGCATCAGAATTATTTGCGTTTTTTTTAACTAAAGCATTAACGTCAAATCAGAAGCTGATCTAAGGAAACTGGACAGAGATTTTGTTTCTTTTAAAATATCCAAGTTAAAATAGTGGTAGATTATGTCAGGTGGACAGCATTGGTGTATAAAATCCCCATATAACCTAGATAAGTGGTTAACCATATCTAGTGTAGTCACTCTATATCCAGTGTGTGCTATTGAATCAGACCTTAACTTTTTTTTAAGTAACCACCTACCCTGTGACATAAATAAGATTAAATAAATAGGATTCCCCCTCTGCACTCTGTTGTATACAAAAGACATTATTTCATACTAGACAGCAGAACCTAATTTTATTCCATGCACTTAGTTTTCCCTTCCTGATTCAGCCTCTACGTATACTGGACAAGTCATTTCACCGTGAAGCAGTGAAAACACTGACCTCAAATGCAAATTACTTTAAGATTTAATGATTCAAACAAAACAGAGGGAGACAAGAATCATCGTAAGTTTAGTTATTCACACATCAGTAAAACTAAAATAAAAGATAATGCAATAAACTTAAAGTATGAAAATTCAGCTTTTAAAGATTGCTCTGCTTTGTATTTGTTGAATAGTATACTGATGGTTCCAAACATTTTTTCAAGAAGAAACTCTTACTTAATACCTAAAGAGATCAGCAACTTCACTGATAATCAATAAATTACTGTAGATAATTTAATTACTTCTTCAGTGAAAACTGAGCATTTATTTTAATACATTTTAGTGTTGACAGCATGCTCAGCTTTTCCTTTCTTAATAAATGGAACAGCTATTAACTACTTCTATTAAACTATCAACTGGTTGGATAACTCCATGCAAAATGTAGCACAACCATAGTTCAGTAAAAGACAGAAGTATAACACCATTTCTCTGAGATGCATTTTCTAATGGGGACAAATGGGGAATTGACTTACTTCAGCTCTATCCACTGAAAATTCCCAGTCTTACAAGATTTTCTGGAGTCTTGCCATTAGAGCCTTACTAACATAATCTTCAATGTCCTTCTGGTTTTTGGCTTCATCCTTTTAAACAGCTTGCATTAATTGAGAGCAATTTAAAAATTACGTGTGCTAAATAGCAGGAGTCGGCATCAGATTTTGCAGTCCTTGCTAATGTCATAATCATTACAGTAAGACTTTCACAGCATGATACTGGGGTATGTTTTCCCATTTGTTTTCCCCAAAATAAAAATAAATAAGCAGGATCTCACTCACATCCACCTATTCAGTCCAGTGCCCTTGGTGAGTATAATTTCAGGAATGAGGCGTAAAATAGCTGTTCTATTGGAATGCATATATTTTCAAATTTAGAGAAACGTTATGTGTGTAGTTTTGAGTATTACTTGCCTGATGCTGAAATATGATTAAGTGGTCACTGTTATAACTGCCTAAGATACAGCTGTATGTTTATCTTGACAGTGTTACAACACACAACAAACAAAGCAATCTGTGAAACAAATTGAAAGGTTTTTCTTTTACTCTAATATCTTCTTTCCCAGTAGGAGTCTAGGAAAATAAAAGCAGGTACATACCATGTGAAATTTTGTAGCTGTTTTTTTATCCAGGGTCCTCAGAAGAACAAAAATATGGATACCAGGGGCAATCAGTGAGTCATCACTTCACATGGAAAATAAAATAAATACTCCAGCCCCAGTAAAGATGAAAGGAATACTGGTTTGAGTAATAGATCAAATTTCAGTTTTCTAACTGCCAAATTTCCCCTATCACGGATTATAGACTCATCAGATGAAACAAATTCTTGTATAATGCTTGTAAAACTTTGATAATATTCAAGTATGGTAACTTTGTCTTCTTTACATCACATACAAGTCTTAGAATGAACAGGATAATATAGGAAGCTGCAGCATGAGTGATAGTCATTAGTTTAGAAATAGGAAAAGTTATGAAAATAAGCCATGACATCTAGGACAGTATCTTTTGCACACTGAATATTTACACAGTATTCAGATAAATTCATTTAATAATGAAAGTTACTAGATATTCTGTAGCTTCATGAGTTGAACCATATGGAAGATATTCAGATATTTTCCTTTATGGAATCTATATTTCAGAAGGAAGGCAAAAACACATCTGAGGGTACACCCTAATCAAGTACATAAGGCTTTAGAGATCATACTACAGATACTGCTATATAATCCAGAAATCCCACATTTTAAGCAAGCATATTAACAATTTTTTTCAGAAATTTTATATTGAGTAATGAAATTTTAGTTTCCTTGACTCAGCCATGAAGTTTCATATAGTGAGAATGAGAATCCATTTTCCATTGGCATATCATTTCTTTGAGACAGATAAACCTAATTTCTTGCAGAAAATCTCTGCATTAACAAATCAAACTCTCAGTTGTTCACAGAGACCTTAGCCCTTCAGTTATTTAGGAACGTGCATTTCTTTACATACACAAGCAGCACTACTGCTGTCGCGTGTACTAACAAAAATAAATACATTACTATTTACTTATAATCCTTCTTTTAGATCTATAGAGCAGAAAACAAGAAAGCACAAACTTAACCATGCTAGTCCAGGCTTAATCAAGGAATACACTGCATTTTTGCCTTTTAAAATCTTTGCAGAATTGGGGTGATAATCTGTTCCTCTGTTGAGAAAAACAGCCCTTTCCTCCTGCAGTGTAAGCAAACTGAATATTTACAGCAGCTTAAGATGGTGTCAATCCACTGCTATGAGAAGTCCAACCAATTCTGAAGCAGTCAAAGATGATGTTCCTCAACTACTGTATCATGCTTTCCCAGTAACAAGGACCCTAGAATTTGTCACAAACCACCTATGGAATATATCATAGCAGATTTGCCTGGTTAAGCTCAGGCACATACTAAGCAGTTACTTCAGCAAGCCAGGCATCCCATGTGTCACAGCCACCTTTCACCATTTCTTCCTTAGTTTAGAATCAGGACTGAGATGCAGATCATTAGCAGTCACTGAAGCTACCGTGTAATCTGTCTCCCTTATTGTATCACTGATATACTAGCCTGATTCATGAAAGGTTACTGTGTTCTACTTGCCTCATGCTCCTTGATATCATTAAATTGCCTTGGATATTCTCTTTCACATCCCTTCTCAGGCGGATAAATATTTATAAATGAGTTAAAATTTTACTACTTTTACTGACCAAAGGAGTTTCTGTAATTACTTGATCTTCTTGCAACCTTTATACTAAAACTGTTCCAGTTAATGTTATTGTTCTTTCCAAATATTCATTGTATCCACCAAAATTTATAAAGCTCAAACCAACATATATCACATAGCTGCAATAACTAGAGAAGGAACTTACAGCTCAGTCCTTTTTAAAAAATCCGCCCCAAATGGAAATGTATTAGTTGAAATTACAAAGCAAAGGGATTAGGATTTGATACCTACTGGGCAATGCAACCTTACTTAAGACAGAGCAATCACAGCACTGATGATTTAGGATAAGGGACACAAGATGAGATAACTTCATAAAACTGTAAGGATTATAACTGATGATAATCAAAACAATATATCAAACTGGAAGTAGCCTAAAGATTAGCCTTTTTTTTTTTTTTGTAAATATCTCTGAATTTATTTTAAAAAAAAAGGAAAGGCTTGGTTATTTTATCTCATTTGCTTCTCATTTCTTGCCATGAATGATAACTACTCTACATTCTCTCACTATGTTCCCCTTCCACTCCCAGTCAGCGACCTTTCAGTATGATGGGGTTCAGCAGAACACACCAAAACTATGGATATAGATTCTGTGTGCACCATCAACATGGATACTAAAAGTCAGCCTCCAAAATTTTAACTGAGACATTTGTTCAAATTCCATAGCCTGCTTTCTCACCTCGTGTATTCTGGAAAATTGTTCAGTATGTAGTTCTGAAAATCCATGGTTCTTTTACAATGCTTCTTTACTACATACAGGTCTCCTGCAACAGCTGCATTTTTATGAGAAATAAAGGAAAACCAGAGACAGAACATTTGTGTAGCTCTCTATGACTAAATATTTTTATTGTAAGCGTCCCTAAATCAATTCTTTAAATGGCTGACAGACTCAGATCTTCCCTTCTAACAGTTCTAATTTTCCTTCCACAACACAGTCTGCTCAAATTCCAAAATTCTGTCCTTCAAAAGTGTCTGTCTTTCCAGTGGTTAGTCTTCTAAGGAGTCAGATATTCAGTCTCATACACCCTTTAACAGGTGACCTCTGTTCTCAGGGGTGAAGAAAAGCCACAATCTTATCATATTTTCTTCAAGGGAAACACATTTATGTCAGTCATTAGGTACAATCTGTAAGCCAATTTATTTCACAGTTCTTTTACAAACTTTCAGTTATGGAGTATTCAGCAAGCTTTAATCCCTTAGTTCAATTTCTAATAGAACATAATCTAGCAAAAATTTATGATCTTCACATACTCCTACAAGGCCAGCAACATCATGATTTAAAACACTGCATCTGTGGGTGCCATCTTAAATTTCATCAACAAGTTATTAAAATGATGGAGCATCTTTCAGCTCCAACCAAATAATCAAAACAAAATTGGTTATCCACTATATCCATTTATTGATGAAACTTAAGGGAAACATTGATGTAGTAAGTGAACCTTAATTAAAGCTTTGATTTGACCATATTTTTGTTGTATTTGTAATAGGTGTAATGGTTAAAACTCAGCAATAAAACATTCATAACAACAATTTTGTTTTCACTACAAATTTGAGCAAACAATGTTCAAAAAAAGAAGTACAAAAGTGGAGGAGAGTATGGATCCCCAGTTACTCACACCATATCAACATTAGACAGGATTAGTTTTGCTTTAGTTCACTCCAACAGTCTTTCCAAGGCAGCTTTTCTATAGAGGGGGTGCACCGCAAGATATTCAGAGTAGTGGTCAATACTTGACTCTCCTTCAAATAGTAATACACAGACCAAAGGAGCCCCATGCCTGACCAGTCTAGAGATTTCAGGGAAGCAATTGGTAAACCACAGAACTCTACTAAACACAGTTCATCCACATAATTTCATATGACTAGTACAAATATTTATAGACTAATAAATATTGAAACTATGCAAATATGCTCAGCCCAGCATTTCAATAGGTTGTTTCAAACAGGTGCATTGGTCATTTTGAGAAGAGAATAAGAGTCTGAATACAGTTCTGAAACACACAACGTTTAAACAGCTATAGTCGGTCATTTAGTTCTGTAATAATTCCATGTAAAGTGACAACTGAAATTATGAAGAGGCACGATGTAAATTTTATGGAATGTTCAGCGCTCAGTAACAGAAATAATAACCTTCTAAAACTAGCATTGAATTTAAGAATCCATGGCACATCTACTTCCCTAAGGCTTTACGTTTTACATGAAGGAGATGGATGTAACAGGATTTGCCATCAGCTTAACCTAATATCAGCTTCAGTAAAGAGCAGGTCTCTTCCTGTCCTTTACCTTTCATGTGCTACAGAGAAATTTGGTTGAATATCCCAGGCTGTCAAGAACAGATGACATTACTGACAGGAATTGTAATGCGCGGGGAGCCAAATGGACTACACAGACAAATCAATATGATTTCAGAATGGAGAACTTTATTAAGTATCAAACACTTCCTTATATAGGGACCGCAGCCCAGGATCTCAGGCAAACACTGATTGGTTACTTTGTCCTTGTAACATGCCTATATTTGGCAATCGACCATCCCACACAGGGTAACACCTGTCCCTCCCACCTGCAGGCTTACTTCATTAATATAACATAACATAACCATTTAAAACCTTTGTGACCTTTCTGACTCCGCCCTGCCAGAACACTTAACGAGACAATTCCCAATAGAACTGGATTCCTCTATTCCAAATACTGATGTCTAGTACTGGAACTGAAGAGCCATTCAGCTCCAGTAGCCTGTGACTTTTGTGTAGCACAAAACTAACACCAATTTGAAGGGAAAATCATGCAAAGAAAGGAAGGAAATTCACCTTTGAAAATTAGTGTTTGCTTTGAATAGACGTTGCACTCATTATCTATACATGGCTGATCACATAGCTCACATAACAGAACTTAGGTCTGCACAGGAATATCCAAGCATACTCATTTTTTCCTTTAAAAAGCCTCACTTTGATACAGATTATGTCCTTTCTGACTAACATGTCTTCCCTTTTCAGTTTTGATCTTTGCACTTCGTTTTAGTTTAGTCATTTATTATCTTCATTACAATATGTGTCTCTTTGCCTCTGGAAATCTTTATTCTATGCTGCAGTAGATCCTGCTTTACACATTTGGGAGGTTTTGAGAGTTAGCTTAACTTTGGTTTTCAACCTGCCCTTTAGTATTTAGTATATGGTTGGACTCAATGATCTGGTGGGTCTCTTCTATGATTCTATGATTCTACGATTTCTGCTTCTCTTTCTCATCTCCTTTACCTTGTTATTTATTTTTCTGGATTGCTCCCAGAAGACCATACTTTCTGCTCCATCAGGTGTTCATCTTATGCTCACCTTTATCCTACCCCAATTCTCACCTTTCTGGGTGATCTTTTTTTTGGTATTTTGCTCACATCTCTCACCTGTGGCTTACATCCATACCCTCTCTGTTCCTTTGGTAATACCTATCTGCCTTCCTTCCACCTGTTCTCCACTCTACTTTCCAGTCATTAATAGGAACTCTGTTCACTCTGTTGCCAAATTCATGCCTCTCAGCATTTTTGAGGGACCCTATTCTACCCAAGAGCTGAATTAGAAGGAACACTAGGCACAAATTGAAGAAAGAAACTCATTCAAGACAGTATAGTTATGGTTTTCTTACTTTCTCTTAATGCTACCAACATTTAATTTCTGTGATTTGAGTACATCCAGCCTTAGCTGATATCAGAAAATCCTACAATTTTTAGTGATGACTGTTCTGTAGTTTCATTAGGTCATTGATGAGACACTTTACCATTGATTTTCACTCATACAACATCAAATAGATGCAATTATGCTATTCTAAATATTTTAATATCCATATGAAAAGACGTATAAACTGTATTAACTCAAGGCAGTGTTATATTACATTAACCATATCCCAAGAAGGTTCTTCAGTGTTATGACTGCAGTTAATATGTTACAACTTTCATGTATAGTCAAGTTCTCAGATGATTTAGATAGCCCATAGGCTTGACCATTACAACTGAATACAGTCGTTACAATGATTTGTTATATTTTCCTAATGCAGTTTAAGGAAAACAAGGCTATGCAGTATATTATTTTCTTTATTGTTGAAAGAAGAGGTGAAATATTTTTCTGTTTGTTTCCAGTAGCTGTTTACTCCTTGCAGATAATAAATTGGTGACAGCACCTGTTTTTATTTTTAATTTCATAATAAAAAAAGTATAAATTTTATATCAGGCAATTGAGAGGATAGAAGACCATTTTGTAAAACATACATATGTTTCTTCTCTCTGTGGCTGATTTTAAACTAACTTTGCTTTTTTAGATTCCTTGCCTAACTTACTTTCAGTAGTGCCATTAAGGACTTGTTACATGTGCTTGGATGCAACTTTGAACTTTATATTCAGTAAAATAATTTCAAATATCTTGTTCTAAACCAACATGTCAATACAGAAGAAGTATTTTTACATAAATCAAACCTCCTCATCACTTATTTCCACTGAAAACACCATGGAAATTCAGGGTAGTGTTTTAACCCCTAAAACATTTGCCTATAGGACTCCAGCTAGAAGCAAGATTTTCTGCCTGGGCAGACAAATACAGGACACAAGGCCAACTCCTATCACAGGGCTGAATATCGCTAGCTGGAATGATTTGCTAACAAGTCTGTTTTGATTTCTGACAAAGCAGAAGTGCTGAGTGGTACAACACTTTTTCACACCGTTGTGATAGACAGCTAAAAAAATTCAGAGAGCGTGTACTATCTTTTCTGACATGACAGATTAGAGATTGCTGCTGTAGCTTCATTCATTATCTAACCAAACCTATTGCATGTAGAAACATATTCACTGCCACAGAGATAATGTCTCACACTGCTTTTTCTCCTCACCCGTCTGTATTTATCTTATCATAATCCTACATGAGAAGAGGAGAAGCAAAGAAAGACAATATACATAATTTATTTACAAAGCAGGGTCTGTTTTCACAACTAAAAGTTATGAGACTCTTGAGATATACTCATCCACCTCATGTTTCATCTAATACATTTTTCTTCACTCCAGCACCTTGAGTGTTTCAGTGTCTTCAATATCTTCCAGTGTTCCAAAGTACTGTCATCCAAGCTGCAAAAGGACTCAGTCACTGGAGTTGACCAAAATTACTGCTACCTTTATCACGACTTATAAAATCACATTTACTTTGATGTTTATATTGTTCCTCTTTTTGCTTCTACATCTGTTTCTCTCCAGCCCCTCAGCATACCTTTCATGACAATATTTATTCTAATAGGTGGACTGTATCAGTTAATTTTCAGTATGTATGGGATCGTGCCAGCTTCTAGTGGCAACATATATAGGTTCATAAGACAAATCCTATAATTTTTTGGCATAGTAGTTGTATCAGAGTTATTAATGTGGGTAATGTAGTTGTTAGCTGTGACACAGAGTTACTATATCAGCTATATGTCAGCATATATAAATTCTGAAAATTGTCAGGGTTACATACTAAGTTTTGAGTGGCTGTCCCAGAGAAAGGTAACAGAAGGACTCTAAAAATCCTGCAATCCATACATTCCTTCATTTTATCTGTTTAAGTTAAAGTATCCCAGAAACTTGAGTGTCACAGACCACACAGGCCAGACAAGACTGAGTAGCTCAGTGCCTATTTCATGTACGAGTCTTATCCACATTCACAGTCTAGGCCCTTCTCATTTCCTTTTGAAATGATCACTGGTGTTCACTGCTTCATCTTAAAGTGATACTAGTTATGAGTACTCCTACTTCTACTCTTTGTGTTTCATAACACCAAGATGATCACTATTATGACATTTTTCCCCTTAATGTGAGAGAAAATAAACTTTTAAATATACCCTTTGCTTAACTTGGGGGTTTATTTCCCAATAATTTGTAATTTAAATACATATACTTTACATAGAATGTATGGATTGAAAGTATAGATTAGAATATGTATGGGCAAACCAAGATAAGGACACCATAATCATTTGCAATTACCGGGTACATTTTTTATCTTAATTCTACTTGGAGGTCATAAAATGTAGATGTTAGCAAATAGGTATTGCATCCATGAAGGATTTTTCTGGCTCTGTTTCAGTGGTTTGTGTTAACAGTGCATTGCTGCCTCCAAGGATATGAGGTGAAATTATACCCTTCCTCAAATATTATCTCCAAAGTAGAGATCAGAGTAGAATTAGTCTGAAATCATCATAAAGCATATTTCTTTTCAGAGTACTACCTTTAAAAAAAAACATTCTCATTCTCTTTATTTATTAATTTTAGCAGATGTATTGAACATCAAGAGTTTTGATGGCAGAGAAAATATAAACAACAAATAAAATGGGTAAATGGAATGAATAAAATCGCATAAATGAATATAAAATGTAACATACCTATATAATGAATAACAAATAGAAGGAACAAAACCAGCTTTAAAACTAGCTCTTAAAACACTGAGTTGCTGGACCAAGAACTCAGTGATAAAGCAAATCAGTGATATAAAGCCTCCTGAGGCCATACAAATTATCAGTAAAGTCGTGAACTTGACAGAAATTCTATTGCAACAGTGTCTTTGGTAACCAGACGTGTTGATACCCAATATAAGTTGGAAAACAACAGGTGCCAGAGAAACCTGGCTCACAGAGTAACAAAGAACTTCACTTAAAATCATAACTTTGCAACTGAATGGTAGATAAGTAATAGTGGATTGCAGATAAAACACAGGGAATTTACATGCAAAAGCCATATAAAGTCTGAGTGTCTTAATAATAAATGAAAAAAGAATGTTTATACTCAAAACTTCAAATATTAACTTCGTTATCACTAATCAATGGCCATTTCACAGAAAAGGCAGCTAACTTCAGTTCAGAGAAACAGTTTCAAAGATCTGGGAGACTGAATCCAATGGAAACTGGAGCCTGTTCCTGAATGCAAGTTTAGCGCAAGTCAAATAGAATTTTAAAGTACAGTACTTCTTTATAATTCTGTTTCTCATACAGAATTATTTTTCTTACTCTGCATGTGGTAAGTGGATATTACTGTATGATTCTCATCTACTTAAGACAAATAAATACAGTCATTATTTTTTCATGATTTAACACAAATCTATTGGCCTATTTTGTCTTATCAATTTTTGTTCATAGAGGGCCTTAAATCATTTGTTATATCTGATTCTACTTCCTCACAACAGTTTCTAGTCATCTTATTTCCTATTACAAATAACAAAAGCCAATCTGCAGCTGTATTATCTGTGACTCTTACTTAGGCTTTGCTAAGATTTTACCCACATTTAAGCTTTCTTAAGAGTGTTTTGGAATATAAAATGAATTAAAGCTTGATGGCAGACCTCAGAAATAAGATCAAGTGTCTGGAAAAAAAAGGTCACTTGTAAATGCATTTTAAAATGCTGCTGTGGAGAATGAAGGGCTCTTTGCACTGACAGGTATGGTAAAGAGCAACCTGAAAGTTGCTTTGTCTACATAGAATCATAGAATGGTTTGAGTTAGAAGGGATGCTAAAGATTATCTTGTTCCAACCCACCTACCATGGGCAGGGACACCTCCCACCATATGAGGCTGCTCAAGACCACATCCAATCTGGATATTTCCAGGGACGAGGCATCCACAGTTTCCCTGGTCAACCTGTTCTAGTGCCTCACCACCCTCAATGTGAAGAATTTTCTCCTAATGTCTAGTGTAAATCTTCCCCTCTCCAGCTTACAGCCAATCCCCTTAATTCTATCGCTACATGCCTTTGTATAAAGTCCCTTCACCCCTTACCCTCAGCTTTCTTGTATGCCCCCTTCAGGCACTGGAAGGTCACTATTATGCTCTCCTGGAGCCTTCATTTTCCAGGCTGAACAATCCCGATAACTCTACAAGCTTCCTCTGGACCCATTCCAACAGTTCCATAACCTTCTTATCTTCAGGATTCCAGAACTGGACACAATAATCCAGGTGAGGTCTCACAAGAGCAGAATAGAGCAGCAGAGTCACTTCCTTTGACCCGCTGGCCATGCTCGTTTCGGTGCAGCCCAGGGTAAAGTTGACCTTCTGGGCTGTTAACACACATTGCCTGCTCACGTCAAGCTTCATTTAACTAAAATGTCAATAGAAGCTAGAGGAAAGAAAGGAAGGACGGAAGGAAGGGAGGGAGGGAGGGAAGAAAGGAAGGACGGAAGGAAGGGAGGGAGGGAGGGAAGAAAGGAAGGACGGAAGGAAGGGAGGGAGGGAGGGAATGGAGGAAGGGAGGAAGGGAGGGAGGGAGGGAGGAAGGGAGGAAGGGAGGGAGGGAGGGAGGGAGGGAGGAAGGAAGGAAGGAAGGAAGGAAGGAAGGAAGGAAGGAAGGAAGGAAGGAAGGAAGGAAGGAAGGAAGGAAGGAAGGAAGGAAGGAAGGAAGGAAGGAAGGAAGGAAGGAAGGAGGGAAGGAGGGAGGGAGGGAGGGAGGGAGGAAGGGAGGAAGGGAGGAAGGGAGGAAGGGAGGAAGGGAGGAAGGGAGGAAGGGAGGAAGGAAGGAAGGAAGGAAGGAAGGAAGGAAGGAAGGAAGGAAGGAAGGAAGGAAGGAAGGAAGGAAGGAAGGAAGGAAGGAAGGAAGGAAGGAAGGAAGGAAGGAAGGAAGGAAGGAAGGAAGGAAGGAAGGAAGGAAGGAAGGAAGGAAGGAAGGAAGGAAGGAAGGAAGGAAGGAAGGAAGGAAGGAAGGAAGGAAGGAAGGAAGGAAGGAAGGAAGGAAGGAAGGAACATATCAACATATCCTATTCAGATATCTTCCAAAGACATTTTGTGAACCATCATAAGCTATCATGAACTCAGCAGTAGTTAGCAGTTAAACTCACTTAGGCAAAAATAACTGCCAGCTTAACACCGTAAATTGAGATTTAGAAACAGAAATTTTGTGTAAAAGCCTCAGATATGCCAATTCTCTGTTGAAGTGTGATATGGATTGTATGGTTCAGCATAGGAAGTAATAGCAGAGGATAATACAGAGATGGTTTTCAGGAAGAATTCAATGCAAAGAAAATCTTTCTTGGAGGCCAGAGGACAACAGCACAAACAAATTATCTCTTCAGAGTATTTATTATTCGGCTGCTATATAATTTCAAAATCACTAAATCTAAATGAGATGTAGAGAGTATGAGGACTCAGTCTGACACCACTTACTGAGGAAATATTCCTTGTGGGCATATAAAATTTCAGTGTTGTCATACTTGTTGAAATCAAACTATAAATGGGATTCGTGGGACAAGAGAAGGGAAATGATAATGGAAATTGTAGTTCGCTTCTAGTAGACATATGTGGCTAGGTAGAGAATCACTTAACACTTCTTGTTGGCCTTGTTATGTTCCCTTTTTCTTTTGTTATGGAAGTGTCGTACTATGTATTCAAATCATGTTATTTCCTTTCTTTCTCTCTCCTCTTCCTCCCCACTACCTCAGTTCTCTCTACTAGAATTTTAAAGCTGCACAATGCAGCAATCAAAGCAAAGTACAGAATTTCATATAAGGTCGTATAAAATGTCTAGCCATAGCTGTCTTTGCTGGTCCCTTGATTGTTATTACTTACAGAACAATTTAAGTCCTTAAGTACAATGTTGGTCATCTTTTAAAAATAAGGGCGATAATACTTTATTCCGTTGGTAGGTACTCCTGCCAACAAATATGTCCCTTCCTTTAAAAACAAATTGCTAGCATCTTCATGCATGATACTGAATTTGAGTCTTAGACATGCAAGGGAGAAGGGTAAGGAAGGGGAAGCATTTAATAATTCCAAAGAGAAAATCTCTTGATTTATTTCAGTCTCATTTTGTGCTTGTGTTGCCATGTTTGCCCTCTAAGCACAGTATGCCACATTTAAGAAAATCCATCCATGCTTTACTGACATTTTTCTTTAAACACTATTAAAGCATTGATATTTAGAAATTCCAATTCAGTTAAAGGTGAAGGTTTGGGGTTTTACGTATCTATCTTTAGAAATCTGACGCTTAAGTAGAAACGTTAAGGTGCCAAAGAGTGCCTGAATGTCAGTTTTTGGATTACTGGTTTTGCTCTGAGCTTTTGACATCTGGCATTTTACTCAACTACCTAAAGAATGTGCCTCCTAAGTGATGTTACTGTGGAGAACATGACACAAGCTAATTAGCACTAACAGATGAAGTGTTAAATTATCACCAGAAGTGAAACCTGGTATAGGAAGTAAAAGAAAATTGTTGATAAATGTAAATAAGTGCTTGGTACACACAAAAATACAGAGGGAGGTTTTCACAGAGAAGCTACATATAAATATCTGCACCTGCTCAGCAGGGAAGAAGGAAACAGGAGATAGCAGATAAAGTAGCTCTGTGGTCTCTTTACCACCTTTGTTTTCAAATAAGTGCTTTCTGTCCCCAGTTCCATAGTTCAAATCAGAAGACATGACAGGTACAGGCTGCATGAGAAGCCAAAAGAATATGTGGATTCCGAATAACAAGAACCCAATCAACTTCTAAAATGAAAGGGATTTGACTGTACATTCAGTGCAGTGGTTGGAACAGCAGCCACAGAGGAAGGTGTATAATTATCAGATAAGTCCTGCTGATGGATGCTGGAATGGTGCCTGTATAGATGCTAACTATGAAATCCCCACTGAGCTGCATTCTAGTTTCATAAATAGTAAAAAGCCTTGAACTGTTGTAGTCCAAACCTTACACCAGACATCTAGGTCGTGGAAAACAAAGGACTCAGGAAATAAATCCCACTCTTAGTCTAAATCAGCCTTCTACACTACCCTGTAGTCAATGAAGAGAGATGGACACTGAAAAAGGCAATTCATCTCATCCATCTTAAGATGGAATTAATAGCTCTCTGGAGATAGCTATTTCTCTTCACTGACCAGAGAGTGAGCCTGGATGACTATCTTAGATTAGAGCTCTCTCTCTTATGATGGCTGAAATAAAATAAGATTAATCTAGGCAAAAATTACTAGAACTTCTAGAAACCCATTTATTTTTCTTTCATCTCAGATTACCTGCAGTCGCTGGAAACAGTACAGATGAGTACATGTTCTCTGCTCATTAATTTTAATTCAATAACATTCTGTAGTTAGGCTAATACAAATTTCTTCAAAGATGCTATATTCTGTTAGAGTCTAATAAATTTCTACTAAGCTTTCAACTCTGTTTAATTTTTGAAATAGATTATTTTAACCCTATAACATAAATTATGCAGTATTTCAGATTATTTTAAAAGTCTGAACAGTGGTCTGTGAGATGTAAAACCTCTGTTCATTAATTCTCTGTCAATCTTCCATTTTATCTTTTTTACTGTTAATGGCTCTTTAAAAGACAAATCTATAGGAACTATCACACTGGAGAACTAGCATTAGGTAATTAATACAAAAATTTATTTTAGTTCAACAGAAAGGCTGCAGCAGTTTGCTTTTCTTTGCTGGAATAACTTCTGGTTTAGTACATATCCTGCCTGGGTTTTGACACAAAGGTATAAAAATATCCCCTCTAACTTGCACAGTGTAACTTTGGATCCAAAGATATATGGACAGAAATTTCTCCATGTTCTTTCTCCTTATTTTCTGTCTTTCCTTTCTGGAGCAAATGAGACATGAAGAATGAGCTGCACCTTGGTTATGACTACTCTACACAACTGAACTGATACCAGTCAGCAGCACATCACTAGTCCATGGAGCTGGATAGGATTTGGATGAACAGTATTTCAGGAGAATGCTTGCACAGAAGACCATGCAGAACAGGTAATGGGTGAGCAAACTTGAGTCTCGTCTGGTCAGTAATTGCAGAGAAACAGTCTACCCAGACTTATTTAGTAGTTACCAAAGTTAGAATGTTAAAAAAAAATAAAATAAAGGAACCAGGTTCTGTTAGTTCTAATGTTTTTGACTAATGTTATCATAAACAATGGTATTGATTGGACTGTTGGTACCTTTCTGATGACCAAGCTCAAGAATATTCTGCAGACTTGCTTATTTGTGGCAGTATTTGAAAATCTCAGGTTCTTGGTGAATTTTTGTATACCTTGTTTATCTCCAGGGGGAAAAAAGTAAAATTAATTGTAAAATATTTTCCGTTCATTAAGTCCAGAATTATCAGTCGTCTTTCTGCTTGGGGAACACACAATACCACCTGAGAGATAACACAGTGGTAACGATAGCAAAAAAACAGGAAAGTTAGAACAACAATTTGTCACATGCCTTGAGAATAACTTGTTTAAATTCCTCTTTGACAGCAAAGAACAAGGTGGTTATTTCTCAGCTGGTGAGCTGTAGTTTGTGGTTCTCATGAGCATAACTAGTATCACCCGCAGTTCAGAGAGGAAGGCTGGGCCTGACCTGGTTTGTCTAACATACTTGCACTGTCTTTTCTACCTCATGCTCATTTTCCCACGACTATTTCCGTATCTGATCTGCTGCATGGATGCTGGTTGACCGCTGCCATGAGGGCTGTGGCAGACTCCTTTTCCTGTGGGATGGCACAGGGACAGCTAGAACTGGGGGACCATTGTGGGGCGTAAGGGGTTGAGGTTAGGCATGGGGCAGTTAGAACAGGGGTAGCTCTTGGTGGGACAGAGCACCAGGCTGCTTTTTGTAATCAGAGCTTACAGCATGCACAGCAGTTCAGGACTGAACTGGATAAGGCTCAGAGCACCCCAATCAGCCTAGGACTGTCTGAGCAGGGAGGTGGATTAAGTTGGCCCCTGGAGGGCCCCTTTCCACCCTAACTGTTTCACTTAGAGCTATTATAAAGCTGTGGTACTGTTTACCAGTAAAGCTGAAGTGAAGCTACAGCGTTAACATGATCTTTGGACAGCAGTGCAAGCAAAGCCTGTGGCGGGAGGTGATGCTATGAGATGGAGCATAATAATATGCGCTTGATAGATGTTAACAATTAGACACAAGTCTAAGGGAGCCTAATTCACATATTAAGATGCTCAGAAGAGTTTCTTTAAGCTGATACCTGAATGTGGACCACTACAGATAGCTGAGTAGGCTGGAATCACTACCTTCGCTTTATGTTCACAGTGCTTGTCAGTACTGAGTGACCCATCTACATGGGCAAGGAACTGGACTAGAACAATAAATGAGAAGCAGTGTGAATTGGAAAGACAAAGTAAAAAGAAGGAAGTACCTGATGCTTTAAAACAAAAATCAATATTGTATGATTTGTTTTTAACGCATTCAAGTATAAATCTTTTAATAATTTGGTTATTAGTGTAACTTCTGTAAATATGCATCATTGATTCAGTAGCTAAAATCTAAAAGATATTTAATTGAGTTTAAATGACTACACTTTTTCTTTTATTGTTGAGAATTTGCAAAACATAGGAGAAGGAAATGATCTTTGGAGTAAGGACCCTGCTTTTGGCTGTGTGCAAGGTTCTGTAAGAACCTCTCAGAAGGGTCAGCATGCTCCTGCTAGCTAGCTCAGACATATGGGGACTTACCTAGAATGTGGATGAACAGAGCGCTGCAAGGCCTTTCACACTACACTTAATTTTTCTAACTGGATCCTGCAAACTAGGTCAGGCCCCAGATGCTTTCACGAGAAGCTGTCAATACACATGTGAGGTGCATGAGAGTGCAGAGATGATTTTTAACTTTCTCTAGGCCACTTCAGCAGTTAAAACACATTAATACTGGTGTCTTGGGTGAATAGTATGTGCCCCATAATGCTGGTAAGTACTGCGTTAACTCAAACCTGCTTGTTTCTTTCCCTTTTTTTTTTTTCTTCATAGAAACAGAACAAATGCCTGTAAGTTTTATAACATCATGGCTGGTTTTACAGTAGTGTTTATCCAAAAATCACCCTTTCCAAGGCTCAGCTGACATCAGTGATGAAGCAGGTATGCTACAAGAGAAAATACGTTTTGGCAAGTTTAGGTGTCATTTCAGCTAAAGTTGTGATTCTGCAACAAAATCAGCAATGTTACTTTCACTTTCAGAGGAGGAAAATCAACAAGGTTTGTCAAAGTGATGATGATTTTCATTCCTCTTTAAAGAGTGTTACAGATGAGAAAAATATCTTACCTCATTCTGTACTGTGGTTTTATTTAACTAATGGAATGTCTACCTTCCTCATAATGGTTCCTAGGACTGGAAAGGCCTTAACACTCTGACCTGCAAACACTGCACTATTGTATTATTATTTTAAGAATTTTGTGCACTAGAGCTGCTGAAGAACTGGTTTCACCAAAGTTTGCCAAGTCCTTAACAGAAGAAGGAGTATAATTCCGTAATTTTAAATCTTTTATGGATAACTCCTAAAACAGAATGTTTTTTACCAAAAGGGAGACTTGGCTATGACAATTGCATAACCTAGTGAATAAGTCTTCCTTTAGCCTTGACTTCAGAATAGAAAAGTTCTTTTGTTTCAGTATTGAATTGTGCCTTCAGTCCTGCTTGTCAACAATTGGCACAGACTTCACAGATTTCTGTTAGCAGTAATTAGAATTCGTTTGCTTTGTAGTACATGACAGTTTTGTCACTCCTTTAAATTTTCCAGAGTTGTCAGAATGGAAAATTTGAAACTGTGTGACCTTAGAAGATCAACGATTATTTGATGCAAGTATATGTCTATTCTAAGTGTCAGCTGTTTCACTTTGAGATTAAAATGGAAGTATCACTTCCAAGAATACTATTTTATTTACATTTCCCATTCCATTCTTGCATGAAAGTTGGAACAAAGCTTATTACAACATAGGAGTAAATGGGATGAAATGTACCCATGCCCATATTTTCATAATTATTAAATTAAATCTGAAATGTTCACATCTCC
Source organism: Coccyzus lansbergi (assembly GCA_033558105.1). Lineage (NCBI taxonomy): Eukaryota > Metazoa > Chordata > Aves > Cuculiformes > Coccyzidae > Coccyzus > Coccyzus lansbergi. The sequence goes on from JAUMJK010000128.1 coordinate 1,685,350, forward strand.
TATTGCTGTAATAACTCCAGCTTGTGTCACTAGGAATGGATTAAACTTGATTAAATCAACAGTCTGCTTTTCATTTGGCCATATCGCACGGGCAAAATTCTAACCAATGAGTTTAGAGCAGTTCAATTTAATAGGCAGTTCTGTTCTGATGGGTCTGCAATAGTACTCGACTCAGAGTCAAGTCTTTCAAATATGCTCAAATCCCCTACCAGTGGAAATGGAGAGTAGAGTGTTCTTGCATGGCTAAAAGGCAATTTTTAGGGAGGGAGGGAGGGAGGGAGAGAAGGAAGGGAGGGAGAGAAGGAAGGGAGGGAGGGAGGGAGGGAGGGAGGGAGGGAGGGAGGGAGGGAGGGAGGGAGGGAGGAAGGGAGGAAGGGAGGAAGGGAGGAAGGGAGGAAGGGAGGAAGGGAGGAAGGGAGGAAGGAAGGAAGGAAGGAAGGAAGGAAGGAAGGAAGGAAGGAAGGAAGGAAGGAAGGAAGGAAGGAAGGAAGGAAGGAAGGAAGGAAGGAAGGAAGGAAGGAAGGAAGGAAGGAAGGAAGGAAGGAAGGAAGGAAGGAAGGAAGGAAGGAAGGAAGGAAGGAAGGAAGGAAGGAAGGAAGGAAGGAAGGAAGGACATGAGAACATGTTGGGACAACATTTAAATAGCCATCTGCTCCTGACATGCATTAAAAACATGGTTTTTCACAATTCATTACCTGAATCAACTAAATTATCTATAAAATGTTTCAATTAATTTCAAAAGGTGTTGCCAATGCTGTTCCTTATTCTTTGAATTCCTTTGCTGCAGGATCAGTGTCTTGCACAAGTAGAGTCAGTGATATAACTATAAGAATGAAGCCTCCAATTCTCAAAGGGAAGAAAGGGATAAAATATTTTTACTGGAAAGAATGTCTTAGATTTTTAAAAGAAATTATTACTTTTAAATCTCCCTGCAAAACTGACTTTGGGACATTTTCAGCTGTTTTATGTCCCCATCTACACAGCTATAAGGCTCAGGATGACAGGAGGTTTTCCAACTTCACAACCTTTCTGTTACAGACTGTGTAATTGTTTAATTTACTTATTCACAATTACTACAAACTTACATAGTTTTGATGATTTACAAAGTTATATCTGAGCAGCAGGCAGAAAAGCTGCTTCATATTTTTTGGCTCAGCATGTATATAGAGATGAGGAAGCCTGAAAAATGGGGAAGGATACTCCTTCCACAAGGGCAGTTTACAAGGAAGAAAGCAATACTCAGCACTCTGGTGGTATCAGACCCCAGAGTGCTTTCTTGAAGGAAAAACGCCCTAAACAATTAGCCTATATCTAACTATGCTGGCCATGTGCTGAAGTTGTTTGGATTTTTTTAAATAGATAGATAAATAAACAAATTCTGTTTTTTTACAAGACCTTTCAGAAAGAAAGGAATTGAGATGATTTTGCGTCTCATAGCTACAGAGAACTTTTAGTCAGTATCTTGCCACAAACTCAGTCAAGGCTTATGTTTTTGTAACCACAGCAAGTTTTGGCATCCTCAGTTTTTTCCCTCTGTTTTCAGGCTTGCTCCTTCTGTTCCAAATACCTTCCTGGCACAAATACACTAAATAAAAATACTAAATAGTTTCAACTTTAAAGTGATTATACAGATGCCTTTTTTACTATTTGGAAAACTTTATCTCATAAGTTTATGCAGTCATAAGTTCAGGGTGGGGTTGTATCCACTCTCAGTTAAGCTTTTCTAACCTTTATTAGCCTTATACTAACAAGTTCCTGATGTATTTCCTGATCTTTAAAACAGACTTTGAGTTTCTCATCAAAATATTGGATTTTAAAACACCTTTTCTATTTCAGCATCTCACTGTATTGGTAAATTTAATACTTCAAAATTACTGAGTATTAGAAAAATTAAGGTATTTATCAGAAGTATTTGTTGGCATTGAGAGTTTATTGCAGTGCCCACAAACTCCTCATATTCCCCTGTGACAAAATAATTTCATTCGTTTTCTGTCAAGTAGTGCTTAGGGAAGGTAAGAGTAAAAAAAAAATGGTAATGATTGGTGGTCTTTCTCCTCGGAAGGGGAATATGTGGCTTTGTTTCTTCTGAGTTAGAGCATGAATTTGAGTCTCCAATCTTTCTATGTCCCCAGCTCCTTGATATGTCATAGGACTAGCCTGGATTTTTCCCTCTTTTTAAGCAGTTAATTGATTTTTGTGAAACACAATTTTTTTCCATCTTAAAAGCAGACAGCTTCTCCCTCCAGTAGCTCTCTTTTGAAAGTGTTACAAATCCTTTTTTATTGATTAATACCACCTTCTGACTTCAGTCAAATGTATGTACCTGTATATGCTTGTTCCTCTGACAATTTTGACAAGTTTAAATAACTCTTCCCTCCCCATTATTTCCCTTCCTAGTACAGAGAATATCCTCCTAGACTTTGTTATACAAGATGTTTCTGCTTATTTTCACCCAATATGTCTTGCTCCCTTTGTCCTTAAGTGCTCTATTTCAATTTCTTTCATGAATATCACATGCACAGCTTTCCAGTTAAGATACTAGGAATCATTCTTGCTCCCCACCAACCCACAACAACAGTCACTTATGGATCTGTGTTGGGAAACCCTTTCATGATTAACAGAAACTGAATATTGTAATTTTCTTCTAAATTTCCGAGGAGAAACAGACTTGAAATTACTCAAGAACAAGCAGATAGCAGTGGCAACACAAACACACCTACATGCACCTGTTGCCAAATTTTAGCAAAATACTATCAATGACAGGGAAAAATTATGAAATGTTAGGCCCTATGGACATCCTGATGAAAAAATCACAGTGAAACTGAGGGTTTTCTATAGCGATAAAATAATTGTCCTCTGTTTTCCATAGGAAGGTGAGATTTTTCTTTTTAAAACTCTAACCTATACCAAATGATGAAGACAGACAGACCAGACTTCTTTATGCCCAGTTTCACATCTGTCTTCCTGTTTCAGAAACCTATTAGTTTTAAACTTTTCATTGGTCAACACCAGTATTTGAGTTTCCAGCTCAGCCTAGACTTGTTCCTCATCTATTGAGATCAATCAAGAGATAAAGCATTTGGATGGATTTTGAATGGGGAAAACATCACTGAAAATTCCAGGCTGGAGTAGTTTGTAATTCACTTAGAAAATGTAGTTCTTAGAGAGTTTTAAAAACAATTTTTAGTTTATGTTTCTCCAAGTTAGTAACAGTCCATTTAACAACCACCAGCATGATTATCTGCTCAATACATCTGCATGCAGCATTTTGCTACCTTTTTGGATAGCTGGAAATTATTTAAGAGATAAGTAGTAGCAGAAATCAAACTCTGTATCCCAGATTTCTTCATCTATCTAGGCTAAGAAAACCTTTAAGATGTAGTTGTGAAAATATTATTTCTGCTGTACATTTACTTTCTGTTTTTCTCTGTAATTGGGCAAATTAATCTGCTTATCTTTTTTTCATAATTTTAGGTTCTCTTTGTTGATGGCCTCGTGATTGTAAATATGTCTGTCACTAAAAAGGAATTCCATTTGCTTTAAAGACAATAAATAAAATGTATAATAATTGTTTATTTATTTTAAAACTTCTCATTTTCTTTGGAGGGTATCTGGATTTTTTTAAGGAATACAGGTTTTATATAGCAAACCTTTCCTCTGAGGCTAAGAAACTTTTTCCTTTTAAAGGAAAGCTGAATCTCACATAACCACATGACTATGGGGCTATGTCCTGTTAGAGAAAAATAACATAAATTGCAGGACTCGCCCATGGGAACTGGCAACAGCGAGTACAACATTGGACTTTCAATCATCATAACAGAATGTCTGGAATCAAATCTATAAAATCAGAATAAAATGTGAAAAATATTCTTTTCAAGTCTCAATTGTACAGAAGTCTGTTTATGCAGTGTACAAGCCAAATCTAAGTTGGCATAATTCCTGTATCCAGAATGGAGAAGACAGTTGTGGACAAATATGGATAATATTTACTTATGAGCAAAAGCTTCTCTGAATCTCAATAAAAGTAATTCTGTCAGAGAAAAGATAAATATTATTTCTTATTTTATTTTCTTCATGTCATGTATCTCTAGTGATTATTTATTGTAGTAAGCTGTAGAAATTGATTTTTAAATACAGCAGAATTAATATAATAATGAATAAGTGTGAGGCTTTGCTATGTTTCTTTTCACAGTATAAAATGTAGTCACAGGATAAAATAATAATCATAAGTCATAATTTGTATGAAACTGAGAGTCATACTCTATTTGTCCATAAGATGATGTTTTCCTTACAGTGCTTAACATCATGCTGCCTTATTTTGAAATGCAGCTAAGGAGTTCACGTTTCAGTGATTTCAGTGTGCTTTGAGCTAGGTTCTACTTGAGAATCCTAAGAATATAATACATTACCTGCAACAGATGTACCTATTGTTTTAGAAATTTCAGCCAGTTATGAAACTGATTATTCAAGTACCCAAAAGCAATAAGAATTGTCTGGGAAATAATATACTAAAAAAAAAAAAAAATAAGGTATTATTCAGATTAGTCTCTATTATATACCAAACAGTCATTGGATGAAGCATTTACTAAAAGTTAGCTTGTGATTAGTCTTCCTCTAGTAACAATGTTCACTGCATTAAGGCAGAAGTTCTTATAATCACAGAATCACAAGGTTGGAAAAGACCCACTGGATCATCAAGTCCAACCATTCCTATCAATCACATGCTCCTCAGCACCGCATCCACCTGTCATTTAAATACCTCCAGGGAAGGTGAATCAACCACCTCTCTGGGCAGCTTGCTCCAGTGCCCAATGACCATCTCTGTGAAAAATTTTTTCCTTACATCAAGCCTGAACCTTCCCTGGTGGATCTTGAGGCCATTCCTTCTCATCTTGTCCCCTATCATTTGGCAGAAGAGGCCAGCTCCCTCCCCTCCACAACCTCCTTCCAAGTAGTTGTAGAGAGCAATGAGGTCTCCTCTCAGCCTCCTCTTCTCCAGGCTAAACAACCCCAGCTCTCTCAGCCATTCCTCATAAGACTTGTTCTCCAGTCCCTTCATCAGCTCATTTCACAGACAACTATTTAAAATAAATTTTCATAGTCATCTGTCATATATTACCTATTCTTTTTTATCACTGTTTCATTCCATGCACTTCTAGGAACCATTCTGTGGGCTATTCGAAGGAACCATCTGGATTTATACTACATGTGTAGTTGTTATGTACGCTGCTGCTCATTGGTGTGTATTCCTCTCACAAATATGCATACACACACTGTCTGATTAGTTGAGACAAAAAGTATCAGAAATCAAAGTCTTATAAAAGATCTTCAATAAATTTGTTTCCTTAGCAGCATTGTAAAGTTCAGAAATAGCTGGCTATTTGGGAATGTTGGGATTCCAGTGGAGGATACTGTCGAACTGCACCCAGTCAGAACGAACCGTGTGTATACATTGAGAAGCACAGGCCAAGACGGCAACTGCTGTTTTTACTGCATTTGAAACAGAATCACACATGATAAGCAGTCTTTCAGTGTCTTGAAGGACTGAACTTCTAAAACAAATATGAAGAATAGAACAAAAAGCTAAAACGACAAACATGACATCGACATAAGAAGACACTGACACAATCATTATTCCACTTTAAAGTGAAGAACTTGTTATCCTTTGGTTTGCTAAATGCTTTTATCACTTAGTATGATGTTATGCTTTTTTTTAGCTTTTCTGCTATCATGTTAGAAAAATGACCTTTCCCCTCTTATACAGGAGAGAATTGTATACTGGTGATTAAATAATTTACAGATTCATTTTAACATAGTAAATATATAAAGTAAATTAAAATCCATAATAAAAGTACAGAAAGCCAGCTTGTATGTTTTCTTGCAAAATAGGAAATGCATTGTACACAGCTAGACCCCTAGAGTGGTATTCCTCTATATTTCAAAAGATTTCTCTTTTTAAATATTATATATACACACACACACACATATACTATAGAAAAGTTAACTTGGAAATTATTGTATGTAACAGCACTAATGGTACATAATAGACACTACCAACAGTACAGACTAATTAAAAGCTCTGTCAACATATAGTTGTGGACTGACACCGAGCGTTACTAAGACCACTGCTAGCAATGCTGCACCTTCTCTGTTTTCCATAGATGAAGGACGTGAAAATGAAAAATTAGTTCAAAGAAGGGTCAAAATAATGAATAAAGAGATAGGAAAAATAAACCCCACAATATGAGACTTAAAGAGCTCGACTTATGCCAGAAGTGCTTGATCATGAATTCATGAAGTAAATTCTTGATAGTGGGAGGCCTTTGAACCTTGCTGACAATGATGTAACAAGATCCAATGACTAGAAATGGAAATTAGACAACTCCACTTCAAAGCCACTGAAATTCCACAAAAGATGAACAGAGAAACGGCAGTGATTAAATACTTCAACATCTTGCCTGTACTAACACCTTGAGCCTGTAAAGTGAGATGAGATGTATTTCTCCAAAACACAATTAATTTCTCTTTTGGAAGAAGTTCCTTGGCTTGTGATCATGGTATGAAAGAAAGGCTCAGGCTGGAGAATCTTTCTGGATTCGAACTCTTTTAGACTGGATTAATATAAGTCACGTCTTTTAAATACCTCTAGAGATGGTGACCCAACCACCTCCCTGGGCAACCTGTTCCAGTGTCCAATGACCCTTTCTGTGAATGTTTTTTTTCTGATGTCCAGTCTGAGTCTCCCCTCATGGAGGTTGAGAGGTTTCAAAAGAAGCATGTACGGTAATAAATTTTATGACTTTAAAAAAGAAAAAAAACTTAAAATGTGACTGTGTTTGTTACCTGAAGTCAGGGAGAGCTCTGCTTTGAATAAACAGAGTACTATAGAAGGAAAAGCACTCTGAAATTTTAGATTTTTGTCATTGGAGTGTGGACTCCCAAAAATAATGGAAGATTTTTACCTGAAATCCTCATCAGTCAAATTTGGAGAATCATCACATCCCAAGAGTGCTGTGAAAATTTATTAGTTGATGCCTGTGAAGCACTCAGATACCACAGTGATGATACCATAGGAAAGTCTGTCAAGACTGTCAAGAAAGTAATTACTCTGTCTTCGAAGCAGGTTTGCAACAACAAGCAGTAAAAAGATGAGACACTAAGTGAACAGTGAAGAAAGATGCACTGTTTCGGAGCAAGACCTAGTCACTGGATTTATTTAGTAAGGCATTCTAGTATGGGTTTTTTTCAAGTAAATAAAATTTAAATTGGGAAAAAGGGAATCTAAATATTTGCCCACCCAGAAATTATGGCATTGCTTAAATTCTAAGTGTCGACTGTGCAACCTACACAAAATTATTCTAATATTGAATCATTCTATAGTTTCTCAGAGATTAAAACAATGGATTAGGTGTGGTTTACCATATATATTTGATGTATTTAATGTACCACACATTCAGCGATATGATTTAACCTCTGAAATTATCTAAACAAGAATCTAGCTGCTAAGCTGTACAGTGAGCCTTTCTACAGCAAATAGTGCTATTCACCAAAAATTTAGTTCTAGGATAGGAAATATCAATATTCCTTACAGAGGAACTAAAAATTAAAGAAGAAAGAAGGGAGCTTGGAAGAAACTGTGATTCTCGTCTCTGGTATTTGGACTCCAAGATGGCTTTGCTTTAGAAAATGAAAAGACAGAATATGACATGTTGCTTAAATGCCTGGGGGATTTGATAGTGATACTGAAACACAGATGAGTACAAAGATATAGGAAAGCAACTGCCCCAATTGCTCAGTTGCTCCTTCATGCCCCAATAAGACATGAGACACTGAATAAGTTACCCTGTCATACCAGTTGAATTGTAAAAGACAGAAATGAAGCAGTTTTTTTGAAATTTTTAAAGGCAGAGGAATCAGGAATGCTTTGCTGATCCTATTGGCAATCTCATTAACACCTGGCAGCCACGTGCCAGGGTGCATCCAGCTCCCAAAAGTATGCTTATGTTGATGGGCAATTTCAAAATATTTCACAGAGGTATCTCTGAGTTTAACTCGTTTTCCCAAACTCTTGCTTAGCAGAGAGATAATCAATGCAATTTACATGGACTAATCCAGGCACTCTTCTTTCTGCAAAGGAATTGATTTCAGCCACTTTTACCCAAAACACTATGTGACAGCTGGCTTATTTAAAACCTCAACTTAAGTACAACCAACTACCTGAGTTGCTAAGCTGCTAATGATTTGTGTTAAGTTTCTAAATTAGTGTATTCTAGAGGCAGTTGAACTGGAATGAAATACGAATGGAGTCTACTTTCATTGTTCAGCAGGGTGACAGGTTTTTATTTCTTAAGCATTTAAAACTTTCATCTGCTACAAGTCAGGCTTCCTGGCAATGCAGTGTGTAGACTTCAAATACCATGTCTCTGGTTAAAAAAAAAAAAAAATAAAACACAACAAAACAAAACCTTCACAAATTAGTTAACTTGATTTGTTACCAGACAAAACCTATATTATTTGTTTCAGTAAATTTTTGAGCCTCACAGACAGATATTTTTCTATATGCAAATACAACATTCCTAGTCATTTTGGAGGAAAGTGGATGACTGCAATTAAAAGAAGGAGGCCAAAAGTATTCATAAACTAGATCAAAGTACATTGCACTGGTCCAAAAATGGCAAATTTCATTTTGGCAATAAAAAAATCATTTATACAACTTAACAACACAAACCTTTTCAACACTTGGGGTAGTAGAAAATCATATTGACTTAAATTGGAAATTTACATTCTTTCCAGATTATCTGTACAAAGAATGGAAATAATCAGAGCTGTTGACCAAGTTAAACATGTCATTGGGCTCCAAAATTTCAGCTTTCACTTCTCCAGAAGTTACTTTTCTTTAATTTTGATCTAAATTAATACAAGTTTTGCTGTTTATTTTCATTTATCATTCAGTCCACCAAAGCATAACTTATTGTTTTTCTAGCTGTATTGAGATAATTTCCCTAACAATTATATGGAACTAAACTAGCAGGAGTGTACTGCATCATCACTAGTAATTAAGTAAAAGCTCCCATAAGTCTTCTCTTTTATGATCTTTCAGTTTTGCTTGGAAGAAAAATACATTAAGATCAAAAAGATATGTTCTGACCTCATTTATACTGACAGAGTTGATCTATTACTGTAAATTTGGTGACCTTCATAACACGTAGGTATTTTAAGATGGAGATGGTCTCCATTCAAAAAGTTGCAGGGATGCACTGTACAGAGCCTCCCAACCCGATATGCTAGTCTTATTTACATCAGCATAACATATAGTAGCATTTACTTGTCTGTAATTTGACCATGTAAGAGAGACTCAGAAATATATAAGAACTAAAATGAAGAAGTCAGCAAAATGCATTGCAAATAAAGGGAAATGCTTTTCAAAGCAGTATTACAAGCACTAGAACGGGGGGAAAAAAGCCTGTAAGTGATTGAAAAAATAACCTTCCTAGAAAGGTTTAAATATAATTCTGTGATGCTACAGACAGGTCATTATTACTTGAGGGAAGCAATGTACAATATGCATATTCCATGTACACTAGAAATTCCATTATTATGAATAGGATTCATCCATAAAGCCATCCATCACCAAAACAGAAACCGGAATAAGAGATAGAAAAATGTTGGCTTTTTTGTTCAGCAAGACAAAAAGACAATGCCTATTCGACAGGATGTCACATACAGGACACAAACATAATCAACATATAAATAATATGTCTTGCACCACTATTTATTCATTTCAGCTTCCCTTAGCACAGAGTTTGGAAGTACCCAGGCAAGACAGGAGATTCCTACTAAGCATCCATGCTCTTAACCCATTTTTCTAGCACTTTCACTGACATGGGAAAGGCAACAAGTTTTCATTCCACGTAACTCTAAGTCGAATTTCTTCCTCATTCCATTTTCACTAGATGCCTCTAAATTCTGTTGTAAAAGTTGTCTCTTTGACAGCTGTATTTCAGAAATATCAAAAAAAATACTTTATCCATCACAATTCCTCAGCACTCACACACAAAAATAACTTTGTTGTTAGGTGTTTGGTGATTCTGTCATTTAATGCTGTGTTAAATGGCTACCTCTAGTATTTCAAAATGAGAGTAATGTCCCAATGTTGTCACGACTAAAAAGAAAAATAAAAGGTGCAAAAATGAAAAGTAAATGAAACTGAGATCTGAATGTAGGGCTTTCAATTCTTCATCTAAGAACTAAAGGGAATAAATAGAAAAGGCATTATACTCCAAAGTACAAAAAGCAATCCACAATCCATTTTTCTGCCTCATAAAGAAAAAGAATCTATGTAGTTCATTAAAGAGTGCTTTTACTGGCCCTATTAAGAGTCAGTTCTTCAATACTGTAAGCCTGCAAGAACAGTTTTACATGGGACAGGAGCATTGCCCATAGTACATGATAATGTACTGTGTGGCCAGCAGGTCAAGGGAGGTGATTCTGCCTCTCTGTTCCTCTATTCTGAGACCTCATTTGGAGTATTGTGTCCAGTTCTGGAATCCTTAACATATGAAGGTTATGGAACTGTTGGAATGGGTCCAGACGAGAGCTACAAAGATGATCAGAGGCTTGGAGCTCCTCCCATGCAGGAACAGGCTGAGAGAGTTGGGGTGGTTCAGCATGGAGAAGGCTCTGAGCAGACCTTATAGCGACCTCCCAGTACTTGATGGGGGCCTTCAAGAAAGTTGGGGAGGAAGTTTCTACAAAGGCATATGGTGATAGGACTAGAGTAGTGGCTTAAATTGGAGAGGGGAAGAGTTAGGAAAAAACATGTATCTAATTTCAGAAATATCAAAAGCAACTGTTTTAAAATGGCTGATGCTTCTTTCCACTTTGTTTTCAGCTGACCTATTAGTGGAATTTAGTGGTAACAGAGTCTGCATTCAGAAATAGGTCACCTGAAATCATTTTTACCAGCAACTAAAGCAAATAAATCTAGTCAAAAAATACCCTAATCATAGAGTCACAAACACAGCACAATCCCATTAGAAACTGCCTCACAGCTCCAGATCTTTGTTTTGTAAAATATGAGCAAGGACAGGCTTCTGAAACAGAAACAAAAGTCATATTAGCATTGCTTCAGTTGAATGAAACCTTGAACAGAAAACAAAAGGGCAAACAGCTGTGGAGTTTCTCCTGCAATAAGCAACCAGAAATGCCTGTCCTGCAATGGACACTATTTGTGCCATCGTGCCATCATTGTTCCTCCATTAAATCTCTTCCTAAGTATTGCTGTAGTCACTCTATCCGAGCAGGATAACTAGGATTGCCCATAGCACAGTAAGAAAAGAAAGAAGGAAACTGAATTTGCAGGTTACTTTATAAAGAAAATCACAGAGTTTGTATTCACTTTCCAAAAGAACAATTAAAGAGAACAGAAGGGCTCCTGCTGACTCCAGTTTATGCTAAATCAGGACTTTGTATTTTTGCAGGATATAATTAGAAATTTGTCCACCTGCCATATTGAAAGCTCCATGGAACATTTTAATTGTAATATTATATTTATACTGACAACATTGTAAATGTTATGGCTTCAAACATTTGCATTAAAAATCTTAAATAAAAACATAATGTGCTTTCCAAATACAGTCAAAATATCTACTCGTTTGTGGGCCATATGCTGAACTAATTGAGAAGTGGAATTACCTGTTCCATTTTTAACTGTTTTCTTGCATGAAAGAAAACAGTTGGCAAAGTCTCATGGGAGACAGTACTTGAGGGCAAGGTTGTCCATGAGGGCTGGGAGCTCTTCAAAAAGGAGATCCTAGCAGTTCAGGAGAAAGCCATCCCCATGTTCTGGAAAAAAAAAAGCCGGCAGGGGAAAAAAACAGCTTGGTTGAGTAGAGAGATCTTAAGTGACATTAGGAAGAAGAAGAATGTTTATAGGCTCTGGAAGAGGGGACAGGCCTCTTGGTTGGACTACAGGAGGAAAGTGAGGTTGTGTAGGGAAAAAATCAGAGGGGCTAAGGCTGAACTAGAAATTAGGTTGGCAAAGTCCATGAAAGATAACAAAAAATCTTTCTATAAATATATAAACAACAGAAGCAGAACTAGGGAGATCATACAGTCTTTACTGGACACAGAAGGAACAACAGTGACAGGGGATGAGGAGAAGGTTGAGGTACTTAATGCCTTCTTTGCTTCAGTCTTTAATTGTAAAGAAAGCTGTTCCCTCTGTGTACAAACCCCGGAACTACAGGAACAATACGAGGCTCCCATGATCCAAGAGGAGGTGGTCAGAGCCTTGTTTGCCCAACTAGACACCCACAAGTCTGTGGGGCCAGATGGGATTCACCCTGGGGTATTGAAGGAGCTGCGGATGTACTGGCCAAACCCCTTTCCATCATCTTCCAACAGTCCTGGAAGACTGAGGAGGTACCACTGAACTGGAGGCTGGTTGATGTCATGCCCATCTCCAAGAAGGGTTGCAGGGAGGATTCAGGGAACTACAGGTCTGTCAGTCTGACCTCAGTACCAGGGAAAGTCATGGAACAGGTGATCTTGAGAGCTATCACGAAGCACTTGCAAGAGAACTGGGTGATTAGGCCCAGTCAACACAGGTTCACAAAAGGCAGGTCTTGCCAAACTAACCTGATCTCCTTCTACGACAAAGTGATTGGACTCTCGGATGAGGGAAAGGCTGTGGATGTAGTATTCCTGGACTTCAGCAAAGCCTTTGACACAGTTTCTCACAGCATTCTGCTACGGAAACTGTCAGCCTCTGGCCTGGACAGGCACACACTCTCCTGGGTAGAAAACTGGTTGGCTGACTGAGCCCAGAGAGTGGTGGTAAATGGTGTTAAATCCAGCTGGAGGCCAGTTCCAAGTGGGGTTCCCCAGGGCTCAGTGCTGGGTCCAGCCCTGTTTAATGTCTTCATCAATGACCTGGATGAAGGCATCGAGTGTACCCTTAGCAAGTTTGCAGATGACACTAAGCTGTGTGGAAGTGTCGATCTGCTGGGGGGTAGGGAGGTTCTGCAAAGGGATCTAAACAGGTTGGACGGCTGGGTAGAGTCCAATGGCATGAATTTTAACAAGGCCAAATGCTAGGTCCTGCACTTGGGGTAAAATGTTATTTTCAATAGAAAAAAATATATTTACTGAAGTATATATTTAGAAAAATCATACATCTTCTCTACTTACATATAGGTCTTATGTTTTAGAATAGAACAAAACCCATTCTTCAGGTTCTATACAGTAGTCCTATACATATGTGCAAAGATCTACTGAAATTCCTCAAAACCATAGTGTAAAAATAAGCACATTATTCTTGAAATATTAATTTTTTTGAGAAATAGATCATGAAAACACTTAAACCTATCTTAAAATCATTCATAAGTTCTTTGAAAAGCATTCAAAGGATGAGAAAATTTAAAATCAGGATGAATAATTATTTTCCCATGTTAAAATTAAGCAGCAGTCCATCAAAAGAAATTTATTTTCTTCACACTAAGATTTGATATGGCTATTACCATGGACACAGAGTTGTTAAATATGGGGAACAAGAATAAGGTAAACAAGAATAAGAGAATCTTTTCTCTGTCTTTTCTCATTTTGAGGCAGATTCATAAAGAGGAAATACTGGGTCAGTTCTCATAGTGTTGATTGGTGCCTGAGCATGTGGTAGCCATCTACAGGAAACTCACCAAAACCCTGCAGAATATTCTTCTGCTTGCACTGTTACAACTCATCAGTATCATTGACCTTTGTATGGGCTTCTGAAGCATTAGGCAGTTAATGGAAACTGCTCTACAGGGGAAATCATCTTTGCATTGAGGTAGCTCTGAAACCACACTCACTGAAGGAAAGCATCTGTAAGTTTCTCCTATTTCTTCTTAAGCTCTTATACTTTTAAAAGGCTTCTGTTGGAGAAGAGAGTTTTAACCAAGGGAGGAGCTTGTATTCCAAGGTCTGCTTTTGTTCCAGCAGATATCTAATAGGATGTGAAACATATGGATTGCACAGGATGCAGGTCCTAGGAACAGCCTACCACCCTGGGCAGCGTCATGGCATACAGCAAAAGCTCACCCATGCCTTTCCAAACCATTTTCTTCCCCTCTCCCTTAAGCAAATCAATAAAGCATCTACCAAGCAACTATGCTCTTTTTTCCCCCCTAGTATTGCTGTATTTATTTTCTGCATTGCCAATGTATGTTTCCAGGTAGAAATAATGTATTAGAACTGCATTAATAAGTTACACTTTGTAAACCAACACAAATGGTTCCCTAAATAACAGTCCTTACAGAGAACTTTGGCAGCTCCAATTAGAAATATATTTTGTTACTCTGAAGATTCTGGATGCATTTCTGGCAAGAGAAAGAATCAAATTAATATGTTATTAAAATAAATTGAGCAACATGCTAATTATTGCCAGAAACAAATTAGTGATACCAGATTGTATTAATCTAAATTAAATAAATGAATACTTCCTCCTACATGTGACTGTTTGCTGTTGTTGTGAAGACAGACTTTGAAAATAATCTTGACAATGACATTTGACAACAGCTTTATAGTTGTTGGTAAAATGATTATTTCAATTTCGAACACCATTCCCTCTTGCACTAAATACAAGTGGCCTGATACTACAAAGTACTTCAAAAGCAGATAAAGCAGGACACTGGCAGCATAAAGATTAAGCTTCCCAATATTACCTGCACCTTAACTGTAAACATACAGCTGAATTTCTGAACCAGGTATATTGTAACATCTATAGCAACTTTCATCCATTTCATTAAACTTTATTGTGAGAATACTGAGGTCCAAATGAGTGAGGATAAGCAGTGTAAAGTTTACATGATATCTCTGTAATGTCGTAGTCTCTGCATGAAGATATGACTCCTGGTAGAAATTTTTAGCTATTTATAGGAATTGATGTAAGAGGCAGATTGAGTTAATTATTTACAGAACTGAAAACCAAATTCTTCAATTCTTCCTCCTGTGGTGCCTAACAAGGAATCTGGTTGTGCTGTCAGCTAGATTTTTAAATCCAGCTTTCAAAGGTGTCAAAATTATTTAGAAGCTTATGTCCCGTTTTCAGAAACAAATTATGTTCTTGATAACTCACCTTTGATTGAAGGAAAAAAAGTCCTTTTTTTCTATACCAAAGCCATGTAGGTTTTGTTCTGGTTATTTTCTGTTGGGTTTGGGGTTTTTTAAGAAAAAATTAAATTCCTGAAGAACCTGCAAATATTCTTATTCAAATAACAACAGCATAAAAAGTTAAAACGTTAACTAGGACATACTCTCAAGCAAGTTGTTCACAGAACAAACTGACACTAACTATCCATATGAACATATAGTGACTTAAGTTCTAAAATGGAACATTGCTGCTCAACATTTTAAGACATCGGATCATTGCAAGGATACTGCAAGTTGCTGGGAGTGGACATTCTGGTGCTTGGACAAACAAGAAATTGGACAAACACGAAATTCCTTGCAGAAGCATGAAATGTGTTTGCATTGTGCACCCTCCTTCTAAAAATTAAAGCTCCAGGAAACCTACTGAACTTTGTGCAATAGAGTTAAAATAAAAGCAAAGTGTTGCATTTTTTCCCTTACTTTCATTTTGAAATTTCATTCAAGTAGCAATATTTGATCAATCATCATTGTTCTTGGCAAATAATATTTGGCTTTTAACGTTTTAACTATGCATTATATGTTGACTGCAGTTACTTTTTTGGATGGCACATAGAAGCCAATTCCCATTTTCATTTTAAACCTAGTTACACTTTTTATAAACTCTTGGTGACTTGAGTTCTTCTATTTTGCTTGCTCATTTTTAAATGAATGGAAGAGTAGCTCAATGAAGAGTAGATTCTGTTGGTTATTTTGACTAAGATCGTGCTCCTAGGACAGAGTCATTACCAGCATGTGACCCTGCACCAGTTTGCCTGACAAGGGTCCTGCGCATCACAGGGTTTTAGCCAATAAAAACAGACACTCCCTGACTCCTACATAATGTGCTGCATGTCTCTGTGTCCCTGCATTTGACAGACAGAAGTAGAAAGGCAGTGTGAAGCATAGTATGAGGCCCCAGCATTTCAATTGCCTGCAAAATATTTTTGTGGTGCAGCTGAAAAGCTACAGTTTGTTGATTGTCACTTACTCTTTTAATCCACCTACTTTTGCAATTTGGGCCAAGTTTACTCATCTAAATGATTGCAAAAAAATCTCTTAATCAATAACAGACATGTCTGGTAATTTGACTAACTGAATTTATTCCAAGAATGTTATTTCCAAAGGCCCCATGCCTGCAGAGAGGCAGCCACCCAAAATCAGTAGGTGTAGACTGCCAAACAAGTGGCTTCTCACAAGAGTTGTATAGGGAAAATACTGTGACTGTTTCCCAGCTAGGCTGAGTTACAAGAAATAAGGAGGTATTTCTGTGAACTAGCTGAATAGAATTTGGATGGTCTGATAGCTATATTTTATTTAGAGATCTCTGGTATTTTTCTCAGTTCAATCTGCTAATGTTTTTGAAATTTTCTGCCTACTCTGTCTTACATCCCCACTACTAACAACCTTAAACTTTCAAAATTCTTCTAGTGAGGCTCAGAAAAATGGTAAGGTTTTTACATATGAGTTTTCTCTTTGTGTTCTCTCTGATTTAGATATTGTATTTCAAAGATCTATCCTACATCAGAATGCCTAGATATATTTCAAATTCCAAATTATTGCATAGCTGTATGTAATTATTAAATAAATATTAGTGCCCTAATTTACAGTACTGTGAGTTTCTGTTAATTGTTGTACTCATTATAGATTTACAGTTGGCTCTTGCTCTCTTTTTGAATATTACGAAAACAAGCTTAACAAGTGCCAAGACTCGAACAGAGAAACTGTGGACAAAGTTTTTCATAAATAATTCTTTTGATCCAATATCTCACATTCAAAAGCCAATTTTCAGGTAGCTTTCTTCAGCATATTAAGCTCTTTTCAGATATCCCAAACATAATGTCCAAATATTTAAGGCAGGAAGAAGTAGCTTCTCTTGTTACATGATAAGAGAAACCAACACTCTCTGGTGAACTTTTTAAAAAACGGTCATTTAGACAAAAGTGCTATTCCTTGCACATCTTCCATAATTTTTATTCTGTCTTAATTTTGAAAAAGTATTTAAGGAATCACTTTTTCCAATCAGAAGTCTAGGTAAGATTACTGCTTACTGTATATCACAAGCCACTATTGGTTATTTCTGCTATCAGAAACACATTAGTGTGATTTCAGATAAAAAGCAATATGCCATAAAAATCTGCCATAAAACATTTTGGTTCACTGCAGGTATCATTCAACAACAGCTAAAATTGAAGTGTATAAACAAAACTGAATGTGTGCACACCCCTGTAAATAGAAAATTTAAGAATGTGTGGGTGTGAATTTAAGGTTAATTTAAAATTAAAATTTGATATAGAGTTAGCATAGTAAAAAAGCTCAAAAAGTAATGGTATACATAAAGTTGCAAGGCTCTGTCATTTAACAAGTAGCTGAATATTGAGAGACAAGAAAATAAGACTATTTTTAATCCTCCCTACAGTTATTGAGCTGAGAGAAAGTAATGGCAGTGGACAGTGATAGAGATAGTGTGAATGGAAAAGTTATAAATTCCAATTTTACATCCAAATTATGGGACTACTAAGGCTACTATTATGAAATACCAGGCAGAGACAAGCAGACAATTGGAAAATTGATTGAGTCATCCACATAAAAGACCTAGAAATGCAATAACTGATAACTCTGAAACAGCTTTTAGAATTACAGATTTCTCAAAAAAAAAAAAAACTACAAAATGAGACTTTTTTAAAGTGTGTTTGTATATGTAGGATTATAGAATAGATTCGATTGGAAGTGATCCTTTAAGTTCATCTAGTCCAACTGACCTGCAGTGAGCAGGGACATCTTCAAGTCAACCAGGTTGCTCAGAGTCCCATCCAACCTGACTTTGAATGTTTCCAGGGATGGGGAAACTACAACCTCTCTGGGCAGCCTGTTCCACTGTTTCATGGCCCTCACTGCAAAAAATTTCTTCTCTATCCCTCTTTTATTTTAAAACTTTAGTTACCCCTTGTCCTAATGCAACAAGATCAGCTTCATTCATTTTTGCTTTCTAAGGCAAGCCAATATATATTTTAATTCCTTCGTTTGTGATCAAGGCGTTTCACAGACCTGTAGTGTTTAGGTATGTTTTTCAGATATCCTCCTCAGAATTTACGCTTGGTTTGTAAAACTTAAATCTCACTTCACAAATTCTCACATGAATACAGATATGTACAAGCCCGTTACTGACAGCACAGATGGTAATGGTAGAACAACGTATGCATAAATGAAAATTTGCCCATGTACAAATGGAGATTTCATTAAGGTCACCTTTAAAACTGTGACCATACTATACACTTTATAGTGTTAGTCACCGCTATCAGATCTTTAAACAGAATAACTCCTGTCAACATTGAAAAACTGAAACATTTTTCTCTTCAGAATAGACAATGTCTCAAATTAAGTTCTTTGCTAGTTTAGCAACAAGTATTCAGGAAAAAAAAAAAAGACAACATTTAGATTTTTAAGACTGTAAGTAAGCACTGTATTTACTTTTTCATCACAGACATTTTTGAAGATTTGCATTTCTGTGAGTCAGGAATCATGGACAAGGAGTAAGTACGGTACCTAAATGTTTTCCCACCACCTCTCTCTGGCACTCTTTACTTAGCTGTTGTTGCATTTCATCGTTAATGTTGATGATATGCTTCACTCACACTTAAGGTTATGTGGCAATCTAACAGGTTACCCACGTATTCTCTAATCTGTTAGTACTTTCTGCTTTTGCCCCTTCTGAAACACTACTCTCCTGCTTTTTCTCCTACTTTCAAAACACTCTTCCAGCATCATTTCAGAAGAATATCCTTAACTCCACTACACTTAGCTATAGTATTCAGTGCGTAAACATCATCCGTATTTCTAGAAGAATGGTTCAGGAATTTTAAAACCATCAGCCTGAAACTACTCATGCAATGCTACTGCCAGTGCTTGTGGGGTGCTGGGATACAGTGAAGCCAGGAACATGTTATACACATGCAAGCTTGAGTAGATTTCAAGAGACTGAGAAAACAAAGGATCTTCCGATACTTGGCAAAATCAGCTGCACCTCTCAAGAGTTAGCTTGTAGGAACCTCTAATAGTAATGGTGTGGAGAGGCAAAAAAAAATACCTAGCCTTGATTTTGAAGCCAGCTAAAGAACACTTGAATGCATGGCCAGAGTCATATACACAAGGTCATATAGCAGCACATCTCAGCAAGGAATATAAGCTTTCCAAATCCCACACTGATCTCCTTCAAGGAGATACACTGCCTCTCAAGTTTCTTTTCAACAGGGACATTTAAAGAGAAGTGTTTTCAAAGCAGTTCCAGAGTCATATATTTGCAGATAGCTCTAAGTGTATGCTTGAAATAACCTGGAGCCAACTGGTAATAAGTGGATTTTAAAATCATTGTGTCACAAATCATCTCTGAAAATATTTCCCTTCTGTAAGCATACAAAATGAACAAATGTCACTAGGCAAACTGTTGCAGTTTTTGACCACTCTCAGAATACTTAAAGAGAATTTCCTGTATTTCAGTGTGTGCCCAGTGCCTCTTGTCATGTCACTGGCACCACTGAGAAGAGCCTGGCTCCCTCTTTACTCTCTCCCATCAAGCCTTTATAAACATTGCTAAGAGTCTCCCAAGCCTTCTCTTTTCTAGACTGAACATTACTAGCTCTCTGAAGCCATCCTTTTACAAAATATGTTCTTCAATCACCTTTGTGGCCCTGCACTGGACTCACTCCAGCAAGTCCATCTCTTTCTTTTATTGATTAAGCCTAAAACTCCACACTCATGTGGCCTCACCGGTGCTGAGGAATCCCTCAGCCTGCTGGCAATAGTCCTCCTGTGCAGCTCAGGATGAAGTTGGCCTCCTTTGCTGCAAGGACACATTATTGACTCATATTCAACTGACGTCTAACAGGGCCCCCAGGTCTCACTCCAACAAGCTGCTTTCTAGCCCCAGCATGGACTGCTGTGTGGAGTTGTTCCTCCCCAGACACAAGACTCTGCATTTTCCTTCGTTAAGCTTCATGAGTTTTTTCTCTGGCTATTTGTCCAACTTGTCAAGGTCCCTCTGAAGAGCAGCAAACCCAGCTACTGTATCACCCATACTTCTCAATTTTGTATCATTTGAAAATTTGCTAAGGCTGCATTTTGCCACATTTTGAGGAGCATTAATGAAGATCTTTTACAGTATTGGCCCCTGTATCAGCCCCTGTGGTACATATCACTAGTGGCTGTACATCTGGACTTTGTGTTACTGATCACAACCTTCCAGGCCTGGCTATTTAGCCTCATTTCAATCCTCTTCACTGGTCACTTATGTAACCCATATTCAGCTTGTCTATGATGATGAATCATTTATATCATATACAAATCTTATTATGCTGCAGCATTTTTTCCTATTCTTTTGCCATTCTTCTAACAATAAGTTAGAACAGATGTTACTATGTTCCCATACATACTCCAATGACCCTGCAACTCACAGAGTGAGGGCAAGGGTATGTATCTGGATGAAGGAATGTGACTGCTGTAGGAACCTCGCAGTTCAGAGGGCAGTAATAGTTGTGCACCTAATTTTGCTTCAAAATTTTAATTTTGCTCATTGCAGGTTTTCTGCCAGGGACACAACTACATCTCGCTTCTTTTCATGTGTTGACTTCAGGGTAGAACTGAAATTCAGAGGGAACACAGGGAAGGCCATGAAACTTCTTAGCTACAGGCTTTCAAAACCCACAGGTTTTTCATGTCACTGTGGCTACAACTGAAGCTGCATTTCAGAAGACGTTATTTTCAGCAGTGGCAAGAGGTTGTGGTTTGGTGATGGGGAGATTATTTGGTTTCTTTTAAGCTACAGCACTCCTTTGTTCAGACTTGGGCCCATTGGTCAGGATCACACCACAACAGTTCAACAAAGAGCAGAGGGTCTGCTATTTCTGCTTACTACCCTAGTACAAATTGCAAGGAACTGTGAATTTTATTTTCTGTAGAAAATCTCAGTCTCCACTTCATTTTCTGTTGTGATTACTTTTAGGCAGTCCAGACACCAAGAACTTATTACTGTAGGAACACCCTGTAGGTACCAGATTTTGTAAAGAAATAGCCAACTTAGCTTAAAGTAGTTAGTCCATTACTGATAGCAACATACCCACAGCAACCAACCACTCAATAAAACTATCTACCAGAATATTTACCTCCATCTATAGGCAAGGCTTGCAGCTCTCAATTTAAAACTAGCTTTAGTAGATTTATCTGGGCTGAAGTCCCTCTAGTAATAAAATTAAAGATATGCAGTTGATTTATGCAGAGGGTGGTGGGTTGAATTTGTGAGTGTGTAGGAGGACTAACATAATAACATAGTACAAATTGATTTTCGTTCAAAGTTGCATGTACAATAGCCAATATCATGTCATTCTGTCTGCAAAATTATACCTGCGCTTCACTTGCAGATTTTTTTCTTGTTCAGTTGGAGAAAAGGAGACTTATTCAATTCTCAGGCTGAGTTACATGAGAAGACTTCATAAATACCCATTTTCTGAGCTACCACAGAAAACACAATGCATAGTCTAGGAAGTGAGATTTTCACAGGGCACTGGAGTTATGAACAAGAAGGGGTAAATGTGATGTGAAAAAATCAAGAGCAGTTTTTGAGGTCTTCCCAGGTTTATCAGATGTATACTGTGCTACAGCTCTGTAACTGTCAAATATATAGCTAGTTAGCTTTCCAACCTAGAGTACCTACCTTTTTGAGACTAAACTCATCAGTGGCAGGACGCACTTAAAGTGAGTTTACAATTTTACATGTGTTTAAAAAAAAATAAAAACAGGAAAAAAAAAAACCAAAATACAGAAAAAAAACCAAAATTGTGATAATGTATAAATTCGGACCATGACACACAGCAGTCTGTAAATACAAAAATTCAGTAATCATTGAATAAACTACTAGAAGTGCTGGCAGCAAAACATATGCATGTGAATCTGAACAGTATAATTTTTGTAGAAAAAAACACATCACTTAGAATTTGTCATATCCATGTTCTAATCAGTAAAATAATAAAAACCATGGTTGCACATGTTTTTCTCTCCTAACACAAAAACAACAAAGCAATTTATTCTCTCTAATTTGGACACCAATAGGAAATAAATATTTAAATACTTTTAAAACCATGAGCTTAAATTGCATTAAAGTCACCATTCTCTTTGATCCTCAAGCAAAGACATTCCCAAAATCTCTCAAAACCTTGATGAAGTCAGTCTTATAGCACAAAAGGAAAGGTATAACCCAGTATTCCTGATATTTTTAACTGAGACCATGAGGAGAAATGAAGTCTAAAAATAGTCGTCTTTGTACATCATAAAGTAACATCAGAGATCAAACAACATTTGTGGTTCACTCTTCCACATACTGTCGCTCTGTGGGTGTGGTATAGAAATCAGGTTAACACAGAGTTTCTAGAACACTGCACTCATCCTCTTTTCTGGTTTTAATTTCATTTTCTAACAAAGCTGACCAGAGGGAAAGAATATGCAGCTACAATTATTCTTCAAGGTCTTTTAACAGCCATGCAATAAATGACTTTAATTTTTTATTTAACAAGTTGCCCTCAAGGATGGAGACCTGTGAAGGCTCCCATGCTAGATAAACCTACCAGTTTCAGCTTCAGCTACATCCCCTGCTGAGACTGTTCTTTTGAAGTGCTCACAGATAGGCAGAGCTCAGCAGAGAAAGCCCCGCTGTTTTAAACCAAGGAGCCCGAACTGGAAGAGCTTACTTTCTGCTTGTTCCGGAGAAATACCTGCTGAGCAGCAGGCAGAGGTATTCAAATAAAAGGGTGATAGTTGCACAGAAATATTGCAGTTGATTAAATCACATTTTGAATTGGAAATAGGCTCAAATTTAAGCTTAGGTCTTTGCACCTAACTGTAACATAACTATGAACTGAATCTTAACCCGTGCTTTAATGCTGGTGTTCTACCTTTGTTATGGGAGTGAATTTTTACCTACACCTGAGACTGAAGGTGTTGTGGTATTACCTGCCTTTGAAGTAGACACAGAGATGTCTCTACACAATGAGAGGCAAGTCTTTAAGTCAAATTCCAACTAAGCTACAGCAAATTTAAAGCCGATGTTTTAAGGCAGCTGGTTTCTTTGTCTTCAGAGAGAAGCTTCAAACCCAGCTGAGTACTTCAAAGGCATAGGTGCCACAGCTGGTACTACAGCTAGGATTAAGATGCCAGGTTCAACACATGCTAGGTTTTATGATCCAAAGGTTTACAATATTATTTTTATGACTGTAAACATTTTAAAAATTAAGAAGCCATCTACAACACTAATTTGCTATTTTAAATATAGGTATACTCTAAAAAATTATTAAGATTAAGTAGATGCTTTAGCATTTGTGAATTATTTAATTTGTCAGAGGCTTTCCTTTCCAAAATATCAAAAATATACCTCCTGTAGCTTTGTAAGGTGCTGAAAGAAAGATCTGCCTTCATTAGTATGTCAGGTGGAACTGTTCTTATTAATCAAGGTCTCTGAAATATTCATACAATATACTAAGGAACGACTTCACAACCTGCCCAAGTAGAGTGTTCACTGCAAAAAGGCCAGTGCTGCTACACAGAGACACAGTATTGTCCCCCTGACTTTGTTCAGAAATAATCAAAACTTTTCCAGCACACAGCTTAGCACATGAAGGGAGAGCTAAAAGCAAGACAGCAGTTTTTATCACTCTGTAAGCATGGCAAAGCGAGTGAGAACAAGCTCCTCACCACAGCAACACTGCATGCTGGGGAAGCTTAGTACATTCTGAGGGAAAGCACAGATTTTATACTATTGTAAAAAAATAATAAAAATATCTATAACACTATGACATATTTTTATGTAGTGGTTCCTCAAAAAAAATACACAGATCCCCCTATCTTATCACTGATCCAGAGATATGTGGTTCTCCCATTCTCCTTCTGAGTTTGGAGTCCAAAGAAAGGATATAGACCTCAGCAAGGGACACAGAAGGAAAACTCCTCACCAACCATTGTTTACAAGCAGTATTGAACCAATAGAAGGAGCAGAAAAGTACCTTAAGTACAGGCATTTGAGGGGTTATTAATTCCATTTTTCAATCATGGTTTTTATTTACTCTGAAATGAAGTTCTCCTTTTAAGAGCCTGGCCTTTTATTTTTAATGAAAAAAAGGTCAATAATTTACAGCCTTGGTGAAAAAAAGGTCTCTTAAGAAAACTTCTTAAGATTTCCTTGGTAAAATAGCTTTATTTTACTTTGTCTTAATTATGTGATGAACAAAACATTCTAGTTTACTTGGTTTTATTTATTCTTTCCTCTCCTTCTGAAATAAAATATAAAGAGGGTACAAAAGTAGAGAATGGGGCAAAATCAGGAGAAAATATTAAATTAAACTGGACAGCTTGATGCTTCTTAAGAGCCCTCTATGTTAGAGCGGGTTTTGGTACCTTTGAGCTGGATTACAGTCAGGAAGGGACTGAATGCCTGTGGGTAAAAACCAGAGGAGCCCATGGGCAGGCAGATATTGTGATGGGAGTCTTCTATAGACCACCCAGTCAAGAAGAAGCAGTTGATGAGCATTTCTACAAACAATTGAGAGTAGTCTTAAGATCACTACCTCTGGTCCTCGTGGGAGACTTCAGTTTCCAGGATATCGACTGGGAGTATAACACAGCAGAAAGGATACAGTCCCAGAGGTTCCTGGAGTGTGTGGAAGACAACTTCCTCACACAGCTGGAGAGAAAATCAACAAGGGATGGCGCCCTCCTAGACCTACTGTTCGTGAACAGAGAAGGCCTTTTGGGGGATGTGAGGTTTGGAGGATGCCTGGGGCAAAGCAATCATGAGATGATTCAGTTCTCAGTGCAGGGTGAGATGAAGAAGGAGGTTAGCAGAACAGTTGCACTCAACTTTCAGAGAGCAGACTTTGGACTGTTCAGAAGGTTGGTTGGGAAAGTCCGATGGGAAGCACTCCTTAAGGGCAAGGGGGTCCATGAGGGCTGGGCACTCTTCAAAAAAGAACTCCTAGCAGCTCAGGAGAAAGCCGTCCCCATGTTCTGGAAAAGTAGCCAGCGGGTTAAGAAACCAGTGTGGTTGAGTAGGGTTGAGAGTTCTACAAATCATACAAATGGATATCAACGGTAAAAGGAGGACTATGGAGAATCTCCAGTCCCTACTAGATGCAGAGGGAATAACAGTAACAGGGGATGAAGACAAGGCTGAAGTACTCAATGCCTATTTGCCTCAGTCTTTAATAGTAAGGAAAGTTCCCTCTGTGCACAACCCCAGGGGTTGGAGGAGTAGAATGAGGTTCCCAGGAGCCAATAGAAGGTGGTTAGAGACTTGCTTGTCCAGCTAGACGTACACAAATCTATGGGGCCAGATAGAGTCCACCCAAGAGTTTTGAGGGAACTGGCGGATGTGCTTGCTAAACCCCTTTCCATCAACTTCCAGCAGTCCTGGATGACTGGGGAGGTACCACTGGACTGGAGGCTGGCTGATGTCATGCCCATCTGTAAGAAGGGGCCCAAGGCAGATCTAGGGAGCTACAGGCCTGTCAGTCTGACCTCAGTACCAGGGAAAGTCATGGAATAGATGATCTTGAGTGCTATCACAAAGCACTTACAAGAGAACTAGGTGATCAGGCCCAGTGAACAAAAGGCAGGTCTTGCCAAACTAACCTAATCTCCTTCTATGACAAAGTGATTGGACTCTCGGATGAGGGAAAGGCCGTGGATGTGGTCTTCCTGGACTTCAGCAAAGCCTTTGACACAGTTTCTCACAGCATTCTGCTTCAGAAACTGTCAGCCTCTGGCCTGGACAGGCACACACTCTCCTGGGTAGAAAACTGGTTGGATGACTGAGCCCAGAGAGTGGTGGGAAATGGTGTTAAATCCAGCTGGAGACCAGTGACAAGTGGGGTTCCCCAGGGCTCAGTGCTGGGTCCAGCCCTGTTTAATGTCTTCATCAATGACCTGGATGAAGGCATTGAGCACACCCTTAGCAAGTTTGCAAATGACACTAAGCTGGGTGGAAGTGTCAATCTGCTGGAGGGTAGGGAGGCTCTGCAAAGGGATCTAAACAGGCTGGACAGCTGGGCAGAGTCCAATGGCATGAATTTTAACAAGGCCAAATGCTGGGTCCTGCACTTGGGGCACAACAACCCTAAGCAGTGCTACAGACTGGGAGAAGCCAATGGCAACTTGGCTTATATCAGAAACGGCGTGACCAGCAGATCCAGGGAGGTTATTCTCCCTCTATACTCAGCACTGGTGAGACCACTCCTTGAATCCTGTGTTCAGTTCTGGGCCCCTCACCACGAGAAGGATGTTGAGGCTCTGGAGTGAGTCCAGAGAAGAGTGACAAAGCTGGTGAAGGAGCTGGAGAAGAAGTCTTACGAGGAGCGACTCAGACTGCTAGGGTTGTTTATCCTGGAGAAGAGGAGGCTGAGGGGAGACCTTATTGTTCTCTACAACTACCTGAAGGGAGGTTGTGGAGAAGAGTGTGCAGGTCTCTTTACCCAGGTGACAGGGGACATGACAAGAGGGAATGGTCTCAAGCTCCACCAGGGGAGATTCAGGGTAGACATAAGGAAAAAATTCTTCACTGAAAGGGACATTAGGCAGTGGAATGGTCTGCCCATGGAGGTGGTTGAGTCATCTTCCCTAGAGGTGTTTAAGGTGTAGGTGGATGAGGTACTGAGGGGCATGGTTTAGAGATCAATGGGAATGGTGGGACTCGATGATCCGGTGGGTCTCTTCCAACCTGATTTTTCTATGATTCTATGATTCTTTTTACATCCTCATTACACCTCCTGTTTCCTCCCTTCCTCAGAGCCAGCCCTCGATTTTACCAGCCCCTGATGAACAGTAATACAATGTTTGGTTTCTGACCAGTCTGGAATTAGTGTGAATGAAGCTGTCCCATACAAGAGATATTAAAGACTAACTCCTATTCTGTATTGAGATTTACATTTTGTCTACAGCTATCAAGATTTTCCCCCTCTTTTTAACAAGGGCAGTACAAAGTCTTTGGAGGAATTATACACTTGCCCTTTTCTTACTGCAACTTAAAGTATAATAGAAAGCTATGAAGTAAATATAATGCTGTAATTAACTGGAGTGGCTCTGCTGATGTTATTAACCATAAGCACATAACTGAAGTGGCTTCTGAATAACCACAAAGCCCCAAGAGTGAAATATAGCTCTGTATTCACTTCATAGCCATCTGTTATTATTAAAGTATGTTGGATTTTCCAGTTAATGTTGAAAGTTTCAAAGTAGGACATCACTATGGGATGTTGGAAAATGTTTTTCTAGATGATGTGTAAACAAGGTGGCAGGCAAAACTTATAATATATTGGTACTAAACATTAGTTTTATTACTATTTTAGTGTGTCATAGCAAAAACGTAGTTGCAGTGGTGATTATCCATTCTTTCCCAATGCAATATTCCTTTTCATTCTTCATTTGGAGCAGTTTATGTACATGCAACATAGCTACAGGCTGCATTAAGTGGAAAACATACAGCTCAATGCCATTATGGCTGTCCCTGCTCTGTGGTACAGAGCTCAGTTTGTGGGAGTTGTCATAGCTTTATTAAGGTAAATGCTCCAGTAACTGGTAGACCATCAGGTGCTCCTGCAGTTTTGATCTGTACACACTCATGATTTCCTTTTCATTTGCTTTCTCTCACATTCTCAGTACTTCTATTTCAAAAATAGTATGCTTAAAATTTCAGCTTTCAATTCACACAGAAGCACTTAAGGAAATGTTCTTTATTTTATTTTTGTTAATTTTTAAGGTGTTTATGCCATCTCTGGCCCCAGTGAAAGCAAGACGGGCACCCTAGCTGGGAGAGCAAAACTTGAGCAGGCATCAATCCTTAAGCTTCTAGCACAGAATCGGATGTTTCCCTTATGACATGCAACATAACTCTATGTCTGTTTTTAGAAACTGAAGATATTTCAGGAAAAATTGTTAAAAGAAAAGTACAAGATTTTTGCACCCCTCTGTCTCCAACATGAAATATATATTGCTTTCAAAAGAGAGTATCTCTGTGGTTATCACTGACACCTTGACAGCAAGCAAGAAAAAGTTATTGATGCATATGAATACAAATGCAAAATCAAACAACCTGAGAATATATTTTTAACAGAAAGTAATTAATTTGAAAAAGCATATACATATACTGAGCAAGGTGTGGAGTTTGTGGAATAGTTTTGTAGTGATGGTCAATACAGATGAGGATAAACATTGCTTTCCTCTTTATTTCTTGGACATCTTTCTCTAGGTTCTGTTCCATATTCTAATGGGGAAAAGAATACCAACCAATACCAATTTATTTAACCTTAAATTACTGTAAATGATGGATTAAGCTTTACTTTAAAACCTAGAAGAACACCCTTCATTTTTCACCAATGACACTGCTAAGCATCTTTTTCCCTGCAGTAGAGCCTACAGTTCTCATCTGACAGACTTTCTCAGCAAAAGTTTTTATCTACTTCTATTTTGGATGTTCTTCCTCTACGGAGGGATCTGATCAGTCTGGATTGATGGGCTGAGACTAACAAGGCCAAATGTCAAGACATGAGGAAGAATTTCTTCACAATGAGGGTGGTGAGGCACTGGAACAGGTTGCCTAGAGAAGCTGTGGCTGCCCCATCCCTGGAGGTGTTCAAGACTAGGATGAATGGGGCCTTGAGCACCCTGATCTAGTGGGAGGTGTCCCTGTCCATGGTGGGGGGGCAGTGGAATTACATATTTAAGGTCCCCTCCAACCCAAACCATTTTATGATTCTGTGGTTCTATGAAACAATGAAACAAACAAAAAAAAAAAAGCATTGAGCATAGCTGGAAGAAATTAACTAACCCAGTGTGGAGCTAAGCCCTGTACCTGGTCTAAGACCACTTCACTGCAGAAAGGATGGACATTCTTAGGGTTGTTAAAGTTTTGGCATCTTCTAAGGCCCATTCATCACAGCCAAACTTGTTCTAACCTTTTTCCAATCCATTATCAAAACCCAGAGAGCCCAGCTATTTACAGAATAATTTATTTGTGGTTCCTGGATGTTTCTGCTTTTGTTGAGCGACCTTCAAGGAGAGAAGAACTGTGACAAGGATTAAATATTAGATTGCAATTGAAAGTAATTATTTGGGAAATATTTTCTAAAAAGAACATCGTGCTGTTTGTGAAGAGTGCCCCGCTTTCATCTTTGCCAGCTACCCAGAATCAGGCATTTATTCATAAAGGCTTCAGAAACAGCATGGTCTGTTCCACTCCAGTTACTCTCCTTTAGTAAACTTTTCATGTAGACATCCAAGATTTTCCATTTATATATGTCTGTAGCTATCAGGCAGCATAAACTTCAGTACCAGGAAGACACAGGATCAGATAGTTGGCAATGCTGAGCAGATACTCAGCCATAACTTCTGTAGGCTTTATGCCCTCCAGAGAAGGGTGCAACTGTAGAAGAGTGGTCAAAAGTAATAAGAGGATTTATCTGGGATTAGTCAGGAACTGACACAGATGGAAATCTAGGACTGGCCAAGAACATGGGTATTTGCACCAAGCTGGATAATTAAAAGAGACAGAGAAAGAAAGATAAAAACATCTCTTAAATGGAGGAGGTTTTTTTAGCTAGAGGTAGAGAAAAGTCAGTTGTTTCAATCATGGTTGCCTATATTGAGTCAACAGCAGGTTGATTCAAACATGTATTTTATTTCAGAACCTCAATATGAGTGATATGAATGTTTAAATAAGCAAATATAACCTATTCAGCAAAGTCTCCTCTTTCTCCCAAACTGTAGCATTTCTTATTTTTTGTTTTCCAGTGGGAGTTCTACAGATTGCTAAATCAAGACACCAATATATCCTGTAAAATTTACAGGTAATTAATAGACACATTTTCCCAGTCAGCTCCCCACAGAAATCATTGTTTCACTATTTATTCTCCTTCATGAAGAACTCAGTGTTTAGGAAATGCTGATAGCTGTTTTTCTTACAAAACCAAATTTAGGGTTTTTTAAAAAAAATTATAACATTAATTATTTTTATTAGGTGACTATTTAGAAACTCCAACAATATGCATACAAATGAAAGAACCAACTATGAAGGTACCTGCTTGCTTTCACTAATATTTTGAAGAATGACTCTAATACTACTATACTGATCCTAAAATGGGATGGAAACTAACCCTGTGAGAATACTTGGAGCAATCATTTTCATCCGTCTGTAAATTGGATTTTATTGGCAACCTGTATCTACATCCTAACGTTGTCCAATTCATGTATACTAAGGATGTGGATATACTTTTACAGTGCAGTAGCTGTAAACTGAAGTACTTCAGTATAAGTGTTTGGGCTTTTTTTCCTCTAGATACATATCTCTCTCCTACCCTGGACAGGGTAATTTTATTCTCCCTGGTTACTAAGAGTTATATTTTAGGTTAAACTCCATGTCTGTGAGGGAGAGATCAAGCACTTTCATTGTTATATTCCTACACAGATTTACTCTACCTTGATTCAGATAGAGTGAAATGAAATTAAAAGCTGCTTACCTGCTGGCAGATATCAAAGCAGCACAGAAAAAGTAGTTTCATTGAGTTCCATCTCATTACTTGCCTGTTGTACAATAGGTCTGCTCAAGTTGTTTTATGATTTGCTGTTTTAGAGAAGCAGCAAACCATCAGCGTAACTGAAGTAAGGAGGGAGTTTTGATTCAGGCACTTAACTCTGATTCAAATGTCTGCTGAAACAGCAGGTTTGCTTAGGGCTAGGGGGAAGATTGCCAGTCTCTGGTATATGCTAGAAAGATCTATACAGGTAATGACAACACCTAGGGCAGTGCTAGGTTGCACAGCACCTCCCTAGATTCTCTAGCAAGTAGCTCTAGCCACCACCACATCCTCCAAGATAAGATACCATCTGCCTGGTTTCTTGCCTGCTCCCAGGATATTACTCACCTGTGGAGGAGGGGGGAGAAAAAACTTCAGCTCCTCTGACCACTGAGACTGGGGTACCTAGGTATTCTATAGGCAAGTAGAAAGGTAGAAGACTTTAGCTTGCTTTTACACAACAAGCAATCTCCAAAACATCTGGTAGATGGTAACCCCAAGATTCCAAGCACTAGTGAGAGAATTAAGAAGTTAAATATTTTTCCCTCTGACTTAGCCAGGAGAATAAGGATTTGCACTCTTCATTACTAGGTTCAAAGGGCAGAAATAAACAATGCGTCCTGATGTATGGACTTAAAAACCAGTAAAAATAACTTCGTAGACAACAACACAGAACTTATAATGCTTATAAGTGAGAGGCAAAAGAGAAGACAATATAAAATGTATATAAATGAACATTCTGAGAGATGTATATTGCAGGCAGGATTATCTTTAGGTGGTATAATTTCAAATTTTGCATGTCCTCTGAGAGTTCCCTTGTTACTAGGATTTTCATGCAAAAGTGAAACACATTTGTTTCCCATTTGCATCTTTGCTCCTTATTCCAGAAGAAATGTGCAACCCAAGGGGTTGCACAGAAGCTAAAGAGTGTAAAAATTAAAATAGTTGCAGTGATGCAACTTTAAGCCCCTAAAAAGTGTTAATATCATCTGAGGACTAAACTTAGATGAGGCATTTTAATTGAATGACTCTCATTTCTATGGTCACAAACCACAGTGCTTCGAGAGGCATGTTTTTACTATTATTATGTTACTATAAACCATTTTACATGCATTAAAGACTTCCTTCAGTTACGCTCACTCACTTTAGTATTTAAGTGCTTGGACTGAAAAATGCAAAACCCCTATCCACATGATAGATTTGGTCCATTTATGGTTCTCCTCACCTTCTTGTAGAAGATATGATTTCAGGTGAGTTTAGCAAAAGTCATTGAGACTATTTTTATTCACATTTAATAAGCATTTCAGTTTCAATCCACTGTTTGCCTAATCTCCTCGCTTTATACTGTGCCATGGCAGAGCTGCTCTTGTAGATAAGAAAGTGCTCGGCACAAACATGCACAGTAATATGAACAGTAACTACAGGTACCAAAGCCTCCCACTAGCATTTGTCAAATGTCTATGATTACCTTTCAGGTACTCACAGCCTCTGTTTCTCCTGACAGCATCTCTTCAGCCAACAAATCACTGCCTGACAATTTATTAGCACTTGAAACTACAAGAACCTGACAAAGTGCATGCTGGTCTCAAGCGTGTGAACCGAGGTGGCAGATTCTATGCTTAAAAAAATACACATTATTAATGAAGTTGCGTGGTACTGTCCTGTGCAATGTATATCGTTAAGGAGACATACTGGAAGGGTAAGGCCAGGAGAAGGTGGACTCAAGGTCCATAATATTTTATTCAGGGGCAAGATTTTCATGCAACACCTCCCAGAGGAAGCTTTGCAATGTGATTCAGATTATGTTGCAGCATTTGGCTTAAAGTGCCCCAAAACACTCTGTTGCTGAGTGAATATGTTTTGTCTGATCCAATAGAAGAGTTCTGGGAAGAAAAGCAGGCCAAAAACTAAATCTTTTCCAGGCATTTCTCTGCACAGCATGATGCCACAGACAACAACAAAAAACAAATCACAGTTTTGCAACAGTAATGGCTCAGAAAGGCCAGTCTCTGTGAGTATTTGTAGTTAAGGTTGAGTGAAATGTTTTCTTTTCCTACAAAATCATGGATGTTCAGCTATAAACATACCTTAGTGTAGCGCCATCATTTTCTTTAGCCACAATAGGTTTTTACTTTTTCTCTTTTTAATCTCTCCCATCGAGTGCAAAGTCACCAGGCTGAGATTCATTACAGCAATTCCAAAACAGATGAGGCTGTATGACAAATAAAAGTGCATTCTGTGTATCCCAATTATCAGCATGAATATCTATGTTAACCAGTACTAGAGAAGTGAGGTTCATAACATCCAAATCAGGGAACCTCCTTCTCTGATAAAGTTAGTTTTAAATATCTTTTAATATTTCGCATGTGTGCTTGCAAAGACCTGGCATTTTGAGGCTTGTTAATGAAGTTGGCACTAAAGAAATGTTTCTAAAATCTGTATTTACCAGTACAATAATTAATTAACGTTTATTGTATTTGTGTTTCTGTGAAGTTATTTGAATACCATTACACTGATTAGTTGATGTGTTTATATGTACCATTTTAAAGGTTGCCAGGGAAACATAGAGCATTGGGTTTTTGAAGAAAATAATTCAGATTGTGCCAGTCATAATTTTGCAAGTGATCAGTTTCATAATTATGCTAAGAGACTACAGTCTTTAATATTTATTGTTATGTTCTTAACTTTTACTTTAGGTAAAAGAAAGAGGTCTCTTTCTACATTACTCACTTGGAAGACCACAGCTGTAAAAGTTTAAATCTGTTTATCATCTAGCAGCTGGTTTATGGAATTTTTTCTCATGTCACAGCACTGAGTACAACACTTCCACGGATGTTCTTACTACTGATTCATAAAACTGACCTTTAATTAATTAAAAGCAAAAATAAACCTGAAAGCCCACTTTATGGCAGTATCATGTGGGACATGTTTCAGAGAAGTGGTTAGGCCTTTGCCTCAGATCTGGATGACATTAATGTGCCTGCGTCAAATCCGTGATCTTGAAACCCCTGTGGCAGCCGAAAGGTCAAATGGTTCTTCCCTCCCTTCCCTTTGGCTCTGCCTCCCCATTTGCGTACAGTGGATTGACACCAAAGCTGGCAGCGAAACTCCACAGAGCCAATTGCTCCCTCCACTCCAGGGGGCAGGGAGAGATGGAAGACCGAAAATTAGAAAAATTGTGGGTAGAGATAAAGACAGTTTAGTAAAAGGAGAAAAGAGAAAAAAAAAAAAAAAAAAGAATAAAACCCAAATGAGTGGTGTTCTGTCATTTAAATAGTTATGGACCCTGCTTTCAGATACATAACTCTACTGGCACCTGTAAAAAAAGTTCAGCCCAAGACCTCCAAAAAACCTAAGTACCTCTGGAGCAGCATCTGGAGGCCAGGTAGGATGTACACTGGCACCCAAAATGAAAGGCACATCTACATTCAAAATCAAGCTTCTCTTCAATAGTGAGACAGCCGAATCAATCAAGGTTCATGATCTTTCTTACTTGCCTGCATCACTTCCTGCTGACTTCAGTTTTGTTTATTTATGGCCACAATAGAGGTGGCTAAGCCTCCTCCCAACATAAACCCCTCCACGAATTAACGGCCTCTATAGAGACAGATGTTACCAGAAAACAAAATGAACAGTACAATGTACTTTCAAACCACTGCGTAACAGAACAACCTTGTGATTACAAAGTCGCCCAAAATGCCATCACACTGTCACGTGCAGTACACACACCACCTCTAGTCACAATTTCAGGAAACAAGCTGGTTTATCCCTTAATAATCAGCCTGGTAAATATTTATTCAGGAAATAGCTTTAAGCCATGGATTGGGATAATCAGAGTGATAAATACTAGGAACCTTTTGTTGTATTAAGTAGCCCATAAAACATAATAATGACCTTTTTCTATAGTAGAAATGATACAAAAATGGTTTTCTCTCTCCATGGGTCTGATATATATACCTAGATTTTCAAACTAGGGACAGGAAGCTCTCTTCTATGATCGGAGCTCTCAAACAGTTCTGCCAAATAAATATGCAAATAATTGCAAAAATAACTACAAAAACAGATAATCACAGAAATGTTTAACTAATAGCAGATTTATTCTGAATATTTGGGGCCAAATTTTGCTCATAAATAAGGATTCAACACAGGAAGGAGCAATATTTCTGAGCATTGACTCGAGAACCAAGGAAGTGCTGTGAAGGAAAATTCTTTGGCCCTATAATTATATGTGGGGATTTTAAAAAAAGCATAGCTCTCCTTTAAAGAAAAAATGGTGAAGAAAAGACTTTTTGTAATCTTTTGGGGTCAAGATGGGAATGTTTTTAACATAGATCACCCAAATGGTTCTCACAGTCTGAATGTGTGATAAGCTTCTGACAAACCCTATATTTCTGAGATATTTATGCCACTAGTGACCACTAACATGTATATACTTATGAAGGATTCATGGAGAGAGCCGGCAAAGGAGGTCTTCAACCTCAGTGCTGCATCTCCCACACAGACCAAAAAAAAAAAAAAAAAAAAAAACACGGCACACCACACTAAACAGACTAAAATAGTTCCCTGCTGCAGGCAAGGAAGAACTTGCAGAAGGTCACTCTTCAGGTGCATGTTGGGAAATCTGCCAGCAGAAGGGTCAGGGAGGAATGCACTAAGTTCAAACACAAAAGAATATGTTCACTGTATGTACAGTAATTACATGCAATAAACTTCTGCTTTTGTTTTACATGCTGCCTTAGGGGTAGTTGAGGGGAAGAGTTTTGCAAGGAATGAAATTGCTCTTTTAAAGGACAAAAAAATTTAAACACGAATGATAAAGATCATAGAGATGAGAGCAATCAGCTACCTCTTGCATTCTTGATGTACCAGAGAGATAACTCAGCAGTACAAATTTAACCATTTAGCAAAAATTACCAATAGTTATAGCATCTGTTCAAGCATACCTCTCACACTTACTCCACAGCTGAAAATACATATTCTCATTCTCCCTATGTTTGCATCTTTGCAATTTGTCCTTTTGTATTTCCACACTGACAGTTAGAAAAATGTGCACATCCAAATATTGAGTAAAGCAGGCCTTCTATTGTGGGGTTTTTTCATAGTTTGTTTTGTTTTTGTTTTTTTTTTTTAATATGATTTGGGGTCTTATTTATAAGCAAAAACTAAAACTAATTTTTGCAGCACTGATTATAGGATCTATTTAAAGGAATTTGGGTAGGACTAGTGACAAGTGACATTGTTCAGGAAAAGATGACACATTTTTACAATCGCTAGGAATTTTTTTGTGAGCTTATGCTAACTCTTTTGCTGCAAATACTGAAGTCTCTGGT
Source organism: Coccyzus lansbergi (assembly GCA_033558105.1). NCBI lineage: Eukaryota > Metazoa > Chordata > Aves > Cuculiformes > Coccyzidae > Coccyzus > Coccyzus lansbergi. The sequence goes on from JAUMJK010000128.1 coordinate 1,721,444, forward strand.
AGTCAACAAGTAAAAGTGAAATCATCTCAGTGTTTGTTTCAAGGAATTACAGATCACTATTATTTTACATGGGTAAAATAAGGAGGTCTGTTTCTAAACGGGGCTTAAAAGCAACCAGAGGTAGAGAGGCCAAGTGAATAGATCTCTGTTGCTTTGCTGGCTACCTTACTGTTGTATCACAAGTATTTTAGTAGTAATAGTGATCTTGTATAGGTCCCCCTGGGTTTTAATTCCTATTTAGTTGTACAAGAGTTAATAAGTACCCTATGCCAAAGAAATCAAAACACTGGATGCAAGAATTAAGTTTCCACCATTTTATTCCCTTAGCGGGAGACTTGTTCTGTTTTCCAAATAGCTGCAAACAAGAAAATCATCATGATATTCAGAGAATGGAAATGCTTGAAGTAGAGATGAATGGAATAATTTGCATATATGAATTTCCTAGATTTGAAAATTTGCTTTTCAACTCTACCCACATCTCTTCCCCACATACTGCCACTTACTAACAGCAAACTTTGTTCACTTCTGTCAGAGCTAATCGGAAAATGACAGTGCATTGCCCAACAGACTCCAACAGCAGGAAGATAACTTTGCCAAAAAATAAGTAAGTAAATAAATTCCTTTTTAGAGCATTAATAAGTAACACCAATAAAAGTTCTATTATTGATGTGTTCATGCTCTAAGCAGCAGACGGTGAAAGACCAGATGACTCTGCTGTGGTTTACAACCTGCTCACTAAACAGGAAACCGCTTGGTTCCACTGTTTGTTCAAAAGCTGTTGTTAACCTAAATTATCTTGCAATTCCACAAGTGGGCTGTTAAAATTCAAGGATTTGTATTGGTACTTCACAAATTTTGGGCAATTACAAGGGTGGATACTTAGATACTAGAGGAAATAAGTGTGCATTAATGCAATGCTAATATGATCCCTGGCCACATCTTCAGAGCAAAATATTTCTTGTTGTGTTTCTAAATACTAAGTACTACAATTATTTATGCAATCATAGAGTTATAGAATCATAGAATCAGCAGGTTGGAAAAGACCCACTGGATCATCGAGTCCAACCATTCCTGTCAAACACCAACCCATGTCCCTCAGCAGGCACACAATGGGGACCCCCAGTTCACCAAGCAAGGAACCCCAATCCAAAGGGCTTCTGTCCCACCACTGACCATCACCTACCTCAGAGTGAGACTCCTCCCAGCCCGAGGGCACACAGAGGGGTCAGCCCTACTAAGAGGTGATATTGGAGCAGCCACCAACCCTCCCAATCATCCCTACCTGCCTACCCGGCTGGGGGGCCACCAGGCCCCCCAGCCTTTCTTCCCCCCCTGCGGCGCTCCCGTGGGATGCAGGGTGTGCCATGGGGACTCACCAGTGAGGTGATGCCAGGGTAGCAGTGATGCCAGGAGACGCATCCCTTGCCCACAGCCCGGCTGGGCACAGCTAGAGGCTGTTTGGCTTTGCCGGGAAGATAAAGGGATCCCTTGGAGAGGGCAAAGCAGCAACACCTGGGGAGGGAGGAGTCTCCAAGGGAGCCCAGGGGCTCTGCATTTAGAATCAGAGAATCACAGAATCACCAGGCTGGAAGAGACCCACCGGCCCACGGAGTCCAACCACTCCCGTCAACCACTAACCCATGTCCCTCGGCACCTCATCCACCCGTCCCCCAAACCCCTCCAGGGAAGGCAAGTCAACCACCCCCCTGGGCAGCCTTTAACACTGCCCAATGACTCTCTCTGTGAAAAACTTCCTCCTCGTGTCTAGCTTGAACCCGCCCCGGTGGAGCTCGAGGCCATTTCCCCCGCCCCCCCTCATCCCTTCCCTGTCACCCGGGAGAAGAGCCCAGCTCTCCACCTTTCTAATACCCCTAAAGTTTTCCCACCTTTCTAATATCCCTAAAATCCCAATGATGCATAAATATTGCTGGACAGGCTGATACAGAGATAACGTGGGTAAAGAGGGTGGTGGTGAGAGAACCATCATCCAGAAATCCAGAGTAAGGTCAAGACTCATTTCTGTGTTTCTTCAACACTCAATATATCTCATGTATTCCATACACAGAGAAAAAGCAGGATGGAAGAATACCATATCAGGACTAGGGGAAATTGTTATACTTATTCTGCTAGCTGGCAGAATGGGAAGTGAGCCATGTGCAGTGACACAGCTGCATGCTAAAAGAGAGTTTTAGCTCCTATTTCCCTAAGCAAATTCATCCCCTAAACAATACACTGAATTTGCTAAAACATCAATGATGCTGTTACAATATTTATGTGTAAAATGAATGTTTGCAAAATGAGTAGAGCTTTCTGTAATTGCACCAATCTTGTAGCTGTAAGAGATGGAAAACTTAAGGTCTGACCCAGGATTGTTGAATTTCCAAATCCATCAGATTGTTCCTCAAATGTAACTTTTATCCTTGCAGCTTTCCCTCATTCTGTTAAGCTAGACTCTTCTAGAAGTTTCATAGAAATGCCAGTTTCTAATATTTAAGTGATTTTTTTTTGTCTTTAGATCTTGCCCAAACATATGTGCAGCAATGAATCTGGATATACAACCAAAAGGTAAAGTACTTTCAGTACTGAAAAAGGAAGTCCTACAACCTGCCTTTTTTCCTGTACTTACTACACAGAGTCAGTGATAGTTTGTAACATGCAAGGTGTGATAGATCAGGACATTGCAAAATCACAAAAATTAGAATGTAAGAAAAAAAGGAAAAGAAGTGGATATCCACTAAGTTGAAACTGGATACCTGCTAACAAAGAAAGGAAAAAGGTGTTTACTTCCAGAGTGCCCCCAAAAATGTTGTCCTCATGATCTTATACAGTGCATAAAGCCATCAATAAGACATCATCTCGTTGGAGACCAAAAACATTACATTGGCTGATGACTTCTAGAAAGCAACCAAAGGGAACTGTCTTTTTTGCTCAACCTCCACTCATGAAGGGCTGCTCTTCTCTTGCTGTATGCTGCTCCAAAACAACAGGACAATGACACAGGCTCTCTAAATCTGATTCCATGGCAGATTATGGTCAGTAGTAAATGTGTTTAAATCACATAGACTTCATAAGTAAAACATTGTTCCTACTTAAGTCAGTGGAAAATTATTTCCTATTTCACAAGTGTAGTTGAGTGAAGAGCTATATAATGCAAAGCATGTACTATTATCTAGCTAAATAGGGGCATAGGTAGCCATCTAAATTTATCTAGTATCCTATGTTTACTGTTTGAAGTGAAGTTTGCATAAATGCATTCAGAATCCACATAATGCAGAAAATTTATACTTAATGCAGGAAATAAAAGGAGTTCTGGAATAATAAAAAATCAGCAGTCTATCATCTTATTGCAAAGATTTTATTCTCTGTGGCTAGCTGGCCATATCACAACAGCTCACCATGACTGGCACTTATTCTCACATTTTTTTCAGAGTCCCTGAAGCAAAGCCTGCCTAGCCTTTTGCTTGGTCCTGGAATTAAACCTATACAATTCATGAAGCTTCTACTTGTCTTGCTTAACCCCTCTAGACACTAGAGTAAGATGCCTGCACACTTAACAGGAAAAGTTTTTACACTGTACTTTTGGACAAGACAGAAAAAAGTGACTCTGAAAACTATGCAGGTTCTTCCTTGCAGCATTTCCACTCTCTTTTTTTTCCTATTGAAGCGGTTAGGAGACATCCTGTCAGGATCACAACATTTACTAAAATATAACCCACAGTATTTTGTCTCATTCTGCCACTGGCTGAAACACCACAAACAGTGATTGAAAAAAAAACCTGCATTCATAGATTCATGGAAGCCAATAGCAATATTCATTTAAAAGGCTATGTTTCTGATGTTGAGTTTTCATTTCACAAATTGCTAACGTGTAACTATTTTGAAAAGGGTTTTTTTAGGTCACTATGAAAAGCAGGCAAGGTTGCCACAAAATGTACACAATTTTACTCCACTGCAAATCAAAGAGAAATTAATTATTCCCTTTTGTCCTTGATATCAGGCATTCTCTGTCAACTGGCAGAAACACACCCAGACATATGCCACAGAAATATAACACTATTGTTATAACTGATATACTCCATTTATTAATTTCACAGGGGATGTAACAGAGCAGCGAAAAATTTTAAGCCTGAATAAGCTATGATCTGTCCCTATAGACTGAGGAAACTCTGACTTCTGCCAGATGTAGCTGTTTAGCTTGTAGCAAAAAACTATTGATGCCAGAAGGTCCGGCTGACTGCAACTACCCAGCACAAAGATTCTGTCCTCTTTCATCCCTGTACAAAAGCCAGTGCACCAGAAGCCAGGATATTCGATATTCCAGGGCAATATCTATAGCAAACATCAGAAACAGTCTCCCAAGAACTGAGGCTCTTCGATGGTCTTCCACCACCCAGACGGCATGCAGCACTTCTCATTCCAAAGGCTGGATATGTACAGCATAGCTGACAGAGTGATATGCTCATCTTCTCTACCAAAATGTCTTCCTTAAATAACAGGAGGAGTGGTTTCCATCTGGTTTGTACTCCTCAGCTAGCGCAGAGCAAATATTTTGGCATTCACCTTCTATAAAAGGAATGCCCACAGGGCAGCAGCAACCTTGCCTCTCCCTTCACTCGTACTGTGCAAAGGAGGTATTAGAAGAAAAGTAGAGGGAGGGCTGGAGTTTCTCCAAACTCTGGTGATTGCCATGTAACATAATAGATTATAAATTAACCTGGACATCAAATTATAAACTGTTGTTGGACAGCAATAAATCACCCCAAAGGCTTGCATCAAACAGTCCCCTTCCGGCAGTAAACCATGAAATGCATGGCTAACAGCTTTGATTACCATTTGACTTATTTATTTCTTACTGTTGAGGATGGAATTAACACCTTTTTATTAACATAAGTAAAAAGGCTACAACTTATGACAATGACTGCCTTTTTTCATTCTTATCTTGGTATCACCTAATGCCATTGATTTAACTGGGCTTACTTCTGATTTGCACCAGCACAACTAAACAGAAAACTAAACAATGAATTTGCATGAATAAATCTCCTTCCCAACCCCACCCCGCCCCCATCAACGACCCTCAGTGCAGAGACAGAAGGGCTATGTACATTGAATAAATGAACGTTCAATGCCATCTGCTGGGGTATACAAAACTCTGCAATACCAGGCTCATACAGTATTGAGGCTTTGAAAGAAAAATAGTCACAAATGTAAACAGGCTGTTTAGGTATTGATTGGTTTCTTTCAACATAAAGCTACAAGGGAAGGTTGTGAGATGCTGCCCATCCTTCACACACTTCCACAGGGCACAACGCCTGGGCAAGAAGTCAATCTGGTTTTAACTTTCTCTTTGGCTTAAAAGGATATCAGTCCCCAATTCTCTCTTATCCCTAAGCAGCAGAGCATTGTGCAATTATATGTTATAGATTAGGATTAATAGAAGGACTTTCATTCTCTGCTTTTGAAGTCAGGCTATTATATAGCCATAGATATAACTTTTGTGAGGCTAAGGGCAACCTAACCAAGAATAGTTTCAACAGTCCAGAACAAGAGCATATACTGGGCAAGGGCATGCCATGGTTGTTTTGAATTAAATGGTCACTGAATTAAACATATAAGTCAGGTTAACAGCGAACTTGGCAGTCTCTTCTCAAGTAAGCAGTTCTTTGACCCTGTAATTCACGCTGTCTAGGCTATAACATGAGACAACTTCCACTGGCAGACACTTACTACCCAGAATACTTTTTAGCCTGATAGCTGGAGTGTTCTTTGTCTTAGGAAACATGAATGTGGAACTCCTCAAACTGGAAACAGGACTCCAGTTCTCTGGGCAAGTGCAGTGCTACTACAGAAAAAACATCAGAACAACTATCTTTTCCAGTTAAGCCTTGAAAGCAGGAGGTCAGATCAGATTTTCTTCTGGTTTTACTCAGAAGAGATATTTCCAGGCCAGGATCGCCAAGCTCACCAGGGTGAATCCTTGCAGTTCTTCACCAAACAGCAAAACCCAGATTGGAAGAGATGAGACACAGAGAGAAGAGTTCAAGCACATCCTTCTCTGAGTATTTTCTGTGGGCAGGCTTAGACATGCTAATGGTTGTGAATCCTATTCCCATACAGCTAACTTCCTCATGCATTGTGTAGGTCAACACACTCATGGATGGATTTGCTTCACCTCCTTTATTTTAGTGTCTGTAAAATAGTGTGCAGTTGACAGACTTTTATTCCTTTATATGAGTTATTAGTTACTGTACAATTTTCTACAGAATGACACCTGCTGACATCTTTTCTCCATTTCATACAGAAAATAGAAGGACTGTTCCTGCTCATACCTATCATTTTGTAAGTACCACAACATTCTTTCTAAAATTTTATTTTTCTTTTTCTTCTTGATGTCTCTCAATATTATCTTGGCTATAATGCCGGTAACAGAAAATGTAATCCTCAGTCTTTGTTAATGCAATAGAAATTGTAAGAATCCTGAAGTATATAGAAGAACTTTTACTTTGTTTTAGTGGCAGCTAAATTAGAGAAGTGACTCACTCGCTAGTCAACCATCTTTTTATGATCTGAATCTGAAAATATAAATTTATAGTAAGATCACATGAAAAGAACTGGAGTCAAACTGAACAAATATAATTCATAAATCTCAAGGTTTAATATGTAACCAATACAAATGAAAGCTGAAAAGCCAACAGCACACATTTCAATGTCTTTCAATTTATATCTGAAAACTGGTTTTGAGTTTCAGCTCAGGCACATAAGACTGCAAATACCTTACAAGTCAGAGAAAGATGAAAAGAAGGCACAGGTCTACTGCTTAATAAGTTGAACAACTAAAGCAAAACTAAAGAAGGTTGGTGCAATCAATACTCTAGCTGTTTCAAGTTTCACAGAAATGTTAATTACAATCAGACACTATATGGGATTAATAGCAATCAGAAGGCAGTAGTAGCTTAGAGCAGAACAGGGAAGGAACAGCCAGGAGAATATTTACTTATGCTATGGAACTTAAGGAATTATTTTAAGTAATTTCTAAGATACTAATTGATTACCTTTGGGAACTCTCCAAGGAGTCTCGAGTTCCTAAAACAGTAGAAAAAACAGTGCTAACCTCAATTCCTTACAAAAAAAGCGCAAAACCCAAAGGTTGACTGGATACCTGGAGAAACTCTTCAACAAAGTCAGTCTGAAAGTATCTTTGGGAAATAATATGTCTGATTACGTAAAAAATTGCTAATATGAACATGAAGAACGTCTCATCAACTCCTTAAACTGAAGTTATTTCCTTCTTGGCAGAAATATGATCACAAGAAGGAGAAAGAAAACAGTAATTGTGATATATCTTGATTTGTTAGGCCTTTGACATTTCCCAGCAGATAGTCGCACAAGCAAAAACCTGGAAATCAGGTCTATATGAAAATGTGTAAAGAGTTTGCAAAACTGATTGAAAAAAATATCGTCCCTCAATCTATCAAACAGTAATCTGCTACTGAACTGGGAAGAGTTACACAGCAGAAGAGTCTGCTAACAAAGGTATCTCCAGGGGTCTGTGTAGGCCATGGGGGTTTCTTTTTAAAGGCAAACCTCACTCAATCATGCTGTCAAGAACACTTCTTGGGTTCTGCTGATGTTGTAATAAAGTTGTATGCAAGCTTCCTATGGCTCACAGGAAATTAACACTGGGCATATAAGGTTCGAAAATCTTTTCAGTTTCTGGACAATTAGGCAAAACTTTAAAGAATGGTACTTGATTCATGAAAAGACAAAAAGGAAATACAGTTGTAGGCAGTAAGCATAATAAACATTGAAATAAAGTGAATAGTAGCCACTTTTTTAGTGTCCTTGGCAGGTAAACCAAATTTGTTTAATTTGCATTACACAAGAGAAAAAGTTTGAACTAAAAGGACAGTTAACTAATAGAAGACACCTCAGGAAGCTATTGATTGCCCATTACCAATGAGTTCATGAAAAGATTAAAACAGACATCACAGAAGATCTGACTGTGTGGGTGCATCTATACTGTCCCTGGTAGCAAAATATGACTTACGAAACACTGTCTGCCCTCAGCTGACTTCCCTTGGCAGTAATCTCAGTTCTGTCTTTTGTGTGCATGTCTCCTCCTGGTGGAAGTCAGTAGTTACATTTCAGCATGTAAACTGACTGTGAAGGGTGGAGTGGGACTCCAGAAAACAGTCTTGAACAAACCTAGTGCAAGTATATAGACACATCCAGAGATATCCTAAGTCACTCTGAACATTTCTGTTGACTCCACTGTTCAATAAATACTTGCTATTGTGTTCACTTGGACTGAGATCTCAGAGACAGCCCTAAACTGTCTCCCCAGTGGCTATTTCATTAATGTGAATCAAAAATTTAGATCTTCAAACTTCTTGCTCAACTACTTTCCAGCTCTTCAATTTCCATCAGAAAATTTCCTGCACACCAAAATGTCTGGTTCTGGTAATCAAATATTTCCAAATCTGAAATTAATCTTGAACCTAACTGTTCTTCTTCTGTCCAGGATAAGAATGGTTTACAATCTTCCTCCATGGTATCTGAGGAGGAAGAAGGCCATTATGAGACTGTAAGTTCTTCCACTCTGGAGACTCTCCAAGCTTTGAGAATTCTTCCGGCCAAACCTCTACAAGAATCTGAATATGCAGGTAAATTTTGCTGTCTGCGGAAACTGCACTAAATCTAGTGTTTTCAGTCCAGATATTTTTTTAAATGAAATGGTTCAACTGAAAAATAAAACACTTTTTGGTGGGCAAAAACAAGAGAAAAGCTTTGCCTGCATCTTCACTTTCAATAGTTACCCTCATTTCCATTAGATGATGTTAAATTAATAACTGCACACTGCTTTTGCAATTTTAATATTATCATTATGAGAGAAATTCTGTGATCCCTCTCCACATGGAACATGGAAAAAAAACTGACTGGTTAAACTCACAACCATTTTCAAGAAGTCCACGGCTTTTTAAGCCTAGAAACCTCTAAGATGGAAAATAATGAACACAAGAAATTTTCCTCCAGACAACAATTCACAGATAAAGAAAGGTAGTCTTTTTCTTAAAGATGCTCTCTGATCCTTTCAGTAGTAGTAATAAGCAATTACTTTGAATGCATTTCTCAGATAACCTTGCAAGATAGTTGCATTAATCAAGTTTTGTTTTACCAAAGCCATTTTAAGTCATATTTAATGCCCAAACATACATAGCCAATTAATATCCTATGAGTCGGATTAGGGCCTTAGAGCATGTAAAGTAACACATATGAGGGACTGAGGGACATGGTTTAGTGTTTGATAGGAATGATTGGACTTGATGATCCGATGGGTCTCTTCCAACCTGGTTCTTCTATGATTCTATGAAATACAGATATCCATTGTTTGAAGCCATTATAAACACTCTGTGGAGGTTTTAGATCACTAAAAAAAAAATGGGGCGGAAATCCTAGACAAGTAATAATGGAAACTATAAAACAAAAATACCTGAAAATACAGGACCAATATATGACAGCTTGCTCCAGTTCACATCAAAGTCAGCAAAGATTTGTCTGCTATTTTTTGTGGGAGTTAGATGTCTAAACAAATAGATGACTTTTAATATCAGTAAATTTATCAGTGTGTGAGCAGATCACAACTAATTTGAACATCCAGATATTCTACATTACGTCACAAAGACTCATTTCTGCATTTTGTTTGGAAATCTGGGGTAAGTTCCCTATATGTTTTCTTATCTTTGTCAGACTTTCAGCCAGCAGTCAGTATCTTTGTTATTTTGTAAGGCTCTCCTGAAATTGAAAAAATACACCATTTTTGTTTTGTGATTTCAAGAAAACATATTAAACAATAAAGCTGCTTTTTGCCTGTGTGTTATGCCCAGTAACTATAATGTAGCAGGATACAAGAGTGAGGAAAGGTCTGAAATCGTATTTCAGAAAGGAAAAACTCAATGCTAGCAACCCATTTTGCCATCTTTCCTAGACAAGTGACATGCCCTTAAGTTATAAAAGTAATGACTCAAAATCACATGCTAGTGCACAACCTGTACATTTCTTCTAGATGGTCATAGGTGTAGTAGTTATTAAAAGCTAAAGTAGATCTAAAAATCTGTGTCGAGAGAAAACCCCCCTACAGCCCTCACAACCAGGACAACACAATGTCATTGCCAGGAGCAAAGGTTCAAATGAAAGCAAATTCACTGATATATTACAGCTTAAATCCAATGTCTGATTTTTTTTTTTTTTTTTGGTTAACCATAAAGCTATCACCAGTGTCATGCTTATGTCCTCAATACAGCTACTAAGCAAACAGTTAAGTTCTGAAAAGGAAAAAAATAAAATACTATAAAAATAGCAAGATCTGACCCAAAAAATATATTTTTAACATTAAAAGCTCTTCTTCCTAAATATTGTATAACTGAATTGCTCAGTCATACTTTTTCTTCCTCTTATAGATAAACGTTGTTTAAGGCCTTCAGGTACCACTTCCCCAATGAACAACCAACAAACGTCCCAGCCTCCTCAAAACTCAGCTGTAAGTAAAGATCTTAAACCCTAACCACAACCAGATTTCCTCTTTCCTGTAATAGCATTTCAAGTGCAGTCTATTTAAAGTTTCAGCCAAGTAGGATTCAATTGTACAAGGTCGCACAAGTTCCTGTGAGACATTCCTGTTTCACTTTGCACCAATGTCTTCAACACTTGCTTTCACTTCTTGACTGCTGGGGATCTACCAAGTATTAAAGGCACCCAGTCAGGAGCAGTACCTTTTCTACTAGCCATAGTTTCAAGGATGATGACTAACATGTCTTTATTTTGTTTTATTAACAGAAACACACATTTTTTCTGGAGGAGAGGAGTGTGCCTAGTGTTACAGGTATAACAAAAATCTACCCATTTCTGCAATCAAAATCAGAAATTTTTACTTCTATATTTAGCTTTTGTATACAAGCAGAGATGACAGATGAAAGAAATTACAGTTTTCAAAACACTAGCCACTTACACTACAAAATTTGCAATAAATTTTACTTCATTATCTAGTCCCTCAGTTTAGGGGGGGAAGCCATTTAAAATTCAGGTTTTCCTTTTCCCTAGAGTTATAAGAATATAAGGGCAGGGGGAAGCCTGTGTCTCTTGAACTGTTCCACCAAAAGGCTGCAAGATCCCTGCTATGCTTTACCTTTTCACATGTTCCCTTGCTTTTTGGGTCCCTATCTTTCCTAGACATTTTGCATGAATATATGGTAAAGCATAATCTGTTTCTAAATACTAGTATCAACTACAGCAGTTCCTACTAAGGATTTACATCTTAGGGTAACTACTTACAAAAGCTATCTGGCAAGGTTCTCTGAATAAGAATATGTTAATTATATATCACTCAGCACTGCTTTACCATTAATTGCAAATTTCCTTCAAAATCCTTTAATTTTGTGTAACCAGTGTACCTTTATTTTTGTTTGTTCTGTTTTGTTTCTTGTGGTGAAACCAGAAACAGACTGCTATCTTATTCTTCAAGAACCCAATAAGTTATCCAACTACGAAATCTTTCAATTTATTATTTTATTCAATCATAACATTATTTTCAAAGTATATTTCCATATACTTTCTATATACTTTTCTAGATACTATTTTTTATATTCAATATCATTTAGATGGAGAAATATATAATGAAGTCAAATACTCTAAGACTAAATATCTGATTGACCTTGACATGGAATGGTATGTTATCTCTTATATGGTTGGACTCGATGATCCGATGGGACTCTTCCAATCTGGTGATTCTATGATTCTATGATTATCAGATCTTTCAAACACATGCTACATATGATCAAAAAGAATATAATTGCCAAGTCAGGAAAATAATAATCCTTTCTATGTTTGCTGTATCAGCTGATTTTCAGAAAGTAAATATTTGGCTAACAAGAATAATAATACAAAGTATTCCATACAAAACAGAATTTGTTTATTTTTTCCGTTTTAGTTTATATCATAATACAAAATATAGACCCAAATAATTCACACAGATCATGAGAAAGCACTACAACATTTGACTGGCTCTTGTGAGCAAATTCTGATGTAGCTTGTGAAAAAATAAAAAAGCTGAATTGAGAGAAATTTAAGCAAATCAACTTCAAAATCTGCAGAATCAGTAGCAGAGGTCCCAGTGATAACCTTTCAGTTTAGATAAAGCCTTAGATTCCACCAGGATTTTGTAGGTTGGATTTATGTATTTGTCTGCCTCCATGAGATGTGTTCTGATATTAAGAAAGATGAACCAAAGACAGTAAAAGCAAGTAAATTCTGCAGTTTGAGAATGCAACTTATCCATATTTTCAGTACATCTTAGAGCTAATAGTGCTTATAAAGGACTCTTATTATTTTAAGATAATAACTACACTGCTATTAAACATGTTTTAACATGTATTCTCAAACCCAGTGCTATTAAGTGGCTTTGCCACAAGATGGCATGAACAGCACAGAAGAATTGTAGTCAACAGTTGTTTTCTAAAATTGTTAAACATTTAAGGTACCATTACTTTATTCAAAGCAATTACTTGCAGTAAAACTTAGGATATATTGCATGTCTTTTTTTGCATTAGTTTGTATTTGAGTATGTAGAACTTACAAAAATATTTTCAAGATCAAAATCCAATGCAAATAGAGTAAAATAGGGATTTTTATTAGTAACATGACCTATGTTAATTTAAACAATCAGTCATATTTTAGTAAATTTCAAAACTATTTACTTTCATTGCTTTTCAAGTTTTCTATAAATTTCTGTACAAAAAAAATCAAAACTGACAAAAAAAATCCCAAACAACTTAATAAGCTTAAATATAAGATCTCTGAACAATATTTAAATTTACAATACCTGAATAAATATCACCCTCAGATATTTCATTCTGAAAGTCAGTTGTAAAACTAAAGTTCTTTATCATGACAATTCCTTTATTTTACATTTTAAGCTAAAATAAAAATCCTGGGTTTTTTTCCTGCTTTAACTAGTTCCTTGTTATGTCTCTTAAGAATGTTTGCGAGTGATATTAAAACACTTTACTTGATTACAGCACAAGAAGATTCTCAACACCATAACTATCTAAGCACACTTAGTTTTGTGTTTTATATGGAGAGATGCAGAAATGGTTGAGAATGCGTTAGAAACTACAACTGAATCCATCCATGAATCCAACCTTAAAAGGCTAAATAAATTACATATCAAACAAAATCTACGTCATGTGAAATAAACCTCATTTAGTGCCCACTGTGCTCACGTGCTGAACAGATAACAGAGAAAAAAATGCAGTCAGTCCCAGCTTCAGTGACTTCAGGTCTAGGCTGTGACTCACCTTCAGTTCCACACACAACTGCCTCCTACTGAACCTCTGAAACTTCCAGCTGTAGCTTCACAGAAATTAATGCTTCCCATTTGATAGCAGGAAAAGTTATGGGGATATAGATGAGATAGGATGAATGCCATGGGGACAGCAACAGGATCTCAGAGCAAAGAGTTCTGGAGGTAGAGCCCAAGACGAGGAAGGATGGGGCTGGACTGAAAATAATAATAACCAGAATTAAGTGACACCTATTTGTGAATTATATGGACAGCACTCATTAACAATTACTAATCATTGTCTTTAGGAGAAGGAGTCAAAATACATGGATCCCAGGTAAGATGACTCTTTCATCAATTAAAATGTTTACAGCTCATTTTGCCATTGAACATGTTTTTAAAAGCTTGCTGCAGTTTTGCTAGCACTAAGCAAAGAATAAGTGAACTCATATCAGAAGTCCTACACTATCTCATTCGTGGTTTATGCAGACATCTTTTATTCCTCAGTTATTTTAAAACAGCATATTAAAGTACAATGTTATGTGTTGTAGAGTACATAAACACCTCAACTGTTGACGCAGGCATGTCTGCTTTATCTAAACTTTCCACATTTCTCTTAGTAAAACAAGGGGGAAAATGCTCATTTGGATTTTTTTGTTTTTTCCTTTCCCAGAACCCTGTGCCACCTCCACGGTAAGATCATTTTAGAGGTCAATCTTAATTGAGAATTGGTAACAGGTGACCTGGCATCCTTATTCTACCTGGCTCTGTTTGAACTTTTTTTAGCTTCTGAAATGAAATTAACAAATACAAAACATGAGCTGTAAGTGTTAATAGCTGGAAATCAGACCTGTATCCTTAAAATCAACTTGGCTGAGCCTCAACCAATTCAAAAGCCTAGAAATCTTGAATCTTGTTCAACCCAGGTATAAATTGTTGGGGGAAAAAAATCTTCCATTGATTTGATTGGTGCCTCAGACTCTGTTCACCACCATAACATTGACTTAATTGCTTTTTAAATCTTAACACAATTTTTTTGCTATAAGTCTAAATTGTGTCCACAGTAATCAACTGGAATGTTGTTACTTATTCCCATAGAAGATGAAACAAGTTCTATTCCATGAATTTACTTTTTTGTGAGCATATCATAGAAAAATATTAATTTCTTGATGTTTTCAGCCCCAAACAATAACAACTGCTCCAATTAAGACTTCCTTTCAAAAGGTCATTCATGACTGACAAGCTTATTCCTCAGTGCCTGTACTGACTGCTGTAAAAGCTGTAAACAAGTTTAAAATATAATTAGCATTACAGACATATTCAGATTATTCGTTGCTAAAATATGACATAAAACCATAAAAAACAGTGTAGCTTCACAAATTCAAAACTGTAAAACTGCAGAAATAAGAACAGTCTCACTTCATTATTCTACAAAACTTCACCACTTGTTTCTGTTTGTATTATGGTGACCAGAATAGACCTTAATGCTCTGACCTGGTTTAATTTTGCTCTGTAATATGCAAATGCAAAAGACTCCCTCCCAGGAGCCCAGTGCTGCAGAGCAGGTGCACAGTGCAGCATGGATGCATCTCCAGTTTTACTCATCTAAGCTCTCCATGCTACAGCTTTGAACTGGAGATGGGCAGTGACTGGCCACTCTCAGAGCACAGGCAGAGCATGCTCACGTCTGCCAGAAAATGCCAGGTTTGTGTTAGCTATGAGTTTTCCGGGACAAAAAGCACTTTTTCCTGTGTGTCTGAGCTGCAGTGCGTCCCCCGGATGGGCGTTATACAGAGCCATATCCATCCAAAAATAGCAACACTAGAGTCGTGTACTTGGCATGTATTGAAGCGCACAATAGCCGTGTTAAGTGGCATGTAACACAGTACAGTAATATCTTGCAAATGCAGAATATTATCCAAAAACACCGTTGCTACTGAGGGGCCCCAAGAAGCTGCTGGACCTGAGCTAAGCTCAGCACAAATACATTTAAGTGCACTTGGAAAATTCTAGTGTTTTATTTCTTGAGCTTGCTCTTGCAACACAGTACATCTGCCTCCTTTATTACCAAATAGATCGCCAAACTCTCCTTTGACTTCTCTAGGCCTCTGAAGACACTGCCAAAGCAGTATCAGCCACTTCCTCCAGAGCCAAAGACAAGCAAACAGTTCTTTCACACAAGGAAAACATTGAGTCAAGCTCACACTTTTCCAATATCAGCAAAAGTCACAAGGTAAGGTTTCATTCTGCAACCTCATTCCCTGAAAACCAAAATAGTCTCCCTGATCAAACCATGAAAATTTAACTCCATTAGATGTCTGCTTTTATTTAAGAAATATAAGTTATTCTCAGACAGCTGTGAATAATTGAGAGAAGTGGTATTTAGCATAATGTGACACTAGCATTTTTTAAAGAAAACACTTCCAACAAAATGGTAAAGAAGTAAAGCGGTAAAAAGGAGACAGAACTTCCATGAATACTTTATTTAAGGTTTGTCCTACTTTTTCTTGCTAACCTTTAGTGGTTTTGCAGCCACTTCTAAGAGCAGAAACATTTGTACTTGCTTAGCACAGCTGGTGAATCAAGTGATGGGGAAATACATTGACAGCACTGGAGATACAGAAATACACTCCACATCTCAAGGGTGTTACATTCAGCAGAAGAAATTACCAATCTGTAGCCAGAAGTCTTGCTTTAGCACATGAGACTGATGAATATAGATTACGAGTCATTTCTTGCCCTATCCCTCTTACCCTCATCAATCCTATGACACTCATATTCATTCAGCATCCTGGCACGACAGTATGGATGAGCACAGAGTCCTGAAGAAAAATTGCTTGTGTTCAGCCGCCTGAGCAAGCCTATGCATATGTCAGGTGATGAGTCTGGTCGCTTTCTTCACACAACATACATTTCTAGTCAGATAAACACGTACGTACGCTGCTCACTGCCAGGTAACCAGAAGCATTGTGCTGTTGCTGTGTGTCAAGTGCACATTCACAAATAGGGACAGTGGTGGACACATGCAAGGAAGGGGAATGACACGCATCTAGTGGCTCAAACACCTCTTGACAAAGGTGATTAACCTGCAGCCAGAAGTTTGGGCACAAGTGAGTTCTGTCAATCCCATCCACCCTTCCTTAAGTGTTTTCAGTTTCATTTCACCAGGATGGAATGGTGTTTCATTTTACAAAAATCATTACAAATCCCATGGCAGGATGGAGGGGGGAGGGAGCTAACAAATAAATGAAAGCATCTTCTGCTTAAAGGTAACTATATAATTAAGGAGCAAGCTCTAAGTATGTGTTGTTAGGGATTTTTTTCCTGAATGGTGCTCTAATTCTTTCATAGATTAAGCTCCAAAATCTGTTGATTGTTAAGACATCTCATTCATGACTGATCCCCTCCCTAGGTATGGCACCATATGTTGAAAGCTCTGTAAGCACTGCTACAAACCATGTTTGCCAACAGACATCAGTATGCAGAGTGCTTGGATTTGTAAGGTTCTACTATAAAGACAAATTCTGTAACAAATACATATCATTTGTTTTTCTAGAAGTAAAGGGCAGCAAATATAATAACAAACTACTTCCAATTGCAATTGTAGATACTAAAATATTTCTAATAGTTTCTTGGGGATTTTCTATTATACTGGGGATTTTAATCACATGAGTAAAAGAGGACTGGCACAGATTAAGACCACACATGATCTGGGGAAGATAGCCCAAATTTCCCACACATGCACTTCACTCAAAATATTTCTCAATCATCTTCAGTCCAGTCACAGCTTTGTAAGAAGAAAACATATGCATGAGCTGCAGTGTGGAGGAGTACAGCGCTACAGCCCCTATCTGCTAGACTATAAGCAAAGCTGTCAAACTACAGATGTCATGTAGGACTTCCAAGTCCTGTTTTCCAACAAGATTTGGAAGATTTATGAAATTAAACACATCATTATTTATACACTCTACAATTAGCTTCATTAAAATAAAATAAATAACAATTTTTTTTTTTTAAAAAAAAAAAAAAAACATGTGCAGGGCCCTGGAGTGTATCTTGGAAGCTTTGGTGTCATTTAAAATTTTACATGCCTGTGGTAAGCGGTCATGCGAGTGGTGTGCTGCCACATGGTGGAGGCCAGCCCCACAAGCACACCTTTATCACTTCTTAACTTTACCATGCACCCAATGTCCTGAATATAGGCTTCCCTATGTCAAATAATGACCTCACAGACCAAGCAAACAAATTGCAGAAGCTAACACAAAAGCAGCTAGAAAAATAGGTTAACACCTACTTGAATTGGGACCATGAGGAACATTCTCCATTCTGCTTTTCCTGGTTTGCATCTCCTTCCCTCTACACTATCTATTCTGCCTCTGCGGATATTTCATATTTGAAACTCTTCAGTTTTAAGTGAACTTACTGCTATGTATAGCTGACTTTAAAAGTCCACAATAAAACTTTCTGGTATGAGATGAAAAGTGTTGAGAAAGCTGATAATAATTTATATCTTTTCTCCCTTGTTCCCAGAATAACAAAGTTCTTAACAAAGACTTTTCTCATTAACCATAATCGATTCAGTTGATGCTGTTCTTTTTTATGGTAGTCCATAACCTTCTCTTGCAAATAATTTATGTAAAAAAAAAAATAACCAGCCTCTCAAATTCTATAGCAGTAGTAAAATCCTTCCCTTGCCAAAGGTTGTTAATTTTCAGTGATGATGTAATCAAAGCACCTAATTACTCAAAGTGATTATTATTTTATGATAATGAAATGTTTCGCATATAATTCTTTCTTTTCCAGACATCTATCTTTTACGGAACAAAATGAAGTAAGTAATCATCTTTGTATGTATTAGGACCATAAAACCCATACACATTCCCTGGTTGCACAGCCTCTCTTGTAACAGTATTTTAGCCTGTTAGGTAGAAATACTGTAAGAATCATACTACCTTTGGGTCATAAATGTATCCATCATTAACATGTATAGCATTTGCAATACCACTACTTTACGAATGGCAGGAAAGTTCCTGAAGTTGCTCGCAGTAATAAAAACATACATACAATGCAAAGCTATCCACATAAAAGCATATCTCATAACTGCCAGATGCTGCAGATGCCTAAGAACAGTGAGCAGCAGGAGACACTCTCTTTCGGAGAATTATATTCCACGTAGATTTTTTAAAAGCAGAAAGCTGAAATTATAAGGTCAACAGAGAAGTGCAATAGTATTACTGTGATGTAAATATAAGGCTACCTCAAAAATGAGAACCTTTTCAAGGAAAGAAATAAAAAATTGACAAAATTTAAATCCAGAATAAAACTCATCTAATTATAACCCAGCTCCCTTTTCCCTCTTCTTCCCCTACTATTGAGAAAGGAATCTTTATGGTAGTCAAACCATTTCTTACCACAGTAGGCTGTTCCACAGATCTATAGACTGATGTCAAACCTTTTCAATTCTAACTCTCTGCAGCTCTGACTGAGAGGTTGTTGCAAATCTCACTCCTCCTTTTAAACACTTTTAGTTTGACAGATCATTACAAAACACAGCTTGGTCACAACACTGAAACTAACATTTAATACTACATTTAATACTACAAAAGTTCTATCTTTTGACAAAAAAGACAAAAAGCTATGTCCTGTCCTAGATACTGATTCATTACAAACCAAATATGAAAGCATCCCCAAGAACAATAAATATCTTAGATCTGAAATAAATATATCTGGTTAGGCACTGTACAGCTGCACAAATACTGCAGCTCCTAACAGACCCTTAGTTTGGCTACATCTTAAGGAGAAATACTGTATGTATCGTAACATGGAAAATACAAAATTTAAATTGGATCAATTTCTATTCACATAGATATGAAGACAAATAGTTTGTGTGACCAAGAGGAAGAGACAGAGTGCCCTTGTCAGGCTTCTGGGCACCAGACATCAGGTCAATAGGTTTGAGAGCAACACTGCCCTTCATTAGGACCCAGACAGGCTGTACGAAAGGGTCACAATGAACCTCCTGAAGCTGGAAACAACAAATGCAGCAGCTCTGCTCAAAAACACACAGGGACCACAGGCTGAACATGAGCCACTGGTGTGCCCGTGGTGATCATGAAGGATAACAGCATATTGAGTTATATCATGAGAAGCATAGTCAAGAAATCAAGGGTAGGGACTATTCCTTTTCACCTAACATTGATTAGACAACATCTAGGGTAATGTGCAAAGCTCCAGTTGACAGAGAGGAGAGGGTCAGCAGAGGGTCACCAGTACAGTCAGGGTGTGCAGCATGTGCTCTGTGAAATGAAGCTGATGTGGTTGGGCTCCCTTAACCTGCAATGGAGAGAACCCAATAGCAGCCTGCCAGACCCTAAGAGATGATTATCAAGAGCACAGAGCACAGCACATTCCAGAATGCACAGTGGAATTACAAAAGGAACCAACTTTGAAACAAGAGAGGTTTCAACCAGAAACAAAGAAAAAAAATAATTAGGGTATTTATGAGGATGTTGGAACAGGTTGCCCAGAAAGGTTTGCAAGACTCAGCTGGTCAAAGCTCCAAGTCCAAGTCCCATCTTGCAGTTTACCATATTTTAAGCAGGAGCTTGCACTCAGAACCTGCCGAGGTCTCTTCTGACCTGAACAAAATTATGGATTTCTAAGTAATGGGTAAACATTATAGACGATGTAAATTTTAAGGAAGACTGAAAGTGCAACATCTACAAAGAGTAAAACTCTTCTCTTTTAATATTTATCTATTATATTCTTGTGTGTATCAAATTAACAGAAAAAATAATTACTATTCCCATATGAACTAAAATAGCACAGAAATACAGTGGAATTTTGTGAGTCAAACTCTGCTTTTTAGACACTTGTCAATCGTTCATTTCTTTGTAACATAATACACTGAATTAAGACTCTCCACACAGTGATTTTGAATGAACTATCTGCCATGATAGCAAAAATTAATCATACTGTCAGTTAAGGAGCTTGAAAAGAAATGATTGATTTTAATCTCTAGATCAATTAAAATCAGCCTTTTATTTAAGACAAGATCAATGAAGTAAAACCATATCATAAATTACACTGAAGCACAACAGTCATCATGAAATGGTGATCAGTGCAGTAAACCAATGTTTGCTTATGCCTCTAAAGATACAATTCTCATGTTTTCCAGTGGACCGAAATCAGCATTCAGCCATTTCTGACAAAGTTATCAGGCATTAACAATTGAATGTCTCTAAATTGTTTTAAATTTAAAGATTGTTGGGTTTGCTGGGGTAAGCTTGAGTTCATAATCAAAAGAAAAATATTTACTGTCTATGTTATCATTTTATATAGGCGCCTGGAAGAGAAAAAGGTTAGTATTTAATAATATATTAATTTTACATCTTTCCTTCATATTCCAAGAACAAAACAAAATAGCTAATCATTCGTGTCTGCTGAGAATAGAGGGATATAGAGTGACGTCAGCAGTTGTGGAAGATGTCGTGGAAATTAGGAATTTAAGTTGTCATTAACTATAGCTATTTGGGGAACCAAGGTATCACATTAGTTCTAAGTAAATCAAAGTCTTAGTGTTCTGGGCATAATAAGAGTACCTGAGGGAAGGATATCACAAAGTGAAAAGACTGAAGTAATGTCATCTGCACAGAGAACACCAAGACCAGCCTTCTCTCCATCTTTCTCCTCTCCCATAATTTGAGGGTAAGAATTTTAAAATAAAGGTTTTTAAAAGTTTTAGGCTTTTAAAGCTACAAAACCCAGACTTGCTAAATAAAAAAAAAGGTTCAAAACTTGTCAATTCCTTGGACATACAAACAACTTTGAAAAAATAGCTTAACCTACTCGCTGTGTCTGTGTGCATGAAGGTCCATCAACAAAAACATTACCCTTAAGTCAGATAAAGGTCACCTGATTTTTATGTTGTTTACAACTTTGTATTAATGAGTTCATAATTTCCTCTGGCCTTTCCTTTTGCAGATTAAGGCATAGTTTCCTGATTTTCAGCTAGAAACAGTATTGACTGCGTTAATACATCCAATGACTATCCATCCTATATATTTATGTACCTTTCATGTACTTCTAGTATAGCACTCTACACTATTTACCATTATATTAAGCCATATTTGGGATCAAAGCCTGTAAAATTCACCATATAACATTCACTACTAGTATAAACATTTCCAACTGAAATCATTAGCTGACTCAAATGAGTCAGATTGATTGCAGCCTATTACATTTTTCTATTGAACTGCCTCTCACTCATATATGAATTTAGTTAATTTAATTTATTTCATGATAGCTGCTAGATAGCATCAGTTATACATCAAAGGAAATAATAAGTTCTTATCCTGTTAGTTTCAGATTCGGGGAAGAAACCTGAAATATCTTCAAGAGCACAACAGTACAAACCAAAGGATCATCTTGAAGCAAGGTAAGAATATAAACACTTCATGAGTTTGTACTGGACACTTAAAGGACTAGACATTCTACTCTGGCAATTCACACTTCACTATGCAATAAAAGCAAGATGGTATCACTTTCTTATGCCATGTAGTGTAACATTATGCTTTGCACTGATACACGACAAGATTCATCTTTGCAATTGCTCTGAAGCCATAATTTAATTTAATTTTTATCTTTAATATCATACTGCCATAATACATTTTTGCATCACTTTCCATGATAGGGTGTTAAATACATTATATAAAGGAACTCTGCCAACTCAAGCCTCAGCATTGTCTGTCCCCCTTATTTTCTAGTTTTATATAAAAAGAATACAATACTTGCCCTTTCAAAGGCCAAGCATCCTTCCATAGAAATCTTTCATGCTAGTTCCCGCTTTTCTATTCTAACTTACCCAGATCTTTCTTTCATAGAATCATAGAATCACCAGGTTGGAAGAGACCCACCAGATCATCGAGTCCAACCATTCCCATCAAACACTAAACCATGTCCCTCAGGACCTTGTCTACCCGTGCCTTAAACACGGTAGACAAGGAGCGGTCTCACCAGTGCCGAGTACAGAGGGAGAATCACCTCCCTGGACCTGCTGGTCACACCATTTCTGATACAAGCCAAGATGCCATTGGTCTTCTTGGCCACCTGGGCACACTGCTGGCTCGTGTTCAGTCAGCTGTCAACCAACAACCCCAGATCCTTCTCCTCCTGGCAGCTTTCTGGACAGACCTCTCCCAGTCTGTAGCTCTGCATTTTCCTACACTTCTAAATCCATGTCCTCCTAAAGTGCAGTTAGAATGTGAAACTCTTGCCAAATACTCTTGTGGAGAGTAAAAAAACTCAGATAACTTCAAAAAGAGGTTAGTGAAATTAATGGAAATCTGTAAAAAGATGCTAAATACAAAATCAACATCCAAAATGCAGAAAGGCCCAAAGCTGCAACTAGCAGAGGAAGGGGCATTCTAGGGAAGCCCAAACATGCATTGTTCTCTAATTTGACTCTTACTCAAATACTGTCTCTAACAGAAATATTTTTCTGATGTTACTTTCATTTCTTGCTTTTTCCTAGCCTTGAACATACAGAGAGCTCCAAAAACATTTGCAGCTCAGGTAAGAGGCAAAGATTGCTTTAAAAACTAAACCAGGTAGGCATAAATAAAAATAAGAAACAGATCTGTGCTTCTATGTGTGTATGCCTGCACTGGGGATTTTGAATACAGAGTTAGTGTAAAGGGAGTGCTAAAGAAAACAAGCAGAAAACAAGTAAAGCAATGGCAAAGTCACTTGTCACAAGAAATGAGCAACAAGTTACTTGCTCAGCTATACCTCATGACTGGTTCAAACTAAGCAATTCGCAGCCAAGAATGTAAGTGTTAAACCACTGCAGATCCTCACACCCAAAAAAGGAAGGGGATTTGGGCAAGCTAGTGGAAGACAGTGGGAGAGGAAGAGAAGGCAAATTGCGTGGACACACAAAGACATGCCCACTGAGAAATAGCATGCTGTGCACACAATCATCTCTGCTTTTCCAGGCAGAGATTCAATCAGCTGGGCTAAATGGAAGCTACAGTTGTCCAGGCCATAAAAAGCAAATAAACTTATATTTGAATAAAATTCCTTTAGAGTTTTATCCCTGGTTCCTAGAGCAAAGGACTTGTATGTAGGTGCCATTATCAGGCAGGTCCAACAATTATGGTTGGAAATGGGACTTCCCCAGTTCTACATGGTTTTAGCTAATGGAATGTACTGAAAACCAACATTAACATTGGTGTCATGCCTTATAATCAACTCTGCACAGCTTGCTCAGGAACTGTGGCAATGTCCATCTGATAACTTTCCATGACTTTAAGTTTGCGAAAACAGAATGCAACACACTGCAGATATTTCATTGTATTCATATGCACACAGTCTCTCTAATCTTGAGGAAAACACTTCTACAAACACAACTAAAATGGTATCAGCTTTTTGCCGTCATATCATATTGTATCTGTTGTCCACCAACCCCTCTCCTCAGTTTATATTAGAAAAATATGGCCTCACCAGTATGTAACCCAAAATTGCTGCGGCTCATCTTTACCTTTAAACATACTTACATCTGCTTTAGGAAGTATTTCCATTATCCAAGAGACAGAGAAACACCGCAGCATCTACATAAAGACTTGTAAAAAGCAAAATCCCTTTATTTAGCCAAACTTCATAGAAAGAATTGTGTAAGCAAAAGAAAACAATTATTCTGTTTTATACATATGACTTCTTTTTGCAGAAATGCATCCAAAAGATAAAAAATGATATAAAGGAAACGTTGATACTTTTTGTTTTTCATAAACAAATCTTTTGATACACAGGTGTAGCCATACCTTAGATGGAGTAGAATTATAGAATGGTTTTAAAGATCATCTAATTCCACTCCCTTGCCATGGGCAGGGACACCTCCCACTAGACCAGGCAGCCCAAGGCCCCATCCAACCTGGCCTTGAACACCTTCAGGGATGAGGCAGCCACAACTTCCCTAGGCAACCTCTTCCAGCACCTCCAATCACCAATCTCATGGTGAAAAAATTCCTCCTTATGTCTAGTACATATAAATAACAATATCTGCCTTTTTGTTTTCTTGAATGGCATTAAAATGCACCAGCCAAGTTTACTTATGCTGTATCTCCACTCCTTAAGAAGTGAGTTTGTACCTTGGGGCATCCAACAGTTATAGTCTCCCTTAATTGCCTCTACAAATACCATTTTTTTAATAAAAACCTCTAAGCTGTGCCAAAAATCTATAGAATTATAGAATCACAGAATCACCAGATTGGAAGAGACCCACCGGATCATCAAGTCCAACCATTCCCATCAAACCATGCTCCTCAGGACCTTGTCCACCAGTGCCTTAAACACCTCCAGGAAAGGTGAATCAACCACCTCCCTGGGCAGCCTCTTCCAATGCCCAATGACCCTTTCTGTGAAAAACATTTTCCTAATGTAAAAACTTTTCCCTAACGTGCATGTGTAATTTTCTATGAGTTGCATAACAAGAATATATGGTGAAAGAAAGTAACACCAGGAAGAACATACAGACTGTATTATTTCTTAAGATAAACTAGGATTCACCTTAACTTCATTCACTGCCGGGCTAAACAAGCCCACCTTACTCAGTTTTGTTTCACATGCTCCAGCTCCCTGACCAGCAGCCTTAAATCTAGAATGAATTATATTTGCTTTGGAAGGACTGTTTTCAGCTAGTTAAGCTGCCTCCATGAGCCAGCTTCTCAGGACTGCAGTATAGAGTTGGAACATGAAGCCAGGGACTGCCTTCATCTTTTTCTTAATACAAGAGCAGCCTCCCTGCGTGGTCCTAAATTTGTTAATTGAAACAAGTCACAGAGCAGAATGAAATATCACCATAGCAGAACCTCCAAATCCTTTAAGGTTTTGACAGTTTGGTGGAAACAATGCTAGCTGGCAATGGGATAAGGGCATTTAGTATGCTCTAACTTAACAGCACCTCTGATCTGACATAAACACAAAGGGCTCAAGAGAGTAGAACAGAATGAACAATTGCACTTGCGGAATGCAGTAGTCTCATACTATTTTATTATTTTATATAGCAAGTCTTGTTTCATTAATAGTTTATCTTTCATATTTTGCTATATTTCTGTGAACAAGAACCTGCCAGAGTGGTGTTAATTAGTGAACATCAGGAAATTAAAGTATCATATCGCTTGGGGCACGTATCCAATTTCACTGGTTCTGCACTAGCATAAGACCAGTCATAACTGACAGCTCAACATTTTAAAGGTTCATATCACAGTACTGTATTTCAAAACTGTAAATGGTATTCTCAGACCTACTAAGTAAAACGGACTGGATAAAACACAACTATAACTTAAGCTTAAAAAAATACAACTTTTTTTCCATCCAAATTTACTTTTACAGGATCCACGTTAAATGTAGAGAATTTGTCTGTGAAGAAGTCACCACTTCCTGCACCGTACCCACCACCCAAAAATAAATCAAAACAATCAAATGTAAAACAGGAGATGCAACCTCTTACAGAACCCATTGAAAAGGTAAAGAACACTTCATAAATAGACAGGTATTATGAAAAAAGTATTACCACTATAGGGCACACAAACTATAAGGGCTGATGTTTACTGAAAATGCTTCTCCAGGAAGTTAAATGGTCTGAAATCTGTGGGTATTCAGCATCCCTGAAAACAGTCCAATATGAGTTCTGAAATTGCAGATAAGCATTTACTGTCTAATTTGATTCCAGTTTCCTAGCAGGACTTCGCAATATAGATACATTGCAATTACTTTTATGAATTGTGCTAAACTCTCTCTAAAAGCAGCTTATGCCTAATCTGTTTGCACTGGCTTTTGCTCCTCCCAAGCTGTGGTTAATTTCTATATGCTGATCATACTATCTTAAAATTAAGGATTTGAACAAATGCGAATGGTACATTGGAAAATGCGATCGCCATGAAGCAGAGAAGGCGCTCTTAGAGGAAAACATTGTAAGTACAGTTTATCTTCAAATCAGGGGTGTGAACTCTTGAAGAAAATGTTGCTAAACTGTCTGCAATGGCTTACAAGTTTTTTTGTGAACTAACCATACAAACTATAACTTAAATCTGTGTCATACAGGATGGGACATTCTTGGTTAGAGATTGTTCAAAGAAATCAAATGCTGAACCATATGTTTTAGTTGTCTATTACGGAGGAAGAGTATACAACATTAAAGTACGTTTTCTGGAAGAAAGCCAACAATATGCACTGGGAACAGGGCTCAAAGGAGAGGACGTAAGTTAAATCCCACAATGTTACAGGCTACTGTTTTTATGCTGCACTTCACCAGTTCTTAATACTAAAGATTAGTTATTATCTCTTACTAATAAAACAGAGTTTATTTGAGTCTTTTATAATACTCTCATTCAGATATGTCCAAAAGTTTCAGGCAACTTCAAGATAATAATTCAAAAACTAATTTCACTTACCGTGCTCAAATTCAAGTTTAAATCAATGCGAAAATTGTCTAAGTACTCAGAATCCTTCTACATACTCTAAGTAACACCTACTCTTCCCCTTCCAGGTATTCCAGATATACATACAATTTTAGCATATTTTTAACTTGTTAAAATATAAGTAGATATTTTAAAATATATACAACCCCGCATATCTGACAGCATGGCCTGTTGCAATTATTGCTGCATCCTGTCTCCTATTGTCTGACTCCTACAGCAAAAGCAGAATCAGTATCTTTAAAAAGAATGAGGAAATATGACTAAAGTTGCCATGGATATTCAGAAGCAATTAAATCATATGGATCCCCACCAATCAGTCTTTCAGATATGGTAAATTTCAATTAGATAATCCCTTTAGATTAGCAATGTGTTTTTACATCACTAACTTAAATTATAATCCTAAATCTAATTCTTACTATACCTGGTTAAATAACAGATACTATATCTGCATGTCTTTCACACAAGAAAACACAGTTAAAACTGCAACAGTCATCTATAAAAATGTGATACAAAAAAAGAAACTTAAAGAATGCTCAGCTGAGCATGAAATTCAGCACAAGGGAGGACCAGCTGCACTGCAGAAAAAGCAACCAACAACCTACTACGAGGATTATTAGCTATGTAAATTACAGACAGAAATCTAAATATAGTGAAGAGCAAAGGCTTTGTAGCTCAGTCTTCAATTACACTCTTTTTGTTTGTGAATACCTTTAAAACTTACCTTTTCTACAGATAGACTTAAAAACAAAAATGAAATCAAACCTGACCTTAACCTGATAAATTTGGCAGGTACAAGATTTATATATGGACTCTTTTTAGAAAAAAAACAGGATAGGATTCATGAGCTTTGAGATGAGGTGGAATGCTAGCAAATTGTTCAAGAATACTGGTTTAATAATGAGGGGGAAATGTCCCTCATTGTTCAAAAATGCTGAAACCATTTGGGAAGCAGAAGGGTAGAACTAATCAAGAACTACTGCAAATAATGAGTTGAATTGCTGTAATAAGCCGTCAGTTTCTTGGGGAAAAAAAAAAAAAAAAAAAAAGCAGTGTTCTGAACTAAACCTTCCAGATAATTTCCTAGAGTTTTAGGATGTTTTAGGAGAAAGCAAATTTAGTTTTCTGTGATTCTTACATTGTTTAGTCTTCCTGTAATGGCCCTGATTTTTTTTTTTTTTAAAAAAAAGGGCTCAGATTAGAAACAATGCCTAAAAAAAAAATGGAACTGAAATACAGTGCATTACAGGGTGATGTAGCATGTGTATGGTACACTTCAGAATGAAGACAAAGTAATTTTTCATTCTTTTATGAGACTTAACAACTAAGGCAAGGAGAAAATCACCTCAACAATACACTTAATTTGAACAATTCTTAGTGAACTAAAAGGAAGACCAACACAACCCCTCCCATCACAGGAAATACCAAAATACATTACTTAGTTGTTTGCTCCAACTTGCGCACAAAAAGTACATACCCTAAAGAGTGGGTCTGGACAGACAACAGCCAAATTGCAAAGTTACCATTCCAGAAGTAAGAATTTCAAGCATCTAGTTAATACCTTAGATTTTGCTCTACCAGGCCAAATCTGTAATCATTGCTTGTTACCTTATGCCCTCTTTTTCAATATTGTTTCTCTTGAATTCAGAAATCCTCCTGTAGATTAACTGCAACAGAAAAAATTCAGAATTGTTTTGCTAGTCAGTTATATGCAGTACTGGGGCCGACAGCCACCTACTTCTATGCATTATTCTCAGAAGCAGATGCGAAAATATAAATTAGCACCAGACTGTGTATTAAACATGTGCAATAATGTACAATCAATGGCACAAACTTTACTCAGAAGAGTTAGTTCCATCTCAGGCAGTCTGAAAAGATCCGCCAAAAATGCTTTCTTGAAAAACCTCTCAATTTCTGCACCTCACTTAAGGTTCTTACCCAAAGAGGATGAAAGCAATTTGCAAGGCTGTGAATTACAGCAGAATTGCTGCCCTTAACTTAGCAATGTCAAAATGCTTTTCAGAATGTTCTCCATTGTCCCTCCCTTTGTTACACCACATTTCGCACTATGCAATACAGAGCAGTTGCTTCAACTAAATTAGCCAAATATTCCTTCTTTACCTGCTAAAGAGAATGTAACCTCAATAACAAATAGGTGCAGACCTATGATACGTCCAACCAGTTGTTCGTTATATTCAAAGGTTCAATCTTGTTGATATTCTGCAGCACATCTTGATTTTTGGATTAGTCTATTTCCATACATTAAAAACTTTCTTTTTCTTACATATTATTTAAAGTTTTCCCTCTCCTGTTGCAACTCTTGATTTTTTTTTATATACAGTTCAACATATGCTAAGGCCATAATGTGGAGGAAAAAGCATTGATCATCACATTTTGATTTTAAAAAAAAATTACTTCTATTCCAAAGAAGATAAAATTACAGTACAACTCTAACTTTCCAACAAAAAAAAAATAGAAAACAGGAAAAGAACTTGTGCTGATAGAGAATAAATTTAGAATGGAAAAAATTAGGATTATTTTCTTATGGCATGAAATACAAACCATAGTTTTGTCCAGATTTCTAGTAGCGTTAGTGATCTTGAACATAAGACAAAGACAAAACAGCAAAGTAGGACAAATATATACAAGTAAAAATTGTAACTTAAAATTAGCATACTGGTTTTGAGATCAATTAATTTTCATCTTGAAACAATACAGGAACAGTAACATCAAATCACAGATCTAATCAGATCCTCTTGTTATACACCAGGTGTTGACCAGGTGGAGATGACAGAAACTACCACTAGATACTATCATGTATACAGTGAATGCCCATGCTTATAGCAAATCTGATATAATAGAGATATAAGATACATATTAATGTCACAATAAACTTGCAATACTAATAGCTTAAGGGCGTGGTGGTGGGAGCTTATGAATTACTCAAAGGGAAGAGAACTATTTAAAATGAATGACTACTAACTGCTGGAATAGTAGGATTATGAGACTCCTACCAGGCCAGATGAGGATAAATACCTTGGATAAGCTTTCCATGGCTGCTTGATCAGTTCAGGAATCTCGAACCACACCTTTATCATTTTAGAAATGGGATAGGAGGATGCCATTGTTTTGAACACTAAAGAACAAGACTAAAACCCTGCTGAGACCCTTCTTCCATATTTTACAGGGACTTCATAGCAACTTTCTCAGTAGACTGAATGGGAAAATAAAAAGTACATTTAAACTGGTACAAAGAAACTTGCAGTGTAAAGCATCACGTAATGCTATTTAAGCATAACTTTTGACATGGGAAAGTTAGTAATGAATTATAGTTGAAACACCTTATCACAATCTATAACTACATCTGGTACTACAAACTTTTACTGGATATTTCATTCTCAGGGCTTAAACAGGCTCTTCTTTTGCCCTAAGCAGCAAGTTGCTTTCTCCTACACAGGACAGTCACACGTAGAAAAGAGGATTGAATTCTGGTGCTTTTCTTTTTATGATTGTTTCTAAGTAATCTAATCTAAATTCTATGCAAAATATTGCCTATTTCTAATATTATCATTTGCAATTATTTTAATGTTATAGATAAAATCATCTAGCAATTTCACTTTCAGTCACTGATTACAAAATTCCTTTTTCCCTCAGAAATTTAATTCTGTGAAAGAAATCATTGACTTCTACAGATGTGTTCCAATCACACTCATTGATGGAAAGGATAAATCAGGAATCCAGAGAAAACAATGCTACCTTACATATCCATTCAAGTTGTGCAAAAGATATTTTCTGCCTTAGTGTCGCCAATTTGTTTGTAGAGATGTAAGTAGAAAAATTATTTAAGTCTATCAAAAATCAGATTAGCCTTCACATTAGGAGTTTCCTGTAACATAGATAAGAATTTAAATGCTCCACTAAAAAAATTCTCACCAATGATTATACAGATCTACTTCATTTTTTCATTCCTGGGATTTTTTTTTTAACTTTGAGGATACAGGTAAAGTGTATGCCACTTTTTTAAGTCACAGAAAATTGTTAAGAGAGACCGAATCCTAATATCTTGACAACCATTGAGCAACTTGTTTATCTTGCACTGTACCATCTTGTAAAAGATGAAAACCAAACTGAGTCTTGCATACCTAAACGCTACTGAAGCTCAGTCAGTAGCAAAACCTAATAAAACATACTAGTCATATATAAAATACTCTTGCTTTTAAAAATATCCATTAAATGCTATTTATCCGAGTAGTCGATGTTTAACAATTTCATTTAGCTTATGTATTTGCCCAATTACAAGCTGTGCTCAGCAGCCCCTGAAGTAATTGGGTGGTGTCAACTAGTGCTCATAAATCTCAGAGCAGATTATAAAGTCAGCTTTATTCTATTACTTAACACTTATTCTTTAGCTTAAGTAGCAGATATTTTCATTTCATATCTAAGCCTTTAGACACTTATATAGTATGACCATTATGCAAACAGTCCCTTTGAATTTACACCATATGCACATATAGAGATAAAAAACATCAGCACGTGCTCCAAACTCAGAAAGAAAATATATTCCAGCGCATATCAAAGACAATGAGAAGATGATATTTTTCAAACAAAACATACAATAATATTTATTCATATAATCTGAGTTTTGGAAGGCTTAACTACATTCATTATTTTAAAAAAAGGGCAAAATTTTGTACTTTTCTGCAAAGCATTCATAAACTTTCTTTCTAAGCACACACATAAGTTTGATTAGATTAATGGACTCTACCAAGAAAGCAACTTCCACTACTTTATCCTTTCAGAAAAGGAACAAGAAGAATAAAACCATTCAAGATCAAAACTTGACATTCCAACCCAATTTTAGATATAATACATAGTGACACAAACTAGCTATAAAAGTTTCAGCAGTTGTCTGTTATTTCCTTGCAACTTTTTGATTTCTCAAATTTGCTGCAGCAAAATGCAAGAGAACATTCATTATGATTACTTCTCCCAAACCACTGATAGTGTTAAACTTGAAAGAAATTATTCTCATGGGACATTATGTGTAAAGAAAAATGAAAATTAATAAAATAGAAGTTGCTCAGTAAAGTTTGACAGCAGAGCTCATGAAAAGGATAAGCAGTGTTATATCATGCTGCTTTAAGAGCTTCACAGCCACCATGGAATTTAAGTTACAAAAAGTTTTCATGTTAAAACAAAAAAAATTTTCTAAATTAAACCCATGAAAAAACCATAGCTTAACAATTTAGATAGCAGAGTATGGAAGCGACACATAAAGCTTTGCAGATGTTTACTAAAACAGTAAACTTGTTCACAAAAGACAAGCGCTCCTAGCTAAGTAAAACTACCTGCAGTTTACAATGACGAGTAGCAACACTTCCCCTGCCCCAACAGTACAGCTTTCATAAGGAATGTTCTAATTTTGCCAGTGACAACTCTCATGAAGCAAATTCAAAACTATTTATTTAGTAGCTTCTGCAGAAACAAAATTACACAGTAAACTGGACTGAAGAGGTTCAAAGGAGAAATTTTAACCATGTTTTTCTTATGTTAACAATTTCAATATTTATTAGATGTGATATGCCAGAATTTTTTAAATGGAAGATATTTTCATAATCAAAAATGCAAACAGTATTGTTAGGTTTGGCGTCAAAGTATATGAAGTGAAAAAATCCTCTAGTGTACCCACCTAAAAAAATATAACTCCATTTGAATACAAAATGAGAACTGTCATTTCATTATTATTGACAAAACAGATAAAAGCAAGTTTGTGTTCTGTGGAATAGGTCAGTCTGATATAAATGATACAAAATTTTTCAACGTGAGCATCATGAAAAAATCTGAATTAAAGCACCAACTATCTGAAGAGTTTTAACACTGTATTGCAAAAAGACCGGAAAGCAAGGTTTTAACTGGTTTTGAAAATAAACCTCAGTCAGATGTAGTTTTAAAATATTTACATTTCAATACAGATAGCAATACATACTTTATAAAAAAAATGTATAATCTGCTAGAGTATATAAAAAAAATATTCCCAGCTTAAACTGTTTACAAAAATGCATCAACAGTGAAAAAAGTTAGGAACTACCAATTTTTCCATAGCCCCTAGTTCAAACATAGAACACACATCCAGCATTTGAATCAATATTGACTTTCTTACCTGTAAAAATTTAAGAAATTATTTTAATTTTAACTATGTGCTTCAATATAGCTCATTCAATACAATTTTAAAACAATTTCAAATTGACAAGATGAAGAAAGACGGCTACCGTTCACGTACAGAAACATCAGACTTCAGTATCACCCATCCCTCTTAACTAAAAACCTGAAATTTGGCCCTGACATAGGAAAGTGTTTAAGCAACTGAGCAACATTTACACTACACTGAAGTCGGTAGATACACATCAGACATACATATGTAACTAGGCACATGCTTATAAGAATCGAGGTCTACAAAAAATGTAGTCTCAACAAGTAAATTCTAGAAGGAGGATGAAAGATTGCACTGAAAATCTGTTTCAACACTGTCAATGTAAAAACTGTGCAACACGGGTTTTCATTTTGAAAAGTCTTTAGCAATTTCTCCCTGTAAAGAAGTATTAACTTGCTGACTAGAGTACTAATCAAATGCCCAATTCTGCAAATGTGTTTCTACCAGCCTTGAGACCATACAGAGAAAAGCTTCTCCCTCCTAGTAGTCCAAGCCTTGAAGGGTATCTCCAGCTCAGCCTGTTCAACAAAGATGGTAAAGAAAGCTGTCAGTGTTCTGCTCTTTTTCCTCACATCTACGCAATACAGGCTAGGTAAAGACTAAGTACTAAACAACATTAAACTTCTTAGTGCTATCTGACCTAGTGGGAGTAGTTTTTAATCCCACAGATTCTTCATTTTTACCTCTGTATCTCCTCTGAGGTCAGCAGAAGAGTTTGTGTTTCACTGAAACAGAGTACTTACATTTAAGTTTTATTTTGTATGCATGGAGTTTAATTTGCAATTAAAATTAAAACCTATGAGATACACTTGCTGCCCACAGAGGATCAAAGACGCTCTTCAGTACATATTTGCTTGATCTCTGAAATACCATGCTGTAATAAAGCAAACTAAACCCTTTAAATTTACAAAGATCTCATCACCAGAGATTTTAATCCAGAGACTTAGCAAAACCCAGTTACAACACAAACTAGAAAGATGTTTGCATAGCAAGTCTTTTTTCAAATTTCTCCTATGGAGCAGATAAAGTTGACCTTCAATACAAATTCCAAATATAACAGTGCAAAGCAGTGCTCAATCCTCACTACTGGCTTCTTTGTCTCTCTGCAACTCTGCTCTGCTCTCCCACTTTTCTAACAGCAGAGAGTTCTGGCAAAATAAGTTATGTCAATCTTCCTTTCCAAGCAAGTTAGCGGCACTAATTAAAAATAAGAAGGCAACCCTCCTCTAGCCTCTCACTTAATGCTTTTTTGCTGGAAGAGAAAGAACATCCCAACCCTTGGTTGCCTCTATCAAGTGCCTCTGTCCATGACTTATCCATTCTTCTTGGTCCATGTATACTCTTCCACAGAACCAACACTTAAACATACACTGAAGTGCTTCAGCTGGTGAAGTTTCCACCACCTGGTAGTTGTTTTTATGGGTCTTTTTTAGTTTCATTTTTAACATACTCTGCTTTTTTGCTTGGTTTCCCGTCTCACCGTTTTGAAGAGTAAGACGCTTCCGATAACGTCTGACACCAAGACAACTGGTTGTTCTTTCTGATAGAACGACTTTCAGGACTTGACCTTTATACTTGTTGATAGTCTTCATGACATTAATTATCTCTGGCGAGTCAACATCCGGATGGTTTAGTACCACAACCGGCTGGTTACGTCGAGGGCATTTTATTAACTGATCTGTTCTGAGAGGGACAAGCCGAAGACGCCTTGCTGTCAACAGATATGACATGTCAGAACTTGAACTGCTTTCTGATTGAGTTCTTGTCTTCCTCTTAGGAAGTTCCCTGACGCTTGCTTGCTTCGCCTTATTTTTGGGACCTAGTTGGCTTTTTGAGTAGGGCTTGCTTTGCTTATTCGCACCACTGCTTTTCTGAAAGGATACACCAGTTTGTTTCCTACTATTTTTAACACCTGTCTCTCGCTTTGGTCTTTGTCTGAGTGATATACTTCGGGACTGAGCACTTGGTTCACTCTGATTAGGCCAACATGGTAAATTACTGCTATGCATCTCAGAACCACTGACAGGAACAGGACGAGGCAGAAACGTCTCACTGCAATACACAGAAGGAGCTGACATTTCCCTCCTCTTTTCAATTCCACTTGAGTTTTGACTGCTAGCAGCCTTCAGCACTCTCAGCATTGTCCCTTTGGGGATAAACACTGGAGTAGCAACATGAGAATTTTTAGTTCCCCTGCCTTTAGATGTTCTTGAAAATGTAAGCAGCTGATCTTCACTGTGTTCTTCACTAGGGATCACACTGTTTTCACCATGCACTTGAGGCAAACATGTGGATTGTTCCACTTTAGTAGCAGGAACAACTCTCTCACAGCTTGCTGAATTTTCTTGAGGAAAAAGCATCTTTTTACTAGAAGCCTGACATCCCAAAGGCATGGATTTCATGTTAGACTCAGCAGCAGACATGAGCTCAGCAATCTTTCTACAAAGCAATGTTGCTGACTTCTTATTGTGTGTTGCATCATCCCATCTGACACTATCCGGAACATTTTCAGCCCCAGAGCTAAGAGAAAATACAGACGAAATAACAGGTCCCTCAAAAAGGCTGCCTTTATTTTCCATCTTCTGTAGTTCCAATGATTCCAGAAGAAGATTGTTCTTTTGACTTAATGTTTCAGTTCTCGTTTCTTTGCTAAAGCCAAAAGTCACGTGCTCACAAGGTCGAGTTTTAGTAACATGAAAGTTTTTCTCTGCTTCAGAAGATGGAACGGGTTTATCATCAACACTCTTACCAGCTAAATGTGTTTCTGTAGAACCAAGTGGCAGAATCCTACATTCTTTTTCATCCCACTTTAGAGGCAACGTCTCCTTTTGTTTTAGGACTGCAGAAGAGGGAGAATTTTTGCCCTCCTGAACAGCTTCTACTGAAATGTTCTTGGAACTTTTATCTACAGAAATAGCATGTATAGGAGCGGGTATATCCACACCTTCTTCATAACAATGCAAGTGACTATGTAAGCTACTTTTTCTATCTACTTCCCAACTTGAGGATTTAAGATCAGGGTTTTTTTCAGTACTGTTCACCACCAGAGGTGGAGAACAAAGTTCTATGACACCTGAATGGACATCAATACCTTTCACCAAATGGAAGCATAATTTTGATGCATCTTCCTTCTGTATAGATATAGGATTACAGTCCGAGAGCTGAGAATCAGCAAAAAGACATTCAGAAATCTTGTTATACGTACTGTCCAAACTAAGTTGGTTACTAATGCCAGATAATTTGTCTACATTCACTTCCATGGTTAATAACTCATTTTGAGAAATAGAAGATGTTTTTTTTCCTTCTGCAGATAGTTCTGTACCTTGATTCTCAAGCTCTTCTTCAGCACAGTTCACAGGTTTATAAGTTCCTTCTTTGATAGGAATTAGTTTAAGAACAAGCTGTTGTGTTCCATTTGCTATTTTAATCTCTACTATCTGAGCTAAACAGTTAGAGGGAACTACAAATTCAGACGGTGCAATTACTGTTAAAGGCATCCCAGGTTGTAAAGATTCCATTTTTGGAGAATAAACCTCGACTTCCACACTTTGATTCTCACATACACTTATTTCAGATGACTCCAATACTGTTTTATCCAGGACTGATGCTTCATTTACGTTACATTCTACGTCATGAGACAAAGAGACTAGTTTAGCTACTTTTTCTGGAATCTTGCAAACCATATTTGAAGATGAATTTGAAAGTTCATTCTGAAAAGGAATTTTATCGTGTTTCTGTTTTTCAAATAAAGCACTTCGACTCGACAAGCAAGGCTTCTTTTGCTTGTGGTTTATGATAGCATTTGACAGCCGTTTTGTGGGTGCTTTATGTACTCTTCTTGTATGTTTTACTATATAATCATGCCTAACAGCACCATACTCACAGTATTCACAATGATATGGAAAAGTTCCAGTGTGTTTCACTAAATGCCTCTGGAATTCTCCTTTGGTGTAGGATACATGATTACAGTGGGAACAAATAAATTTAATTTCTTCATGTTGACTTACATGCTTTTTATACTGCAAGGGATCCTTTGTTGAAAATCTACACTTATCGCAGTAGTATTTACCAGGCAGAAAGTTTTTAACTTTAAAAGTTTTCTGGGTTTTACTTTGGGATATTTTTTGACATTTTTCAAACTCGACAGCGTTGGCACCCTCAGGAACAAAATGTAAAGCTGGTGGTGTAATACTACTGCACTTCTTGCAGATGAAAATTTTATCTTCAGTCCACCCAAGTTTCTTACGCTCTTCTATATCTTGCAATGAAAGTTTCTGAACACTTCTGCATTTTACACAGCTTACCAGTGACAACATATTACTCTCAGCTTCAGTCCCTTGGTAACAGCAGTTTTGTTCACCATTCTCTTTTGATGGATTTGTTTTATCCTCAGAAGATTGCTTTGGTGATGTAGTTAAGGTATTACTTTCATCATTAACTTGTCCAGCATACAATGTTGGTAAAATTTCCCTCATCTTTTTCAACTGCATTTCAGAAGATGTGACTCTGCACCAGTTTTGTCCAACACAGCAGGAGAAGAGGTGGTTTTCTCAATATTAGTCTTGTGTATGCCGCTTACCAACCAATCATTCAAGTCAACAACCTGCAGAACATGCAGTCTGGAAGAAACGGTGCTTAAGGAACTGCAATCATACAGTACTCCATGCTTTTAACTTTTTTCAATCAACTTGCAGCACTAAAGAATAAAAAGCAAAAGATTAAGTCAGTTACAATTCACTGATCATCAAAATACAATAAACTAGTAATTAGACTGTTAGTGGACAAGCACTGAATTACAGAGCATAAGCCTACTGTTAATATACCACTGATTTTATTGTGCACATACAACCATTAACTCTAAGCAAAACATATCAAATCAAATAATCTTTTAACATTTGCTCATACTCAAAAATGTTCATAAATTCATAAAAGCCTCTGCTGTGTATCAAAGGCTAAAGAGTTCATGCTATTTATTCCATGTCATGAAAAATCTTACATTTCAGAAATGTATTTTTAAGTGTAACAAGACCAGGGTGACTACAATGGTTACTAGAAACACACAAATATGAATTTTTAAATGCAACGATTATTCAGTGTGCATGGAAATTCCTAAGTACAGAAGGAAATTCCTTCCTAAGCAGTACCAACATATCCAATCCAAACACTCTTGAACATTAATTCATAACAAGATGTGATTTATGCTTCATGTGTTCTCAAAGTAATGAAGATAAAACAATCTTTGGCTGCAAAATTAATTACTTTCACTTCTATTAATATCTCAGCATAATCACTTCTATGTAGGTGGACAGGCACAGAAATAATTCAATCCATCCTGATATCACAGAATGTGTAAATCAAGCAAAATAAACAATGCAATGGAAGGCAGTGAAGAACAGTAATATTAGTGTAAACACACCATATTAGCTTGCACAGCGTATCTGGTTCCACAGGTTCTAGCACTCTTACTGCATCTTTTCTATATTGAATATGAATATCTCAGCCTTTAAGATTTTGCCAAGACACTATTATTTGGAAAACAAACAACTAAATTAGACTTTTGAGACATACATAAAATATAGTAAAGTCCAAAGCTAACAGCAGTAAGTAAAATCTACTCAACATCCTTATCGTTCAAATATTCTTACTTACAGAAATACTGATAAGCAACTCTGCATTCATGCATAGACCCTACTTCAAAAGATTAGTCCTAGATTCCTTTGGATTTCAGTAGACCCTACAGAAGGCTGCTGCTTCTGAAATCCAGTTCCTCTATAAGCTTATCTCATATAAGCACAGTGCTGAGATCACATTCCAATGTGAAAAACATACCAATGGCAGCCTCCCAGGAAGGAGGAAAATATACATGACTACTGTATCATGATCTGAAGATTATTTAAGCACACTTCTAATGTTGGTAATATTATGCCCTCTATTATCCAGATTGTAAAGAGTAAAGAAAAAGGAAAATAAATGTTTCCTGTAATCTCAGATGGACCACCTTCCCCTGCTAGGGCCACTGCATATCAGCTGTGCTGGGGGTTGATCCTAGTCAGCAGCAAAGCAGACACACATCTACTCACTGGCTCCCCACCCACCCCTGAGAAGGAAGGGGAGTGAACTGGAGAAAAAGAGCAAGCAAGCAAGCTTGTGAATCCGGAGTAAGATATACTAGCAGTGTTAAAATCAATCCTAGTTCCTATCTTTACAGGAATGGATTCAGAAAAAGTCTTTATAAGTTTTTAAATACATCAAGTACCTGAATTCAGAGAAATTTTTAAAATGTAGAGCTACCAGTTTTGAAAAAAAAATGGAAGAAACATAAGAGCTACACAGAAAAAGGAAAATGGATCATAAACCAAACTTTGTAATTTGCTTCTTATATCAAACATCTAAAACTCAGTGACATTAAGAAGTGGGGCATTTCGCAAAGGGAAACATTCCCACCTTTCTCATCACTCCAGTAAGTTTTGAATTTTGCTGCTCAAGACACATGAGATCAATAGATCTGTGGTAGTCCAAAGACATTCCAACAATGGATATCACAAAATGACCAATTAAAAACGAGACAAATAAGCAGAAACATGCAGCTGGACTACAACACATTCATCCAGTACAAGCGATTTTGCATTGCAGTAGATAACAAACCACTCATGTGGCACTGTCAGGCAGGAATTGCCAGTGTCTTCCCATCATTCTATACTCCTAATATTTCCATTTACTTCAAATGCACTTATACTTTATTTGCCTTTTCAAACAGAAGTATTTATTTTCAAGTATTTCAGTTCCCTTTATCTTACATTATCTGCTGCTATTGATGAAATGGGTGTGATGAGCAGCAAGCATTTATCATGTAAGATCAAATAAATAAGATCTATTGTCAGCAAAGCATACACCTCTTGCACAGTAAGTTCAAAGAGGGTATCCAACAATCTAAGTCTGCTTTGATATCACAAAGCCCACAGAAGTCACCTCCTAAAACAAAGAAGTTTAAACAGAATTGGAAGACAGCGTGCATCACTGTAGCAGGAAGATGCAGCACGTAAAATGAGTCTCTGAAAAATTTTAATCTCTGTGGAAACTTAGAATTAGTATGTTTGTATTTTACAATTATGTATATACCACATACTACCCATTGAACATAACTGACTCTGTTAAGCAGCGTTAACAGTTCTACTGATCACACTACACGGCCCCAAATTATAAGTCACTAATTTTAGGCCTTGTGACTTTAAAGAGATATAAAGTGCTTCACTCAAATATAGTATACTGTACTAATTAAAGGAATGTATTTGGTCTTAAAACCAAATGTTTCAAATTAATGAAAGAATTTTTATCTACAATTATTTCTACTGAAAAAGACATTTTGTTTCACAATAACAAGTAATCATACCATCACAACACTTTTTGTATCTGAAATCCACATGATTTTTTTCCATCCAAATGGGTGAGGGATGTTAATGCAGAGAATTAAGAACAAAGACTATGCACCAGGTTTTTAGAGCTTATTTTTATTACGAAAATATACAGTTATTTCACTCTACAGAAAGCAATTAATTACAATCAAAATTTTTGCTACTTATGAAGTTATGCAAAATACTGATTGAAAGCAAATAACTGTTTCAAATGCATAGGTGAAAAAAATGTCTAATTTATTGACGTTTATTGGCACTGTAAGGTGGCAGATACTTATACATATTATACGGTATTCTACTGAAATGAAGGTCTGCTTTGCAGGCTCTAGGATTGAGGTCCAGCTGTATATGTATCTGAAAGATACGTGTTTCTGACATTATCGTTCAGTTGCTTGGTGGTCTTGCAATAACCTAAGCAATACACTCGTAAATAGCAGCTGCATCACAAGTTGTATTTTAGAGAGTGCTCAGACATGTTTTCTCAGTATCATGACGTGTATGATCAACTTTTAAATTTATGCTGCATATTTCATACAACCTACAACCATTTTAAAACTCTCTTTGAATACCCAAGGCACCCTGACTATATTCAGTGCTACCTTCCTCTACGCTTTAAGGCCTGTGAGCAATAAAGCGAGGAAGCATGGCACTGAAGAAAATGGAAGAGAAGGTGGGAAAGACCTACTAAAAGAACGTATTCCTCCATGTCCAGTTCTCAAAACACTCACACAGACACTAAAATCTATTTTTACAAACATAACTCTTGCTCAAATTAGTGACACGTATAAATACCAGCAAGAAAACGGCCTGGACGATAACCTTTATCGTCCTTTATTTATAGAATAAAGAACTCTTGCTCTAAGGGGCGCAACATAAAGGCCTCTTGCTCTAAGGGGCGCAATATACAATAAAAGATTCTTACTCTAAGCGGCGCAACACAGAATAAAGGATTCTTGCTCTAAGGGGCATAACGTAAAGGATTCTTACTCTAAGGGGCGTAACGTAAAGGATTCTTACTCTAAGGGGTGTAACGTAAAGGATTCTTACTCCAAGGGGCACAATGTAAAGGATTCTTACTCCAAGGGGCGCAATGTAAAGGATTCTTACTCCAAGGGGTGCAATGTAAAGGATTCTTACTCCAAAGGGCGCAACGTAAAGGATTCTTACTCCAAAGGGCGCAACGTAAAAGATTCTTGCTCTAAGGGGCACAACACAGAATAAAGGATTCTTACCCTAAGGGGCGCAACACCAAGGATTCTTGCTCCATGGGGTGCAACATAGCATAAAGGATTATTGCTCTAAGGGGCTCAACACAGAATGAAGGATTCTTACTCCAAAGGGTGTAACATAAAGGATTCTTACTCCAAAGGGTGCAACATAAAGGATTCTTACTCCATGGGGCGCAACATAGAATAAAGGATTCTTGCTCTAAGGGGCACAACATAAAGGATTCTTACTCCAAAGGGGGCAACATAAAGGATTCTTACTCCAAAGGGGGCAACATAAAGGATTCTTACTCTAAGGGGTGCAACATAAAGGATTCTTACTTATTCTATGTTGCAAAGGGCGCAACATAGAATAAAGGATTCTTGCCCTAACGGGTGCAACATAAGGGATTCTTCTCCAAAGGGTGTAACATAGAATAAAGACCTCTTACTCTAAATGGCACAAGACAAAGAGCTCTTACCCTAAAAGGCA
This sequence comes from Coccyzus lansbergi, assembly GCA_033558105.1. Lineage (NCBI taxonomy): Eukaryota > Metazoa > Chordata > Aves > Cuculiformes > Coccyzidae > Coccyzus > Coccyzus lansbergi. The sequence goes on from JAUMJK010000128.1 coordinate 1,763,570, forward strand.
CAACATAATGGATTCTTACTCCAAAGGGCACAACGTAGAATAAAGAATTCTTACTCTGAAAAGCTGAACACGCACGCGAAGCAAAGGATGCTCGTTTTGCTCAGCCGCAGAGTTTCTAAACCGAAATGTCCTTTTCTTCGGGAAGAGCCCCCCCCGCCCCAACCTCCCGCCGCCCCCAGACAGGAGCCCGGCGGCCCTAGCGGGTTCCAGCCTGGCCCGGTCCCCCGTTCCCGACCCCCGCGGCCCCTCCGACCCGCAGAGGGCAGCAGCTCTGCCGGGGGAGCCTTACCCGGCGCGGCGCAGCGCTCGGAGGAGCGGGGCCCGTGCGGGTGGGCTGCGGGCCGGGGCAGCCCCGCTCCGCGCCGCTCCGCTCCTTCCCCCGCGGCCGCCGGCCCCGCCCCCGCGCGGCGGAACTGAGCTCACGGGCGCCGGCGCCGCCGCATTGGCCAGCGCCGAGACCGCGGGTAGAGCTCTACCGGAGCGAGCCCCGACAGGGACCGCGGGGCTGGGGCTGCAGCACAAAGGCCCACGAGACCTGCGGGGGGTGCTACGAGCCCGAGGAATTAGGCAGTAAAGAGGAATTAGGCAGGGAAAGGAGGTTGTAGAGAGGCGGAGCAGGCCTCTTCTCCCGAGTGGCAGCGCACAGGACGGACTGGACAAGGGGAACCTCCCCAGCCGCACCCGGGGAGGTTCGAGCTGGAAGTCAGGGAAAAAAATTCCACAGAAAGGGTCATCGGGCACTGGAACAGGCTCCGCAGGGAGGTGGTTGAGCCGCCTTCCCTGGAGGTGTTTAAAAGACGGGTGGATGAGGCTCAGGGACATGATTAGTGGCAGATAAAAGAATGGTTGGACTGGATGATCTAAGAGGTCTTTGCCAACCTGGTGATTCTGTGATTCTATGAAAAGGACAGATTATAGAATCATAGAATAGTTAGGGTTTGAAGAGATCTTAAAGATCATCAAGTTCCAACCCCCATGCCAGGGGCAGGGACATCCCACTAGATCAGGCTCCCCAAGGCCCCATCCAACCAGCCTTGAACACCTCCAGGGATGGGGCAGCCACAGCTCCCCTGGGCAACCTGTGCCAGTGTCTCACCACTCTCATGGTGAAGAAATTCTTCCTAATGTCTAATCTAAATCTGCCCCTCTCCAGTTTATACCTATTCTCCGTCATCCTATCACCACAAGCCTTTATGAATGGTCCCTCTCCTGCTTTTTTGTAGGCTCCTTTGAGGAACTGGAAGGTCGCTATAAGTTCACATCATATCGTAGCCTTCTCTTCAGGCTGATCAACCCCAACTCTCTCAACCTGTCCTCATACGGAAGGTGCTCCAGTCCTCTCATCGTTCTTGTAGCCTCCTCTGGACCTGTTCCAACAGCTTCATATCCTTCATATGCTGAGGATTCCAGAACTGGAATTACATTCTAGATAGATAAAAGCAATGCACAGCAGGGAAGAGCATCCTAGCTTAAAATATAAAATTCTTACCTCCAAACTGACTAGTACTGTGCAGGAGGAAAATCTTGGAATTACAATGGGTTTCTGTGAAGATGTCACTTCAGTACTTAATAGAGTTTAGGAAAACAAACTGTATCTTGGAATTTGAAAAGGAACAGAGAACAAAGCATGCTTATGTTTCTATGTCAATTCGTGGTTTGAACACATCTTAAAAGCTGTTTGTGGTTCTGAGCTCCTTCATCTCAGGAAAGACAGAATAATAGTGGAAAAGGTTCAATGAAAGGTAAAAAGGATGATCCAGGGTACTTTACTATCTGCTTTCCTGTAGGAAACAACTACTAAGTGAGCTTCTGTCTGAAAAAAAGATAACTATGATATAGCAAAGGGCTAAAAATCATGAGTGTACACTTTAATGTAAGCAGTTATAGGTGGGAGTTGTATAGAGCTGTCCATGAAAGATAAAGGATACCTATGGACAGCCAAGATAAAGCCAGCATCTTAGCCCTTCTAACACATCTTTGAAACCCTACCAGCATCATAGATAAGTAATTCTAGCAAGACTGACTCCACGCATGTCTGGATCAATAGACAAGCAGCAAGAATGCTGCAGAAATAACAGTTGCTTTGCCAAGTATTACTGTGATTAGTGTGGATTAGTCAAATTGTCTTGTACTTGAATGGTTGAAGGGTATGAGAATCCTGTGTAAAGCCACATTCAGGACGACCTCGTTTGGCTGGCACACCTCATGAATAAATACATAAATAAATAAATATTTACCCTTCTAATTTATACATTGTTTCTTAGCCTCTCTCCTTGGTCTGCAAAATTTTCATAACGGTGACCTACACTTAGCAGGCCGGAAAAAATTGAAACATTCCTAAAGTAAAAGGTTATATTCTGTAACGTAAGAAATAACTCAAGAAATAGTTCACAAGTCAAAGTGTTTTTTCAGTCATTTATTTGTATCTGTATATTTTTTGTCATTTATTTGTATCTGAAGCAGTCCAGAGTGCAAATAAACATCAGTAAGGTGAAATCTCTCATCTGATACTGATTAAGCATTTTTACCACTCTTCTTTAGATGTGTTTAGCTAGCTTACTGTAAAATTAGAAAGTCAGTTGCACATAGATCATTCAGTATTTAAGTAAGGCCAGACTAAACAATGTCATCCAGAATAGCCTTTGTTATGGAAAGCTTCAGGGTCAATTTGCATCTCCCTCAGTGTTTTCCAACTTCCGCCTGGAAATACAGGGAACTGCATTTTCTAGCCTTCAGTTCAAAGTTACTCCATTTTCTTTCCCTGTCATGTGAACGCTGTGTCTGCAGAGATGAGTCAGACTTAAACAGATCAGATCATAGCTCCTCTTTCCCTCTTCGTCTTTATCCCTGAACCTATGTAGACTACCGCATAGGCAGTAATTCTGCTGTCGTTACCACATTATCACTCCCCTTTTGTTTGCCGTTTGCTAGTCGTCTTTGATGACCTCTGAAATCCCAGCTCTTGAGAGGTCTTTTGTTCTTTCTCAATTTTTCCTGTGACTCATGGATCCCACGTTGCTAGTTAGATACTTGCAAGCATCGGTGACCCTAAAGGAAGGGTCATCACTTAATAGTGGTGAGGGTTGTTACCTAGGTAGCAGATGAAGTTGGTAATGCTGTTAATTAGCAAATAGAAGCAGCATCCAAGCAAGTAGTCTGTTTTACTTCGGGATAGCCTTTTACTCACTTTAATCAACTGCTGCAGTTTTGGTCACTCCTGTTTATGGCCAGGATTAGTAAAAGGAGACTCCTGGTAACAGAGACACAGCTTATATGTGCTTCATACAAAAAATGATGGCAAATAAACTCTCTAAGACTCATTTTGGAGTTTTAGAAAGTGAGCATCCTTTATCAGGCCTAGGCAACATGAGGGAGTGATCTGCATTGACTGTGTGCAGCGAGACCAGAGCTGGGGACAGAATGTATTTCCCACTTACAGGTATATGTGTAAATTTTCCCAGAAATCTTATGCACATTCTGTTACTTTCCAAGATCTAATTTTAATGTTACTATCCAAACTGTTTGTCTATTTTACTTCATAGTGGACCCTAGTTTCTTCAGCAAAGAGATGCTACCCTTCCTGCATCCTTGCACTCTTGCTAAACCCTGTGAGACTGGTCCTGTCATGCCCTGTAGGACACTCACAGACCAGGAATTTACCACAGCTCCTCTGCTGCTTATTCTGCCATCGGACTTCATTTCTTTCCACCCTCTACAGGATTATCTGACATGAAATGCTGATCCTGGCTTGTTGAACCATGATAGCCATAGATTTGACAGTTGCAGCTGTAAAGATTCATCTTTGCAGTTCAAGTGTAGAACTAAGAAACAGGTGTGTTTAGAGAAAGCTCAGGAGGAAAAAGAGGGTGAGTAAATGGGCTGCAAGATTAATCAAGTGCTCTAGGAGCTTTTCTTGGAACAGTTTTGCTTTGCTTGTTACTAAATTCTCAGGCCTATCCTACCCGTCAAAAATGTACGAAAGCAATGTACTGGAAAACCTGAGAAAACCAGCAGCAATAACCTAAGATGAAAATCAAAAAGGGCGCTTTTTGGAGACGTACAGAATTGCTGTCTTACCCATTGCAGTACCCTTACATAACAGCTTCTCCTATCCTCCTTCAGGACACTACCATAACTGTATTCAAGTGGATATGTTTTTTCACTCTATAGGCTGCATTAATGCAATATGACAGTCTGTTGAAGTCTGGAAACAGAGAGGAAAGAGCTTCCTTCAGGTATGTGTTCTGTGAAGGCACTTTGTAGATCTGAATTATGTTGAGTAGAACATTTTGGCTTCCAGGGTGGAAACATAGTACTTCGTAAACATTCAGAGTACTTAGAAAAGAAAAATGCAATCTTTTTTTTCCCTGAAATTTGCAAGCAGAAGCTGCTTACAGTAACAATACTTGGGATTTAAAATAGCAGCAAAAGGAGCTTCTATTCTGAAAGCTTCCCAGTTCATCATAATGCAGGCTTGGACTTTGACATTGAATGAACTAGCTTAACATTGTTTTGCATTTCTGCAGCCGATCTTAATACTGTATGATACAGTCACTTCAAGTGACTGAGCAAAGTGCATACATTATATGGTTCCTATGTATTATCAGTGCTCTCTCCTGCTATTTTGTTTAATTGGAAGGTATTAGAACTATTGTCAAGAGGGTGGTTTTACATTATGATGTTAATTTCTGCATCTGCATCAGCAGCACATAGCTACACCATGATCAGGTTTTGCTGTACCTAGTGTATCACTACTGGTTATCTATTGCCCTCTAGTGGCCAACATGTAAACCTGCTGCTACACTCTATAATAAAGATTGCCTTCATGCTTTGTTATCAGAGTGTGTTACTGTAACATTATAAGCCTGTCTATGGACATTCACTTCCAGTGAAATTTGCACTTCAAGCCTCGGAGAATTAAAAATAAAATTCTCTAGCATTTTCTGTCTTCTCTTGCTTCAATATTTCTAACATTTCCACCCACATCCCTATTTGTTGGTGACCTCACCAACTCACACATGGTATCTCTTTTTTCCATCCCAAAACTTACACAGACAAGCCTTGCTCCCTCGTTTCCAAGCCACATGACAGTGCCTTGTTCTGACTTTTGCCCAGCAAAATGTTTTGATCGGCTAGTAGCAAGGCAGAACACATACCAGTTGGATTAATTCAGTTGTCCGTCCTCCAGCAAACTACCAGGTTTTTATAGTCTTAAGAAACTTGTTCTCACGTAGACTCCTACTCATTTATCCAATTGTTTAATTTTGGAAACAGATTTAAACATGAAGGTGAAAGTTCTGAGCTTTGTGATCACATAAGCCTTATTCCCTGGGTAAGTCAGGTTAACAGAAGAAAGTTATGGTGAACATGAGAGATGCCACCAGAGAGTACGGTCAGGGCAGAAACTGGAATGAGGTTCTCAGCTGCTGGAGATGGGAGCTTCTGCAACAGATTTTCAACAGACACATTGTGAGCAATCCTTAATTTGGGGGTGACTTGGGCACTTTTGTGAAGGGCAGCACACAATGATTACTTGCAAGAAAGAGAACAAAGCCGAGCCAGAGCCCCATCTAGCACTGTTGGCTACTGTCAGCTGGTACATCTCCAGTGGCAGCCCCCAGGAAGGAGGCCAGTGTCCAGTGGTGGGGATCCCAGTGCTCCCTAAAGCTTCCTGAAGGAGTACAAGGAGGAAATAGGAAGTGAGTGAGAGCAAAAATCAAAAGTAGACAACTAGATTAAAAAGGCATGCAGTTAGAAATGACAAGTACTCCCTCACCACTGTGGTGGTGAGGTTGGTTGTGGTTGCTAGCTATTCCTTAAAAACATTTGAAAGTCACTAAAGGTTGAATCATAGAATCACTAGGTTGGAAGAGACCCACCGGATCATCAAGTCCAACCATTCTTACCAAACACTAAACCATGTCCCTCAGGATCTTGTCTAGCCATGCCTTAAACACCTCCAGGGAAGGTGAATCAACCACCTCCATGGGCAGCCTGTTCCAATGCCCAATGACCCTTTCTGTGAAAAACTTCCTCCTGAGGTCTAGCCTAAATCTCCCCTGGCAGAGCTTGAGGCCATTCCCTCTTGTCCTGTCCCTTGTCACTTGGGAGAAGAGGCCATAACTACCTTTCAACAGGTATGGTCAAGCAACAAATTGTGTTCATGGTAAATATATATCCTCTAAGTAAGAGGATGTAAGAGAAATCTGAAATAGAGTCTTATATTTTGCACAGAAATCAGTAAAATTATGCTTAGCCAGGTATTGTTAACATGTCTTAATATTCTTTTTCAGGCTTTTCATGCAGTCTACAAGGTCCGCTAAAATACAAAAACTATAGTACATTCTATGTTGGATAAGTACTCTGCTAGATATTTGTTCTACTTAGAAATGTATACACATGCAGTAACACAATCCATTACTACTGTATGGTGGTGTAATCTGGTAAAAATAAACCTCACAGCAGACCTGCTCCAAAACCTCATGAACCTGTTCCAATTTGATGTCAATTTGATGTCTCAACAGGCATCCTTAGTGATATTTTTAGTTGTATTAAATAATTCTGTAGAATAATGGGGTTTGAAACAGAGAAATCTTTACTCAAATTAGAATTTTAAGGCAGGAATACATTTCCAGGCAGCTGCAAATTGGTATTCTTTTCAAGAAAACTGTAGTCTCTATGTCTTTTCCTGGAAACAGTTCAACATAAAGGGAACCAAAAGATTCCAGAAGAGACATTGTTTTAACACCTTACTATAGTGCCTTTTTTTCTGCACTGATATTGCTAAAACATGGCCCTGAGCATAAATCAATACATTTCATTAAGCTGTTAAAGTGAACTCTTCTGCATAAGATCTTGAGTTCAGATATGTACCTTCAAACACTGTTTTTACTCTGCAGGCAAAGTACTAGTCTGGTTTCATGTTATTACTGAAGATTTCTGGGATTTCTGCGTAATAAAACTAAAACTGTACAGCAATATGCAACAACCACTGATTTATTTAAATTATAAGTAATTTTGGCTATCAAAAACACAAAAACTGGTTTATTTAAGGTCTTTCAGAGCAATGTTTCTGCATATGCAAATGTTTCTGCAACTGGAGAAGTTATTTACATTCATAACACAATTTACAACAATTAAAAAACTTTTGCTCTCTCTTTTTCATTAATGTATAATTGCACATTAAGTCTGAATCAGGTATAATGTTGCTTCAGTAAACTGAATTAACCACCACCACCAGGACAAGAAATATTTACTTCTCTCCTCTCCTCTATCATATGTTGTGTCTTCAAAATTGCTAATAATATTTTTACCCAAAGAAGTTTCTTAAATGAATGTTTAGTATGATCAACCAGCACTAATGACAAATCTCGTCAGAGTAGAATGTGTTTGTCATGCAAGAAGACAGGGCAAACAGAGAAAACACATTGTTTTGAGTGAAGAAACATACACAAGAAGGGTAGTAGCAGGACAATCAGCATAGAATACTCTGAAGGCCTGTGAACTCTGAATTACTTCATAAATGCCTGAATCTCAAAAAATAAAATGACAAAAGCAATGTGTAATCAGAATAAATGGTGGTAGATCTGATCAAGATTAACTTAACAGAAAAAAAAAATGGTGAAAATGTCTTTGTGAGAAAAGCATAAGGAGATTTGATTTTAAAAAAAAACCCTGCATATGTGATGAAAACCTTGTGGAATTAAAATATATCTCTGGATAAAATGAGGAGATATTAACCTTTTCTATTTAAATCAGTCATGGCTTTGAAGTAGAATTCAAAGTGAGTAGTTGAGTAGTTGCCTGGAAGCTTTGATTTGCATCAAATAATTGGATATGCACTTCCAACATGCAAAGCTTGCAGCAGCTGAAAATTGTATGAAACAAAATAAGATTTTCAAAATTGCCACTGAAGCACTACTAAGAAAGGCCAGAAGTATTTGGAACAGAACCAAAAGTGAGAGAAGTATTAAAGATCAGATGATTAACACAGAACTTCATACATAAAATAATCAGGGGGAAGATCTTTTGTTAGAATTGAGAATATTGTAAAAATGCCAACTAACTGTTGAGGTGCTTGGGTTACACAAAACCACATCAAATGCTAGAAACAACTGAGACAGGAACATAGAACAGAACAGGGAGCATTCTTTTTTTATCCTGCATGAAACCTGTGTGCCTGCATCTTTTGTATTCTGGGATGTTATGACTCTTCCATCCCAGAGTCTAGAATAGGTTCAGAGAAAAGCAACAGGGATGAATAGGGTCTGGACCATCTCTGTGAGGAAAAAGTGCTAGCATGAGAAAGAAACCAAAGAGTAGGGAATACAAGAGGCCTCTGCCACCATTAGCAATACAGAGAATAAATAGAAGACAGTTGTTTTTTACAATCCAAGAGACAGAGGTGTTATTCTCAAATAAAGGAAACAGGCAGCAGATGCAGAACAAACAACAGGTGATCTTCCACATGAGTAAATAAACTACAAAAATTCTAGTCGTAGTGTTGTTCATCGTAAAAGTGTACATGGATTCAGTGAGTGATTTGGCAAATGCAAGAAAAACTCTCCATGAGGGACTAAATAGCTGGACGTCACTCTCAGAAAATATCACTACATTATTACTAGGTTTTGTGCTCTGCACTAGGCATCTGTTATTTGTTGCTAGAGGTTGCTGGTTTAGAAGGACCTTTATTCCTAATGTGCTATTCTTTTACTCTCAGGCTGCTGCAGTGATGTGCTTGTAATTTAAATTTGTATTGCACATCAGGCTGGTGCACAATACAGATGGTGTTCCACCATGTCAAAAAGACAGGATAGGAGTACTAGAAAGCTGCTTCTAGGAATCAGTAAACTGTACTTAAATAATAAGCTATTGATGGTGATTTTACCATCAAAAAACGCAATAGGCCTTTGTTGTATAAAAACAATTTTGTTACAACATAAGCAGAAGGAATAAATTAAAACATGGCATAACAAGATTGTAACTGAAAGGTCCAAAGGTATTTGGAGTTCTTTACCCTGTGGTATTCATTGATATTTGGCTCAGATATTCACTAAATAGGACCATTACTTTATACATTTTATGTAAAATTAATACCTACTACATGTTGTTTATATTATTCATCCATAAAACCATTTTATAATCCACAAGAACTAATCCAAAGCTTGAGACAATTTGTTTGTGGATTTTGGATGTTAAAAAAAAAATTAACCTTAGAATTAGAGACAAGAAGTTCATTAATTAAGCGCAGGAATGAACACCAGTGGTATAAGTACTCCTTAGGAAAGTAAGATATGAATGGAGTTAGAAGAGCTCAGCAAGAAGATCTATCGAAAAATTTTTTCAGATGTAGCATGGCTAACCAGTGAGAACAACGAAGGCAAATGTCTGTCCTTTAAAGGATCTCCAAGGTTACTTACTCTGTAGTGATGCTATAGCATTACCATAACACCTTTGAATTTACTGAGATTAAAATGTATGCTTCAAATGTTGCTTTTACACTCTGTATTTCAACAACTGAATTCAGTTCCTTGGCTGAACTAGTTTATAGGAAGATTTATTGTTAGGATTAGCTGTCAGTGCTGCACAGCAAATCACACTGATTGCTCCTCAGGGCAACTGCCCTTCTTTACCAAGGGTTTGGAGGCAATGGATGGGAGAAAACAGATGATGGGCAGCGTATTCAAAAGCTGGTATAACCTACTGAGACTGAACATCTTGAGTCTTCTTCTAGAATCAATAGTTGGAGTTGAGGTCCTTCAGAGAGAACTTCAGAAGGGAATGAAACTCCAGCTTTGCTACTCTTCTCCAGAGAGCTTATCACTCCACACTGACTGTGCTGGGAGCTTGGGCAATGTGGCTTATTATGCTAATGTTGAGTTTTGGGATGCTACTCTTCTTTGAAGAGCTGGCACTGTGTGCTGTAAGTCTGCTGGATTTCACAGTAGCATACCAGAGGCTCCCAAGAGTGCAGACAGGATAATAGCAGAGGCCAGGCTCCATACTGAGGTGTAAACATAAATCAAAGAAGGTCAATGACTCATCAGTGCAGGAAGGCAGCCTTGGGAGTCAGGCAGAGCGGGTTCAAGGGCATCATAAAGAGAACAGAGATCTATTTAATGTATGTAAAACATATAGTGAAAACACAAAGAAGATAATAGAGAAGTGTAACAGTCACAGTTACTACCTACCTACCAGGTAAGAAAGGAGGAACAAAAATAAAGGAATTGCTCCAGCATCCTCTCTTCCCGTTACTAGAGGAGTAATGTCTGAGTAATGTTACTACTCTCCCACAGCTCTCACCTCCCACATGTTTAGTAGAGAAAGAGCACTTTCTAATTTGCCACCACCCACATTTTGCTACTGTGATCCAGTAGTTATACGTAAAGAGATTTTCTTTATCAAATAATCAGGTTATGTAAATAAGTATTTTAAAGAGTAGTTTGTGTGTCTCTGTTTTCTGCTCCAACTATCCCACAGGATAGCGTGATTTATTACTGCAGTGATTTATTACCAGGTGCGTGTAAAATAGGGTGTAACAGTCGTGATGGCATGGATGCATTGGAAATGTTTAACTATGAAATTAAAATTATAAGATGGCAAAGTGGACAGTGAAAATATCTGTTAGAAGAAAAAGACAACTATGAGCAATGACTTAATACATCACCCTATTTGTTACATAGTGTTTAAAAAGCTGACACTTGGACACAAATAGAAAAATAATTTCCAGAGTAAATAATTGGATTTTACCTATCTAATGTACATTCTTCAGCAGTGAGTGAATAATGCCATAAATAGTGCAACCTATTGCTGAGAGAAGTGGATTCTGTTGCCTGATTAAAAAGCTTCATATGTATCATGGAAAAGTTTTCCAGATTAAGTAGATTGAAGCTTATTTGCTCCTGTAGTACTATTCTGAAAGTAAAGCAAAATATTCAGACAGTTCCTTGAACCACAACTCTCTTCGAGAACTTAATAGCTAAGCTGTTACAAGTTTGGCATACACCCACCTCTGCAGCACCTGTTATTATTTCCCTAGTTATTTTCTTAAGATTGTTTATGACAATATGCCTTATGTACACCTAGAAGCTTGGTTCATTTGAAGCTATACTGTTATTACCACACCTTTCAAAGATATGATCTGGAGTTCAGTTATCTCAATGCTAGTATCACCCTAAAGTAGGTGACTCCCATTCTGTCTCTTCTCAGCTAAGCGCTAAGATGCACTTCATGGATAAATCTCATTTGTATTAAGAATGTGCTACAGACTGGGAGAAGCCTGGCTGGAAAACTGCCTGGAGGAGAGGGACCTGGGGGTGTTGGTCGACAGCCGACTGAACATGAGCCAGCAGTGTGCCCAGGTGGCCAAGAAGGCCAATGGCATCTTGGCTTGTATCAGAAACAGTGTGACCAGCAGGTCCAGGGAGGTTATTCTCCCTCTGTACTCGGCACTGGTGAGACCGCTCCTTGAATCTTGTGTTCAGTTCTGGGCCCCTCACCACAAGAAGGATGTTGAGGCTCTGGAGCGAGTCCAGAGAAGAGCAACAAAGCTGTTAAAGGGGCTGGAGAACAGGCCTTACGAGGAACAGCTGAGAGAGCTGGGGTTGTTTAGCCTGGAGAAGAGGAGGCTGAGGGGAGACCTCCTTGCTCTCTACAACTACCTGAAAGGAGGTTGTGGAGAGGAGGGAGTTGGACTCTTCTCCCAAGTGACAGAGGACAGGACAAGAGGGAATGGCCTCAAGCTCCGCCAGGGGAGGTTCAGGCTCTACACTAGGAAAAAATTCTTCATTGAAGGGGACATTAGGAATTGGAATAGGCTGCCCGGGGTGGTGGTTGACTCACCTTCCCTGGAGGTGTTTAAGGTGTGGGTGGATGAGGTGCTGAGGGGCATGGTTTCGAGATTGGTGGGAATGGTTGGACTCGATGATCCGGTGGGTCTCTTCCAAGAGAAGAAGTTGGGGAAGTTCACTTCTTTATTAAGAACCAACATGACAGGTCAATCAAGTCAAAGATATATCTACCCAAATGACCTCTGTTCATTAAAGATGTGAGACAGTCCTTAGTTTAGAGGAGTGTCAAGGGAACCTCCACATGTGTTAGAGATTAATAAGGAGAACTTCAAGAAAGGTACTGATAAAGGAGATCTTTTCTGATAAATGTAACCCTTGACATAAAGGCTGGATGAAAAGTTAAGTTCTTGACTGTGTGGGCCAGCAAAGAGCCTACAAGAGGTTGGAAGATTGCAGGCAGAATTTAGAGTTAATTTTTTTTTCTAGAGTTAATTTTTTGTACTTGTAACTGTGTAGCTGACATGGTTGTTTAGGATGATGTAAATATATACTTTCCACTCTTCCTATCTTAACATAAATCAAGTGAAATGGGATGTCAGCCTTTAGATATATTACATAACAACCGTGGTGGTTTTATTCCTTAAAAGTAGAAAACTGGAGGACATTGTTTCCCAACAGATTGGTTGGAAATATTCAGTGGCTGGGATATTCAAATGGTAACAGATGTTTTTTCACAAAAGCTGCTCAGGACAGTTTCAGATCTAGGATCATATGGGTCAAGAAAGACATTCCTTCTGATGATTAGCTGAAGCTCTCTAGGCTAGCGCAATAGACTGTGCCTGACAGCCAGCAGTCCCTACAGTATATTTAGCAGTTGTCAGTTATTCATATAGCTTAGCACACTTCATTAATTGTGAGAAAGCTTAAAGAATTCTCCTCCGGCCTTTTATACCGTAATCATTATTATACTTATTACTGAGTTAATTGCAGTGAGCAGTCATGACTTTAATAATTATCATGTCACCTCTTTAAATGAAGAACATGTAAGCATTAAATAATATTGCTACTTCGTTACAACACTTGAAATGGAATTCAGACATCTAATGAAAGAAATTATGCTGCTCACCAAGTTCACACCTGCTAAAATACAACACAAAGCAGAACAGGTAATGGGAATGTAGGCAAAAACATTGTTACATTTAAATTAATGGGCAGTTATTATAGCTCGAGTTTGGCTAAAATCATCATACAAAATTTTAAACCAAGCTAAAACTTCCCACTGCTTCATTTATCTTTTTTATTTTCAAAACTTGAACTTACCACATAAAGAAAGCAATAGAGCTTATGACTTGATCAGAGGTATACAAAAGAGAGTGGACAAAAGAAAAGAAAATAGCCTGTGTGTTAACTTTAAATGACTGTTATCACTAATGGTGGACAGACTAACTCAGAACAGGAACAGGATCTAAAAAACATCACTGTTCAGGTAATTTTATCATGTTTAAACTTTTTTCTTTGGGTGAAGGAAAGACATCTTAGGAGAAAAAGTAGTTAAATAGGACAAAATTATTTCATATGTTTCATATTGAAGAAACAAGAACTGAAGTACCAGTATTTCACAAGAAGAATTCACTAGTAACTTATAAACTGCCTGCTAACCAATAGGGGTGAAAAAATGAAAGGATAAAGGTCATAACCAGTCAAAAATCAACCAAATCCTTCTGGGTTTCATGTTATATTTTGAATAAAGTAAGTATAAATATTCAAATGCGTTCCAGTTCATGCCCTGTTGAAAAGAAGGCAGGAGAAATAGTGCAGAGTGGTATTGAACCACAAGGATTCTTTCTGCCTGCACCTCTGCCACTGCCCTATTGTGTCCTACTGCCACTGCAGCCTGCATGGAGGACAGTAGGAGTCTGAAGCCATTCTTTTTGTTTCCTGTCTTTGCATCTTTTTTCTGGTTTTATTGCTGTGCTGCTGCTCTGATGGATGCTGTGCTGCTCTGCTACTTCAGTATCATAAAGGAGTTGCCAGCAACACAGGACCTCACAGACCCATGATGTGAGATGCAGTGCGCTGAGTATTAACAGAATCACTAAAATATTTTGCTATGGCTCCAGCTACGATATTTGCTAAGAGCTTCTTGCCCGTGATTGTCAAATACTGAAGGCTTCAAATGTATTTCAACTGTCAGCCAAACAACAAGTTGCATTCAGTGAGTCAGACCACTGCAATAATAGAGGTTGAGGAAGCTGGTTTTTTTTTAATAGAAACAGGCCTTAATCATAACTATGTCCCAATTATTAAACTGAAGCAGCAGTGAATTTGAAAAAGATTAGGGTTGCTATTAAATAAAGATAGAATACTGAAAAAACCCTTGATGAACACAAAATGTCAAATAAATTTACATTTGCAATTGAGACATAGCTGTGGAGAGTTGCCACCATGTGAGTCAGTGATTGAGGTGAGGAAAGTAAAACCGAGTTCAATTACTTTCCCAAAGAGGAGACTGTAATGAGAAGTCTGTATATCAGAAGCCTTTTGTCTGCTCCCCAACAACCTCAAACAACAAATCAAGGCTCAGGCATGAGGCAAAATTTGCAATTAATGACTGACACTTGAAAAAGCAAGACACAAATCAGAGACTAATGCAAAATAAAGCAGAAACAGAGAATGTACTGTTTGGGGAAGATGATCCAGAAGATACAGATTAGTATCATGATGACTAATTCAAAAGGCAGCTGTAGCAGCCGTCAGTTGATCTGGAGAGACCATAGATGTAATACTGAAGGGAGATTGTTTCTTTACCACAGAGTTGCTGATACAGACTCTGTTGATAGAGTTCCTGACAAAGCAATACAATTTTTAAGAGACAACAATTGATACTTACAGTAAAAAGAAAATGTAAATTATAGATCCTGATATTAGATTATTCCACTACACATCAGATGATTTATAACAACACTGAACTACTTCTGAAAATCTGTGACTCCTGGCAGGAAATGAGCTTGTGCTGGCAGCAGCAGGATGCTGTGTTACAGCTGTAGTAGAGCCTGCTAAAATAACAGCAAAGATTTTCAGATTAAATGCCTGACTTTCAGCTACTCTTACAATGCTCTATTAAAATACTAGCTAGAAGTATCAGCAAACTCTTTCCTTGCTTTAAAAGCTTGTATGGATAAGTGCTATTAGAACAAACCTTCCTACTTCATTATTTACCAGTAAATAAACATTCACAGCATTTAATGCAATTAACAAACAAGACTAGTTCCTTCAAACTGGAATTCAAGATGCCTTTTTTCTTCCCAAATTTCCTGTCCCTGTCCCATCTAGAACCCATTGTGGCTCTGTGCTCTGTAACTTGTAATACAACTATTGATTAGCTGTTTCTTATAACAGTGCCATCTAAAAGACAGGAATGTGTTCCTTTGGCATGAGGTTAGACATTTGCATGAGCTGATTTTTCAGAGCTATGCCAGATGGGTTTATTCTTATAATTCTCTTGGGTTTGGTTATTAGTTTACTTTTTTTTTTACTATAATTCTCCTGTTCTTCTTCTGGAATCAACAGAGCTTCAGAGGATTTGTAACATTGCAACAGTTAGATGAAATACTATAAAACTGCAGAGGATTTCAGTTTATACAAGGACAGTATCCTAGTTCACAGTTGTAGCTTTGAGTCTGACATTAGCAATACATCAAATGCTGACATTTACTTGCTTCTTAATAGGTAAAGATATTCTCTATCTGTCTTACATAATTTCAGAATAGTAGAAGTTATTACTACAATTTAAGTGTTTCCTTTTACATGACTGGAGAGGTGCAGATTTCGACTAGACATGAAAACTAATTTTTTCACCATGAGAGCGGTGACGCACTGGAACAGGTTGCCTAGGGAGGTTGTGGCTGCCCTGTCCCTGGAGGTGTTCAAGGCCAGATTGGATGGAGCTTTGGGTAACCTGATCTAGTGTGAGGTGTCCCTGCCCATGGCAGGAGGGTTGGAACCAGATGATCTTTAAGGTCCCTTCCAGCCCTAACTATTCTCTGATTCTATAATTCTATGACTTGTAGCCTGTTTTCAAGCTCAGACTAGGCAGAATTCCTCCATAGCCCTTGAAATCTAGTCTCTGTCTTATCATAAAACTGTGTGTGGATTTCGCTAGAAAAGTTTTCAATGATAGATATTGTTGTATAATCTCATTCTGAAAACACACCAAAATTTTCTGACTAGTATTCCTCCTCTTGTCTATCCCTGTTTGACAGTCAGGATTTTCAAATTACTGTTACCCTTGCAAAGAATGTGTTTTATTCAAATATTTCATCAGTTAAAGGGAATATTGTTCAGCTAATGTGAGTGATGTGAAAGCTAGATCCCTTGTTAGATTCCTTTTAAATTGCTTCCTTGCAAGTCTCAAGGTAATGAATCTGGTGTCTCCTGGATGTCACTTCCCTCTCTATTTCCAGCACAGCAACAAAACATAGAATTGCGTGCATTAGTACCAGGAATAATCATAAATGTTGAAGTTGCGGGAAACTAAGCTACCAAATCTGAGCTCCACCAGCTTCTTTTTTTTAACTATGAAGTCTAGTTCAGTGCCGTTTTCTAAAAGCTCATCCTGCCGTTCCTATAGATGAAAAAATTTACATGCTGCACTCGTTGCAGATTTCTTGTAAATGGCCTGAATAATAATCAATCCTGGGACAATATTTCTGCTTGAATTATCCTTGTATGCCATGGGTTGATTTCTCAGCATAGCAGTCTCACACTTGTGTGATTGTTTACCTACTTTCCCTTTAGCAGAAAGGGAATGAGCAAATGCTATGGCCTCAGTATGACACAGGCAGAGCATGTTGCAAAAACCACATGTGTAATCTTTGTGGAGAACTCACGTGCTGCTACAAGGGACAGAAAGCTGGTTTCTTGCTACATGTCATTATCTTGTCCCACAGGGCAAAAATACAGAGGTGACAGAAGGGCAGAGAACTGTGAATGGGTGAAGCCTTCTTCTATATATCTGTCTTCACTACTTTGCCATGCCAGCGGCAAGTAGCTGACTCACCTTGGGTAGGTCACCCAAACTCAGGAAAAGTAATTTGCAAGATGAATTTCACAGACCTTGACTATGCAGAAACTAGAAGAAAGTCTGAAGTATTTGAATACTTGAATGCAGCCCACACTGATCTCATCTCCTTATCTCATCTCCTGAGAGGTAACTAGTTACGTGCATTCTATGTGCATTGTTACCTGCGATCCTACTCTCACATTCAGCATTCACACTCCTCAGCTATAATCACTTCTGAATCAAGACTAAGCTGGTGTACTTGTCCAACAGCTTTTTCATATATAGCTGTGGCTTGGATGGTAAACTCATCAAGGGGTGTTTCTGTCTTCTGAGGGCAATTAGCAACTGCTGAAGAGCCATCTCACTGCATGTTGTGCCTTCATTCAAAATGGCAATTGTATTAGTGTCAGCACTGCATGAAGGATGTGGTTCAGAGCAGAATGCAAAACTTCCCAAAAATGTGCAGCAAAAAAAGCACAGGAAGGAACAATGCACTGTTAAGTTACTACTCAAGCATATTTAGAGAATAATTACAACTCTTGTTGATCTTCTGTCCTTATGAGACGCTTGAACACTAACTGCAATTTCTTAAAATTATGCATTTGTCTTTTTACAGCCTTTTGAAACTTTACAAGCCCTATGAGTCCCTCCATGAACCTCAGAGCATCAGGGTTCATCATTTAAGAAGCACTGCTGGGAAAATTCAAATTTTCATTATGTGTCTGGAGAACACAGAGGACTATTTATTTCACCAGATATACTCTGACACTGCCAATAAGCAGCTCAGAGCAGTGCAAGTAGCTCACACACATCAATGGCAACACTGTGCAAGTAGGGTCCGAAAAATGGTCTGAGCTCCCCACCTTACAGTGACTCTTCTAACTCAGCCTAATCCAAGGGGATTTGGGCACAGTAATTGCTGCTGCTTGACACAGTAACAACAGGCCTTAACATTGGTGAGTATTCACTTTTTCTCCCAGGATACTTAGAGCTAATTCAATGTAGAAATAAGGCAACATGTAATGTGAATAGTTGTGAGCCTGCATTTTAGCATGTTTTTCAAAATCTAAACGTTCAGGAGTCATCCTCTACCATTAAACTGGCAACAACCTTGGTTGCATAGGCATCTTGAGTGTGAGAGTTGTTATTTTTATAGAACAATCTCTTAAGTTGCAGGAACTCAAGTATAAACTTGTAATACTGGATCTACAGAAGCTATCTCATAATCTGTATCAACATAAGTGCTAATTATTCTTGATTAAGAATTGGCTTGATACAGAGTTTAAAATACTGCCTGATAGTTACACACAGAAATCTAAAAAAGCCTGTGTAATCTAGTCAGAGGGGCACTATGCACATGAATCCTGGGAACTGTTTTCCTCTCTTTTATGGGCTTATTGTTAGTTTATCTTGGGAAAGACGAGTGTTGTGGGCAACCCAAGTGGCCATGCTGGCTGGACAAGTTCCCTTCTGTTTTCACATGGGAGATACCTGCCATCTCCAACAATGAAAAACTCCAAAATCAAAAAAGAACATGCTCAGAATCTTGGTGCTCTTTGAGGAACACCTGTATCTTCACTGACTTAATGTCTCGGCTTTCCAGAGTTGTGTTTGAAACATGGATCATGGGTCTTCGTGTCATGAGCCATGACAACAGAACTCCTGGAAATCTTACTCATCTTTATTGCATGTACATCATTGATTTTCACTATGGGAGTTACACAGACATTTCTTTACTCCTGCCTTGTCAGTTTCTTTTACTTCCCCAACAATTAAGGGAATCAAAAAATTTAATTAATTAATTAATTAATTAATGTGTGTTTCATCAAGAAAATAAATATTAAGTATAATGCATTGATTACAAGAAATAGCAGTCAGTACAGTAACATTCAATGCTGTAATAACACAGGTTTGTCCTTTAAACATTGCTTCTGAGTACTCTGTCCATTTTTACAATATTAGTAAGATGTGCTACAATGGATTTCAATACAGATAGTTTTCTCTAAAAGGATGCATAATATTTATACTCACTAAGATGACACACCTGTGGAGATGCAATTCTTCAAAAAAAGTGAGCAAGAGAAGTTAAATCAGTACCAAAGTACCAAAGTACCAGTACAAAACTATCATGATTTTGAGTGAGGCAGCATTAAATGCATCACAGATGACTATGCACATTTACACATTTCTACACTGTGAGATGGAGCAAGGGCAAGGAATGGAGTCTAAAGGATATTTCTTCAACTATTTTTCATATCAAGCTCATTATACGCAGTATTATCCTTTTCTTCAATGTGTGGGACATGTTGCAGACAATCTATGAAAGAAAGAAGTAGCAGTGGCTTACAGATTTCAGTTATTGAATACTTTCCAGTGAAAATACTCATAGTGTACTTGCACAGCTTTTACATTAGAATTATCAGCCCTAGTAAAATTAATGCCCAAAGTACTAATTAAACTGTGATTCCTATTTCATGTGGCAATGCAAATCTCCTCTCCCAGTGGGTCAGGATGCAGGATTCTTGTCACATTAACATTCTTCCCTGTGTAAAACAAAAGTGTTTCGGCCACAGTATTAATCACAGATTAATAATCATGTCAGCCCCACTGGGGAGTTTCTGGGCAAACATTAATGTACTGCACAAACAAAGAACAGTGCCTGTGACTAGCCAACTGCTCCATTGCTAAGCATCAGGCCCAACTAGTTTATTATTTTCAGGATCAGGGAGGAATTATTCTCATCTACACCTTAATGCCTCCAGCAGGCAAGACAGAGCATCAAGATTTCATCCCCCATGAAGCACAGAAGGATTGAGATACTAGGGTCTGCTTGTCAGTGGAGTGTTACTGGTCTGCAGAAGGAAACAGGCCCTTCAGGCTGTGCCTGACCTTAAGACATACATGGAAATTATCACCGTAAACCATCGGCTTGCAGGATTTCAGGCTATTCTGTTGTCAGTCACTTGTCTGCTAAAGCAATGGTCTCTGTGTGGCTAATTTCTTTCCAACATCCAGTAGACTGGTATTTAGGATGCCTGAAAACAAATTGTCTGACACTGCTGGATGAGATCAAAGTGAACTTTAAGACATTAAGGAGAAGGTTCAGAATAAGGGAAAGGATGAAGATTGAATAAAAAAAAAAAAAAAAAAAAAAAAAAACAACCAAAACCAGAAAACTGACAGACCCCTGAGGGCCTTTGAATTGCCCAGACCAACATCACCAGGGACCCCAGCCCATGCATGCAGGGTCTCCAGCTCTCCAGTTCAGCTCAGACCTGGATACCTCAAGCTAAGTTTCTAGGTGTGACTGTCTCTGGTCCCAACTCCTTTTGCTGCTCACCAGGCCCATGTGCTGGACCCTTCCCCTGGTTTGTTGCGTGCAGTTTCTGGGCCTGTTGATGGACCCTGTTACCCATTCCTGGCTCTGCCTCCTGAATTCATCCCCCAAGGGATTGCACCCCATTGGTGAGGGCACAGCCTCCACAGGTCTGCAGAAAGCCAGTGTGCATCTCTCGAGAAGCATCTCTAGGAACATTATAAGTTGGTAGAGAGATCTGTAAGAAGAAAGGAGTGATAGGGTAGTGAGATATAATCATAGTGATGATATTTCTTGTTTTATCAAGGTGTATTTCTTGTGAATTTGTTAATTTTAAGAAAAAAATGTGTAATGAAGAAAGAATCTAATGCAGCTTGTGATTGTTACTGAGCCTACCGTTCCTTATTTTATTTTAAAATTCTAGGTTTTTCTCAATCTATACAGGATCAGAAGGTACTTATCATTCATTCATGAGGTCAGCAGATGAGGGTATAAGACATTCCAGTGACCGGAATTCAGAGGTAGATTTTTTTTTCCCCCCAGTTATGTAGGGCTGCAAAAATTACTGTGTGAAGAGGTCAGGTTTGATTTGTCTATGTAGCAATGACATCTCTGCCAGAAATGTGATTGCAGAGTGCTGTTGTTTCATTGTAAGCCCATCTGCAAATACCATGACTCATGAGCTAGGGCAATTGCAGTTGTGTTCAAGGAAAGCTCTATTACCTGACAATTTTGTGGACAGTTTTATGCACCTCCCCACTATTTGTCCTCACCTATAAGCAAGGTAGAAATTAAAAATTAAATTAAAATTAAAATTTTAAAGACAGTTACAAAGACAGACTATTTTTTAATTTCACAAAACGTACCAGTTTATATAGTCTGTCAAAAAGTCAATAAAGAAAAATGGTTGGAAAGGATAAGGAAGAGAAGACCATATCTTTCATTCTTGGTAATTTCTGGGAGGGTTTGGCACTGGGAGATCATTTGTCTGTCCTTTTGGCAAAGCATATTATTTTTCTTCTTCCAAATTGTCAATGACAATTTACATGGTTTGGATAATTTGTAAATTAACTGGCATAAAAAGACAATAATCTGCAGCACAAATGAGAGTACATTGGAAGATGTGTTTAACATAAGTTTCAGGCATTTTATTCCATTCATTCTTGTATAAACAGCCAAAACAATTTATTCTTTTAATGCTATTATATTACTCTAAGGAGAAAAACAATAACAACTGTATGTCCTGTGATCAAAAATAGCAGTCATATCTCTAAAAGAAACTATATTACTGTGATTGGAAATCTATATTCAATACAAAGAGGCTTTTTTTCTATCCAGCTGTCTTTCTATTATTGATAGCATTTTCAAAAATCAGAATTATTTTAAGACACTTCAAAAGTCTAAAGAGGCTAGGGTGATAGTAAGCCTCTCTTCAAAAACTACTGTTTACTCTGAGTAGACTGCCCTGGATGAAGCATCCTGTCAAACAGCTGAAAACCTGCTTCCTCTGAGCCTCCTTGCAGGTAAGGCATAGAGGGACCCAGTACAGAAGCTAAAGAAATTTTTTTCTAAATATCTTCAGAACAAGGGTATATATATCTGCTTTTATACCAACCTTATTCTTATCTTAAATAACTCTGGTCTTTACATGTGAGGTTTGGAGGTGCTGATGGGTAAGAAGCTCAACATCAGCCAGCAGTGCCAGAAAGCCATCTGTATTCTGGACTGTATCAAAAGAAGTGTGACCAGCAAGTCAAGGGAGGTGATTCTCCCCCTGCAGACCTCACCTGGAGTACTGCATTCAGTTCTGGAGTCATCAGCACAGGAAGAACGTGGGTGTGTTAAAACAAGTCCAGAGGAGGGTCACAAAGATGATCAGGGAGCTGGAGCATGTCCCATATAAGGTCAGCCTGAGAGAGTTGGGGTAGTTTAGCCTAGAGAAAGGAAGGCTCTAGGGAGACCTTATAGCAGCCTTCCAGTACTTAAAGGGGGCCTATAGGAAAGATGGGAAGGGACTCTTTACCAAGGTCAAAGAGGATAGATTTAAATTAGATATTAGGAAGAATTTCCTAATAATGAGGGTGGTGAGGCACTTGAACAGATTACCTAGAGAAGTTATAGATGCCCCATCCCTGGACGTATTCAAGGCCAGGTTGGATGAGGCTTTGAGCAGACAGATCTAGTGGGAGGTGTCCCTGGCCATGGCAGGAGGATTGGAACTAGATGATCTGTAAGGTCCCTACAAAGCCAAACCATACTATGATTCTATGAAGTTTACAACATGCATTCATAGCTAGAAAACAGCCTTTGAGCCTTCCCTCACCAAGCTGCCTCAGTAGACTCTCTCTTTTCCAGTCCTTTTGAAACGTCACTAATCCTGGCAGTATATTGTTCCAGGAGTCTCACCAGGCCCTCTCACGCTGCCATGAGTACAGCACTGCTGGAAACACTTTTCCTGGTACATTTTGGAACTGCGTCCACCCTTTTCATGGCAACACAAAATCATTGAGTGATATCTACCCTGTGATCAGCTCATGTATCCAGCTCCTTTTATTTATCATAGAATCACAGAATCATAGAAACATAGAATGGTTTGGGTTGGAAGGGACCTTAAAGATCACCTAGTTCCAACACCCCCCTGCAATGGGCAAGGACATCCCACTAGATCAGGCTGCCCAAGGCCCACCCAACCCAGCCTTGAACACCTCCAGGGATGGGGCAGCCACAGCTTCCCTGGGAACCTGTGCCAGTGCCTCACCACGCTCATGGTGAAGACATTTTTTTTTTTATGTCTAGCCTAAATCTGCCTCTCTCTAGTTTATACCTATTCCCCCACATCCTATCACTATAAGACTTTGTGAACAATCTCGCCCCAGCTTTCTTGTAGGCCCCTTCAGGTACTGGAAGGCCATTATATAAATACAATACTTTTCATTCTGTTTAATTTTCATTACATGCTGGTTTACTAAGTACATCATAGGTACATGCATAGTAACATGGGAATGTTGCTACTACACAGCATGTATTATTTCAATTTGTGATGGTGAAATAAGAACTGCAAGCAAGTCTGTTTGAGCATGATAAGAACAGGAACAAACATTCAGCCTATGTTTTTCTTGAGATTGTCAGCATTTTAATATTATGTGGCAGGCAAAATGTTACTGTGGAAGTAAGAACAGATGGGGAAAACATTAATGTTTCCCTAGACTGCAGAACACAACTGGATATTGTTCTTTAATTGTCACTAGGCTTCACCATGCATGCATCATCTCACATTCAACTGACAGGCAAACCAATAAGAGGTAATACTTCAATACGCTAGAATTATGGTGTTCATGCTGCAAATGAGGAGCATCATCTTCCATAATGAGCAAGTATCATCACCTATGAGATGCACGTACAATGGTATCAATGGAAAAGAAATGTCAGAGGACTTCACCCAGGTTAAAAGACATTTTAAATACAGAGGAGAGAGATTTTCAAATCCTTCTCTGGAACGCTTACAGAAAAAGAAAAAAAAAAAAACCCTGAAATTTAAAGACCTTGCCAAAGCAACAACTGGGCAGTAAGATATTTATTCTGAAATTCATTGCCAATATCTGTACTTGCATTCCCAATCGCTATCTCAACACAGCAAGATGCATCACCCAATATTAAAAGAAGATGCTCATATGTGTGATATAATAAAAAATACAGCCTGTATCTTAAATTCTATAGCAACATGTTACCAGATTTCTCACAGTTACTTGTGACAAATGGCAGTTAGGCACATGAAAGAGACAACAGCCAGAGCCAGACTTTGTCTGAAGAGCTCAGTCCTACAGATGGATGTAGGTTAAGACAGCAAGACAGCAATCAGAGATTCAAGTCTTTACAGCAGCACCTTCTTAAAGAACTCATCGTGTGTGATGTATAATACTTCATCTTCACAGAAACACTCTGTGAAGGTATAATGCTCCTTAAGAAAGCTTTGAACCTCTGATCGCAGATCTCTAAAAATACAGTGTGGAAGAAGTCCTGCAGAGAGGAATAAAGGAAGAAAACAATCCAGAGAAAAGACTCAAGCCATTACTAGAGCAAGGGAAGCAGGGTGAGAGAGAGGATCAGACTGATGAATGAGATGGAGCTACAAGAACCTTCAAGACAAAGATGAAACATTTAAACCAGCTGGTGGAAATGAATTAAAATGAGAAACTGTGGTAGGTGTAGCAGGTTGTTTTGCTTTAAGTGATGGGGAGTGGAGTGAGTTTGCAAGGAAAGATATAGCAAGGGAGGAAAGATACCTGAAGGGCAGCAGGTACGCTTAACCTGTATTTAACTGAATGGAGAGAAGGAACAAAAAGACATTCACAACCAAGCTGAGGAGGGAGGATTCCTTACTTCACAATATGAGTTTGAGACACAGGATGGTGCTCTTGTCTGCAGCAGCCAGGAAAGGCAGCAGTGAGAGTTTTGAGGACAAGAAATAAGCTCGATGTTACCAGTGTCAAGCCTGAACTGCTGGGGAGTCATGCTCTGCCATGCCAGGTTTGGTCTGCAGCACAGCACCGGAAACACAACACAGAGACAGGTGTGGATTCACAATTCAACAGTGAAAACCTAAGAACTAAAATAGACCAAGAAAATGTTCAAGGTTAACATACAAACCGGTGAGCTAAGCACTATACCACAAACTGCTCTCCTTCCTCCAGAACATTTGATCTCTTTGCCTCAAGCCATGTACTAGCTCTGTGGACTGCCTGGATGCTTCCACGGTACCTTCAGTTTTCCATTGCCTCTTGCAAGCATCCTTTTCTACAGGGTAAACCCATTCTTGCTGTTCATATTTCAAACAATTATACATCTCCAAGGTCTTCACTACTGACTGGGAAGATGGTGCTTGCTTCACGTTAGACTCCTGTACCTCAGCTTCTTGAGGCTTTAAAGCTTTGCTATTTTTGATCTATAAGTTTCTTGTATTTATTTTGCAAAATTAGCAGGAATCTTTTCATCTTAAGCCTTTAATTTCTGTACTGAGTTTTTTTATTCCTAGACTTTCAATTTAAAAAAAATGTAAAAGCTTTTCCTCAAATATTATAAGAAGAATAATGTCAATAATTCTGTTGTACTCCACCTCCAAATTTTTCTGGTTTCTTTTCACTTAGGCAGTCTGATATAACCAAGATTCTCTTTCCTAACATGAGTCTTTTATTTTGCTTTATAATTGAAAGTGTATCAGGCATTCAACAGAAACATATGAAAACAAGTTAGCTATACCACATATTATACAAGAAATAGTAAAAAAGTGTGAGCTACAAGAAAATTCAGGAACATATTAAAAAAATTTGACCACATGTATGTATAACAGGAAATTGTATTTTAGGATACTCCTAACAGAAAGGGGCTTTACCTAATAACTACTGCTGCCGAATTTTTTAAGACTAAAAAAATTGTAAAAAAAAATATAAAAGAAAATACGAAAATACTCAAAAAGAGAACTAAGCAAATTTGTTCTATCATTCAGTGAAATATGATTAGTAATATTTCCATGTCTTAATCTGTCTTCTGTAGGGGTGCTTTGAAAATGCACAGCATATAAATAGGCATTAGTGAATCTAATCCTGACATTTGTCCCTACAATAAAACCTAAAAGATACCACAGTCCAGTTCTTTTCAGGATAACCTGGAAAATTGAATTAATTTAGAATTAACGAGTCATATTATGTAGGGGAATTACATTTGACAAAGCTGTCGTTGATCTCTTCACTATGGACCAAGGCTAAATAGGCATTTCCCTCTCTGAACCATTCAAGTACCAATCACTCAGAAGTTTGTGGCTGTAGCACAGTTTAGGCGAGAATTCTCATACCTGCCTGCAAAGAGCAGCCAACACAAGTGTCCTCATCACCTTCTGATCACAGTAGGAATAAAATAGTTTATGTTGGTAATTTATACAGAAGTGCAGCAGATTTTAATTCCTGCACTAGGAAGAGAAAGAGGTTGAAAGTGAGGGCAATGCCAGTCAAGGAGAGTAGAGTCAAAAGAATATCCATATCTTTTCTGCTGCTAGAAAGAATGGAACACCAACTACCAGGAAGCGTTTCCTACTCAACGTGGAGCAGGCAGCCTCACACTTCGCATTTAGATAAGCAGCTGCAACAAAATGCCCATCAAGCAAACCTGAAGCTGCCATTTCCACAAAGGGTGCAGAAAGCCCACTAACCAATAACAGCATCTAATGGCAGGCTAATAATAGAAGTGGAAAAAATACAGTCAGCTTAGTAGAGGCTAACTACATAAAGACACAGCAAAAATCATCTGTATTTTTGGTATAGTCTGTAAGGCATAACAGTTAACAGGCATTATTGAGCAACTGTTCAGGAATGACCTATCCACTACTTTTTGCCTCCAGGAAGTCAGGTACACTCCTGGGAGTATTCCCAGGAATACCCTTGGGAACCGTGTCACAGAACATACGAACTCACCAATTTTCCTCAGTAGAAAGGGCAGAAATTCCTAAAACTCAGCCTAAGGTCCCAGGAGACAACATCAGCAGTGATGAGATTGGCAGGAAAATGAACACCAGTTCAAAAACATCAAACCTAGTGGAATATCTCCATGTCTCAGTAAAAAGGGAGGTAGATAGAGACTATAAATATTTTATATATAATTGGCTCTACATTTAACAGTGATTGCTGTGGGGAAGAGTAAATTCTGAATTTGTCATTCTGAACAAGGACTCTCCCTGAAGACAGACACTGATTAATGATGCCATTCTGCGAAATCTGAGCCACAGAGTCCTTCAGACTTCAAGAACATTTTAAACTGAATTTATGTGTCCTTCCCAGTTCACTGAACTCAGTTTCACTGAGCCACATCTGCTTGCAAGGGAAGACTCTAGACCATAACTCACTGATATTTTTCATGTTCTTTCAATGCACATTGATATAACATTTCAAAAAAAAGTTGTATTTTTGAGAGGAATCATAGAATCATAGAATAACCAGGTTGGAAGAGACCCACCAGATCATCGAGTCCAACCATTCCTATCAGACACTAAACCATGTCCCTCAGCACCTCATCCACCCATGCCTTAAACACCTCCAGGGAAGATGACTCAACCACCTCCCTGGGCAGCCTGTTCCAGTGCCTAATGACACTTTCTGTGAAGAATTTTTTCCTTAATGTAGAGCCTGAACTTTCCCTGGCGGAGCTTGAGGCCATTCCCTCTTGTCCTGTCCCCTGTCACTTGGGAGAAGAGCCCAACTCCCTCCTCTCCACAACCTCCTTTCAGGTAGTTGTAGAGAGCAAGGAGGTCTCCCCTCAGCCTCCTCTTCTCCAGGCTAAATCACCCCAGCTCTTTCAGCCATTCCTCATAAGGCCTGTTCTCCAGCTCCTTCACCAGCTTTGTTGCTCTTCTCTGGACTCACTCCAGAACCTCAACATCCTTCTTGTGGTGAGGGGCCCAGAACTGAACACAGGATTCAAGGAGCAGTCTCACCAGTGCCGAGTCCAGAGGGAGAATCACCTCCCTGGACCTGCTGGTCACACCGTTTCTGATACAAGCCAGGATGCCATTGACCTTCTTGGCCACCTGGGCACACTGCTGGCTCATGTTCAGTCAACTGTCAACCAGCACCCCCAGGTCCCTCTCCTCCTGGCAGCTTTCTAGACAGACTTCTCCTAGTCTGTAGCTCTGCATAGGGTTGTTGTGCCCCAAGTGCAGGACCCGGCATTTGCCCTTGTTAAACTTCATGCCATTAGACTCAGCCCAGCGGTCCAGCCTGTTCAGGTCCCTCTGCAGAGCCTCCCTACCCTCCAGCAGATCCACACTTCCACCCAGCTTAGTGTGTTAAGCTTAGTGTCTTAAGAATGCCTTCTTAAGAAGGCAGTGGTCACTCTGATCATAAAATAAAGAAAAATCCCTGTGTGCTGGAGAACCGTATGCCTTTGCTATTTCTGTTTATGTTTCTAAGCTATTTGCAGTACACATTTTTAATGTGATCTCATTATCTGTGTATCACAGTGGTACTCCAGTACTGAGACTAAAACATTCTCATCCAGAGGGTAAGCCAGCCTTTGACTTCTTTTAGAGAGATATTCTCACAGCTGGAGCATCTTCATTGTCTTGGAATATTTATAAGTGCCTGAAGAATTCCTTCCACATCTTCACTTACTAAACAAGATCCAAAGTACAGATGATGGTGAGTCCTGGAATCCTGATGACTGAAAAATCCTTCCAGGTCACTGCCTGGGATAAGCACTGGAAACTACAGTCTTTTGCAAAAAGGTAATGCTTAAGCTGGGATCCAAGCTTACAGTTCCTTTAAATTTTTTGCAGGTAGATACAAGCAGAAGCCTATCTGCTGTTTTCACATTTTAAATAAAGGTTTCATATTCACTTTTTTAGGTGTAATCTCTAAAAGGTAAAACTCCTAGGAAATCCACATACTTTTATATCACTGGATCAAGTCAATCTGTTTGGATTGTCTGCCAGTCTCTAGAACTGGAGGAAGAAGAGGTGTGGTATTGGAAGCAGAAAATCTCGTGCCAGAGACATTTCTTTACTGGTGTGCAAGAGAAATAGTTGAAAAAAACTTAGAATGCCATAGGAAAAAACTATGTTTTCTCTAAGCATGCAGTAAAGAGACATTGTGTAGACATTAGAAGGCAGTTGTATCAGGTTACAAAGATTCTAGCTTCCCAGCATACTCTTATCTTGTGTGGTAGTTCTACCACTGAAAAATTACTTTGTGCAGTTCTAAAGACAAAGTTCTCCCTCCCCATCGTGGATGCAGTCAACCCTGACACTGTATATGTTTGGTAACATTAGGAACAATTCCAGGAAAGGAAATATTTTTAGTTTTGTCTCCCTAGTTTGTGACAGATTAAAAACTCTTAAGACCACCACCAATGAAATAGTTGGCAGAGACTAGCAAGATCAGCAGCTGCTCATCATTTCTATAACCAAGTGAAAGTGTGCTATCAAGAAAATGGATACGGAACCTGGCTATTTCATTGTAACTTCAGTTAGGGACACACTGCATCCCATCCATATACCAAACACACCTGTGCAGGCTATCAGTACAATATAAGTGAATCAAAAGTTAGGCCCCTTGCAATGTACAATGGAGGTTGCAACCTCAAATCCAATATCTGCTAGAAGAACGAGTTTCAGAAAGATTATAGGGGTGGGGACTGGCGAATGTATGATACTGGGAAGAAAAAAAGACTAGATAAAATAGCAGAAAGACCCACTGGAGCAGATCCTGGTTTGAAACTTGCTGTTTATTTGAGATGTTGACACTAGATGTCGTTGGCACTGTGTCTCCTGGGGGGACAGCTGGCTCCTGCTGAGAGGTACTGCATTGCCTTGCCTGCAGAGGCCTGTCATTTGACATACTTAGGAATATAAACCCTTTGGTCTGGTTGCTGAAAATATGCTTGCCCTTTTCTTCAACCTGTTTTTAGTACTATCACTGCAGACACAGACTGATGCCTAAACAGAGAGGGTCGGTCAGGAAGAGAGGCTATGAAGAAGCCTCCACTCCTTGGGAAGGTCCCCAACACCCAGTAGGGATGTCACAAACCTATAGTTCTTCCCCTCTGTTATGTCTGTTTATATAAAGATATACGTCTATACATATCTCTATCTGTGCACATTGCTGGCAGGAAGGTCTCCTGTTCCAGTTTCATATACGCTCTAGAAGGGAGTCACAGGGCAGCAACCTCTTCACACTCAGTGTGACTTCTGTGACAGTGATTAAGGACGTTCTTCAGTAACATCAGCATTTCATTGGCCCTTGCTTCATCTAGATACAGGGTTAAAGATTTATTGTCCTTCAGCATAGTGCAAAGAAAATTCCCCTGTTCTCTCTCATACTGACCCAGATATAGTGGGGGTGGGGGAGCAGGAAATAGTGTATTAAGGCCATGCCATGAAAAATGCGAGTGAATTAAAAATAGGGAACAATCCTATTGAGGCTGGGAGGTCGAGCGTTATCTTTAGGAGAGAAAAAAATACCGTATTAAATTAGTGGAGCATCCAACTCGCCCAGTATTTGTTCACTAACAAAGTTCTTCTACAAAGGTAGAAAAAGTGATGCTTTTGATGATTAGGAAGTTACTGATCTCCAGGAAATAATGCCATTGAATCCTCAACAATTAAGAGGTTGAAGTTTGCTCCAGTAAGGAGAGTTCATATATTTAGAAACTCTGGTCTTACAAACCATAAAACTCTCTTGAGATATTTAATAATTTCTAATAACAAGTATCTACAAGATTTTATTAACTAGATTTTTGTACCTTGCAAAGCACTGAAATTCACAGTTTTACACTGCAGTTCTTACCCACCTTTTGAAGAATGCTTCAGTAGGAGGAATTTCTTTAGTGGTGCATTACAGAATCCAGAGAATCTGAAAGAAATTTTGTTGTGTCCACTTTTGGTCTACCTACTACCAGAAAAACAAACAAGGCATCCCACAGGGTGGTCACCAAGGAGGTCTGGGGCTGGAGCACCTTCCTTAATAGGAAAGACAGAGGGAGATGAGCTTGTTCAGCCTGACTAAGAGATAGTTTCAAGGGTGCCTAGTAGCAGCTTTGAAATTCACAAGCTGCATCGAGAATCAGCTCTGCCATTGTTTCTGTATAGCCTGGCACTGGAGAGGGAGCAAGCCTGCTTTTGCTAGCACAGAAACAGTGCCAAATTCGTTACTTCTCTTGTGATTTTATCCCTTTTTCTGTGAAACAAGAATAACATAGCTCCTTTTTCACCTTTGTCTATGAGCGGGGAATTCTTTGCCTCTCACTATCAATCTGTACAGTATCTAAAGCAGCTGATCTTCATTAGGGTTTCTCATCACAGCGATGACACAAATAGATAGTCAACATCATCAGAGTGCCCAGATAAATCTCCAAGAGTTTCAGAGGCTGAAAGCTGCCATCTGCAGTTTTAAGCCATGTTTTGAAGGATTAGAATTTACATAAATCTGGTATCACCACATGCTATTGTTCTCAGAGATTGCTGCACCACTTGTAAGAAAAATTCTGAGTTATTTATTATCTGTCTAACAGGCAAAATCTGTCAGACATCTCCATTTTCAAAGACTGTGTATTGAGACAAAAAGCAGGCATTCGTCAGCTGTAACGGTGAATTTCTTAATTCTGCCTTTGGATAGTTTTTTTCCTAAAACTGTGACAATCCCATTATGCTCTTGTTAATTTTTCATAAGGACTATTTCATTTATTTATTTATTAATGCTCCCTGATCTACAGGCAGCACTAGCAGAACAGAATTTTTGCAGCATCTCAAACTGTATCTTTAGTTTCATGACTTTTTTTTCTCAAAATAATCCTTATGCCATAGTGTATATTAAATGGTTCCACAAAAGGATTTTTTTTCCTTTTGGTTCTATAATTCTGCTGAGTTTGATGCTGATCCATATTAGGATGCAGTACATTAACTTTGACATATCTTAAGTACTGGCAGTTGTCTTCACTCGTTTCAGCAGCTAAGGGAAGGGCTTTTTATAGTAAGCATCACCTTTCCAGTCATGCACTCTGCCACTCAATTGTTTCCAGAAAGATACGAGAACTCATCATGAGGACTTCTTTCTTTGCAGGAATGAATAACCTTAACCAACAGGATACATTTCAGTAAACTCTATCTAATTTGCTCTAGAGATTCTGATTTACCAGAGCAAAACATCATGGTAACACAGTTAAACAAGCATTCATACTGTCTTCATCCCTAAACAAGAACCAGTGGCTGTCATTGTGAAACTGTCTTCTGTTTCATTCAGAGACACCAAAGAATGAATCTTCAATGCAGCTTGAAAGGCTGTACATTCTTGTGCAGTTCCTGACAGCATAATGCATCGGTCCATGCAATGCTGCTGTATGACTGTGAGGAACATGACAGACCTGACTTTAACACAAGGAAGAAATCTTGTGTTTTCAGCTTACTATGCTTTGCTGCCAGAAGTACACTGCAGGATAGTTTTACACCTACTCAGGTGTGCCTACGGAAGCCACGGTTCCTGCAGCAAAGCCCTAGCTCAGTACACAGAGGGGTAACCACTTCTCTCAGATTTACACTGACCTCGTGGCAGAGCTACTAGTTCCCAAGCACGCTCACTCAGTTCTGTGTTCTTGGCATCTGCTTGGATCAGACACACTCTATGGTTACTGCATCATCTGCATTCCTCTGTCCCCTCAGTTGTATACAGGCAGTCCTGCTAGGCTGAAGTTAATATTCTATGACTGCTTTCTGAACAAAAAAAAAAAAAAGCCACTCCTTTTATTTTTAGACTATAGCACAGTTTTAGATGATCCTGGACTCATTCCTACATCGACTGATACTTGCCATTAATCTCATGGATCTGTAAAGAAAACAGTACTAAAAAAAATGTTTAAATTCTGTAACTCTGGTAGAAATGCCCTGGGAGTAAGCTGAAGCCCAAACCAGAAGCAAAAGTTCTTTTCTCCCTGGTGCTTGCTTGTCTGTGAGCATAGCCTCTACCCACTACCCAAGAGCAGTCAAGCTTTCTGGAATGTCAGAGGTATATCAGATGATGTCTGTCAGCATCAAAGACCAAATAATGCTATTACACAGAATGTAGAAATGTTGTGGTTTGGTCCTTTTCAATAACTCTTCCTAGAAAATATTCCTTCACAGTCAGAATATGCCTTTGTAAATGCTCCTTTCATAATGGCTAGTCTTTCTTTGGGAAACCATAACCACCCCACTGTTTTCCTTCACTTAGGAAATTAAATATCTATCTAAATTGAGGTTGTTTATGCTTAAAAGTCTTTCAGAGTGCTAAGAGTGCTGCAACATACCTGGTCTTCAATATATTTCACTGGGCACAAACCAGCTCTATAACTGAAAGTATTAGTGTCTGTAGGCTAAGTATCACTGTTGGAAAATAATATATTATGTATGCTGGATCTAGTAGCCCAAAAGAGGTGAGGCTGCAGCAGCTCCACATCCCTGGGTCCAACTAGTAGTGAGCCTGAAGATGTATTCCTAGCAGGCACATGCACACAAAGCACATATATAGGACATGTATACATACATACACATATATATATATATATATACACACACACACATATACATATACATATACACACACATGACCATACACACAGATCACAGATACACAGAGCCCTCACACAAACACTGAGAATCCACAGGAAATCTGCCTTTCTTTCTCCTTTCTTTTCGAGACACTTTCCCTCTCCCCTCAAAGTTCTTTCTCCACTTGCAGACCACAGCACTGGTGTGTTTGTGCACAATTTGATTAATATTTCTTTTCCTAAAACCAGAGAAACTGCAATGTGTGTTCTCACAAAGTATCAAAAGGAGTTTTTAAATTTGACTACTTCATTTTTGCTAAAATGATTAATGCTACTTTGCAACTTAGTTTTATTAATCTGAGGCAGACTTGTTTTCTATAACTTAAATGTAAACAACTAACACGAAAAGCATTTCCCTAATTTTAGGATTTGGAAGAGACAAGTCATGCTGCATTTTTAGACTTTCAATATATGCCTGCAGCAAGTCATCATTGCATTCTGTTTTCCTCAAAAACAGGGCTTTTGTGACTGTAGTGTCCATCTATCCATCCATCTGTCCATCCATTCATCCCTTTCATAATTTGTGAGCTATTATCTAACATCAGTTAAGTTTGACACAGAACTGTTGTCTCAGAGATAATTAGATTCCTACAAGTCTCACCAGTTGTCATTAAGTCTGACGGAACATGAGAGAGGAAAGCAACCTAAATTAATATTCCCCTAAGGAAAGGCCCCAGTGTAAAATCAGTGGTCTTCTGTCTGCCTTGCCAAAATCCAAACTGTATCAATACAGCTCCATCCTGGACACAGTTGTACTTAGGTAATGTATAAGAGAGGCTTCATCTGGAAATCATGGTTAGCTATTTAGTGAGGGTTACTGGAGGCATTATAGGTACAAAAAATGTCACAGGGGACACAGCAGGAGAATATAATGTAGTGAAAGAAGTGTAGATAGAGTACACAAAGCCTTAGAAAGCAAGCATCATTAGT
This sequence comes from Coccyzus lansbergi, assembly GCA_033558105.1. Classification (NCBI taxonomy): domain Eukaryota; kingdom Metazoa; phylum Chordata; class Aves; order Cuculiformes; family Coccyzidae; genus Coccyzus; species Coccyzus lansbergi. Next base: position 1,797,786 of record JAUMJK010000128.1, read on the forward strand.
TTGATCATTAATGTACTAAGTTGTTGTTCCAAGACTTTAGGGTAGGAAGTAACTCTTCTTTTTCCTAAAGAGACTATGACCTCAATCTTGCTATCTAGAGAAAACTTCCATCTAAATTTCCACTTCAGCATGCAAAAAGGGCTCTGTACTTGTGCTGTCTGAGCTGGGATGCCTCATGTAAAAGCAGAAAAAAGCTTATTTTGGATAAACAAGCTTGCCTAAAGTGTGCCTTGTTTTATTGCTTGTAGTCTTCAAATACTGAACTCTTACTGAAGTTACTAACATGCTCTGGTGTGTTGCCATAGAACTTCTCGCAAACAAATGTTAACCCAAATTTCAAAGGGCCTTTGGTACACATAAAACACTGAATCATTTGCTATGAGTTTATCTGGAGTGGTTTTTATGTGTGCACAAAAAGTATTCTGTACCAAAATTAAAATTGTGTGCTGTTTCATGATTACTTCCAAGCCTCTGCTTCTGCACAGCTGTAAATGAACAGCAGCAATCCTGTACACAAAGTTTGGCAAAGAACCACTAGGGTGCTCTTTGAAATTAGTAAGATGTTAGTTATGGAATGACATCTATGCAAAAAAAAAAAAAAAAAAAAAGGACTTGCAACGCTCAGGAAGATGGGCTTATTACTCAGTGCTTGTTCATGTGCTAATTAATGTGGTCACTCATATAGAACCCAATGTGTCTCCACAGCCTGCTGCACTAGAGGCTCACAGGTAGTCTCCAGACAGTCACAGTCTTTCCCTTAGGTCAGAAATATTCTCTTTAAACTATGCTGATATTTTTTACAATACACGGTTCAAAATTATGACTTAGCCTTCCCTAGGGTGTTATGTCATTTTCCCTGAATATATCACTCTTCTGAAATTTGCTGTCTATACACATTGATTACTTAATTCTCCTATTTCTTGTCAGTATATGAGAATAAGAGAAGACTACAGGTACACACTGGACAATTGTATCACGATGCACTAACAACACAAATTGCTGTTATAAACTGGAATCTTGGTTTTTTGAGCCAAGAGGATCTAGAATAGTAAATAAGACACTTCAGTCTGCCAGTGAAGGGTAACTCTGACAAAGGCAAAGGCAATCCTTGAATGTATTAATTACAGTATTTCAGGCAGAGATAGGAAAATATTCATGTTATTGTGTAAAGCTTTTCTGCTGTCATCTCTGGGGAAATGTGCATTATTCCAATCATTTGCACTCAAGAGGGACACAAACTGATAGATGGCCAGGATGACCCTGAATTTGGAGACCCTATCACATAAGGGTGGCTTGGTTTGGCAAAGCAACACTGAGAAATGATTTGATAATTTATTACAAACACTTTGTTGCATTGTTCTGAAAGGAAAATTCTGTCAAAGTGAAAGAACAATTTGTCATTAGTAACTATAGGCTCGTAATAAATAGCTTTAGGGTCAAAAATTAGGAAAAAAGCTCTGAATAAGAAATAAACTGAGTTATCCAGCTGCAATACAGGGATGCAAAAAAAGATGTCAGGGCACAGTGAGGGTGAGTGGGAGATCCCCATGGGATCCACTAGGGCAGAATCTTGCCAGCCTGGGAGCAGGGCGGCAGAGGGCACCAGGACAGCCCCAACTCCAGGCATCTCCTTGGGGATGGAAAGAGCCCATGGCCAGGCCAGCACAGAAGCCCATGGGGGCTCAATGGAACCATGACTGGGCAAGAGAGTTGGAGACCAGGATCCTACAGCATTGCGGTTACAGGGACTGTTGGCCCCAGGTGGAGGCTGAAATGGGGTCCTGGGCCATGGGTAGGGTGGGAGGAGGCCCCAGGAAGGGCTGCGAAGGGACTATCAGGCTTGTCATGCCCTCAAGGCCACAACCAATAGAGGCACCACCTCGCTGCTATTAAATTGGGATTTCAAAGTCATTAATTATACCATGTCTCTAATTGTAAAAGATGATAATTGGTGCACACAGGGTCATTTCTACTACTATATTCCCATTCAGTATGAAGAAATTAGGTGGAAAAAAGACTCTTAGGGTCAATTCTTCCCAAAATAAATGGAAAAGACTCAATAGAAGCTGGATCAGATACCTCAGAGGAAAAGTAGGCAAAAAAATGGTGCCCAAAGCCCTTTTTTTTGCTTTCAGAATGAGTCAGTCACATGACAAAGAAGGCTGGCAGGCATTTGTCAGTGGTGGATGCAGTCACTAGACTATATCTCAAGGACACAAACCTCAGTCAGAATGAGGAACAATATCTGCTGCCTTCCTAGAGCTTCCAAAGTCTGCTAGTATCCTTGATGCAGAGGAGTAATCTTCTGTTGACTCAACTCTAAATCTGCCTCTGGACATTGAAGTATCAGCACTTAGTGATCTGTCAATAAATTTCTCAAAATTTCAAATGATACTATGCCAGTTTTAGCAAAGACCCTGTTTGGAAGGTCCATTATCACCAGAAAGCCTTCCCTGGCACAGTTCATTCACTCCATTGGAACTGTACAACCACTAACTGCAGAAGATCCTTGGTACTCTTCACCTGATGTGGTTACTTTCATCCATAATTTTCAGGTAAATAGTATGTATAAGAAGGGGGATATGAAATCTACTGGCTAGTGAAATCCTGTGAAAATATTCATGAGACATTAATGAGATGAATGTCCCGACGGGGACATACGGTGGCTCATGCAACTGCTCAAAAGCAAAAAAGTTCTACCACTCCACTCTTTGTAAATTATAATAAGAAACTAAAAAATACCAGTCATTAGACTCTAGAAGTTCACAGAATGTATAAAAACAAGGACTAGCAAAACTCCATCCCTTAGGCATACTTCTACCCTCACATGAAGTTACCCTATTCTCTACTTACACAATACTGCAGTATACTTGGCCGTGTCAGAATTGTCACTGTCTTCCCAATGCTGAGTCCTACAAAGCCTGATGTGTTAAATAATGGCTTATAGGCACATAAGTTTATGGCTAAGAATACATCGTTTCTACAAACTCACTGTTCTACATCAAGAGAATCAACATCTGAATGATTTAACAATTCCATCTGCCAAAAATGTTTTTAGACCATAAAACCTCAGTGCTCCTGAAATAGCAACAGCCAAAGAATTGTTTTTTAAAAAAACATCAAAGCTTTTAGCACATAATTTACTATGGATAGATTGGGACTCCTAAACTGGCTGATTTTAAAAGTTGTTTAAAATCAGTTCTGGGTGCCCTAGATTATGGAAGTTACATTAAATTTTTACATGCTGTCTGTGTAATTTATACTGAGGCTGAGTGGGGAGAGTGCTCTTAGTTGCTTTCCTACTTGTGTGTTACAGCTGGGTATGGCATAATGATTCAAGAATGGATGTTTCCAGGCAAAACAAACTGTTGATGCAAGATGTTGAAGCCAGAAGCCAGATGAAAGTCCATCCTTTGAATTATTTAGTCTTGATATTAAAACAATAAGAATGAATTTACTCTAAGTTCCTCAAATGCTTGCAATGTGATCCTGTGTCACAAAGCTCTGAGGTGGGTGCCCTCTGGGCTTCCTCCTTTGAAGTGAATTCACTGAAACTAGGCTTTGACTGTTCAAATCTAAGTTGTATTAAAACATAGGCTGGATGCAATGTCACATAGGTATTAATAAACATTTCCTCATAACTCATACATGGTCATGAACTTTGTAAGAACACATGGTGTTATTTATAATACCTTTTTGAATGAAATGACCAGGTGTATGTACATGCATGCCTTTGTGTCTCTACATGCAAGTAATGTATGATTTGCTAAAGGGTAAATAATGTGTTGCTAGAATTTGATATCCATTGTTATTTAGAGTTATACTAGGTGACCCTGCATTAAGGATGGAGGATTGTCTAGACCATCTCCAGAATTCCCTTCTAACCTTAACTATTCTGCTATTCTGTGATATTTTATTCAAGTATAGTGCAAAGAATGAAACATACTTGCTACCAGCCATTTGGTATTTAAAATATCATTAAAATCTTGGAAGTGGATTGAGATACAATGTGAATATACATTAATGAAGTAGCATTCCCATTTCAAGACACATGGTATGTTTTTTCCAGTTTTGTCCACCTGCATGTCTCATCATTTGGCTCTTCATCTGTGTATTCTAAGTATCTCTTGTGTATTTATGCACACTCACAGCTACCTGGTGCCCTTTGAATTCTAAATAACAAGAAATTCACATATGGGAACACAACATTAATGTTGCTTTGTAATTAATGTGGTCCCCCACTTTTCTCATTCCATCAGACAGCCTGTCCCACTGTCCTTTGGTACCTGGAGAGTCACATAAGCAGGCGTCAGCAGCCAGAAAGGTGACACAGTTAGAAAGGAAAAACACTGACTGAAGAAAATGCCTGCTGACCTGATAACTAGACCTGTGAACCACAGCATTCTTGCTGTTGCAGCTGGCATCTTGAAGTACAGCTGGGTACCTAGAAACAAGAGATATCCTGAGCTACCATTGATAAACACAAAACCAAAGAACTGTGAGAATAATATAACATCTGAAAATGTGAAATACAGTCTGGAAAAGGGGAAAAACATCCTGAAAAAAGAAGGAGTCAGTAGCTGCAAGAGGTATTCTTTTGGACAAGTTGTCAAAATGTAGGATGTGTGGGATGAGAAGGTTCATGGTGTGCTTAGAGAAGAATTGGCTGAGGGCAGTCACCAGCAGCATGCCTCAGGGTTCAATTCTAGCACCAGTTCTGTTCAATACATCTATCAATGATCTGGATGCAGGAGTTGAATGCACTTTTAGAAAGTTTCTTGATGATACTAAACTGGGAGGTGCTGTTGACACTCTTGAAGAACAAGAAGTTTTGCAGAAAGATTTAGGTAGATTGGAGCATTGGACTATGATTTATGGGGCGAAATGTAATGATTTCAACAGTCCAAATGACAGATGCTCTATTTAGGATGGAGTAATATCAAGCAAAAGTATAAACTGGAAAGGAGTGGCTGGAGAGTAGCCCTGAAGAAAGGGATCTGGGAATGCTGGTCGACAGCAGGCTCAATACAAGTTGGCAGTGTGCCCTGGCAGCCAAGAGAGCAAATTGCATCCTGGTGTTCATCAAATAGCATAACCAGCTGGTCAGAAGAGGTCCTGCTGTATTCGACATTAGCATGGCCTCACCTTCAACTCTGTGTGCAGCTCTGAGCCTCAGAATTTAAAAAGGATATTCAGGTACCTGAAGGTATCCAGAGAACAACACAGATGGTGAAAGGGCTAGAAGGAATGTCCTTATAAGGACCAGCTAAGGACTTCGGGCTTGTCTAGTTTAGAGAAAAGGAGGGTGAGGGGCAACCTCATTGCTCTCCATAGCTTCCTGAAGAGGGGATGTGGAGAGGGAGGTGCAGATCTCTTCTTCCTGGTATGCAGTAATAGGACATGTGGAAATTATTTAGACTGGACATTAGGAAACATTTATTTGCTGAAAGGGTGTCTCATTTAACTGCCCCTCATCACCAGGATCCCCTGAATTTCTGTCTGCGGTCTACCTATGCTCTAGAGGAAGTTGTCAGGAGCAGAGTGCAGAACATTCATATGAGCCACAGGACTGCTGCTACCTAAACTTTCTAAAGCAGGGATCAACTGAGAACCAAAGGGTGGAAAACAAAGGCTCCCTTTCTCTGAAGAGGAATTAGTTTAACCTACAGGAAGAAAAAAATAAAACCGAACAAACCCCCAAAAACCTGCACAAGCAACTACAGCTCACTCTACTGTATTTTTAAAGGATACTTAAGGATAAACAGATGAGATGGCATTATCGGCACACACATCCTCTTTTTCGATATGTTAAACTTAATTTAGCTGATTCTTGAAAAGAGCAGATTAATTTTTTACTAATTCCAGCTTAAAATAATTGTTACCAGTACTGTGGTGGTTTCCTGTCACTAAGCTGGTAATTCTGCATGGTCTTACCATGACAGAAGTGAAGATGTGACCATCTACAGAAAGTTCTCTGTGTCACAACTCAACCATTTCTAGATTTTTTCCTTTTTAATGAGATGTCATCTAACAAACAGGCCCACAGGACAATCTAATGTCCCCTTAAAAGCTGTTTAATCTTCTACCTAAGGACAGTCCTGACAAAATACTATCATTAACAATCATTCAAAAACCTCAGCAACATCAGACAGTTCTCTTTCTAAAAATTCAGAATTCTTCCTCACATGATAATACCTGGATAACACAAGGTGATCCAAAAGATGTATGTGCTAACAGTAACTCACAAACACATTATCTCACATGTAAACTGTTCCAAAAGCTATTTTCCTCCATTTTCAATTATTACACAGCCCAATGTTGCCACAGATTGTACATCAACAGATGACTTGATAAAACAGTTAATATCTTCTTAGGGGTTTTCCATTATTTACACAGATACTGCAGGTGATGAATTTGGTGCAACACAACAGAGAGATTTAGGTTTTAACTTCTATTTAAAGACCTAATTCTCACTGGTTTCAGTGGAAAGAAGAAAATTTAAAGAGGATTTAGAGTTCTAATTCCCTTAAGGACGTGAGCCTTTGTCTTTCTGTGTAGATAGATCACCATCGCATCTCAGACAGTTCAGTGTTGATGATTTTAGCTTTCAGGTCTTTAGGCTCTGTGCAAGTGAGGCATTAAATATGATCCAGAAACTGTAGGAGAGATTGTGATCATTATCAACTATACTTAATTCACAATTAAAGCATGAATAAATTCACCATTAAAAAAGCAGCCCTATCATAATGTCTGAACACAAACAAATAGAACTCAGCAGTCCATGTGAAACATCATGGCTGCATTTAATTTTGTTCTGCCACTTAGCACTGCAATTTTTGCACTTACATTAAAGCCTCTGATATAAAAAAAAGTTTGATTTTTGTACTAGCAATTGCTAAATTTGTGGATCTTTGAACTTCATAGACCCAAAGTTATCAGAAAGATTCTTATTGACATATTGGGCATTAGATTAGTATCACATCAGAACTACTTCCTATGCAATAGGAAGTGTTTCTTGACATTTAATACGTTGAATCCTCCGCGTATAGTCAGTTAAGAAACTGGTTACAAATGGAGTTAACCTAATCTCACATAAGGAGCTTCTCAGTTAAGGAGCTCTGATTACCCTTTCAGTGGGGTCATCTTGGCAGATTCTTCTTAAAAATCAAGCTCAGAGAAGCAAGAAAAACAAAGGTCTCTGAAGGCTACTTCCATAGTTCAGATTCAGATTTTCATTACATGGAAAATGATACCAACCTGGCTGTAGATTATTTCAATTCTGTCCTTACAATTGTTGCAAAATTAAGAATTGCCCTTGCTAGACTGAGTAATCTCCAATGTAAATGAACATTTTTGGTAGTTATATATTGGAGTTGAGACAGTCCCTCTTCCAGAGTGCTAAGTAAAGTTTTTTGGATTACATCTTTTTCCGAATACATTGTCACATCGTCTGATGCAAATCCGGCTTCACCAAACTCATTTCAGTAGTTCCCTGTAGTCAGATGAATTATTCTGTGATACTACTGCTTTTCTGAAGTCTTTTGCCTCGTTTAGTTCCCCTTGCCTAACAGGCTTCTTTCTAATTTGCATATGTCACTCTTTGTCTGCCTCATTTCCTTAATTAAAAAAACAGTTCTCATCTACTAATGAGAAAAAACCCGAACTCCTTAAGAGCTTGTTAATGCAGAATGGAGAAACTGTGTTATGATTCTAATTCTTGGAAAGCAATATAATCTCCAGTACAAGATTAATATTAATGTTAGGAGGAAGAACTTTCTTATGCCTCAAGATATAAGAAATATTCCTTATGTCATTAACTCTGCTATTGTTGAAAGAAATCATAAAATCATGAAATTTTAAAATTGCGAAAAGGAGATGCTTTTCTTTTTTGTTAAGAAAAAAGGAGATGCTTGGCTGAATGTACTGTCTTTTTAGCAAAACTAACCTTGAATGGGTGCTGTGGGGCAAATTTAAGATCAAAAACAGTCTGGTAAACAGGGTGAGCCTAACAAGGATATGATAACTGAGAAATGTAAGGACTTATGATTTAATACCAGCAAGAAAACAGTGAAAACTCAGTGAAGGACCGTGGAACAGCCACTAGATCTTGAGTAAAGATTGTAGAATACATCTAGGATTTTGGGGTGTATGCACAGTAAAAGATGAAGGCAGGATGATTATTTATGAATATGCATTACTTTTGGGGGGGATTCTATGGATATTTATCTATCATCTGTACTGTATAAAATGGGGGAGTCTATAGACTACACTATAGGAACCTTAAATATATATACATGGCCATCAGAAATCTTAATTTTCAAATCTGGTCCCTCAAGGTAATTGCTTTAAGGTGTTTCCATTATAGGTCTAATTTTCACAGTGGTTGCCACATACACACCCACTCCTCTCTCTTAATGGAGGTGAAAGAACACACATGTATTCAGTATACCTGAAAATGAGGCAACTTTATTTAGAGGCCTAAATGACACTCCTTAACGTGCTCAGCTTGGACAGTTTTAGTTTGGATTCAAGCTGATAAAAATCAGGGCACAAAGAATCCAAGTGAGTACACTAAATGGCAAAGGAGAGCTACTGCATCCTAGAGAGTGGTATCTTACAGTATGCAATGTCACATATCAGTCACATAGAAGGAGCAGTGTCTAGATCAACAGTGAAACACAAAAACTGTAAAACGAGCATTCAATATCAGGTACACAGCCAATGTGTGGGAAAGAGCATTGCAACTCAAAGCAAAATGCTGATGACAAATCTGCATCCCATATGCAGCATCAAGAACATCAGTAAATGGAGGACATTGTCTAATCTTCAGCAATATCCCAGGTACATAAGTGACAGCTGGAAGCCAACACATTTTTTAAAAGTATACATTTGGTCATAATAGTCTGAATTATTTTTTTGAAGTACCTAAATCTCTTTACATGATGAGAAATTTCAAGGAAGGAATTGGATGGGAAGTTAGCCTGTGGCAATGAATTCCATGGGTTAACTACACAACACTCCTTCTATCACTTCTAAATCAATTGCCTCTTATTTCAATGACTGTCCCCTTACAAGGTTGAAAAGGATCTAATTGCCTCCCTGTGGAGCCCTCCTAAATGCCTATCCTCTGAAATTCACTTTTGTGTTCCTTTGATGAATTTCTGTGCAATTTAACTTTATCATGTATCAAAACGCCTTCCTTCCCCATAACTGTTAATTATTTTGTCATTTCCTCAGATATTGTAAAATAGTGTATATTTCTGATACATTCCTAACAAGATGTCCAAACCAGAATGCTCTATTACTGATGAAACACAGATGGGGGTCATACAACAGGTTTCCTTTTTTTCTTTTTTTTTTCCAAAATTTTCCATATCCTTTTCCTTTCCTTTATACGGCTGAAGGTACTAGGGATACATCTTTACATATCTGTCAACATTAGAGACAAAAACTACCTTTGCTGAGGAATAATTTAGCGTCATATCCTTAAATTACTAATAGCTCCAGGTAAAGCTGTATTGATGCAAACATAAAGAGAGATGTAGCTTCTGGAGAAGAGGGACCAATAACAGTATTTTAACAGATGACCCTATATTTCAGAGCACCTGAGATTAACACTGTGCTTCTTGGAGAAGAGCACGGAACTTTGGCCTTTCTAGAAAGGTCTATATATGATACTCAGGCTGAGATGTCATCAGTGTTTACTTTTAATTGGCTGTTCAAGGCAAGTAAACTGGCCTGGAATTGGTACAGTACCAACTAATGGAGATTTGGCTGTTTTGAAGTCAACAATAACATAAAAATTAGTCCTCCCAGAGTAATAAAACATGCCTGAGATTTCCGGGAAAATTATACATATGCTTGTAGACGGGAAATATATTGTGTAACCAGATCTTATCTCGTTATGCATGATCGATGGAATTATTCCTCCATGCGTCCAGCGCTGTAATAAAAGATGTTTGCTTTCTCAAACTTCAAAACTAGTCTTAGGGAGTTTATTTGCCAACATTTTTGGTATCAATTGCTATTCCAATTGTCTCATGACACTTGAGCTTTCCCTCAGATTACCCCTTGGCTCTCTGGCAAATCAAAGAACGTGTAAAAGAGAGAAATAACCAAAGTATAACTCCGTAACAGCTGATGCTAATCTAAACATGAATTGCTGATTTTGCAGTCTTCCTCTCACACATTTCCAAGCCTTTGCACCAAGCCCTGAGATCATTTAACAGCCGCATGAAACAGGCCAACATTCATTTAACTGAAAACCATCAGGCAAAAATTTCATTTGGTTTGGCCCGGTTGAGGTCACTGATCTAGGAATGGGAACACAGCACTGCCAGTATTTGAACCGAGTATGAGGGAATAAGGAGAGGCCTGGGGAAACTGCAAGTGCAGGACTGCAGCAACACAGAATAAAATTCTCTTAAGCTGCAGGGAACTTGATCTTTACCATTTTGGAGTTAAGTCTTGACCTGACAGTGAAACCAAAATTCCACCCTAATTCTTAGCATGTTTGCTTTTTAAGATATTGAACGGTCAAGTTGCTGTAGTATTTCTATTAGGATAGCAATTCAAACTATTGTATTTTTTAGCTTTCAGTGTATTTCAGGGTATCAGGGTCAGGAAATACTAATTTCAGTCTGTCTTTTTACATTGTTCAACAATCAGCATTCTGACACTGACCACACATGAGCCTGGCTGGAATCAAAATTCAGTCTTACTTAGGGCACAAACCAGAGTATTTATTTTGTTGGTGTTTGTAATAAATATTTTATTAATAATTTATAATATTTAAAGCACCTACATATTGACATCTGGCATTCTGAAGACGTTTTATAATAGAAGCAGATATGATGTGTAACAGTAATTCTCATTTCAAACTTCTTGCTCCATTTGTGTTTGACTATTTGGGAGCAGATTTCACCATTCAGACCTCAAGAAATATAGATAAACCTACTGGAGCTTGGAAGGAAAGAAATCCACTGAAGCACAAAGAAATATTTTAACAGCCCTTTTAGAAAAGCCATGGCTACTCAGCATCAGACAAAACTTGTGTACAAGTCCAATACTATGTTTAGTGAGGTGGAAATACAAAAAGACTGTGAAAGAACTTTCTAAGGAGTTGTTAACATGTGCCTGAGGCTATACTGCTGAGTTGCAGATCTAAAGGGTGTGTTTTCATCAGTATTCAAGTCATATTTGTTAGTGAGCAAAGAAGAACAGTAAATTAAAAAAAAACTTGAAAAGTTGCAAAGAATTTTAGAAATTCCACGTGCTGAGCAGTGCAACAAGCATAATCTCTGATTTTTCATTACTTTCTTAGCTAATGATCTGAAGTTCAGCTGGAAGTCCACCCATCTTCCTCACACATGCCTATTATTATCTTAATACTGACCCAGAACCTTAAGCATAACATTAGTATTCAGCTCCAAACACCGGAACAACTTCTTTGATACCGCATGCCTAACGGTAAAATAAACATATACATGCCTGGAGAACTGATGCTGCAGGTTATGAGCCTTCTGGAATAGAAATTGACCGTTACATATTTTACAAGCCACTGTATGTATCTACAATTAACTAAGTAAATAATAACATCTGAGCATTCTCTAAAGCGATCTAGTACTATGTGCATGACTCCACTATGTAATTAATGCTTTGAAGATGAAGCACATACTCTAGTAGATGGCATGTTCACACTCTTGAAAAAGACATAGCAAAACTTAGCTTCCCAGAATACTCAAACATGTTTTAATGTGTGCCAAGTGTGAGCCCAGGTGTGGTGGACTTTTCTGGTAGATGTAGTACAGTGGAATGAAACATTTAGCACTTGCTGCCCACACTCTGTCAAAGGATTCCCTCTCCTCAGGTATGCCAATGTAAACTGACTTGGGCAGATCCCTGCACAGTCATTCAAGAGAAGAGCAGCATAATACCCAGGAACAGTTACTTCTTGAACTATTTCAAATAAATCTGCCACCAAATATGAGTTAGCTGTGATCCCCCAAGAATTTGCAGGTTGAGCTGTCTGGAAATCTCTGTGAAAAAACAAAACAAAACAAGATTCTGCTAAAGTATGAGGATGGTTGTAGAAATGTGAAAAAATTGCTAAGACTTGCTAACCGAGTTGATAAAAATTAAGTCCTTGCAGAAGGAAAAGTAACAATTCATAAAATTCATTCTCCACTATGAGCTGAAAACCAGAAGCTCCACGAGTACGGTGCTGACTCTGACCAATCTATTGCAGATTTGGATTTGTAGCTTCTTAAATATTTGAGGCTTTTAAAAAAAGAAGAAAAATTCCTTCTGAAACTCTTGACTCCTTATTTTTCACTGGAGTCTCTTGCTCCTTCCGTGCATAGGCCATTATTTGGATATTTATGAGAAGTTATTGAATAAGATCTATACAATACATCAAAACTACACCAAAGACCTTGGGATGTGAGCAGCGGTCAGTGTTTTAAGAAACTACAAAGGCAACCTTTGCAGAGAAAAAATATCTTCTGAGATCTAATGTAGTAAAAAAAAAAAATGTAAACATGACTCTGGGCACATAAGATTTTCTTCATGTACATAAGAGATAATACAGCTTCTGTGTACAAAAGCATGGCAAACGTAGAATCTTTGTCTTCAGCATGAACTATTGACATAATAAATAGATATTGATCCACTTATCTCTGAAAAATCCAACCAAACAGATGAAGGAAAAAAAAAAATCCATTTCCATACAGATAATTTGCTTTTTACTGGGCACACTGTAATCATTCCACAAAAATGCAACACAATGAAGCCAGACTCCAGGCAAGAGAAAACCCCAAATCTGTTCAGCTCACAAGTGAAAAGTACAGAAACTTCTTACAGTAATCCCAGCACAGTTGTGCACTGCCCTCAGTGCTCCTGATGAAGAGTGGCCACCCAAACCAGTTCAAGAAAGGTTCTTGGGAAATTTCAGGATCTTCTCATCCTAAACTGCCTATGCCTGCCTGCATGAAAGCTTCTAGACTCCTGTACTGCAATAATGATTTTTTTCCCCTGCATTCAAGAATCTATCACTTTCTTTTTTCCTTCCCGCTCCATCCATTCTCCTAACCCCCAAAAGAGGTTGGGAGGGTTTCCCATGCCCATTTTATAGGTCAGTTAGCCAAAACCACACCGTGAGCACTGCTATCAGAATCGATTTTTGAGCAGAATCAGGAAGCTGAAAAAAGTAGTGGTGCTGGGATAGATTTGAGGTGCTCAGGCTGCTTGCTGTTGAGATGGCTCGATTGTGGTGTTCTCAGTGTGTGCACAGGGATAGAGTTCAATGAAGGGAAAATGAGCTCTGGTTACCTGGACCTGGTCTCTGTTGAACTTGAAATGGAAATAAGCTGCAGATTTCACTGGGACACCAGGACCCTTTCATTGGAACCCTGCATCTTGGGATGGGTTGGTTGGGATTGCCTTGAAGTCTTTGTTTAGGTTTGAGGGTATTTCTGCAAGTGATGTTTTAATTCAAATTTAATTTGATAGGAATGATTGGACTAGAAGATCCGATGGGTCCCTTCCAACCTGATTGTTCTATGATTCTATTATTACACACTATATTCACATTGTGCGAATAAGGAACTCCTGTCATAGTCATTTATCCTGATGCTTCTTTCCCATTTGATATGAAAAAACTAACTCGCCTGCACCCATTCCAGGAATTTCTGCCAATTAGATATAAACGCTTTGCCTTGTTGTATTATGCATAACTGATTCTTGATTTATATTAATAGCATTAGAAGGAGAGAAAAATAGAAAATATTCAAAGTTATTCAGGAAATATGAAGGACAGTATTGTGGTTCTTCTTCCAGCTTGCTGTCCACATTAATTTAAGTTGATATCCAACTTGGCCTTAAGGGATAACTCTTGAGATAAAACTGCAGTTCATAAATCTCCTCAGCAATATCTGGAATTGAATGACATAAAACTGTGGGAATATGACCCAGACTTTAATAATTATCATAGAATCACAGAAACATGGAATGCCCTGAGTTAGAAGGGACCACAAGGATCGACTCCCACTCCTGTCCCAGCATAGGACAACCCTCAAATTCACACTATGTGTCTGAGGGTGCTGTCCAAATGCTTCTTGAATATTGTGTGGATTGGTGTCATTACCGTATCCCTGGGGAGCCTGTTGCAGTGTTCCACCACCCTCTGGGGGAAGAACCTTTTCCTAATATCCAACCCAAACCTCCCTGGCACATATTCCTGCCATTTCCTCGGGTACTATCATTCATCACCAGAGAGAAATGATCAGAAGAGAGAAGAGATTATAATCATAAATGTTTAAGGGACAAGGTTAAGACAGACCTTCAAGGAAATACTGACTGTGGATAGAAAGCGCCTTCTCAACACCTCTGTAAATGGGGGAAATCAGGACCAGAAGACCAAGACAGCTTCTGTCCCAGGTTACCATGGCCGACTATTATGGTTTTAGCCCCCAGTCCAGCTAAATTTTGACAGCTAAAACTGAGCAGTTGGGCTTCCAAAGCCCTTCTACCCCTACCTCCAGGGAAAAGGGATAGGGAAATGAGAGAAAAAAAGACTTGCAGGTTGGAAACTTAAACTACAGTAGTAGTATTACAGTAGTAGTATTACAGTAGTAATAATGATGACCCCCAGGTCCTTCTCCTCTGGGCAGCTTTCCAGCCACTCTTCCCTTGGTCTATAGAAGGGGAAGTCCAGAGAAGAGTGACAAAGCTGGTGAAGGAGCTGAAGAACAAGTCTTACGAGGAGCGACTCAGAGAGCTGGGGTTGTGTAGCCTGGAGAAGAGGAGGCTGAGAGGAGACCTCATTACTCTCTACAAGTACCTGAAGGGAGGTTGTAGAGAGGAGGGTAATGGCCTCTTCTCCCAAGTGACAGGGGACAGGACAAGAGGGAATGGCCTCAAACTCCACCAGGGGAAATTTAAGCTAGACATCAGGAGGAAGTTTTTCACAGAAAGGGTCATTGGGCAGTGGAACAGGCTGCCCAGGGAGGTGGTTCATTCACCTTCCCTGGAGGTGTTTAAGGCACGGGTGGACGAGGTGCTGAGAGGCATGGTTTAGTGTTTGATAGGAATGGTTGGACTCGACGATCTGGTGGGTCTCTTCCAACCTGGTGATTCTGTGATTCTGTGAGGACTTCGGAGGGGGAGATGGGAGGGGGAGATGGGAGGGGGGATGGCAGCGGGAGATGTGGTGTGTGCGCATGCGCAATGGTCCCGGCGGCACCGCCCGGCTCAGCCCGCGCGCAGCATCACCCCCTCGCGCCCCTCCCGACTCTGCCGGGGCGGGGCCGCCTCGCGTCCCCGCCCCCGCTGGACCCGACGGCATTTCCGGGGGCGGGAGCGGGGTGCGGGCCGGCGGGGAGCGGCGCGCGAGCAGAGTTGACTATATATGGTCAAAGGCAGGGGAGAGCGGCGGGCCGCGCGCGCGCTTCCTGGTTCGGAGCCGCCGCGGGGCTGAGGCGGCGGCGCCAGGAGGCGGAGGCCAGTCCGTCGGTCCGTGAGCGGCGGGGCCACCGCAGCCCTTCCTTCCCGCCGCCGCTGTAACAAGTGGGCGAAGATGCCGTACGAGATCAGTAAGACCGTGGGGCGAGGCTGGTGGCGAGGGAAGGGGGGTAACGGCGGCGGCGGCGAGGGGAGCGATGCGGGGCCTCGCAACAAGTGAGGGCGCCCGGGCGTGGGACTGCGTCCGGGGACGGGGAGAAGAAGCAATCGGTCCTGATTCCAGCCAACCCCTCCCCCCTCTTCTTTTCCCGTAGAAAAAGTGTTCGCCAGCCTCCCGCAGGTCGAACGAGGCGTTTCCAAAATTATCGGCGGTGATCCTAAGGGCAACAATTTTCTTTATACCAATGGGAAGTGCGTCGTCATCAGAAACGTTGATGTAATGTATCCTCGTTTATTTTGTTTCGTACTACGGAGCTTTCGTTAAGTTTCATTTTGCTTCCCACCCCTTCTGCTTTAACAGCCTGCGCTTCGTTCCCACTGGGTGATTTCGGCTGGGGCTGCAGGTTTGTGGTCAGGGGCAGGGCGTGTGACTCAGGCACAAACCCTGGGCAGAGGCTGTACAACCCTGGAGAAAATCCCCGTAAGATGTGTGGATCGCTCCCTCCCTTTGCATAAGATTTGTGGAGGAGACTGATGGGTTCTGGTTGGCCCTGTTTATCTTCTTAAGTATCACTGTTAGAAGTTGAGCTTTGTGTCTGATAAGTGAGCCCTTCGCTGTTTGCTCTGTTGGGCCTTCAGCTTGTGAGAGAAGCATGCAAATATTTGCAAGCGCCGGTCTTCAAATGCATCGCGCTGCGGCTTCTCCTTCCCCCCTCCGCCCCCTTCCCCCTCACTCCAGGAATCTAAATAGTTGCCAGTTACTTGGCTCCGGGGCAAGCTGCTTGTGTGTCGAGTTCTCAGCCCTGATGGTAGGGAACTTTGCTCATCCATTTAACGTTAGAAAGCCCCAGTTAGTGTTTTCAGTGGTGTGGAGGTTGTTTTTTTTCCTTCTCTGATGGTAACTAGAAAATTAAGCCTTTTTTTTTTTGTCAAAGTTGACATCCTCTTGAAAAATATGGAGGAAGCAGTACATGTCTAAGCTATTGTCTAGCTGCTGGTTTTCAAAAAATACTTTCCTTCATGTAGATACTTGTTTAGAAAATCAGATTCTCCCCTAGATTTGGCCCACAGTGAAGAAGGCTGCTGGGGAAGTAGGTTGTACCTCTGGAATTTTTAGGTCTCCGCAACAACTGATTTGTTTACGGCTGTTTCTGCAAATCACCTTTGTATACTGAATTTTTATGAGCTGTTTTCCTTATTTATCTCATCACTTCCACTATATTGAGACATTTCTTTCCTTTAATGCAGTAATATAGAAACACTACTACTAACTTCATTCCTTGCAAATTTCTTGTTTGATAACAGTTTAAATTCAACCACTTAAAATGAAAAATGAGCTTGCACTGTGGTTTCAGTGTCTCAATATAATGTTGTGATAGTGTTTCACTCTTGGAATGGAGAAAAGTTCAATTTTCTGAAACCAGAAGCTCCAATTAAACACTGTAATGGCACACAGTGTGATGAGAGAAGAGAGAAAAGCCACTATACTTACACTGCAGCTTTTGCCCAAGTTATGGATTGCACTGTCATTAGTGTTCATCTGACCCTATTTTGTTGGTTAAATTGGAAGAAAACAATTTGCTTTTATCTTCCTACATCAGCTCACTGAAGATTTGCTCAGTGGAAATGTTAGTCCTAGTATGAGTCAGAACAGGCAAGGTGGGATTATGGAAATTCAAATATAGACCGTTTAAACTCTCAAGGGAGGTTGAGGATGGAGGTCATGAATCCTTTGGTTTTATGGTGTAATTCATGCTGATATGTAGACTTGCCTAACTGGCAGGGGAGAGTCTGCTACTGTTAATAATTGACAGGTGGTGCTCTGCAGACAACTACAAAATGTGTTCTAGCAGTGATACAGAAAGTGAACAAAACCTGTACTGGGGCCTTTGTGTTGGAGAATGCTGCATTTTGTTTGTAACCTGACTTGGAAGTGTGGCTCATTTCAGTTGAGAGCCATGCTTTCTCTGAATAATGTAGAATCACAGAATGATAGAGACTGAAATGGTCCTCTAGAGATTTTTCATTCTTCAGTCTGGAAGAAGCCTGTATAACAGTTTGAACCAGGCAAATTAAATACTGGGTGGTCCATGTGTAATCTCTCCATGAACAGTTCTGCGATGGAATGGTTGTTGTTTAGTTAAGAAAATACACCATCAAAATGCAGAAGTCATCTGAAGCTAACTAGTATTAGCTTATCAGCAGTGATGAATAAAGCGTTCAGGGTTAACGCTTGATCTTTACGCATAAGCTAGATACTTAGTTTAATGAGCAAAAAAGTCCTGGACCAGTGCCGGAAAAGCACTGTGAGTCAGAAGGACTAGTGATATTTGTAAGGTTTCATACATCATTAATATTTTATAGTCTTCATGGTTCTAAACCTACTTTGAAGCTTGGAGCTTCAACTGATCACTTTCGTGTGTGGCTTTGGTTTCAGTGTTGAATCTAATACTAGGTACTGCATTTGTCCCAGCTATAATGTTATTTTAAAATAAGAAGTGGGGATTTTTTGCAGTTTGACATGAAAGGCATACAGTTAACATCATTTCTGCTTGTCAAGTCATTTTTTTAATTAAATAAATGACATTTAAATTGGTGGCTCTAAATGATTACCTGGTTTCATGAACCTATCTGCTGTATCTTAAATATAGGACTCTTTCGTTTAACCCCTAGGTCAGTCTCTTAAGTCTGGTCTCTTGTCTTCTTAGTTTCCTGGACTCTTGGAGGTTCTTGCTGTAAAACTGCAGCTATTAATGTATGCCACCACTAAGGAGGTTGGGGGGAGAGGGCTTAGGATCCCTGAACTTGCAGCTGTAGCATGGGAAAAGTATCATCTTGCTTAGATAAAATCCTGTTGCACACAAAATGGAGTGTGACATGCATGCTGTAAATGCAGATGACTGTGACTAGCAGGGCTATAACATGCTCCAGCAATGTATAAAAGCAGGAATAAAAGAGGTATTTTTGTGTGAGTAAGCTGTATTCTGTCTCCTGGGATGTAACAGTACTGCTGTAGCAAGAACTGTAGGAGACTGCTTTCTAACACAGAGCAGGTGTTTTTGTTTTCCCTGATTGGATGGTTGAGTCTTACCATAACATCAGGTGGTTTTTCTGGTTTAGTTGAATAAATCTATATTATGGCAGTCAAAATGGGCTTTTGTTTTCACCGTGTGAGTCAGGTTTCTGGAGGTGGAAGGTACCAGCCAACTACTAGGAAAAAAAGTTTTCTCAGGAGTAGTTTTGCTACTGCAGCATATATGTGTTTGGAAAATGTGCAGAATGGCATTTTTACACAGTTGACTCGAGGCCAAATATTGCCTTGATGTCCTCTTGTTTTGATTTGCGTGGCACCTCAGTAGTGTAACACTACTGATCTTGCTGAGACATTGACTGAGTCAGTTTTATTGTCCAACTTGAAACATCTGAAAATGTGTTGAGAACTGAAGAGATAAAATTATGAGGGAGTGGCAGTGCATTCCGGTACAGCTCTTGACACCAAGGAAAATATCTTTTCCTGTGCTAGCCTACTAGTTTTTTAATCAGATTTCAATCAGCAAGAAAGAGCAAACCTTGCACACGTCATTGAGTGATCTTGAATACATGGTGGTGATGAACGGCTGTGCAATGTGGTTAACTATATCCTTAATTTTCATACTTGGCTATAGTAGAACTTCTGAGTGTTTGCTGCAATGCACAGCTAGTGTTCAGTATTCTTCTCGGGTAACTGCCTGGCCTGTTATTTTGCAGAGTGTTTTTCTACTTTTCAGCAGCCATTGGAGATGAAAGGGTCCCAGCTGGCCTCCCTGTTAGAGGAAGTACTTTGTGTTGGTTGTTAGAAATTAGTGTGTTGTTTTAGGGCTACCGGACAGCAGTGTTCTGCTATGTGTACTGCACTGTCTGTTTTAGGCAGCTCAGTTTAAGCTGGAAGAAAGGCTATGAATGGAAGAGTGCAAGGAGAAATTCTCAATTGATGATAGAATGTCTGATTTTATTCCTTTGAAAACCAGGAAATACAACTTAGTAACTTTTTTCCTTTAAACTAGAATCCTGCAGTTGCTGACATCTACACTGAACATGCCCATCAGGTTGTAGTTGCCAAGTATGCTCCCAGTGGATTCTACATAGCATCTGGAGGTAAAGTATTAGTGCACATGTTGCCTAAATGTGTGGACGTAACTGTTTAAGTGCCTGATGCAAAGCTTGGTGCAAAACAGAGTAGTAACACTTCACTTTTACCTACAGAGTATGCATAGCCAATGGGGCATGTTTCAGTGGAATTACACATACGAACGATTTCTATGGTTGTTCCTCTAATATTTCTCCTTTGTTGGCTCCCTGCATATTACAACTGTATTAGAATATGTATCTTTTGAGTACTGACAGCACAGCTTTTTTTTTTGGTGCCTTTTTTCCCCCTCCCCATCTGAAAGGAACCAGAGCCAGGGTTTTCCTGGCTCAGTCTTGTGACTGGACCATATGTCAAATTGAATACCTTCGTGAAATCCATTTTGCATTCTTTGTTCTACAGACTTGGTGCTGTGGGTTTCATCTATATTTAACCCTCCGAATAACCAAATGTTTAATACTTGTAGCCTTGTAGATTTTCAGTCCTCAGTAAACAAGCAGTAGTATGTATGTGGCCTAATCTCTGAAGAAGTTTTTTCATTAATGATCAGCTTAAGGAAGCTTCTTGTTCCTAGGAGAATATTCAGCTGACTTTTTTTCAGAAGATGTCTGTCATAACAGAGTAAATGAGTTTTGGCTGCAGTATTTCCCTTAAAAAGTGTCTACTGTATGTCATTTATAAATAGTTTTATGATACTGCTGAGTATGGGGTCTGAAGATAGCATCAGGCTGTTTAAGCTGTTTCTAAGTATAACATGTAAGATTCATTTCTCTGTCTATAAGTCTGCATTAGCCATGCAACCTGCATTAATACTTCATCTGCTTGACAAGACAGACTTTTGGCAATATACTTTATGGCTTTTATGGTAATTTCTCTTACTGCAGTCATAACAGATGTTGTAATGGGAGATACCATGAAGTTAAAGCTATATGTATCCTGTCTATTAATAGATGGACCAAACAATTAGGTTTTGAAGTCCATGTTAGAATTTGTTATTGAAGCAGAATTTTCAGTATAAAATGGAAGATTCTGCATCTGTCCTTTTTGCAGAAGTGGAGAAGATGAATTCATGATCAGGTCTTAAAGGTACAGAGTTGCTGTATGTTTAAGTTGAGCTGTAAAAATACACCAGTAAATGGTGAACGGAACTCAAAGATGTTCTTCTGAGGTGAAAGGTATATATTTTAGCATGTGGCTTATTCTGTAACAGTGGCCCTTATGAAAGGTGCCATACACACAGAACTTGCTATGTGCATTTCATTAGAGATGTGTAAACCCATCTGTGTATAGAACAGTTCATCTGGTTACAATGCTGCACTACAGTACTTGCTCTGAATAGAGGCAAGCTCTAGGGATGTGTAATAGCAAAACAAAACAGTAGCAAAGGACACTTCCATTACATTGAGTATTAAATTGTTATGACCTGTGCTATGTCTACTGCTTGTGACGTTACCATTTTTGAGTATTCCGTTGGATTCTGCTGTAATCTAGACAGTGCAGGTATCCACAGACAACATTTAAGTGTATATATGCTTCTGTGTAGAAAAAGTACACTGATGAGCACATATGAACTCGATTCTATGGGTAAGAAATGTCTGTATGATTGTGTACCTGGTATGTATATGCAGAGTGGGTTTGCACTGACGGTGCAAAAAGGCTGAGGTATGAATTTAGTGCATCAGCTTACTTTCCTGCTGTAGATGCAGAGTAGCTTTCTTGCCAATGAAATGTGGGTGAGTTGTCTTGTAGCTTCTAGGGAGAGGTGGGGCTGACTTGGGATTTTTGTAACAGATACCTACCAGCTGATAACGTTATAGTTCCTACCTTCGAACTGTGCAATTTTTTGATATCTGTTCACAGAAGTTGGCTGCAACTGGTGTATTTATTTCTGCATGTCTTGAACCTTAATGTTGGATAAAAATAAAAATTCAGTGGAACGGATGTAGTCTTCAGCATTCCTAAATCAAGTGATTTGTAGTTAACTGTAGTAGGGTAAGATGTCCAAGTGTTAAGGGTAGCTGAAAATCTGTATCCTGGCAGATTCCAGAGCCATGCTGGAGCAACAATAATTATATTCTGTTTTATTATGACAGATGTCTCTGGAAAGCTGAGAATCTGGGATACTACACAGAAGGAACATATACTGAAGTATGAATATCAGCCATTTGCAGGAAAAATAAAGGACCTTGCTTGGACTGAAGACAGCAAGAGAATTGCTGTGGTTGGAGAAGGAAGGGAAAAGTGAGTAATACTTTTGAGTGTGTATATGCACGTGTATGTATAAACATACATATACTGTAAACCCTTGTATCTTAAGAAAGCTGGTCCATTGCAGAGAGCTTAGTTCTTCAAGGGATGAAAATCATGACCTGTTCTCCCTTTAAACTTTAGATTGCTGCTGTTCTGCAGCAGAATTCTTCATGCAATATTTGACAGCAGTAGAACTACATGGACAATACAGTTCTATTACAATTCTGAGGTGAACAATTCTAAGGGTCTTTTTGTAGATGTGGATATTGCATTCAGTGATAGCTGTTGACTATGCCTTTTGGTGTGTTGTTTTTTTTTCTGATAGAGTAAGAAGGGAGAAATACAAAACAATTCTTCTCCCAAACTGAGAGAGCATGATTTAATAAGAGTTAAACTTTTTCCTTTTTTTATCATCTTAATTTTGTAAGCAATGTATTAGGCATTGTTGTTAAATAAAAGAAAATCACAACTAGTTGCCTATCTAACTAGGCACCCATTGTGGTCAGGCTTATGTCCCTTAATGTTTAAAGACTGACAAATCTTTAAAGCAGAATCCAGGTGAGGTAGTTGTGTGCCTAAACATCTGCAAAACGTAATGTGGTCCTGTTCTCTGACCCTTTGCACCAGTATTTAATCAGTCATGTACTGTGTCCTAATATTAGAGGGAGGTTCTTTTTCCTCCATCCCTACCCACCCCTGGGTAGACTGTGTATACATTTGTTCTCCTACCTCAAAACCACTGCCAGTTTCCAGTTATGTAGATACACTTGAAATCTAGAATTTTCCTGAAGTGAGTCTATAGAACCCCTTTTTAATAGCAGTGCTCTGGCAGTTTAATGCCACTGTATTGATTATACTTATTTATATTTTAAGGTGAATTAAAGTAAGAACTGACAAGTTCTATTAGAACTCTTCTTCCTTAAACCCCTAAGTAATAAAAGTTGTAAAAATTATGATACCTAATCTAGGCTAAATAATCAAATAAATGATCTAATGTCATTGTTATTCTAGCTTTCTGCATCCTGTGTAGTGACTAGGCAGATGGGATAACTAACTGCTTTATTGATAAACTGACAGACTTACAGAATAGTATGTTTTGGATCTCCGAGTCTTGGAAGCTTTGTATATAAAACTTCCTTGTCTGTCCCCTTCAGAAAACGTCCTCTGTCGAAGACTAGATTCTCTCTCCAGTAAGATCTCAAATATCCTTGTGGGAACTATGATGCGCTTGCATGAGATTAACAAGATGACCTAATTTCTTATATTTAGAGTGCACTCAAATCTGCTGTTTACAAATGCTTAAGGAGTTAATCTACATCTAACTTTTATGAATTGTAGTTATTGTGTGCTTTTCTGACTAGATTTGGAGCAGTGTTCCTGTGGGATAGTGGCTCTTCTGTTGGTGAGATTACTGGGCACAACAAAGTGATCAATAGTGTGGACATCAAACAAACAAGACCATATCGTCTGGCAACTGGCAGTGATGACAACTGTGCTGCTTTCTTTGAGGGACCGCCTTTCAAGTTCAAGTTTACACTAAGCGTGAGTTTAATTGTGGTTCTTTTAAAATGTGCATCAAGTTGGTGATTGTAAGTTGACTAAAAGCTTTCCAACAAGCTTGCAGTTCTTCTCACAACTAGCTATTACAAAAGAAACTCTTAGCTCCCCCTTTTGAGGCATTGTTGAGTGACTTTCTTGAATCAGTGTATAACTGAAGGCTTGTCTGAGGCCAAGAAAACTGAAATAAATGAAGAATATCTCAAGTGGGGCTTTTCAATTTGTTTTTTTCCTTTTGTGACTCTTATTCTGTATCTTTAGTAGGATGTGTCTTTGTCTCTGTATAGAGTCTATCAGTACTCCTAAAGGTACTTGATTCTAGAAAATGTGTGGTGGTATGAATGGAATTTTCCAATCTGCTTAAGAGTGCTCCAGTCTGAAATCCCTGGATAGCTTGGAAAGGTGGAGTGTAGGTGTTTGAAAAATGTAACTGATTTCTACAATAAGGGATGGATATGTAACTTCTGTGGTCAGTTTTCTGTTTTTACATTCCTTTTTTGCTTTGTTTCTTGTTCTGTTAGAATCTCTTGTAAATGAAACAAAGCCTGAAACTAACATGTTTAGAACAGTCTTTGTTACTTGAGGACAAAGAAAATATAAAGTCAACAGCTTCTGCAGCTCTATCTGATGGTAGAAGACATGTCTCTTGCCCCCTGAAAAGTATTGCAGAGCTACTGGATGTTACTGTAGTAGTAAATTTAAAGTGTTTAGTTCTTTTTATTTTAAAAAAAAAAAACCCCAGAGTAGTAGGCCTTTTATCTTAAGTATGTGCTTTGAGTCAATCTTCATAGACTGACTTTAGGAAAGATTCTGTTCTTGTTCTAGAAAAGGAATTGTTTTGAACTCTGCAATCCAGTGACATGATGTAGTTGCCTAATATATTTCTGAACTTAAGTTGATACTTTTGTTTTGCTAAGCTGGTTCTTTTGGAACTCTGAAGTCAGAGTTGCTTACCAGTACTACATAGACTGTTATGTGATGCAGTTTTCCTTTTAAAGTGATATTTGAGTTGATGTTATGGAATTCTGATCCAGGCTTTTATATGCTTTTAGATTAGAGCTTGAGGTATCGGTATCATCAGGGGAAAAAAAAATTATAGTTAAAGTAGGTTAGAACTTGCCTTTCATAATGCTATAAATAGTCTCCCAAATCTCTTTGCATGGGAGCATTGGCCTCATTATGATGCTTCCCTATTTAACACATGTTTTCTAGATAACATGGTTTGAATAGTCTCCTATTCATAAATAATCTATTTGAGGACAGTGCATCAGTCTTGCCTGGTTACTTGACAGAGCTACCACTAATACAGTCTTCCAGAAATGGAGTTCCAGTAAAAGAATTTATTCTTCATGCCTGTGTTTTTTGCAATAAGAATGATGAAGTACTTTTTGTGTATGTAACTTGCTTGTGCAATGAAGGAAGACTAGTGAAAATCTGGAGAACGTTGCAGAAGAACTCGGTGACCAGACAGGATGAATTTGTTTGCAGCTAAGGATTTTTTCCTACCTGTCCCTGAAACTGGGTAATTGTTCACGTGGTATTGTGATAAGCTGTTTGATCTACATTAGTATTGATGTCAGTTTCTTCCGTGGACTGTTCTTGATCCCGTACTCCATTTCAGGTAGAGGCTCTGTAGCAATGCTCCACAGCAGGCATCTACTACACAGCTAATTTATGGCTCATGTGTAAGAGAATGTCATTGTTACTGGATTTTGTTCTATGTGAAAAGATCTGTTCTTGTTTTGTGTGCTGATTCTTTCTTTTGTTCCTACAGGACCATACACGGTTTGTGAACTGTGTGAGGTTTTCTCATGATGGGAACAGATTTGCTACAGCTAGTGCAGATGGCCAGGTAAAAACCAGGAAACTCCTCTTGTAGTGATTTTAACAGGAGATGATTCTTGTGTATTTGTGAGTAGAATTAGTATTGTAAAATTCATGTTGCTGATTTTTTCATGCCCAGAAATGACTAACTTAAACTTTTAAGGCTCTGCATATAAAACTGTAACAACTGATGTCAGTCACTGTTCTTACTCGGCATTTTTCCCTACTTCATCTCCCTAGCATATTACTGCTTTTCTAGATTATTTTGGCAGGAACACATTAGACTCTTGGAATATGTGTCCTTGTTATGATCCTGAGAAGTCTGGCCGAAATGCTGAACTTGTAGATGGCAACTTTATGTGGATTCTGCCCTGATCAAGGCAGATTTGACATTGACACTGTTACATAGGTAGCTTTTCTTTCTAAGGCAGATTCCTGTGACTGCAGTGTTAAGTACCTGCTGTCAGAACAGGAGTAAAAAATGTATCATCTTCCAGAATTTCAGATGTCAGGATGCAGTGTACAAAGTGGCTTATTGTGATTACTTACAATTAACATTTCATTTGTTTAGTCCTGATAACTAAATGCAGGAATAATTGTGCCTCTTCTTCACAAATCTAGTGTTCAGTAAACCTGCAAGTGTGCTATTAACAAAAGAACATTGTGTAGTGCAAGTAACTATTTCAATTCTTGGTCTTTTTTGTTACTGCTTTTCCCTTTAAAAGTTATATGTCTGTGTGCTCTCTTAAGATTTTTGTCTATGATGGGAAGACTGGAGAGAAAGTGTGTGCTCTTGGTGGAGGCAAAGCTCATGATGGAGGTATTTATGCTGTAAGTATCACTTCATTTGCACAAATGGTCTGTAGTGTTTCACAGTCCATGAACTGGGTAATGAAATCTTGGAATAATAAATGCATTTATTATCTTGCGGTGGCATTTGTTTTTACAGATCAGTTGGAGCCCTGACAGTAGTCAGTTGCTTTCTGCTTCTGGAGATAAAACTGCTAAAATCTGGGATGTTGGTGCTAATTCTATTGTCAGTACATTTAACATGGGATCAAATGTATTGGATCAACAGCTGGGTTGTTTGTGGCAAAAAGACCATTTGCTGACTATCTCCCTGTCCGGCTATATCAATTATTTGGACAAGAACAATCCAAATAAGCCTTTACGTGTCATAAAGGTAGGTTAAACTTCTGGTCTTGCACTAGTTTCTGCAATAAATGACTAAGTGGTTGAAGTTGTCTAGATGGAATAAATAGCTTGAAAAATGATTTTGTTAAATTAGCATTGCCAGATGGTCTGTGTACAAATGACTCTTGCAAGTTGGAGTTAACTTCAATCAAGAAGTTAATGTTATGTGTTTTATACTGTGTTTCATACAAGTATACAGACTGATAGTTTTATTTAAATTAAGGCTCTCATCTTTCATAGAAGCTTTTAAGCATGAGAAAAGAAATGCAGCATATATAGAAAATCACCAGTGATGTCTCATATTACCAGAGCTAGTGTATGTTGAACAAGGTGACTAGGATTTCTGTGCAATTGAGCTTTAGTTTTAGTAATTAAAAGAGTTCATTTACAGAGCACTCTCATGGGGACTTACATTTTTACATGAACTAGAAACAGATGTCCCAGATTCTTGCTGTTGCTGCTGTAATTCTAGCAGTTGATTTGGGTATATGACTGTATTTAGTCCTCTTTCCTCAATTGTAAAGTGCCTGAAAAGCAAATTTTGTTGATGAAAAGGCCATGAAAGTGTGTTGTCCCAGCAAGCCAAGGATATTCATAATGCTTATTCCTATTCCAGCAGTACATGGAAATGGCAGTCTGTCAAATCCACATCTCTCCAATTTAGAGATAGCATTCTTGTCTTGAAATTGGAGAGACATGGATTTGTCAGATGGATCACTCCATGGATGAGGAATTGGCTGGATGGTTGCATTCAGAGCTGTGGTCCATGGCTCGGTATCCAGGTGGAAACAAGTGATGAGTGGTATTCCTCAGGAGTTGGTATTAGGGCTGGTGTTAATGTCTTTCTCAGACATAGACAGTGGGATTGAATGCACCCTCAGCAAATTTGTCAACTGTCAAACTGTGTGGCATAGTTGATGTGCTGGAAGGAAGCGATGCCATCCAGAGGGACCTTGACTGGCTTGAGAGGTGGGTCTGTGCTAGCCTCATGAAGTTCAACAAAGCCAGGGGCAGGGTCCTGCACCTGGGTTAGGGCAATCCCAAGCACAATTACAGGCTCAGCTGAGAATGGATTGACAGTAGCCCTGAAGACAAGGATGTAGATATGTTGGTGGATGGGCAGCTCAGCATGAGCTGACAGTTTGGGCTTGCAGCCCAGAAAGCCAACTGTATCCTAGGCTGTATCTAAAGTATGGCCAACAGGTTGAAGGGGGTGATTCTCTCTCTGTATTCCACAGTGGTGAGACCTCACCTAGAGTACTGTGTTTAGTTTTGGAGTCTTCAGCACAGGAAGAATGAATGTTAGGGTAAGTCCAGAGGAGGCCCACAAAGATGGTCAGAAGGCTGGAGCACCTCCCATACAAGGATGTGCTGAAGGAGTTGAACATGCTTAGCCTAGAGAAAAGAAGGCTTTGAGGGAGACCTTACAGCAGCCTTCCAGTATTTAAACAGGGCCTACAGGAAAGCTTGGAAGTTGCTCTTTATCAGGCAGTGGAGGGATAGGATGTAGAATAATAGTTTTAAGGTGAAAGAAGGTAGGTTTAGATTAGGTATTAGGGAGAAATGTTTTACTGTGAGGATGGTTGGAGCACTGGAGAAATGAATGTCCTCTCCCTGGAGGTGTTCAAGACCCCATTGGATGCGGCTTTGAGCAACCTGACCTAGTTTGGGTTGTTGTAAGTGGATGGTCTTTTAAGGTCCCTTCCAACTCAAACCAATCTATGAACAGTTAAATGTTCTTTACTCTTAATTAGTGCTTTGTATTCTGAGTGACTCTTAATGCTTGTGAATAAATATGTTATTTTCTGAATAATCTATAATTCTACTCAAATAGGCTTAATTTATGTGTATGTCAAGATGAAAAATTGCTCATCAATAACTATTATTTTTGTCCCATTCACAGGGTCATAGTAAATCAATTCAGTGTCTTACAGTGCATAAAAATGGTGGAAAGTCCTATATTTACTCCGGAAGTAATGATGGTCATATTAATATCCTTTCAAGAACTTCTGTTTATTGATCACAAGTGAACATTATGTCTAAAGTTAATTCAGCTTTCCCCTAACTTATGTATTTTACTAGTTGCCTCTAAACTTGCCTCCTAAATAAGGTACTTCTTTATTTCCCGTTGTCACTTTCTGTTAGTATGGAGGAGCAAATGAATATATTACTCTTGTAATTTTCCATGTATTCTGTTGTACAGGCAAATATGTATTACTGTCTTTGTTACACATGGTGGGTAGATCTTTGCATGTGCTGTGTAAGGACCTGTATATTGTTTTTCAGATGTTCAAGACAAGAAACAAGTGTCTGTGGATCTTTCTCTTAACATGCATTTCTGTTCACAGTTGTGTGCTTTCTACTCATACTGAGGTGTGGATTTTGCATTTCTGTGACATGTCTTGTTCTTTATTTTGTATCCCAAATGTCATCAGGCTTTCTCACTACTGAAGAGAACTTGTACTTCTTAGGAGACTCTATTTCAGTCCTGTTGCTTTCTGGCACAAAACACTGGGAATGCAGCCTGGTTTCCAAAGGATATGTTAAAGGCTAAGGTTGGGATGTGTTCAGCTAGAAGTCTGTTGGCTTTTTGTCAGTGTTCTGAAGCTTGTAAATAAAATTGCACTTGCTCATCTTGCTTGCTATGATGGGTTATAATGGTGTTACATTGGCATAAAGCATTAAGAGTTAAGGCTTGTTTCTTTGCAAAGCTGTAGTATAGTGTTAATAATTCAGTCTGATGTTAATATGCAATATCAAGGGAACGCCACTGTTGCACAGCTTCTAACTGTAATTCTTTAAAAAGCATTGCTTGTTCTCAGATCTAATGATAGTTACAGTATTTGCTACTGGTTGTGTGTTGTAGGTCACTTAGCTCATTTCAGAAGACCAGAGGTTCATTTAATAAGTATTTTTTTTAAGGTGTGAAGTTGATTGAACTCTAGTGCAGGTTACCCAGGGAGCTTGGAGAGTCATCATCCCTAGAGATACTCAGAACACAGTGGAATGGGCAGCCTGTTGTAGCTGATAGTGATTTGAACAACAGCTACATTTCAAGAGGTTCCTTCTAACTTTAGATAATCTGTCAATTATTTAAGTTTTTATGATGGTGTATCTGACTGTACCAATGTCTTCAAATGTTCCTTAACTCCATTATGTACATTATTGGGATTCTGAAACTGGAGAGAATGATGGCTTTTCTGGGAAAGGCCATACAAACCAGGTTTCTAGAATGGCAGTGGATGAAATGGATCAGCTGGTCACCTGCAGTATGGATGACACTGTGCGCTATACCAACCTTAGCAAGAGGGACTACAGGTTAGTTAAAAGAATTGGGTTTTTTTATAGTATTGTAGCCCTAATTTTATTTTACAGCGAGAGCTTTGTTTTGTAAAGAATTTTGTGTTGCAGTTTGTTCAGGTTCTCAGTTACCATGGAAACTGTAGAAACGATTGCTGTACCAACCTTGTTTTTTTTCTTTGACAAGAAACACATCCCAGACTTTCCAATTGGTCTCATCACTTCTACAGGTTAGATAAGAGATCTTAGTTAGGAGTACCTAGGTACCTTAGTTAGGAGACTGCTTCATGATTAATAAATATCTAGGAATATTGGTTATAAACTTGATTAGGGGGATGGAACACAGCTGTTTCTTCCTGGAAATCACATTTGAAGCAAAAAAACTTAAGAACAACACTGTTAAAATCACCTAGTTAGGTTTAAAAGATTAGACTTTGGTATACTAACACTGACTTTCACCTACACTGTAGTACCTGATTAAGATGCTAATGCTGTGAACATCAAACAGAAGGAACATTTGCAGATTACCAAAAAAAAATTATACTTGTTATTGATCATTAGTGGGTAATTATTTAAACAGACGATTTTAAATAACTAGGCATGGAACGATTTCTTTTTCTGCTTTGTCCTTCTTGCTTCTCCACCTTGGTATGCCTTTTTTCCAGTGGCCAGGATGCTGTGAAAATGGATGTTCAACCAAAATGTTTAGCTGTGGGTCCTGGTGGTTATACTATAGTTCTGTGCATTGGACAAGTAAGTGTTAACTTCTAAATTATCGAGACAGTTCCTCTGATAATAGCGTAGTGTATGATAATGTGATTGTTTCTGACAAACCTACTTAGTGTGGGATTGCCTTGCACATCTGCAAAATTTCCTAATAAGAGTTATGGGAAACATAATTGTGATACATTATAGGCTCGTCTTTTTGCATCCTGTACCAATTTAAGTCTTGTATATAGATTTAAATTTTACATGACCCTTGTTTTCCATTTGAATTTTAATTTTATTTGTACATAGTAAAGAACTGAATAGGAAATAACCCTTAAAATTTAGTGGTGTTGTGTTAACTTGCTACTAATTTGATCCACCTCGTTTCATTTTAACAGTGAACCAGGAAGGGAGTAAGCTTTGCTAAAAATACTTTCATCCATGTTTCTTTCATGTTCAAACCAAATGAGGCAAAGCTAAAGCCAGCAGAGCGTGCCCTGCACTGCCTAATTTAGAGCACACAAGTACTTCAGCACATTAGTTAGTCACTGCATATAGGCATTTCTTTTTTTTTTAAGAGAATGAGACTTCTGTTAAGTTCAAAATATAATGAACTTCCAAGCAATGAGAGTGGATTTATATTTATGATTAAGCAGTGTGGTGGCTTAGTCACAGATTTGTATTGGGCACTGTGAAGAAGGGTCTTAGTTTATTGGTTTCTCTTTACAGATTGTCTTGATGAAAGATAAGAAAAAATGTTTTGCGCTTGATGACCTTGGCTATGAGCCAGAAGCTGTAGCCATTCATCCTGGAGGAGGTACTGCAGCAGTGGGAGGAGCGGTAAGGTTGCACTTCCTAGAAGTGTAGTACTTTTGAACATTGGAACTAGTAACAGAAGCATCCAGTAGCTGTCATTGTGTTGTGTTGAATAGTACGTGGCAGCTGGTAAAAACAGCAGTATTGTAGCAAGTAAACAATATGTAATTCGTATTCCTGGGCTTCCATTCCCCAGGTTCTCCCACCATTATGACCTAATACCTATTCCTTTTTTTTATCGTGTGTTTGCTGTTTTTAAATTGTCAGGTGGTTTTTACCCAGTAAAAGCATAAAAGCAGCAAATTCTAGAAATTTAGTCTATGGTTCTATGTGGATTGTAGCCAGCGTAAACAATAGGTTCTTTAAACAAGTACTGCCAGGTAGAATTGATGCATAAAGTTCTGAAAAGTCAGTAAGTCTTCCTCTTTCTATTTTAAAATTATTTTTGTACCTTACCTCCTTATTTACTATTCATTTACAGGATGGGAATGTCCGTTTGTATTCAATCCAAGGAACCTCCTTGAAAAACGATGATAAGACTTTGGAAGCTAAAGGTCCTGTTACTGACCTGGCGTATTCTCACAATGGTGCCTTTCTTGCAGTCTGTGATGCAAACAAAGTTGTCACTGTCTTCAGTGTGGCTGATGGCTATGCGGTAAGAATTATTTTATCAAGAGGAGTCAAAACAAATTGACTCCATATCACATCTAAGTCTGTTATGGTGAGATAGTATTACTGGTGACACTTAATTGTTAAATCATTGATGTCTGTTTGGTGTGTCTGTGACTGTCCTTTTACCTGGTGTGGTGTTAGTGTTGCTTTTTGCACCAGCCTGTGTGAAGCTTCCAGATCATAAGAATGTGAGGAAATACACAGCATAGGTTGGTTACTAGGAAAATACTCAAGTGCATCTAATGACAGACACATAGTTACATGCAGAGGGGGTTGGATTTCCACAGGGTAGCACTACTTCAATAAAAAATATTACAAAGTATGGGTAAGACAAATCACTAGTGTGGCTTTTTTTTAAAGGAAAAAGTCAACAAAATGTATACATATTTGTAAAATGGACAAGAATACAGGCTCAGATTGATAAGAATCATGCAGTTCAATAAAATTTAATGAATTCAATAAAGGTGAGGTGGCAATAAAATTCTGCTGGAAAAATGCAAGATGACCTCTGAATGTGTTTTGCTTGTTAAGTAAAAATTGAAATTTTACTTTTAAAAACATCTGCGGGGCTAATTTAAAAGCCTTTAAGCAAGAAGTGATTTGTTACATATGCACTTTTCTATGAAAACTGGATCTATAAAAGTTTTTCACAAAAGGTTTGATTTTATTGGCCTGATAAGTCTTAAGTAAATAGCATAAAATGGAACCACTGGTTGGTTTAAGGTATCCATCTGCACCTAGGATGTACATTGTCTGGAGTTTTACAGTAGCTTATTGTGATGCTACACGTTAAAAGCCAGTGATTTCCTGAAGTAGCTTAAACTAATGAAATACTGTATATCTAACTTCCAAATAGGAACATAACGTCTTTTATGGACACCATGCAAAAATTGTTTGTATTGCCTGGTCACCAGACAATGAACATTTTGCTTCTGGAGGCATGGACATGATGGTATATGTTTGGACCGTAAGTGATCCAGAGACAAGAGTCAAGATACCAGGTAGGTTCCCTTCAAAATCTTATTTTTGAAAGTTGCTAGTAGTTCTTGAGATCTAACACATTACCTGTTTTCTAGAGCTAATGTTAAGCAGACCTTGAGTGTTCCCAAACTAATTTTGCCTTTTGCTTAATCTCGATCTAGTTACAATGGCCAGAACTCTTTGCTATGTTACTCTTGGATTAACTTTTAAAATGCACTACTAGCATTTAATGCAGTTGAAAATCACACTTGGAATACGTGCTGAAGTTATTGCGTCAGCTTATCCTGCCTAATTATTTTCTGTTATTTCCCACTCCCATACAGATGCTCATAGGTTGCACCATGTAAGTGGCTTGGCGTGGCTGGATGAACACACTCTGGTAACAACATCCCATGATGCTTCTGTCAAAGAGTGGTCTATCTCCTACAATTGAAATAAGCCCTCTCTTTGGAAGGACCGAATCAGGGACTAGAACTACTGCAGTGGAACATAGCATTTCTCTTAAAGAATCTGTATGGGCCTCTGGGTCTGCTGTCATATCCTCATATCTTTACAGGGTGTTCATATCTGTAATTAAATGTACTTTGAAAGCTTTAGCCAGTAACAGTTTGCACATGAAAAGCACTTAAATTATGTCTGGAGCTTAACCTTTGTGCTGAACATTCCAGAGGCAACAGCCGAGCAAGTTGGTGTGAAAGGTGCAGGCGTGAAAGATTCAAACTCAGTCAGTTGTTCTTTTCTAACCAAGAAACATGAGACTGTACAGCATGAGAGTAATACTTCTCATTTTTTCTAATTACAGAACATTTCTGTACTAACGGTCATAGTAAGAGTATTTTAGTTGTGATCTGAAACCAATCAAGCCGTGTGCAGCTACTGTATATTGCTTTGCTTCTCTGTACTGCACAAAACTGTTGCCTCAGATTTTCTCCTCCAGATAACAAAATGGGGTACATACATAATAAACATATGTATTTCATGTCAAAGCTTTGTGGTTTATTTTAAGGTGGAAGTGTGAGGTTTTGATGTTCTTACTGTTGTGAGTATAATGTTTACAGATTATCTTTGTGGCAATTTCTCTCTCCAGAAACACATTTGTTACTTTGAATTAAGAATGTCTGGTCATTTCAATGTCAGAGATAAAAAAACATTGTTTCAAAGATTAAAGAAATTTTCTGTTTGAAGGAGGAGAAGCATGTTATTGTTGAAAAAATGCAGTACTACCACCTTTTTGAAAATACAGGAATTAAAGTGAAGCATTGTTATGACTTGAAGTGATTTTTGAGAAGATAGTTTGAGTAAGCTTTATACCTGTGCATGTGCAGAACAGTTGCATGGAAGCTGTTGCCTAATGCAAACAGATCATGATCTTGTGTTTAATGTCCTACTTGCACTCTACAGCACATTTAAGTGATTTGAAGCTAACCATCCAGCAAGGGTGAGGGAGGACACTGATGCAAAGTAATAGGAAGATTTATTACCATCTTTAGTGGCCAAAATAAGTTGTTTCTCTGCAGAACTTTGGGAGACTGTTTAAAAAAACAACCAAACTTTGCTAAGTCTTCACCACCACTGCCCCTCCTGTGCTCTTTGGTTTTTATTAAGCTTTCCTTTCTGTGTGGACTTGTGTGTTGTTTTTTTTATAAATCATACTTCTAATGACACTAATTATACAGCAAATAAAATGCTTTTGCTGCTTCTCATACTGTGGACCGTTGCTGAATTGCTGAAAAAAAAATTGCCTGTCAGAAATTACTCTTTATAAAAAGGTAAATGTTGATTCATTTTTAGGAGTGGTGATCAGATGTCCTGTGGCATGAAAACTGACTTATGCTTTACAGTATTTTGCATCATGGTTTCTTTGTGCTTACCGCATTTCTCCATTAATTTTGTGTGTCTGTTTATTAACAATGCAAAGAACAAGAGAAGCTTTGGAAAAAGGCATGTTTGAAATTAGGTGTAAGGTCCAAATGAACAAGATTTCAGTGTCTAGCTTGTAAAACTTTTCTGCTCTTATTCTGTTCCCTTTGCCAATTCATCAGTGTATTTTTTGAGGGAAATGACAAATATCCTGAAGCCTCCTACCCCTACGAGTCTATTTTTTCCTGCACATCAGAGCTTGTGCACTATAGGATGAAGTGTCTTGATTCCTGAAAGACCTTGTAATGCTACATGTGGAATGTCAGCTAGAAGCCATGTATTGAGATTTGTGTTTGGATGCTTGCCTGTTGAGGTGGTTGCTCATGCTTCAGCTTCCATTGGATATGTTTATTTGCATATGGCTTGAGATCCTAATTCCTTAATGATTAGCGTGGTCTTTGTAGTTTGATAGCAAATTCTGACTACAAAATTGAAAAGCTATTCTTCTGTTGGACTAACTGTTCTAGCACGGACTGCTTGTTGATCTAGCACAGGCACATCAAAAACTACATTGAAGGAACCCAGTTGTGCTGTTCTGAATTGGGCACCTCCCAAATAGTTGTATTTGCTCCAAACTGAAAAAGTCTTGTTCTGAAACTCAGAAGTCTTAAATAGTCATGGGCTGGGAGCACCTCACTCTATTATGGCTCCTTTTGCTTTCTAGTCTCAGTTGCATGGACAACCTCAAAGTTAGGGTGTTTTTTTTTTCTTTCACTTAAAATGCCAGGCATATAATGGTGGGGGTTTTTTTCTTTTTCCCTAAAGGGGAAACAAAAGCTGAACTCTCTTGATTTATGCAGCCAAGACATTGTGCACAGAGAATGCAGACCTTTCTAAAAATATCTCCATAGAACTAGAGCATTGCTGAGCTTAAGCTTTCTCCTAAACAACCCTGTTTTGTCTGAAAACTGTAGACACAGTCTCTGTGGAACAATAGTAATAACCATCTACTGTCAGGGTGACTATAAAATGCATATGGACAAATGGTAGCCTCTTGCTGTAGCACAAATTGTGATTGTTTCAATACTCATTTGTTTCCTATTCTCTATAAGCCCTCTTCTGCCTGTAATGAAAGTGGAGATGGCAGCTGCTGCTAGGCTGCTCTTCTGGCATGCTATTAGCCCCTTGGCCTGCTCTGGAACAGAAAAAAAAAAAAAAAAAAACAGGAGTAGGCTGAGTTGTATGACTTAATTCTGTGATGGACTATCGTGAGGTCCTGACTTCTCAAAGATTTCCCCCACATTCTGCTCTTCAGCAGGACTGTATGGATGGTGTGACTTCAAAAGGAAATAAGGATACTTGACATGAATATGAAATCAGACTGTAACTGGGCATGCAATTAAAAAAAGCTAAACAAAAACCCCATCAAACTTTTAGGTGTTGCTATATTAAGACTAGTGGGAATTCTACTGCTTCTTTAAGCCCTACCCAGCCAGAGCTTGTCACGACCCATTACTCTTAAAGGTCTCTGTTTAAAGCAGGCGCACGCTTTTGAGCCTTAGCTGGCAGTGACTGGAAGGCAGGATTCACTTCACCGTGACTGGCAGCTTGCCTGCTTTACAGTTACATACAGTTACAATGTGGCTTAATTAGGGCAGGGATACATTTGGAGAGCTAACGTGACTAGTACTTCCTCACAAGGTTGTATTCTAGGAGCTCTTCTTCCCCGCCACCCCCTTTTAACAGTGTGATTCAGTCTTAGTTGCCTGTTCCGTTTCTGCCATGCTTGTACAGAACATTGGCCTTCCAGGAAGCTGGTCTATGCTGTCTGCCAGAAACTAGCAGCAGCTGTTCTGTGGAATATC
The DNA here is from genome assembly GCA_033558105.1 of Coccyzus lansbergi. NCBI lineage: Eukaryota > Metazoa > Chordata > Aves > Cuculiformes > Coccyzidae > Coccyzus > Coccyzus lansbergi. Next base: position 1,834,557 of record JAUMJK010000128.1, read on the forward strand.
ATCAGCAAATCTTAAATGAAATCTTTAATTGGAAATGGGTAAATGGAAAAGTAAAGGACACCACAAATCCTTTTGGAGATGAAAGTTTATTTTGCAGAAAGTTGGACGTGATAGAATTAGAGGTAGACCCACAACAGCTCCTCCTCTGTTGAATGTTTTTGCTTTAAACCATTAGAGCCTCTCAGTGAAGATAAGTGCCTAAAAATCTTGCATAAATAGTTTTCTAAAACAAAATCGCAAAGCTGTGGCATCCTTCAAACTAGAACTGAATTTTTTGAAGCTATATTTCTAAGCAGAGGATCAAAGAATTTCTCCTGCACCATGTGTTAGTATGTCATTGCAGATTCTGCTACATGATTGTGGGACAAGGAAGGATTGGCTGATAAACCTTTTCTCTACGATAAACTTGATGAAGGTAGACTGAGGAGGAAAAGTGCCTTCCTTGTGCCTCAGAGCAGAATGCTGCAGTTAACTGGCTCGGCTGAGAATGAGCCACAAGTTCTTATATACAGGGCAAATGCTAGTGCTATGAGTGCAGAGCTCCCTGGATATGCTTGTGAGTTAAACTTATCAGTGGTAGAATCGTGGAATATCTCAAGTTTAAAGGGACTTACAAGGATCAAATCTAACTCCCTGCTCCTCAGAGAACTACCTAGAACTAAACCATGTGACTAAGCATCATCCAGACACTTGGACTTTGACAGGCTTGGTGCTGTGACCACTTCCCTGGGGAGCCTGTTCAGTGACCAACCAGCATCTCAGTAATGAACTTTTTCCTAATGTCCAGTTTGAACTTCCTGTGATGCTGCTTCGTACCGTTTCCTTGTGTCCTATCACCACTCACCAGAGAGAGGTGATCAGTACCTCCCACCACCCCCAGCTGTCCCCCTTGAGGAAGTTACATTCTATGATGAGTAACTGCATGTCTTATGTAGGATTGGAATCAGTTCCATCAATTCATGGACATGTTGACGGAAGTAACTCTGAAGATCCCCTTTATACCTCCATCTAGTCTCAACTCATGCATGAAGTGGGCAATAAGCAATGCCAGACCAAGTCGGTTCTGTTTTGTTTCCTAGCCAAGTCTTAGAAAACTTAAAAAGGATGGAGATTAGTCTCTGAGTAATTGTTCCAATCAAGTTTTTCCTAATGTCCCTCCTGACACTCCTAAGGCAGATTGTGGGGCAGCTGGGCCTTGTTTGCATTTTCTGTTACTAGCAGGAGCAAGTTGAACACTGAGACTTCTGTATTGTCACCCAGAATTGCTTTCTCGATTACCTACTGGCCACAATCCAGCGTTAAGTTGTTGACTGGATGTTGTCGATTGCTGCACTCTCATGTCAGTGGTCCATTCCTCCAGCCCACATACCTCAGCTTCAAAGGGTGACTGCTGTCGGAGGAGGTTTCTGAAGTCTGGTTGTGCTGCATGGCGTACTTCCTCTCATCTGCATTGCTATCAATCACTGGTAAAGGGCATTGGTATCAAATAGCCAAGTGTGATTTGCCTGTGCCAAGTTTTGTCAGCTCTTCCTTTGTCCTGCAAATATTTAGGATTGAATTCCAATGAGAAGTGCTTCTTCATCCTTCCACTGACTGCACTGGAAGTGAGCTATTCCCTGTTCCCTGCACCTTTTTTTTAAATTCAAAGCTGCAGCAGCAAGTAGGGTCCATCAGTTCTTTTTCTAGTCATCAGGGCCTTCCCATGACAAACATGAATATTTTCGTGGATGATATGTAACTAGTTTTTAATCACACTGGCTACCTATTTCAACAACACTGGGTGGGTCCCGTCACAGCCCTGTGGGCTTAAGTGCACCCAGTTTTTAGGCAGTCCCTATTGTTGCTACCTCCTGACGGCCACCTCTTTTCAGAGCACACACACACATACAGAGGTCTAGGACCAAGCCTGTCCATGCACAACAAGGCCAAAAAGCGTTGAGTTTTTCTGTCACTTCATGCTAGATTATTTCCCCCACTTAACAGCAGGCCTCAATTTCTCCTTGAAGAATTCAAGAGATAATGCCGCAGCCTGCACTGCTATAAATATCTGAGTCAATGCTGCTATTTCTCTAATAAAGCAAAGACAGTAGAAAAAATTCTGTGTATTTCATGTGTTTCCTGAGACTTGCAGGAAGTATATGGAGTTTAAAGAATACGCCTCACTTTCAAAGTCATTCTGAACTGACAGTCTTTATTTCTGAAATATTCAATCATGTAGCTCTGTAACATTTATGTCCCGATGAGAAGAGTGGTAGTTGGTTCATGATGTTCTGCAGGTCATGGTTCATACTAGCTCTCTAGAAGTCAGCCTGAAAGAGAGACACATGCAAAATACAAGTCAGGTTTAGCTGGTTTCTTTTCCCATTCTGTAGGTTAGTTGGCAGCTAAATCTACAGCCTATGTAACTGTGAGCACCTGCAGTGGGGTTATGACTGTTGATTCAGGCCAGCCAGCCTGCACTGTGGACAGTTAGCCTGTACATGTCTGTGAGTTAGAACGCTCCGTTCTAATTTCCCCTAGAGAAAGAAAAAAGTTTGAAGTGCAGTTTATTTTTGATACCAAAAGAGATTTCTTCTTGGATACCTAGAAATGCTTGTCGTTCCTAGTTGCTTGGTCTGCCTGGTTGCCAGCAAGTCTATTCCACAGGAACAAATGAGTCATCTGTATTTAGCAACCCTTGAAACCATGGCTTACCAACATTATTCAAGTGGGGTTGTCAGAGGATCTGATCACCTGAGAGTTGTTTTATGTGTCAGCCAGCTCTCAGTGTTTGCCTGTCGATTTGCATCACTCTGCAAAGCTTGCAAGCTTTAAAATGGGAAGGGGGGATTCTCTTCTGGGTAGACAGGGATGAATATTTAGGCGAAATAAATTTTACCAGGTGTCTGTGTTGTGATTCACATGCTCTGAAGACAGGTCAGAAATGACAAAGATTTCTCAGTTGGCATGTTAAACCTTTGTTTCCTGCCTACATGCAACCTGCAACCGGTGAGTGGTTCATACAGCAACTTGCTGCATATGTTGCCTCTGAAGGCCCATTATAAGTCCACTGACTTGAAAGCAGGTGGGACTGGCTTGCTGCTGCTCTGATAGAGTCTCAATATGACTATTAGTTGTATGTTGTATTCAGAGAGCGGTGGTCAATGCCTCGAGGTCTAGATGGAGATCCATGACAAGTGGTGTCCTTCAGGGATCTGTTTTGGGACCAGTGATGTTTAATATCTTCATCAATGATATAGACAGTGAGATCGAGTGCACCCTCAGCAAGTTTGCAGGTGACACCAATCTGAGTGGTGTAGTTGCTACACTGGAAGGATGGGATGTCATACAGAGGGATCTGGACAGGCTGGAGAAGTGGGTCTGTGAGAACCTCATGGGGTTCAACAAGGCCAAATGCAAGGTCCTACATCTGGGTCAGAGCAATACACATTTTCAGTGCATGATGAGCCAGCAGTGTGCTCTCAGCCTAGAAGGCAAACTGTATCCTGGGCTGCATCAAAAGAATCATAGCCAGCAGGTCAAGGGAAGTGATTCTGCCCTTCTGCCCTTGTGAGACCTCATCTGGAGTATTGTGTCCTGTTCTGGAATTGTCAGCATATGAAGGATATGAAACTGTTGGAACAAGTCCAGAGGAGGGCTACAAAGATAATCCAAGGGCTGGGGCACCTCCCATTCAAGGACTGGCTGAAAGAGTTGGGCTTGTTCTGCCTGGAGAAGAGACAGCTTCAAGGAGATCTTATAGAAACCATCCAGTACCTGAAAGGGACATACAAAAAAGCTGGGGAGGGACTGTTCACAAAGGCTTATGGTGATGGGATGAGGGGAAATGGGTATTAACCTGAGAGGGGTAGATTTAGGCTAGATATTTTGAAGAATTTCTTCACCGTAAGAGTGGTGAGGCACTGTCCCAAGTTGCCCAGGGAAGCTGTGGCTGCCTCACCCCTGGAGGTGTTCAAGGTCAAGTTGGATGTGGCCTTGGGCAGCCTGATCTAGTGGGAGGTGTCCCTGCACATCACAGGAGGGCTGCAACTAGGTGATCTTTAATGGTATCTATTGGTATCAGAAGTCATAAATAGCTAAAAAAAAACCAAACAAAAAACCAAAAACCAAACTACAAACAACCAGTTTTATTGTTACAAGTAATAACCTGTTACATGTATTTCATGGAGTGCTAGATGCAATGCCTGCAGTGTTGATAGGAGAGGCACTCGGTGCCAGGTTTGACCCAGGGATGGATGATGTGCCTGGGTAGGGCAGCAGCCGTGACCTGCCGGCACAGGGATCCAGCACCAGGTGGCAGAGCAGTACTGCCAACTGCTTCTCCCAATAGGAATTTCTCACTGTTTTCAGCTTGTTGCCCTACACGGACTAATACTTTGGAATTCTTTCTCTTTCAGAAATTATTTGTCTGTTCCCATGTGTGATTGCAACCTGCAGCACACACAGTAGCAGGGGTAGTTCACAGCCCAGGCCAAACATCACTCGCATCGCAGTCAGGTCCATACATGCTACCCAGCTCTCTTCAGGTGCTCTTTGTTTACCCAGTGCTGTCAATGAGCGAGGTCCACAGAACAGCACAATGTGTCTAGTGCAGAAGACAACCAAGGAGTTAACAGTCAGTACATAATGTCAGATTAGCATAGCACCATGCCAGCAAAGATGGTTCTTTCTGTTACATACTACCTAGAAAAGGACCAGGGGCTAGTGGCCCTTAGCAGGGGGCTAGAACATAAACAGGCAAAAAGAACTTAAGAGATTAAAAAGTAAAGCACTGTTGGAAATATGCATTTATAAGTTTTTACCATATTTACATACCTATGTTTAAGGGCAAATCTGTAACAAACTCTCCTTACAAGAGCAGAGAAAGTGATGCCAGATCGAACTTGAATCAAAGACGGGATGATGGGTCTTCAGTTTGCGAGGTAGGAAAAAGAAGTTGTTGGAAGAGGATTAATGCGCTGGGGCTTCAGCACTTGAGGTCTGTAGGAGTTCAACAGTGAGTGAACAGATTCAATGAAGTGTTTGATCAGTTAAGATAAACTCAAAGCTGAAAACAGTGGAGGTTTGTACAGTGACTTGGATACTGAAACAAAACATGAACAACTGAGTCTTTATTTATCAGGGGACTGGATCATGACCAATAAAACTAGTTAAATCAATTCCTTAGTTATTGTGGTCAGCATAACTTAATTTACTAATGTCTAGGCTAATGGAATCAGTGAAAGAAGAAGTAAAATCTGTAGTGTGTAACAAGGCAACCAAATCAATTGCAAGAAGAGCTAGGACCAGAGAGGGTTGCTGACCATACCCTGATAACCATGAAAGCACGGAGAACGTCACAGGTGGACTGGGTAAGAGTCAATGACCAGCTGAACCAACAAAGGATTGATATAAAGGAAAGGCTTTTCAAGGTGGTTAGATTACACTCCTAGGCAGATGAGGGCCACTGGGTTTTGCAGGCAGCCTACTGCAGCTGACTGGTTTGTTTATGCTGCAGAGCCAGTCCTAAGGTGACAACGTGGGCAGGCACTCAAGGACAAAAAGGAATGTGCCATGAGCAGGTTGCTCAAGGGACACAGGGATAGCACCTAACCTAGAAGACAACAGCCAATCTGACTAAGGTCTCCCAGCAGCATGACAGTCTCCAGGATTTTTGGTGATGCAGATATGCCTGAAAAAATCTGAAGCAAAACAGTACTTCTACACAAGAGATGACTGAGAAAGTTGAGGCTTGCCCAGTGCATGTATATTTAGCCATTCTTGTTCACATTCTCACAGACAGTCAGAGCCACCAAAGAAGAGGAAGGGCTCCCACACACAGTACTCTCTCTCGATAATATTGTCAGTTCATCCTTTCACATACAACATTTCTAGCAGGGCAGTGGAGAAAGGCTGACTACCCATAGTGATTCCAGCCACCACCCAAGTGTCCTCCCAGAACAGTTCCTCCTACTCCACTATACACCATCCTACAGATCATCTTGGGCAGGAGGTCATCCCTCTTAACTGTAGCCTCCAAGTCTGCTCTCCAAATCTAATCTCTTTTTCAAGGACCCTTCTCATAAAATCTTACAACTCTGGGAAATCTTCTGTTTGCTCATCACTGTTCACTCCTGTAAAGGGGGACTCCTGTACCTGCTTACATGATACCAAAAAGGAAATTGAGCCAGAGGCCCACATGGGATACAACAAAACCCAGCTGAGTTGGGCTGTTATGGTCAAGACTGAATAACTTTGATTTGCATGTCTAGCGTGAACAGGGATCTGTGTCACAGCAGCTGGTTGACCAGTGAGGAAGAAGGCTGCTCCCTGGCCCTGCCTGGCCCGTGGCACTTCAGGAGAGAACAGTTTGACAGGAGCGGGGGCTTGTGCCTGCCCTCACCATCAACAGGAGTACTCGGTGGAGACACTGGGAGAGGGCAAGGTGAATACATGGGCTGGAAGGTCCCACGGGGAGAGCAATGGGTGCTGCTGGTTGTTCACCTGGGGACAGAAGGAGACAGTTTTCCCGTGTATCCAGAGGAGAATATGTAGAGTTGGCTGGATCATTTTTTATCCACCTTTTCTAGAAGATGAAAGTTTCTTTATCTGAAAGTCTGTAGTTTGAATTTGCGTTATAATCTAGAGTTATAATCATGTTCTTTCCATGTGGCAGCAGTGTGCATTCTAAGGAAGAAGCATAGGCAGTTGCATTTTTAAGTCAGGTTCCTGCCACAGCAACTGGGATTGGAGTGCATGTTTTGTATGATTTGAGTTTTGTGTATCTTACCTGACACTTCTATTTTTGCAGAAAATATCATTAGGAGCTTGAAAGAACACCTGTATCACCAACAGGTGTCAATTCCCACTATTTCAGCTGTTAACAAGTTCAAGAGTTTTTACCATTTCTTCTCAGCTGTGACCCATCTGCAGAGAACATATGTCATGATGCATTCATATGGACTAACAGCTGAAAGAGAGAAGTTTTTAGTGGTAAGTAGCCTCCAGTTCAGCAAGGCAGACTGCTCTGTCTTCCCCAAGAAGTCCTTGGAATTTATTTGATGAGATTTCCAATGCTGACAGTTATAAGAATCTGCTACTTTTTGCTGGGCCCTTGCCAGATCGCATCTTTTGTTTAGCGTATCTTTGAAGAGGACCTCCCTAAGATTAGCCTTCCAGACCAAAACATCAGGCCGCTGCTTCTAAAGTATTCCTTCTGGACACGTGTTTTATCCCTTATGCAGGCCACATGTATGGCTGGATGTCCATGGATCTGCTCTCCCTTTCTGCATGCTCCACCAAGAGAAACAAGATCTCACAAACCAGCACTCACTAGCTCCAACATGACTGATTTGGTTCCCAGAGTGTTCTAGGTTGTATTATAACTTCGTGCTAGACCTTAGGAAGTGCTGTCTTGAGATAGAAGAAAATTAATTCATACTCCTTTGTTCATAGGATCTCTTCCTGTTTCTTTGGAGCAGTATCTGAATGACCTGAACTTTCTTCCATAAGAAAACAGAAGCACAGATCACGCCATTTCTATTCCAAAGGTAAGGAACTAATGCCAGGTTTATGAAAGGAAAGCCTGAAATAAAATACACCATGTACTCTTGCTGCTGATTTTTCCTGGACCCGTGGAGAGTTTAGTGGAATATAATGTCCACATAGAACTGCTGGATAGTTTATGGTTATCACATTTATGGCCTCATCCTTTTTTTTTTACATCTTTTCCTTCTTCCTGATGATATATGGAAATGTAAAACTGGCTTTGAGTGATTATTTACAGAATAGTGAGTTTCCTTTCCCAGGTATAATTGCTTGCATCATCTTGGCATTAAACTAATATAAATATTAACCTGTGGCCCTACTACATAATACATTAAGCAATGATACTGCAATACTGAGTTTTAGAATAGAGTGTGCAAATCACTTACTGAACAATTAAGTTCTCCCAAGTATTTATAAGGTTTTGGATATTTTTAAGGAAAAGAAAAGCAAGTTCGGATAATAGGAAGCTGTGTCAAAGATAACATCTCCTAGGAGTGGTTTTCTAAATGGTGCCAGATTCTGATAAATATAATAGACAATCTTTTTAAATATGAATATGTCTGTTCTGGCATTAGGTTGTGAAGTTCACATTAAATCATTAAACTTTAGATTAATAGATTATCATGGCAGCATAGAAATGCTATACTTGTAAGAGGGATTAATATATAAATCATAATTGTCTTACTTCACACAGTGATTTGATTTATCTGTAGAAACTAGGATCTTACAGAAATAGTCTCTTAAGATACAACTTGTATTTTTGCTGCTGTTCTAGGTGGAAGTCAACAGTTCAAAATTCTTCAGCTGTAAAATACTCCTTCGCCATGATCTGGACAAGTTCCGTAATAACAGCCATGTACTTACTGGTATATGTACTGTAACACAACTTCTAAAAATGTGAAATCTATACCAAAAATCTTCTTCCTGTATTTTACATGGGTTTGTCCATTATTGGCTAATGCATGACATGTCAAATACCTAGGTAATGTGTTTTCGTGACCAGTAGTATGTGTTACTGAAAGTACATAGAACTGGTTTGCACGATGTATTTATCCATTTGACTCCTTGTTTTGTTCTATTATCTGTCTCATTTGTTATTAGCACTTGCCATTTCAGTGGAAAGAGAGTTCAGATGTTCACCAGCCACCACATTACAAGTATCTGGGAGAGACTGCTCTTTGGGGATGCACTGACCATGTGCCCATTTCCCATTTGCAGCACAAATAGTTAGTTCAAGTTGTTTTGGTAGAAGAGCCTAGAGTCACTCAACAGCAGTGTGTTCCTCTGCTGAGTCACACACCCTTGCCTCGAGCATGGCGAGATTGGCACTCTGCCAGTACAAAGCTTTGCCAAAATTGTGTCCTGCACAAGAGAAGTGGCTGTTCATGAAATGCAGTTGATGAGAACCTGATTATTTTGTGAGGTTTATTTAACTATAGAAGACAGGTTTTTTTCTTTTTGTGCTGTAAGTGGAAAAAGTTCCTGTTTGCTGTTCAACATGATCACACAGTTTCCACATCTCTTTCGCAATCTGTACCATCTTGTAACACCTAAGATAACGCCTACGTTATAATCATTCCTATAGGCCAGTAGATTTTACAGGAGACTGCGCTTGATGTTATATTGCTGTTACCTTATTTAACATATTGCTGTCTTAGTATTTTCCCCATAAACTGAATTGTTTCTTTTCTTAGGCAAGAAAAGGCTCCCCTTGTCATTTATTACCCATGATAATGTGTCATTCTAAAACTGTTGCTAAAGGAAACAATTGAGACCACTCTTCTGTGGGTTGTAGCTTGCTTCCCAGTGACCCCTGAAGAGACAGCTCCCTGCGTGTCATATCTCAGCAAAACTGGGGTCAAAAGGACCTATTAGATCATCGAATTTTGCCTGATGCATATCAAAGGTATTTAATTTTCACCCAGGAATGTCTCACTTGTTATATATTAAGTTTTCTGGTGATAAGACTACACTATTGTCTGGCACATACCAACACTGACCCCTCCCTCTGCCTCCAGCACAAATACTATTTCTCGCTCTCACCAGGCACAAATCTGGAGGTCAAAGACTGTACGGCTGCATGCACGCTGCAAAATAAAGCAGGGCCAACTACATACTGCAACATAAAGCAGCATCAAAGTGGAACAGATTAATATTCACACTACATAGTGTTTGGATTTGCACCTCTCCTGAACATTACAGTTTCTGGGCTCCTAAGACACAACTCTAAGTTCAAAGTGTCTGAAATAATATAAGAGCTGTGTTGTAACCTATCAGGGGTGTAGTTTGATAACATGACGCGACCTGGGTGTATCGCATGCTTTCAGGAGTCACCTGAGGGTGCAAAGTCTGCTGGGATAACTTTGGAGGACTGTGTGAGGTAAGAAGCCAAACCTGACACAGTTTTGTCCATAGTAATTATTGGGAATGGTCCTTAGGGCCTGCTCTCTCCCAGACTGGGCCCAGTTGTTGTCTCCTAGTGGGCTAACTGGGACAGAACAAAACCATGCCACATATTGGTAGTCACCACAGTGCTTTAGGTTGCTTCCTCTCCCTTAGAGGAGCATACTCATAGCTTGTAACTCTGTGAAGGAGCAGGACTAATTTGGAGAGAAGGTGATCACAGCTCAGACAAAGAACCAGTACATAAATGGGACAGAGTTCCAAATTCAGTAAGAAGATTGGAGTGATTTTTTCACCCTAGATTTACAGACACATGAAGAAGTTGCATGCCTTCTGGAAAACACATATGCAAGCTTTTTTTGTTGACTAAAGATGGGTTTTCTTCCAATACTAAGTTTTTTGAATAAATGAAAAATGGGTAATGATGGAATAATTCTGCCTTTTTTCCTTAGAAGCACCAACACCGTAGGAAGGACTATCCTACTTAAATATCAAAGGAGATTCCTTGAACCAGTAACAAACTTCTAGATGAAGAACCACCTGGATGTAGATTACTCTGGGATACCAGAAAAAGATTATTTCAGTTAAGTTATAGTGACGTGAAAACTGAAGGAACACAGTCATTGATCAAGGAAAAACAGAGGCAACATTTTGTTTGTTTCTGTTTCCTCATGCTTTTTTTCACTGTGACTTTGCCACAGTCATTAAAACTACTTGACTTTTATAAATAATCCTTTTTTAATATGTATAGTATTAGAATCATAGAGTAGTTGAGTTTGAAAAGGACCTCTGAATGTCCTTTTTTCCAACCTCCTTGCTCAAGCAGGGCCATCTAGAGCCCGCTGCCCAGGACCATGCCTATATCATATCTAGGCATCATAACAGTATCAAAAATACTTCCTGCTAATACTCATACATGACTTTCATTTATAATTTCATCATTGGCTCTTTGGAAAAGCAAACTTGTCCTTTTCATTGTTCCTAGCCAAGCTCTTTGAGTAAGACTAATAACTCCAACGGTGCTGATCTCATGAGTCTGTGTGCTCCTTGACTCCAGGTTAGGGACCTCAAACAGAATATTTAATTATTTGTGGAGTATTGATTGATTTTTAAAATTATGTTCATAAAAATATTTCCAATTCTTTTGTGTAGGAAAACAATTTTGGAAATATGGACTAGGTCTATCACGCTTTACATCAGTCTTCCTGGATCTGCCAGTTCCTTGAAAAAAACTTTTAACAAACCAGGAACTGACTTTTCAGATTCTTAGTAGTACAGTCTACCACATTGTTAGTTCTCTCTTTTCTGATAATTTTTGAAGACCTACTTTGCCAGTGTGTCCTAAATTTCGCAGTTCATATTCAGCTCCAGTTTGATTCATGGCAGCCACTCAACAAACAATAGCTCTAACCAAACAAAACTGTGAACTAGCAGTAAAGTCAATACAATTTAATCTTTGAGTAACTAACTGGGATGCTGCCTGTGACCACAGTCAGTCATTAAAAAGGAGGAGAGTCTTCCTTATGAAAGCCATGCTATTGTATATAACAACCCCCCGGCTTTCTTGTACTCAAGGGTTCTGCTGTAGATTTCAATCCAGTTTGCGGTGTCTTTATACTGTGAAATATTTCACCATGGGCCATGAATATTCAACATGAGAAAGGAGATAAATATAAGAATCCTTTCCCAACAGTATCAGAGCTTTGACCTCCCTTCTGCATGCAACCTGACAAACAATCAGGGCAGTTTGCTTATTCCTCATGCCTCACTCCCTCCAGAAGGGATCAGCCTGTCCTCTATGCTAGTCTTGTAGTTTAACGCATTTTTAAATAGCTGCTTGGAGTCCCATAATCACTACTATGAACACACCTCGTACAGTCTGTAATAAAAATAGTTTTCTATATAAGAACAAGAAATAATACCAAAAAGTGCTTCTTCAGAGCAAATCAGACTGGTTTGGTTTTCACCTGTCTTGAAGACATAACAGCTGAGTACAACTTTGAATTTTTACCCATGAACAAGCAGCAACAGAAACCTCAATTGAGGCAAATTATGTCACCTTTGAGCAAATGTGGCACAGCAAGATTAAGACAAGTATTGAGGTGAAATAATGTGGTGGCAATGCCAAGCAATGTTATAGGTTAAAAAGGGTCATTAATTTTGCAACAGAGATGCCCTTTACAAGTAGGTTATAAGAGTACTTGTTAACCTTAATCCATCCCAATTCCAGTACCATGACCCTCAACTCCAAGGGTTTCATAATAGTAATGAACTGTTAAATAAAACTGTTAGAGAAAGAACTACAATTTTAAAAACTTTGATTTTTATTGGTTAAACATAATTATTACTCTTGTACATTTTTTAGTATATCAATGTGCCGTAACATTTTTCCTTATTGCCATGATCAGCCTATGACTGTACCTGGGAAGCTACATGACAAGACAAAATTGCTTGTGCAATTCAATGACCTCACTTCCACTAAATTCTGCTGGGATCTTCTCCTAGATACAACTAGGTGATACCTACTCCACTTCATGTTTTCCTTTATAAAGAAAAACCAGCACAAATTTTGAACCTTTTCAGGTAGAAGTGAAAACAACATCAGGATTTTGAAGTTCTGTACCAAAACTTAAGCCAGGAAGCCCAACAGCATCTTTGGAGATTACGTACAGCTGCATCTACCATTTGTCTATACATTAATAATACTTCATTGTTCCTCCAATTTGTTAGAATGGAGAGTATTAGCACATTGCCTTTTTATCATGTAAACTTCACCCTCTGCAACTCACTGAACCCACATCTGTGCCCTTACTTGGAGCTAATATGTGGGATTGCATCGGAAAACTGATGAGTTGCAGAGATTCTCTGTGTTTTCCCAGCACAGGTTCTTCACCAAAGCATCTGGATGCAGATGGCCCTTTACTTCTGGCTGAGACTGAAAAAACTGATGCCTCTGAACCCAAAGAAATATCCTCTCTGGACAGAGGAGTATTCTTTTATGTTTGGACGGATTTTTTAGTACAAGCACTTGAAATGATGCTTTCCTCCAGAAAAACACCTATAAAGTCAGGGAAAGAATCTTCTGAAAATTATCTTCTTTCTTTCAATATGAGCTGGTAAACTCTTTAGTGAGGGAGAGGAAGTGTTTCTGGAAGATCATAGAGAATGCCATGTGTCTGCAGAAACAAGCCTGTACTTTGGAAGCACTTGAAAATGCATAAATGTGTGCACTTTAACAATAGCTAAACAGCTGTAAAACTCAATTGATAATTTGTATCAAATTAATTGTTTAGATCATAATTTTGTTATGTTTTCATCCTTGTTAATACCAAACTGAGTTTTAAAGGTTCCACTTAACGGAGTTTAATAAAGACGAAGAAGCAGATAAAGAAAACTCCCAACTCTCAGTTCATTGCGTTCCTTTCCCACTACTTTTCAAACTTAGTAGAAAGATTTTATTTTAGCTGAAATGTAAGAAGAGATGCAGAACAATGTCAGTAACAATATGTCCAGTGGTTTCAAGAGGCCCAGGGTTCATAAGAAGCAATTGGAATTTCATTCATTTGTATGTCATTATCTATTGCAAATCATGGAATCACAAACCTAAGATCCGGTTGCTTTAGATGCTATTCAAATGCAAAAGATGAATTTCTGTCTTCCTTTCTCCATAACTGCCTTCTATAACTACATGTAAGATACAAAATGTACTAAAAAGAGAACTCAATGTTACATGACTTAGGTATGTAAGTGGCCTCATGTTTACACCCAGGTAAATTCTTTGTTATTAGGAAACTTACATTTAACAAATCACAGAAGTGCATTCAAGGTAAATACTGGGGTCTGGTTCCTGTTGTTTCGGGACCTGTATGTAACAGAAGAAAAATGCTGTACTTTCATTTCAACACAGACCTGCATGGAGCAGTGCAGTGCCAAATGTGAATGAGAGAGCTGCCTCAGGCACGAAAAGGAGAGAGACCGTGTTGGCTCAGTGCTCCTCTAGGGTGGAGAAGCAGGCGGGCAAGGTGTGCTTTGTGCTGTACAGAAATACCCAGAGACACATGAGTGTGGCACAGAGCATGCACGGTTTTTGACCAACCATGTTCTCTCTCATGGAAGCAAAGCTGTGTTAGGATACTCCATAGGCTTTTGACCTGTTCTAAAAGGTAAATTTGAAATTTAATAAGGGTCAAAAGCCTTCTTGCCTAGAAAATTGTTCGAATTCATTTACAGCAGATATAAGGCCAAATTCAGCCTTTGAACTGCTGTACCCTGTGATAAGAGCACTGCCTTGCAGAGCTGAGTCTTAGGGCACATCACTTTGAAAACAGTAAGGAAGCTCTGCTATGCATTATTTGATGTGAGGGTAGATTTAATCTTTACTAATGGTTCAATAGGGGGTTCACTAGAGGAATGTACATTGAATTAATATATTCCTAGCTTCACTATCCATGCTTCCTGGCCAGCAGCACTCAAGTTTGATTAAATCGGACCTGCTGAGTCTGTGGAAATTGCCACTTCAATGTGGTCTCTGTCATAACAGCTATTTGGTACAGTTAGAGAGAAAATATTCCTCATCTCCTTGACAGATGATAAGGACAGCCCTATACTAACATGTTAATATGTTAACATTTGTCCTGTTTTAATCTTTCCTCTAATATTTAAAGTGAAGTTTTTGTCTAATGCAAACTAGAACCTAGGGAAGCATGCAAACTTCAATAAAATGTGAACTCTCAGAAATTTCTTGTTGCGCAGCCCCATTTGAGCAATACAGAATTGCGTTTTGTGTTCACATTAAAAAAAAAATCTAATTTTATGCTTTCTTTTAGTCTCTCTTTTTAAAATTCTGCATTCATCTCTTTCATTTAAAATATTTGCTCTTATAGGATGGCTTGTAGTAGACCTTAACTTTGACGTATGCCAATCAGCTGCTAAGAAAACTTAACTCAGTCCACATTAAAAGAATGTCACTGATTTATCTTGCTTGCAATTCTTTCCAGAATTTTCTTGAATTTTTGAGGTATTCTGATGTTAAAAAAAGAAGAGAATCCATACTGAAGCTCAAGATTATAGAAATTTCATTAGATGATTGATAGATGTATCAGATCTCTAAGGAGTATGCATATATTTCATAAATCTGAGCCAGCAAACAGACAAAATATGATTTAGGCAGGAAGTCACTTGCCACCTCTGCTTCTTACTAAAAATGAGAAAAACAATCCCACAATTTTTGTTAAATTTCACTACGCAATGTCTATTTTGATGTTTTAAAAAAGACAAGTAAATGAACCAAGAGAGAAACTATTCCAAAACAGCACTACTCACTAATATGCTTTGCATAAACTCTCCTGTTTCTTGTCCTTCTCATCTTTCCTTACTCTTCTCCCTATTTCCTTTCTGAAAGGCAGTTTGCACTTCCTGCCTTATAGTTTATCTTTTGAAGAAACGTCTAGGAATAGCTATATATTGTTAACAATTCAGGAAGTATTACCTAGTTAACAAATGTTTGGAAGAAAAGGAAGAGAAATAAAATGAAATCTGCTTGCAGGTAGGATTAGGATTCATAGGTCAAAGCTCATCAGAGGGTCTTGACATAATCATGCACAGAGGAGAGAGGTTCAGAATTGCACAAGGTAGAAAAAGGTTTTTCCCTGGTAGTTGTTTCCTGAAACTAATATGTAGTCTTTACAATAATCCTAGGGAAAAGGGAACGGTTAATTTTTGTTTCTTTGATATTTGTATTTGCTCTTTGTGTCATTTGTTCTGCATAAGAGGAAGGAAGCTGAAGGTATGGGTGGTGGGAATGCCCCACAGAAAGCAGTGGAGATGGGTGTAGACCTGAGACACGCTCTGTCTGTTCACCGCAGGTCTGTTACTCCTCTGTTAGCTAAAAAAACCCACTATCATATTTATCCTAAAATATGGTATATTTTAACTTTCTAGATTACTTCTTCTGCTTAGTAGGATTCACCAGGAACACTCTGATAATTTGTATTTAAATTGAATATTTCTGAAAAGATGCTCATTTGGACTAAACTTTCTTTGAGAACCAAGAGAAAGTGATGATGGTAACTCTTTCTGCTTTGTTCCCAGAAGACATAGTGCTGCACAGTGACTGGAGCAATCTCTAAGCTACAAGAAACCACTAAATAGGTTTTTTGTTAGTATAAGAAAGGCAGGAGATAAGAAAGTATATTCATAGAGTTTAATTTCAGAGAAATCTGTGGCTAAGGCTTGTACCAAATTCTAATCTCTTAACCTGGACTTTCTTCCAACAACATTGTAGTAAAACATTCTTGACATTATCACTACAAGGAATAGACTCAGCAGGTGAAATAGAGAATGAGGAATATTATTATTTCTGCAGCTAAACTTCAACATCTTGATCCTATTCTGTTCAACATCAGGCATGCACCTACAAGCCCTTTGCTGACTGCAGTGTTTCTGAAAGTGCGTGTTAAAGGTACATAGAGAGCAAAATGCAGTGCTCCTTTATTTCTAAATGATTTATTTGGTAGTTTACTGCTACATACCTTCAGGAACACACTCTCCTTATTTGAACATTGAAACCTATTAAAAACTTAACAAGTAGCAATGTGAGAGGTTTCCTATTTACAGTGTGGCTTCTGCCCTGGGAACTATGACCAACTCCTGTCATTTACAAGGAGTTATTCTCCAGCTAAGCAGCAAATAGTTTTACATATATTCCTTTAAGGTGGACTGCACAAATCTACATCAATTTCTATTCATTGCACAGTGTTTAAGTATTGCATTTCTGAATCTGTTTTCAAAAGACTGTGATCTGAGTTGATGACAGCTCTTACCCAAGAATCCATGGGTCTGAAAACAGTAAAAAGTGAAAGAAATGGTTGCTCCAGTTTATGGTAGCTCTTGATAAAATCTGTGGCCCATTCTGCTAGCTGAGAACTGACTGCACTAGCAAAGCCTTTTTACATTGCCTTGCTCAGAAGTTGAAGTTGGGGAAAAAAATAACAGGAGCTCTCTGGAAGGAGATTCCCACCCTGAAGATAGAATATAGAACCAGGCAAAGACTATCAGAGATTACCTCTGTGTTGGCCCTTAAAGAAATCTACTGTTGCCACTTAATTTACAGTAGTATCGGTTTACATTTGTATTTTCCCCCTCTCCCTGAGCTTTCCTTCAGTTACAAATCCCACAATAATATTTTTGAGGGATGCTGCCTCAGTCATAGTGGGTCAGTACTTCTGCTGCAGGAAAAAAAAGACTTAACAACTGCGCTGTGATAAGCAGAGTACCCGAATTGTCAGGAATTAGTATAAATCAGAACATAAATTATTTTTCCCCTCAGAAGAGGTTTTGGAGCAATAGAATATTATCAGGATCTGAACAAAGAAACTAGATATTGGAAGAAAAAATCATACATCTTACACAGGCAGATATTGTCAGGAGAGAGAAATAACAAAGAGGGCTGAATGCTCAGCCAGAAAAAAGTTCAGCGAAGTAACTAAGCTGTGCTTACAGTACTAGATAATCTCCTCTGGGTTCCCTTCCTCATTAAAGGGTGAATCAGATGGTCTTCTGAGGTTCTTTCCAATCTGGTTTGTTCTATCATTCCCAAAAATGACCTTTTTAAACAAAAACTCCCAGTCTTGAATAATTTCACTTTAAAATAGGTTTGAAAGTTCCTATGAAATATGACTGAATAATATATATTCACAGCTATTTTTATTTTCAGATTTGTCACTCATGAAATGTAACATGCTAAAAAGAATAGGGATTCATAAGGCATTGTAAATTAAGATATATTAAGACCACTAATACAAGGTCAAGGCTGGTGGGAGACTGTCTCCCTGTATTGCAGAATTATAGACGTGTATGAGATTTACTGTTAAAGACTATACCATAGCACACACTCAAAAAATTCCCCAGCAATTTAAATGTTACATTCAATATTAACTCCAGAGTCTGAGTAGTTAAGTGTTTTACTGTGCAAGGATAAGGTATAGATGAAGTGAGGGAGAGGGCGATCGTTCCTTACTCTTGCACATCAATGGCTCTTCCAGATCCTCACCTTTATCATCCAGTAATGGGAAAAGAGACAGAATGGGTTCCCTTGGGAACCATGCCCTTCCACACACATTGAATATTAAAGTGAGTGAGAACACCGCTATCACTCTGAGTTCAGACAAGCAAGTAGCCCAGCAAGCCCATAGCAATGGTTTTAGGAAACAGCAGATATTCACAGTCTCATAACCTCATTAAATTGTGATTACACGTTCTTAGCCAGATCTGATAATTATTTGCAGTTATCCACAACACACTTACCAATAATTAAGAACCTATACATTTCTAGGAAACATTTCCTTTTGTCTTTAAAAATGCCGAGTCTGACTAACTCAGTCCAAGTTTTAGTTGGAAGTGAATACCACGCCCAATGTGCTTAAAAAGTTCCCTAATTTCCAACGAGTGATACTTCCAGATAAAGCAAATTAAATCATCACGTCTCAGTTGTGGCTGTGAAGTACAAAAAAATAGACAACCTGGACCATATGGACAAGAAAACTCCATATATAAGAAGGAAGCTGAAATGGAAGGACAACCATGATTTACTCGGTGATGGAAGTAACCTGCATAGCCTGAAGACAGAAGTGAGTGGAACCTAGGCAATGTTTCCTAGCATCATTTTCCACAGTTTTCTTCCTCCTCCTCTGCCCTTAAGGGATGCCCTGTGAGAAGGAATGGTACTCTGAAGATCTTTCCCTGGAGTAGAAAATAGTAATTCAGGAAATTAAGTAGAGACACCCCTTTCTGAAACAAAAACAAAGGAAGAAATTAGTATATGGTCACTGACAACACTAAAGGAAAGTAAAATTGGCTCACAATAGCCTGAGGAAGAATGTCAAGGATTTCTCTAGAAGCCCTGGTTTGTACAGATACTAAGGCTTCAAGCCTTCAAGTGAACCTCCAAAGCTATCATTTTCAAATGAACCAGGAGAAATCCAATATACACAAACCAGAGGAGCAATATTTGAAAGGATCCCAGATGTGGATTCAGAATCTCTGTTGTTTATTCAGTGAAATTTAAGAGTTCAGGATGTGCTGTTATAGTGCTAGGTGACTTTTCTCAAGAGAAAGCTATTGGGGTGGTCTTCAATGAAGACTAGAGGTTTATTCTGGTCCGTACTTCCAATTTGAGCACTAAGTAATTTCTTCATCTGAGGGTCATATTTCCACCTTTGATTTTCACTTTGCTTTTTTTTAATATATTGCATTTTGCTTTTACTTCTTTGAAACACTCTGATTTTGAGTTCAGACCTAAATATGTTTTCTCAATGGAACCACTTTAGGCCAATCTGGCAGGAGAAGTCAGGATTGAGCAAGTGCTCATAGGCTTAAAAGCTCTTTCTATTTAGGTCTTTGTATAGCATGGCATGACAGTGAGTATCAGTATTGTGGACTTCACAATTTCTAAGCCGCAGTTTCCTCATCTCTAAACAAAGGTTGATGATACAGGTAAAATTATTCATGTCCTTAAATGATGCGTAAATCAAGTGTCTAATACATGTTACCTCTCAACTTGGAAATTTCTTGAATTTAAAATGTGTTAAAACCCACCACAGACCCTGCACCAAGCCTGGGGCAATAACAAGCAGAATTACAGGATGGGCAGTGAATGGGTTCAAAGTAGCCCTGAAGAGAAGGACTTGGATGTATTGGTAGATGAGAAGCTCAACATGAGCTGGCAATATGCACTAGCAGCCCAGAAAGTCAATCATATTCTGGCCTCCATCAAAAAAAGTGTGACCAGTGGGGTGAGGGAGGTGGTTCTCCACCTCCACTCCACTCTTATGAGACCTCATCTGGAGTCTGTTTCAATCCAAACTATTCTATGATTCTATGATTCATTTCTATCAGAGGGAAAAGTCTCTCCTCAATTTTGCTTTGTTATACACAAAATCAAAACATTTCATATCTGGCTGAAAACCACAGTGTTAGGATATAAGTGAGACACCAGGGACCTCAGCTGCTGTGCAGTATGGAGTAGAAATGAGTATTTGCATATCATCACAGATTGGGGATGGTGACAGAAGAGATTGAACCTCTGAAGGAGAACATGCTGCCTATGGGCAGAACAAGATTCCCAAAGGGCCAAAGAGGAAGGAAAGGGGAGACAGGTAATTAAGAACCAAGCAAGAAACATAATAGAGCTGGAAGTCTCATGATGAGTAGAGGACATTGAGTGGCCATGAGAGCTATCACCACAGTTTCTTGTTTGTCATAGAATCATTCAGGATGGAAAAGACCCTTAAGATCATTAGGGTTAGGGACAACTGGGTGACACCGTAACAAAGGTCAAGATTTCAGTGGATAAAGGCTTTTCCTGAGCATGTGTAGTCTGTTAGTGGGAAATAAGGAGAAGAGTATATGAATGTAGTGCTAAATGTAGCTGGTCTAAAAGAGAGAAGACAAAAACCACCAACAGCAGGAAAGAAGAGGTAATGACAAAAAACCATCTAATTAAGGAAGCTATATAATTATGAGAGCATAAACCAGAAATAGGTTAATATTAGGGTGGGAACAGATCTTGACTTTCTGTGAACTGCTCCAGCTCATCAGCTATGTAGTCAAAATAATCTCTAACATGAGAACAATCCAGAATTATTATCCAACTCCAACATTCAGATCATTTCTAAACCCTTATCACTGGCCACATTTCCAGACTGTACCAATAATTGTCTTTATCTGCAGCGCAGCCAAGATACAAAACAAAGGAGAAACAAAACATTACCAAAGGTCATGGAATCCATGTTATGTTTTTAATTTGGCACAGAGATCTCAAACACAGTAAAATCTATATCAACTCTAACTTTCAGTTCAATTCTGCATAAACCTAATCATGCTGAAGCCCATTAACAGAGAATTATAGTTTTTAGGTTTGCCTGATGTACACATATTTCCATCTTTTTGATAAGTAAATTATGTAGACAATAATTTAAATACCAACTTACATCCTGATCCTTCAACTCCAGCATTTTAAAGAGTTTTCTAGTTTAATCCTATCAAAGAATCAATTATGTCTAGGAAGATCTTGTGAACTGTTTTTTGTGTGGAACTAACTACTCTAACTGCAAACTTAACCATGGCTATAGAGCTCCTAAGAAAGAGTTATCAGGTTTTCCCTTGGCTTCAGCAAACTTCAAGATGTAAGGAAAATATGACTGGCAGACCACTTGTTTTAGGTATATCATGTATGACAGAAATTAAAAAAAAAAAAAAAAGACAAAGTATGATGAGGAAGTAATTTTGGGAAGAATGAAATCTGAGGTCAGGCAACAAATTAACCACGTCTTCAAGCTTTGGGAAGTGCTTATTGGATGAGCTTTTCATTTGTACTACTTAAAGGCCCAGTCCTTCAAAGTCCACTGGAGAATGATGAATAGCCTGAAATATTCTGTGGCTGTTAATGTGTTTTCCTCAAGAAAAGTTCTTTTAGATTTAATCCAAAAGATTTAGGATTTGTATATGTGTATTCCTCATGCTGACTACAGATTTAGACTGGAGCTACAGTGGGCAATTGTCAGTATGACAACGCCTTCAATAGTTTTATTTGTTTGATTTCTTTTGTGGTCTTCATATTCAGTAAAATCCCTAAAATAAATTGAAGCATGCCAATTAGAAAGTGCTTTTCGTAGTACAATTTATTTCATTAGCAGAATTGGTATAATTACTGTTGTCAAAACCTATACCTATTAAAAATTTTTTGTCATACAATCATGAAATAATTTCAGTGGTAGGAAGGAACTTCTGGACATCACCTTGGCCACTTTCCTGGATAAATGGTGTGTGGCTACCTTCAATGTTAAATCAGGTTACTCAGAAGGCAATGCTTCTCCAAGTACCTCTTCCAATGCTTTACCAACTATTCTGAATATTATCTTTTCACATATACAACCAGATTTTCTCCTTCTGCACCCCACGATCATTACCTCTGATGAGAGTCTATCTTTGTCTTTTCTTGGCCTCCCTCTACCTCAGAAAGTGGAAGATAGCAATTAAATTCACCCCTAAGCCTCCTCTTCTCCAGACTGAGGAAGCCTGGAGCTCCCACAACCTCTGTTGGGTGCTCCAAGATCCTAGGCAGCTTCATAACCCTCAGCTGAGATTCAACCCATCTGCACATCTCTCTCTTGTCCCAGGGGGCTCAGTGCTTGACAGGGTATTGCAGAGGCAGCATCACAAATGCCAAGTCATCATCCATTATCAATTCCACTGACTTACAGCCCAGTATGCTATTAGTCTTTCTCCTGTAAGCACATCTTAAGGCCAACACTTACTCATATAGAAATCTCTTGGCATACTAAGGGATTGAACTAACAAATTATTGACATGATCTCAGAGCTATAATTTTTCTTTGAGAATCTAATTTGGGCTTTTCTCCAGGTTGCATGAGTTTTAAGATCTCAGAGTAGCTACCCTACTGCAAAATAATGCTTAAATGTAAGAGGTAAGCATTTTGAAAGAATTCAGGATTAGCTTGCCATGTTTCTACAGAAACCATCAACTGTTTTTTTTATTGCTCATTTTTGCCTAATTTTAATTTGTTTGAAATCTGAGAAATTCTGCAAATAGTGAATAAACAGCATTTTTTTTTGTATTGGCTTTGCTTTAAATTGAATATAATTCATGCTATATTTTTAATTTTTTTTAAAGAATCTAGCAGAATGCTTAGAGACATTAGTGCATTTTCCCCTACAGTCAGTAGGTATGATGCCTCCTCTCAGAGTAGGGCTACGAGTTCCTCCCCTTCCAGGAACACTTCAGCAGAGGGAATGCAGCTGAACTGCTTTGCTTAATTAGTCAGTTTATCTGAATTAGGGATGGAGTAACACTCCGAGGACAAATAGTATAAAAGAGGGCTGGCAGTACTGAAGAAGGAAAAACTGAAGACATGAGAAGAATATGTAACAGAATTAAGAATATAGTAAGTAAAAGTTTATATCTGATAACATAGGTGCTTCTTTCCTCCTATATATTTATGTAGTTCCTTTCAAGCTGAGATGTTAAGTCGGGGTGTACTGTTAGGAGAAGAGTGCAGGGGGAGATGGGTGGTTGTTTTGTGCCATTTTCAATTGCATACAAATGCAGCCTGCTGGCATAGGCATAGGGGTCTGTTTGAAGACTATACGACCAGATGACATGCTGACTGATACTGTCTCTTATAATCACTTGGATGTCTCCACACATTTTTTTTACCTTGTATCTCAGGTGAGGGTTTAACATATGGAGTGTGCATATTTTTCTAAAAATGTATCTGCTACAATTGTCTTGGCTTACATCAGATTTCAGGTCTTTCTTCTGTTTGTATGTCCACCTTCATATCTGTTCAATCTAGTAATGAGATTGCTTCTCAATCAAAAAAAGAAACATCTGTAAGTGATGGTAAACTCCATTTAAAGTTTCCTTTGTAACAGACCTTAAAACTATGAAATGTTTATGTTCCTTGACCTATATGCAGCACTTGCAAAGCTTTCAGGAAGGGTCTTTTCATTTGGATAAATTTCTAGTTGCTACTGCTGCTGAATAACATACACCGTAGTTGTTTCCGTTAGCAATAAGAACCCCAGAAGTCCCACCCTTTGCAACAGATTAACTGCAATTTATTCTTCAATAGAACTTAGCATGTACTATAAAATCCCATAGGGATACTTTTTTTATTCCACAAAATCCTAGTTCATCACAGCATGCATTATGGAGCATATTAATTAACATAATCCAGTTTAGTAATGCTACCTCTCATGTTAATATGTGCTTAGTAGGATCAGAGATGGGTGTTAGAATATGAAGCTCTCACATGAGACTAAAATCTGTTTTAGGTGCAGAGAATCTTTGTAAGAAGTGGAATGAAGCAACAATCAACACAAATACTGGTAGAAAACAGCAGAAACATGTTACATAAATGTTGCCTTATGAAATAATAAATATAGGTTGTGCTAGCAATTAAGTATTTATGCAGAGTTGACATAGTTCTTAAGAAGGAAAACAAGTTACAGGAGAGGTAAAAGTAGAAATATTATGTACTGAAACTGTTTGTTTTTTTACTTCCAGGATTTATATTTCTGTGTATGAATACAAAATCACCTTGTATGTATATAGGTTTGGGTTGTCTTTTTTCTGGGACTGTGCTCATATAAAGCATTTTATAAATTAATCTGCATTGTAAACTGTACTCCTTGTTCTGGTTCAGCATAAGTTTAGATAAATATAAGCAAGATTCTCTGTGGAAAATAAAGCTATATGGCTGGACTCTGAGTGTGTGTGTGTATACATATACTCACCCTTGAGTGAGTAATGAAGCACACGATTTTTTTTTTTTCCCCCATTATTTCAATTATTTTCTTCAGCAATTTTGACAAACTTGTAGTTTCTGGGTTAAGTTCTCATGCAGTTCCACAGAGAAACCGTTCTGATACAGGAGACGTCATGACAATCAACAGGCTGTCTCGTGAGGTCAGAGATTAATCATTGGGTTGAATATTTCTGATTGTTTTTAGCTATGGCCTGTATCCTTCTGTGATGTATCTAAACTCTGACTTGACCAATGGGGCATTAATAGCCTTTGATATTTACCCTGCTAGCTCAATATTTTCAGTATTGAGTCTTGTTAAAGTACACGAGCTCACAGGAAAACCCTTTAGGAGTTATTTTAGTACAATCTATGCTCAGCTTATCTTTTCCTCTCTGCAGCTACTTCTACACTGACTTCAGGAGCTTAGTGCTGAGGCTCCTATGCTGGTTCAGTGAGCCGGTATAAGCCCCAACCCCAATGTGATAGGTGAAATCTTGGAGTCTGGTTCTGCACTGTGCCCTTCACTGCATGCAGCTCTGTGGTCACTGGGCTGATGTGCCTAACACTGCCTCTTGCATCTGAGCCAGCTTGGAACCTCTCCACTCTAAACTCCTGTCAATTCAGCTCCAAACTGGAGTAACAATGACTTAATGACTGCAGATTAACAGAATTATAAGGGGTATTATTTGGCATATTAGGTTTAGTTCAACAGAGGATTTAGATGGAATTGGGACATTCAACACTGAGCTTATAAAAGCCCAGCCAACTCAATTGTGTGAAGCTGATGGCCCTAAGCACAATAGGTAACTCTAGGTTTCTGCTGTACTGTAGTAGCCATAGTGCTCAGTTTGGGCTAAAGTGGGAGAAATAGTCTCCACTAGGAATCTCCTCTGAGCAGATATACTTACTGCACACTCTAAAGCAGGAACTTGGACAAGAACTGACAAAAAGAGGCAGCAGTGGACATGCAGCTTAAGGACAGCTTAAATACCTGCTTCTCTCCAGCAACTTTCAAAGGCTTGCTCACACCAAGTCACAGGCTGGTGACTGCTCTTGAATAGCTGAAAGGAGTAGGATTGTGTCATTCCACAAAAGATTACACCAATGACACTGTCTTGTGCCTGTTAGGTAAGAATGTACGTCAGGCTGTGAACCTGGTTCTGTACTAGAATGCCATACTCACTCATGCCACAGCCTCAAGCTTTCCTTTAGCTACGCTCTTTTCTCTAGTGAACTTCATCTTCATTAAGTGGTATGTAGTGCACAGCTATCAGGACAGATTGGAGCAGTGCCTTTCCAAGTGTCCCACAGCCTAAGCCTGATCTATACAGAAACTAGAGGAAAGGGACCAATTTTACTTACGCTGAGGAACAGACTAAATAACAGTTTCCCACTTCCTAGGCTGTCGTGGTTGGTGGTAGTGGTATTGCTAGAATCATGTGCCCTGGGTTTTTAGGGGAAAACAAACAGGCAGTAGGTATTAATCTCTTCCCACAAAGAAAGCAGTAAGAACAACATGATAATAAGAGAAACTTGGCGGCACACTCTGTGACTCACTGTCCATGGTACATGCATTTCTTTGAAGCATTTGCATAGTCCTGAGACAAACTCCTCAGCAAGCTCTTCATGGTTCAGTGACAGTCTTGAAAACTAGCATAACTGCTCAGCCCTCAATGAAAAACCTCATCCTTTAGTGTGATGGTCAGGAGGTTCTAGCAGGATGATGTACAAGTATTATCACAGGACTAACTGGGACTAAATCATATTTTTGTTTGTTGTACTTATTTTGTTCCTCCAAAACGCTGTGAACTCTCTACCAAGAAGCTATATCGAGGACAGTGAAGTAGAATGCCAGTCCCGGGGCTTGTAGTCACTACAGTGTAAATATTTAATACCAGTGATAATGGCTGTATCACCCATAACTTACTGGCACTGCTTTTATGGTCTTCTGGATCCAATCCAAAATATCTGGCAGATGTTAGAGGAAGCACACTTAGAACCTTGAGTGAGGCACTAACACAAATACACTATTGTGTTTTCCCTGTGCCTGCCTATTCAAGCAGTGTGTGGTCACTTTGGCTGGATAGTGCTGAGTCTGTGGAAGCTGCTAATCTCTGATGGTTGTGAGCTCAAGTCTGAGTTACAGGAAAGTTCAGGCAGGGAGAGATACTGATTTGAAGAGAATTCTGAGAGAACCAGTTAGATTGTGGAGTCAACTTCAAAATCATTAGCATCCATGCAACGGGAGCTGTGAAATGCAGGATTTCTTGGATGTGCTTATTCTTTAAGTACTCATCTTGTATCTTCCTCAGAACTCTCTAAGGTATGATCAAACTAAAAAATAGCTAGTATGGAATACTAGTTCTGTGTTAGTTTTTTTAATGCCTTATATAGAAAATGGGGGGTTTTTTCTTAGCTCAAAGACCTCCTAAGGTAGGTGCTATTGTGTTTTTAAGGCTTTAGTTGCATTGAAACAGATTGCTTTGTCTCATTAATTTTCCTGTCAATCAAATAAATGCATGTTTTGTCTAAAGACTTACTATGCTGATCTTTGTTCTTTCATCTTTATTCTAGTACATTTAATCTGTTGGTTTAATATTAAGCAATTAGCTTACCTGCTATACACTTCACCTGACAGCTGACTTTGTTCCTTATGTTCCTTTCAGTTCCCTCTCTCCTGAGAAACTTAAAGCTAGGTACTTATCAACCGAGCGCAAGCAGCAAATGTGCAGGACTTGAAGAGTTCTCCTTATAAATGAAGAGGTATGTTTTAGGATGCTTTTGGTTGCTCTATTGAAAAGAGAGAGAGTGAGACCTTAGCAGCTTCTAGCCAATTGGGACAGCAGGCACATCTCCCCCCACCTCCATCAGCCTGCGTTGTCTGAGCCCAGCTTGCAAACGCAGCGGTTGACTGTTTTTCCTAATATTGTTCTGAATCCTTTCTGCTGACTGGGAAGAAAGGAAGAGGCTCTTCATGTTTTCATGATGCCTCTTGAGTGCTAGCACAGTAGAAGATACCCAGCAATTGCTCATCTGTTTACTGATTCAGAAAAGGTTTGTTTTGAAGAGAAATCCTCTGATTCAGGTAATGCCACAACTTTTATCTTCTGAAGGCACTGTTGTCTAACCACAGCAATCCTGAGAGGCAACAAACTCTCTGATGATTTCTTTAATTAATGTAAACGTAGATCAATCACATGTTAACTTGGCAAGTGGCTTTATTGCAAACTGTTTCTGTCTTCATGCACAGTAAAATTCTCATTATAGGGTTAAAAAAAATTATGAGGAATTTCAGTTCCTTGGCACAAATTACCAGTTGTAAACTTGGGTTCTGGCATCAGCATTCTAATAAGACCTAAAAAGAAGGGGGTGGCAGGTAGGGTGGTTTCTTAGTGTGTAGTAACGGACGTGGAAACTTGCAGCCGATAGATGGGCGATTCTTGCGTCCTTGCTTGTTTGTATTTAAGATGACTGATCAAATTCTCGCTTAAGTTAATGTGAATCTCTTGACTCTATCTTATGGAATCTAGTTTAGGTCTAAATATGCCTTGAAGGATATTTTCTTAACTGGAAGGCAGGAAAGTGGTTTTGGGAGATCTTTGCACTATGTCCTTCTTAATAAAATAAAACATTCTGTAGTCAAGGGACCTAATTCTGTTATACATGTTACTTATGGTGAGGCAGTTTGTGGAGGAGAGATTTGTGATGGTCTCCTTAAACATAGAAATGTATTGTAGGTTTAAGTTGAGGTTCTGATTATCTCTTACACGTTATCTTTGAGTAGCAAGACAGAAGAAAGCAAACCACAGAGAACAGTGTGAAAACCAAGCCAAGATCAGACTGCCTGAAGTCTGTCAAGCAGACTCATAATAACCTTTGGTGCTAATTGAGTGGAGTAAGTCTTCACTTCAAGATTTTAAAGAGGAACAATACACCAAGGCTTAAGTACTTTCCTCTTGCAAGTGCTTTTTAGGGCATCTGTCCTCAGAGGCAAGAAGCAATAACTGACAAAACCAGAGGTGGAACCTGTAGGCTTGCTTACAGGCTTGCTTTGAACTTTGTTGCTATCTGTATTTTTCAGAAATGGTCTCATGGGTGTCTCCAGTGCTTGACTGCCACTTAACAGCTCAATCCCCAGAATACTTTATTTGAAAGAGTTAGAAAATCCACTCGCACCAATTCAGGGTTCAAAGTTCTAAGTCTGTAAAGTTGGAACTTAGGCTTGCTGAGAACAGTACTTGGGCAGTAAGCACACATCTAACCTGATGGCCTTCTACGACAAGGTGACCTGCTTAATGAATGAAGGAAAGGCTGTGCATATTGTGTACTTGGACTTCAGTAAAGCCTTTGACACCATTTCTCACAGTATCCTACTTGAAACCCTGGCTGCCACTGGTCTGGACAAATGTACCCTTTGCTGGGTGAAAAACTTGTTGGATGGCTGGGCCCAAATAGTCATGGTAAATGGTGCTAAATCCAGTTGGAGGCTGGTGCCAAGTGGTGTTCCCCAGGGTTCAGTGCTGGGTCCAGCCCTGTTCAATGTCTTTATTAATGACCTGGATGAAGACATTGAGTGTTTCCTTAGCAAGTTTGCAGATGGCACTAAGGTGGGAGGAAGTATCGATCTGCTTGAGGGTAGGAACAGGCTGAAGATCAGTGGGCTGCACAGGCTGCAGAGGGATCTGAACAGGCTGGATCAATGGGCTGAGGCCAATGGGATGAGGTTTAACAAGGCCAAGTGCAAAGTCCTGCACTTGGAGCACAACAACCCCATACAGCACTACAGGCTTGGAGAGGTCTGTCTAGAAAGCTGCCTGGAGGAGAAAGACCTGGGGGTGTTGGTTGACAGCCAACTGAATATGAGCCAGCAGTGTGCCCAGGTGGCCAAGAAGGCCAATGGCATCCTGGCTTGTGTCATAAATGGCGTGACCAGCAGGTCCAGGGAAGTGATTCTGTGCTCAGCACTGGTGAGGCTGCACCATGAATACTGTGTTCACTTTTGGGTCACTCACTGCAAGATAGACATTGAGGTTCTATTGTGTGTCCAGAGAAGAGCAACAAAGGTGGTGAAAGAGCTAGAGAACAAGTCTTACGAAAAGCAGCTGAGGGAACTGAAGTTGTTTAGCCAAAAGAAGCAGAGCCTGTGGGGAGACCTCGGTGTTCCCTACAGCTACCTCAAAAAAGAAGGTTGTAGAGAGGTGGATGTTGATCTCTTCTCCCAAGTGTCAGGTGATAAGATGAGAGAGAATGGCCTCAGCTATGTCAGGGGAGGTTCAGATTGGTTCAGGTTCCAGCCTAAGAATTCTATGATCTCTCATATAGGCAGTGAATATATTTAACTGTAATTTAAGAAAATGAGCCAAAATGTGTATAATCCAAATGCTTCCAACAGTCTTGGATATTGGCAGTAGTGGGCCTGACTTGCCCAGTACCACTAGCAGGGAACTGAAGAGCCAATTGATGCTAGATTCTGCATGCAACCTTGCTTGTTCCTTAAGCAACAAGACCTGACACCTCCCAGTCTTCCAATTTGGACAGTTTTTGCTCTTTCCCTATAAGCTTCTATCTACAGCTGTCATCCTCCTATACTCCATTTCCTTCCTGTTCCTGAGGAAGAGCTTTGGACTGGGGGTGAGATTTTTCTCTGTGCTGCTCAGCCATAGTGGTGAGTGGGCAAGGGCAGAAGAGTGTAGAGAAAACCAAAGACCAGGAAAATATGCTTCTCGGTTCTAGTAATCTGGGTGTTATGGAGGGGTGGGTTTTTTCCAAAATAAAACCTCCCAAATAGCACTGTGCTGAATCAGTGTGGTCTCCCTCATTCAGTGCCAGGTTCAAACCACCTGGTTATCTATTTGTACCTCAGAGGTTTGTTTCCCAGTGAGCCTCATGTAATAATAACAAAATATTGAATTACAAGTTCTAAGAATGTGCCACAGATCACTGAAGATTCATCTTCAGTCCTTCATAGTAAAAACAGTGGTAGGTAAGAAATAGAAATTAACTCCTTGTTTCTGGTGCTAGGTTATAATCCAAACAGCTACAAAACAGTCTGTCTCTACTTCAGTCTTTCAAATCGGACAGAACTGGTTCATGAATGAGAGAAGAAATTAGACAAGCAATGAAGCAAGGGGTTTTATTTCTCTGTCATTGCATTAAAACAGAAGTAGTCTACGAAGGGACGCAGTGCTCTCAAAGCTGTTCCTCATTCCTAACCCTGGTGGAGGGGGCAATGAAGCTTTTAACTCATCCTGAACTTTTACTAGGTAGAAATTTTATGAACAAACATAAGAGACAATGGGTAGAAGGAAAAATAGTAGAGCTCTATTTAACTAGGGAGTTGTCAAATCAGCATGCTATAATTGCAGAAGTACTTAGTGTTGCGCCAGAGTTTGGAGACTGTTTTACTATTCCATTACCTTATTACTGCTTCCTAGTTTACAAATTGAGAAGGCTTTTTGTGGTTATACAACTATACATTTTTAATCAGTTTAAAAATAATATTGGAAGACATCTAGATTTCCAGCTGAAAAGGGACTCCAGGTTTAAATAATAGGAAGCTATTGTAGCATAATTTTTTTTGATTGCAAGCTGGTTTTCAAAAGGATTAAAAAATAACTTATTGAAGTTCTTGAGTAAGTGAAGCAGGTAGAATGAGATTAAAATACAGAGCATAATTTACCAGAACACTTTGAAGTCTGCTATCAACTTTTACACTCAAAAGTGTTTGGAGTCATCCTGCACTGCTACAGAAACTGAATAGTTCCATTTCATGTGAAAAGACCTGACAGTAGCCTTGAAGAGGACAACTATAGTTTTAAAAGTGTTTTGCCTGCTGAGCTGTCAGTGTTTCAAGGCAAACACTGTAAACAGGAAAGAACATGTTGTAGAGAAGAAGGCAGCTTAAAAGAATGTCACAACCAGATTCCTCCCTCCTTGGGCTTTAGAAAAAAAGTTAAGCAGTACGTACTCAAGAATTGCAAGGTCTTGTTCTCAATCTCTGCAGTTAATTGAAGCTGTCCCATTATTCCTTTCACTCCTCATATCTTCAATCCTTCTTCACTTTGATCTCCAAGCACTTCCTTGGCAACCTGGATAGGACAATAATTCATATTAGTAGTCAAGAACACTTGAGCTTAGCAGTGATGATGAATTATGATAGATTCCAATGGTCAACATCCACATGTAGTCAGTCTTCTCCGTGTTTGCTTTCACATACAGCCCACCACAACAGTGAACTGTAGAATGGCTTTATCTATAATCTGCTGTCTCAAAAATCTGCGGTCAGTCAGGCTTGCATAACGCAAACAAGTCTTGATTCGGCTGGAGAGGGCTGTGGCTTCTGTGGAACTATGTATTCAGGCATGAGTCACAGCAAAGATGTGCATGTAAATGCACTGCAATCTAACCTCCGAGCTGAGATATTATCTTGTCCTTGGTATATCCTACCCCACAAAGGATAGTACGCTTTAATCAATCAATGTAGGTCAGGACAGAGGTCATTTAATGAGGTCTTGAATGCCTTAGGGTCTGATGTAGTAAACAGTCTTCAACATTACCATCTGCTGTGGTGGATTTTGGGGTGAAGTGTTGAGCATAAGGTGATGTCATCAGAAATAGATGAGAAATAGCACATTCATTCTGACTGTAATTAGATCTGAATTACTTACACACAGAGTAAGGAGTTGAAGAGTTAAAGCTAATATTTACAGTGAAATTGCAGCTGGGAAAAGCATAGGGAACAGGATGCTGCAGTAGTTTTTTGCACCTAGAGGGAAACAAACATTAACCAAAATGATTAAGTGACAAACCAAGCCATGACAAAGTGAGCATCATGGGGCAGAACTAAGCCTCACCTAACATAATTTTCGGAAATTCAAAAGACTGATAGCAACTTAAGGAGCTTTAAGAATTAATTTCTTGTCTTGAACAAATTTTGTGAGGAGTGGAACAGTAAATGGTGGTAACAACAGTCACAGGAGACTAAATGAAGGAGATCACCACAATATTTCAAATTTCTGTTTTGAGAAGTGTGAAGTCTCTTGGATCTGCAGAATATAGCATTTACACTACCTTGCCACCTTGAGGATTTTGGGGAGTTTGTCAAAGTACAACTAATGCCAGCACTGAACTATTTCATACAGTTATATGTATACAGGCTATTCCACAAAAAATAGCATGTTTATATGTCTATAGTGTATGGTTTATGTGTTTATCCAATGCAGTTATGATGGCAAATACTGTAGTGAGAAAGGTTATGTCTGTACAGCATGTCATCATCAAGAATTCATACCAGAGTAACAATGGCTACATTAAAAGTTTATATATCTTATTCTGACACACTAGGTAGCCATCAATTAGGCCAGCTAGAAGCTGCATGTCTCTCTTGAAACAGTAATTACTCAAGATATTTTTTACTCTTCCTGCTTCCATGGATTATGCTTTTGCAGCCTAATGAAACAATCAATCAGGCAGGTTTCCAGCTGTTATTAACTGCTTGAGAATTAGTCTGTTCCCTGTTAGGGAAGAAGGGTAAAGAAAACACAGCCTGTACTGACTAGGGAAAAGATGATGAGCTTCAGTTTAGATGAATTCATGGTGTTTACCTCTTTTGTGGTGGCTGCTCTTAACGTCTGTTAAGATCTTGAGTACAAAGTTGGAATAACTGACTGTAATATCATTAGTCTGCAATCAAACATGATATCAGCTTGTTCTGGTACAGTTGATTAAAAAGTATTTGCTTTTATTGATAACCAGTTATTATATTGCAGGGTGGATATTTGCTCTCAGTGCCTCTTCAAAACACAAGTTATATTTCTCACACTGATTACTCTTAAACTTAAGTGCCATGCAGAAGATACTTTTGGGGACAGCTGTAATGTTCCCTTCCTATCACTAATTGATACATGATGTGTTATGGAAGGTTAATGAGCAGTTTTAGACTTAACAATCTATCCAGCAGACCTCCTAAAGCTGTATATCAGACTTGCGTGTTTCACGTTCAGAATTTAATTGTCAGGGAGGTAGAGCAGAAGAGAAAATGTGCACAACAAGTATTTTACTGTATGCATTTCTAGAAGCTCTCAGAACTTGCCATAAGACATGCCTGTTTCTGCTGCTACGATTACCTGCCCCACTCAGCCCTTATTTGTAGACCAGAACTGGTCTCATTGAGAACCTGCTCCATCTTATAAAAGAAAGGAAAGGGAAAAGGTTGGTTAGTCTGCCAATAAGACCATTCTCTCTGTAGTCCTTCATAGTGAGACTTGAGAGTAATGGGGTTGCAGGAGTTTGTGGGGCTCAGGATCAAACCCTACACATTTGATGTCAACAAACTTCTGTTGCACAATGTCAGTGAATAAAGAACACTCTAAAGCCTCATGTACATGCAGATGTCTCAGAGGGGTTAAGCTGGGGAAGAAAAGAGAACAGGCGTGACAGACACATGTTACTTAACACTGATTGATAGGTTGTATTCCTCAGCCACAAGAAACAGGCAAGTACAAAAATCTATTCACATAACTACAGTATTTCCTGTACCAGGCCTTTAGGTATAGGTAGCAGGATCTCAGACCCCTCTCCTCAGAGTAAACACCTGCTGTAGCACAAATGAAGAACAGGAAATTTCATTGCAAGAAGTTTGAGAGGATGGAGGAAAAAAAAATGAAATACTGCCCTAAAGGTAAAGTAACAACTTAAAGCAGTCTGATAGTAGTCCAGTCTTCCTCCGGACGTCATTGATTTCTCTGTTTTTCACTTCCCACTCTCAACCTCTTGTTATGACAGTATTTAAATTATAGGACTGTCCTAGCACGATCTGCTGCTTGTAGGCTGGAGTGCTAGATTTCCTCATTCCCCAGGAAGCAATGATAGCCGTGGTGCCCTGCTTCTCTGAACCATCTTGGTTTTACAGATATGCTGAGGGATCTCTTGCACCACTTCTCAACAGTATTGTGTCACTTCAGGAAAAGTGGAGAATTTTACCAAACCAGAAATTTTCTACAGAGAACAATTCCTTTTTAAAATAAGCAGACCAAACCGCTAGGGGGTCTGTTACAGCTTTAGATGAGAGGAGATTCCTTGGGCACATTAAGCAGATTATGGTGCAACCACGGTAGTATTTTTATTTGAATTGTGGTAAACCAAAATGTGTTCTGGCTTGTAAGGAAGAGAAGTCTTGGATCAAGTGAACTGTATGTCTTGTAAAGTTCAGGAAAATGAGAACTGTTTCAGTGACTAATTTACAACCTCTGAGGCGTAATTGCTTAATGTGGTACAACAGGAGTCTGGCCAAGGAACCAAACAGTTGATGCGCAAATGTGCACATAACCCAGCACGACCTTGATTAGGAAGGGTATGGAGAATAAGTCTCAACATAAGAACTGGAGAGCTTCCAGAGAATTCTTCAGCAAAGAAGCTAAAAATGACAGCATCATATATTAATGTTCTGTGGGATTCACTTTCACAGGATGCTCAAACAAAAAAATATATTGTACATACTTATATATTGTGTCTATGTGTATATTGTGTATACAGGTATATAGTCGTGTATATTTGCGTATATTGTATATACTTGTATATATTCTGTATAGGGTATATACTGGTGTACGTGGGTGTATACTGTATCTACAGGCATATTGTGTGTAATTGTGTGTACAACGTCAGGTCCTATGTAAGTCTATGAGACCTGATGAGGTGCATCCCAGAGTCCAGAGGGAATTGGCTGATGTGGTTGCCAAGCCACTCTTCATGATATATGAAAAGTCATGGCAATCAGGAGATGACCCTAGTGACTGGAAGAAGGGTACCATTGTGCCCATATTTTAAAAGGGTAGGAAGGACAACTCTGGGAACTACTGAGCTGTCAGCCTCATCTCTGTGCCTGAGAAGATTATGGAACAGATCCTGCTAGAGTCTCTGCTAAAGCACATGGAAGATGGGGAGGTGATTAATGGCAGTCAGCATGGCTTCACCAGGGGCAAGTCCTGTATGACCAAATAAGTGGCTTTCTGTGATGGGTTAACTGCAGCAGTGGACAAAGGGTAAACCGATGGATGTGATCTATCTAGACTTCTGTAAAGCCTCTGGCATGGTCCCCCACAATATCCTTCTCTCTAAATTGCAGAGATATGGATTTGATGGGTGGACAGTACGGTGGATAAGAAACTGATCGGATGGTTGTATTCAAATAGTAGTGGTGAATGGCTCAATGTCCACATGGAGATCTGTGACAAGCGGTGTCCCTCAGGAGTCTGTACTGGCACTGATACTGTTTAATATCTTCACCAATGATATTGACAGTGAGATTGAGTGAACCCTCAGCAAGTTTGCAGGTGACACCAAGCTGAGTGGTGCAGTTGCCACACTGGAAGGATGGGATGTCATCCAGAGGGACCTGGACAACCTGGACAAGTGGGTCTGAGAGAACCTCATGAGGTTCAACAAGTGCAAGTTCCTACACCTGGATCAGGGCAATCCCCATTTTCAGTACATGATAGGGGATGATGTGAATGAGAGCTGCCTGGCAGAAAAGGATTTAGGGGTGTTGGGGAATGAGAAGCTTGACATGAGCTGGCTGTGTGTACTGGTAACCCAGAAGGCTATCTGTGTCCCAGACTGCATCAAAAGAAGCGTGGCCAGCAGGTCAAGGGAGGTGATTCTTCCCCTCTGTTCCTCTCTTGTGCGATCTCATCTGGAGTATTGTGTCCAGTTCTGGAATCCGCAACCTAAGAAGGATATGGAATCGTTGGAATGAGTCCAAAGGAGGGATACAAAGATGATCCGAGGGCTGAGGCACCTCTCATACAGGCTGAGAGTTGGGCTTGTTCAGCCTGGAGAATAGGAGGCTCTGAGGAGACCAAAAAGAGACCTCCCAGTACCTGAAAGGGGTCTACTGGAAAGCTGGAGAGGGACTATTCATAAAGGCTTGGGGTGATAGGACGAGGGGTAATGAGTATAAACTGGAAAGAGGCAGATTTAGACTAGACATTAGGAAGAATTTCTTCACCATGAGAGTGGTGAGACACTGACCCAGGGAAGCTGTGGCTGTCCCATCCCTGGAGGTGTTCAAGGCCAGGTTGGATGGGGACTTGGGCAGCCTGATCTAGTGAGATGCCCCCCTGCTCCAGGGCAGGGGCGTTGGGACTAGATGATCTTTAAAGTCCTTTCCAAACCTAACTATTCTGTGATTCTAAGTAAATTGAAAAAGTGAAACAGGAGCATGGATTGTGGATTTAAACACAGTAAGTTTGGAAGTTTGTAAGAAACCAATAACCAGAAGTTGGACAAGTGAATTGGGGAAGGCTTTGCCTGTACTTGCTTCATCTCTTGTTGCATCCTTGAATATCCATTACTAGGCATTATAAGGCATGACAATGGGGCTGGATCAGCTAGCTTTATGAAAGTGAGACTGTTTGTAGTTATCTGTAACTTGCAATAGATTTGCAAGGAAAGGACAACTTGAGGCAAAGGGTATATCTCCTTCCTAAACTAAGGAGTCCTCAATATATTTAGTTTTACACAGTAGCATTCACCATTTTTATCCTTCTCTGCATTTTTTTTTATCAGCTCCCCAGTATTTCTGTGAGAGGACATGTCTATAACAGAATGTAATGTTGGCTGCAGTCAGGATTTGTAGCAACATAAGAACTCTTCTTAAGATTTATTTTAATGCTTTGCTTGTTTTGTCTGCCTCAGAACTGAACTAACAGCTTCCAAGGATTATCCACAATGGTTTCAACAGCTTCCCAAATTAGATAGCTGTGAGTTCATTACTGGATATGTATTAAAGGTGGTTTCATACATTCATTAATATGCATGTATGAACAATGAATTCTAACTGCCACTTAAGTTCTACAACTCTGCAGTCAGACTCTCCCCCATATACTGTTAAGCAAACATTCTTGCATCTACCCTCCCTCTCAAAGTAACTCAATTATAGTTTGAGGAATACAATTCCCACATAATGATGGTGCATTACTCTAATGTTTGATGGTATTAATTTAATGCAGAAGTAGCTAAATTTAGCAGTATGACCAATATCTACTCTAACATGGTATTGTAGTGCTTACATAACTTGCTTGTGTGCTCAGATAATGTAGTTTTGCATCCTATACTCATCAGGAATAGTGAATTAGCTTTTAAAGACAAAGTATTTAAAACCTTGATTTTTCATTACAACTGTAAATGGGAGGTAATGCGGATTT
This sequence comes from Coccyzus lansbergi, assembly GCA_033558105.1. NCBI lineage: Eukaryota > Metazoa > Chordata > Aves > Cuculiformes > Coccyzidae > Coccyzus > Coccyzus lansbergi. Next base: position 1,872,015 of record JAUMJK010000128.1, read on the forward strand.
GTACCCTAACCTCTGCTCTGCAATTGCCAATTGTTTCAACATTTACCTGAGGAATAAGCTCACAACTTTGTAAATTCTTCCATGGCTTAGTGTACTACCTATGAATTCCTGTCTCACTTCTCAGGTTAATGTTTTATTAATTAAGGACATAAGTCTTAACATGAAAGTAATGCCCTTGAACCAATAGCAGTGGAATGCATTTTCAAATAAATGGCATGAGTCATTCTTTTAGATATACTTCAGTCCCTATTGCATATAATTGGCAATAAAATTTGAGTCTCTCAAAAAGTTCTAGATTCTTCCAATAATCTAGCGATAATCTTACTGTTAATGACTTGCCTTATATCCTACCAGTGTTCTTCCTTTCATATATTAGCATACACGATGAAATTACAGTAGCTTGTTCAACTTTCAAACTTTCACCAGCGTGAGTGTGCAGAAGCCAACTCCAACTGAACTAAAAGGCCAGTACTTGAGATTTAGCAGACAAGAAGGTTGTTATAATGGGATATGCTTGAGCATGAGTGAAGCAAAAAAGGTGGAAAGAAATCTTATATGGTAGCTGCCAGTAGCAACTGGAGCAGAGGATATTTAGCTATCAGAAGTTATTATGCAGATTTGTAACCTGGTGCTTTTATGTTACCTGAGATGCTGTGCGTACATCTTTCGGGAAGCTTGTGCATTTACAGGGTAGGTTACACTCTCATTGGAAGAGTTCTCTTGCTAAGAGACATTCACCAAATATACAATTCCTTCCTGTGGGTTTTAGGGGCTTTCTCTGAAGGTTCAGGGTGTGTTCTTCAAAATTGCTAATCAGTGCCTGCAGTAGTGGAGTGGGAAACACTTCAACAGTTACTGCACAGGCCACTTAACTCTGTAATTAAGGGTAGGAGGCATGTTCTGCCCATCATATTACAGTCAACAGCACCAGGAGAGAACAAAATATTTATGATGCTATTTCATAATATGATGTAGAGGATTTGAACTGGTGAGCAGGTTTTCCTAGAAAGACACTCAACTGTAATGTCACACCTGGTGGTTGGGGTAAAGACTTGGATCAGCTTAAGCTAGATTGAGGACAATGCTTGAGAATATCCCCTTACTGTGCCTTCTGGAGTGAGGTTGTAGAGGAGTCCTTTCTGTTCAAAGAGGCTCTCCTCACAGCCGTTTGCCTACACCAACCCTGTTAATCTGACCCTGAGCTGAGGACGGGTTATGTGCTCAGGGTGCTGACACCAAGAACTGCTGAAAATAGCAATAACTAACAGACTTTGACCCAATATCTTTTGAAATGCAAAGCAAGCACTTCAGCCATCAGCCCTTCTAGTATTTCATAACCCCTGGAAAAGTAAGGGAATTTTGCTTCTTTATGTAGATGTAATTGAAATCTACTGAGTGTGACAAAATGGGGTTTGTAATTTTCTTAAAGCCACAACACAAGACATTGAAATGTCACAGCTAAATATTGGGAAAGGGGGGAGGATTTCCCATTAGTTTTTTTCCATTCTCTAGTTCCTCAAAGTGGGAGGAAAAAAAAACCCTATGCTGAATTTTACCATATTTGCATATGAAGCTTTACTTGCACAAGTGACGGTAGTTACACTTCAAACTCATTTCTTATTACACTATCTTTCAAAAATTTTAGAGAGAATATTTTTGTAATTCATCTTAGCCTTCAAGAGAATAAATGATGAGATGCTGTTTGCTTGTTTCATATACCTGTGGAGAGAATTTGTTACACAAATACCTGTATTTGAGTCCCCAGATAAAGAAAAAGGATGTATCCAGCCTTAAACTACAGCTAGGCAAGCTAAAAGGGCCTGGAAGCTTGAAGCAAATCTTGGATTCCGGCTGTTTAAAATAACTGGGCAGGTTGGACAAGGCAAAGTTTGGCTGGGCTTATTTTCCTAGCTTGATTTCCAGGACTAACTTTGACAAGAAATCAACATCAGTATATATTTCTACTCTGGGCTTGCTCTGCCTCCTTTTTAGGCACATCAGTGCTGTGAGGAATGTGTGGACTCCAGGCTCAAGCAGTGCCTGCTGCTCCCAGGGGGCTGGAGGGAGAGCTCTGCAACTCAAGTTTTTACCATACCAGAGTGGCTGAGAGTGCAATGCATGCAAAGGCATTTTCTTTCATTTCTTCCCCTACAGAGTTCAAGTGTTGACTAAGTCTAGGAGTTGTCATATTAATGAGGATGATCCCTGTGTGAGTCAGAACATGGAACTTCACCTGGGAGGGCCTTGTGTTTGAGCCTGATCTGTTAGCAGTTTAAGTGATCTTTCAGAACGATCACTCCTCTGAAGATTTCAAGAGGATTAGTAAAGTGTAATAGGCCTGCTGACAGGAAATACATTTCTCTAGAAATTAGCTGCCTGTTCTTGCTGCTTGTACTGAGACTTTAGGAACAGATGTGTAAAGAATCCATCTGTGTGGGAAAACTTGGAAGCAGGTTTTGCTACTACATGAAGACAGGAGGAAGGCTTAAGCCATCAGTACGCTGGTGAGAAGTTTCCTTGCTTACATCATGAATAGAAACAATGGAAGTTGATTTAAACATCAGTCTTGAATTTTGAAGTGCTTAAAATTTGGTAATTCTCGCTTGGGAATTCTCCAGTGTTCAACCAAAGCCCACTTAGATGCTGGGTACTCTGCCTTCTTTAGGACCGAGTCCAAGACTTCCATTCTACAAGGGCTTCATTTTGGGTCATAACTTCTTTATAAAAAGTTAATTTTGAGAGTGTTTCCTTTCCCCTGGAATGAACCCATACCCAGGAGTACCTCTGGTCTTGACTGAGGGCATGACCTTACAATATAAAAGCTTTTACTTGTCACTGTTTAATTCAACATTTACTAAATGGTAGGTGGATGCTAGCTGACTTCATGGGAAATAACTTTGCAAAGACCTAATTAGCTTCAACCTATATGTAAAGTAATGTTGGAAATAACCTCAACATAATGATAACATAAAAACCATGGCTCTTAAGATTTTTCCTGAATGATGACATACCAGACTTGCATGTTTAAATGAGAGAAAATGGTTAAAACACCACTAATGGCCAACACAGCAATGGTCAATTATTAACCACTTTTTCTTCCAGGGAACTGGGAAATAATCAGCTGTAGCTGATCCCAGATTATGTAATAATCAGTAAAAACTATTTTCAAATAATCAGTACTCTTGTTTACCCACCCCCAATCTGTTACAAATGCTTGTACTGATGTCTACATATTGAGAACTTTACTAATTTTAAGCTGAAAAAAAAAACAAATAAAAATGGTCAGTGTCATGGCTTTTTTTTAACTCAAAACTAAGATTTTAGCAGTGCAGGAACACAATCTTCTTCAAGGACATGCAGTCATGAAGACATTGAATTCCAGATTTGGAGATCTTAAGTTAGAAGCTAGATGTTCTCATCTTCACCAGCGAAGTATTTATGTACTTGCTTAATTTTCCTATGGAATCAGGCTTAAAGCTAAACTTTATGCTACTGTTTTGCCATATCAGGGCTCTTTTAAAAAACTAAAAAAGCATATCAGCCTTACCATGCTGAGACTGAACTTCCAAAGGGATCTACCTGCATAGAAACCAGCTACATCTTTGTGTGAATGAACATAGACACATCTAGTTACAGACACTGTATACTGACACACACATACTCCATTACTTGAACTTCCAAACAATGAAAAAATGTCTCTCTAACCTGAAATTAAAATTTTGAAGGCTTCTTTCTGAATATGCAGTAGGTGCACTTTCAACTTAGGCCTACTTGTATAGATTCTTGCTGTTGTTTTGGTTAAAAGCATCTTTTCTTTCCTGTGTGATACTTACCAGAGCAATTATTGCTTGTTCTTTTTCTTGGTCATTACCGTAAGTTCTTATTGAGATTGTTTCTTTGTATTCTTGCTCAAGTTGATATGGGTCATATTTTGAAACCTCAGTCTAAACTGTGGGAAAACTTGGATCAAAGAAGTATCTTTATTTAGTCTGAAAAGATTAGTTCTAGCACTGAGTGGGCTGGTCTTCAACAATTACTGAATTCATGCTTTTTGAACAGGTATGTCTTACCAAAACCCGTTTTATGATGCAGTAGTGCCAGCTCTACAGCCTTATCTTGCTTATTTTCCTGTCCTTATGCTAATCATGGGACATGCTGAGCAACAATACCTCTCCACAAACGACAGATGCTACTAAGAATCACTAGGTTGGAAAAGATCCACAGGATCATTAAGTCAAATCATTCCTATCAATCACTGAGCCATGCTGCTCAGCACCTCATCCACCCGTCTTTTAAACACCTCCAGGAAAGGTGACTCAACCACCTCCCTGGGCAGCCTGTTCAAATGCCCAATGACCCTTTCTGTGAAAAGTTGTGCATCTTGCTTTTAAATGCCTTTAATCACTTTGAATTAATTTAGAAGTTAAGATTTCAGTTAAAATATAAATTATATAAAATGCAAATTAAATGCATAGAAGCCTAGAAGGTATCGTCTGTCACTTCTATGTGAGACACAAGATTTGTTTGAAACTCAGCTGTCTACTCCTTCACTCTCTTTCCAGAAAATGAGTAAAGAATCTTTTATTTCATTAAAACCACCATATTACAGTACAAGTACAAGACTATATTTTTCTCCTGTTAATTTTAAGATATTGGGTGTCAAGTCTGAAGACAATTTTAGATAAAATATGCTAGAGGGTCTTATGAAGAGCTTCTTTCCTGTCTCTTAAAAGTGATGTTTTCATTGATTAACAAATTTTCACTGGAGAAGGATGCTCATGTTCAGCTGAAGTGAATTTGATCATAATATCTTTTGAGAACTTCACTAAGATTTATATAACGGGGTCAAAAGTGATCTGTAGGAGCTGCCAGAAGAATCATAACTCAAAATACAGAGAACCACATGCACCATCCCTGAAAGAACAGCGTTACTTCAAAACGCAGCTAGAATTTATAGTTTCAGACAACTTGCATCTGCACAGCTACCTCTTTACCTAAAGCATCTTGCATGGGTTAGCATCTGTAACTCAACCAAATTAGTACCCAGGTCCTTGAGAAAATGCTGATGAGCCTAATTGAACATACATTGGATTTTCAAAGAAAGCAATATGTGTATTAGCAGGGAAAAGCTAAAACAGAGAGCCCCTTTTCACACTGAAGAGTGTTATGTCTGCTTAGCTTTGCAATGCAAGGAACTGATAGCAAAATCAAAGTCACAACTCCTACACTCTTGTCCTGACCTGTGTGTTGTTGGTAGTTAAACTAACACTGATACGGCATTTCTCTCTATAACACAAAGCCAGAAGAGCAGGCAAGGTCAATCTTTTTACCAAGTACTGTGGTTTCTGCTCCTTTACAGAATATCTTCCCCTAGCCTTTCAAAATCTTTCAAGGGATGACTCCTGATAAGTTACATAGAGTCTCAGACATGCAAGTACTGGACTGTTTATTAACATCACTCTTAAAAAGGCATTTACAAGACATGGAATTCTGTGGGTGTCCCTCCACCTGGTCACTTGTAATTGGGTAAGAGTATATGAATGCAAGTCTTGGCCTCAGGCGCTTGCATTACAAATACTTATTGGTTCAAATGTGGGAAGCAAAGTTTTTTCATGTTCTGCAGTAACTGAAACAAAGACCTCTTGTATTGTATGGCAGTCATACAAAGCAGTTTATTTTCTGTTGGGAAGGAAAGATTTATTGCATGAATTCCAGCTGAAGTGTCATGCTATTCTTTGCTTTTACTGTTAATTATTTATTATTTCTGAAAAGGTATAAAAGAGTTAAAGCTGCATCTGAGTTTATTTCAGTGATTTAACTGCCTCTGTTTCAGGGAAGAGGGCTGCTGTAGCAATCCTGAAGAGCGCTGCTTCTGAACTGTGCTGAACTTCAGAAATCACTGGAAGTGAAGAGTATTTTGGATAAGTGGGTGAGTACCAAGTAGAAATTAGATTTGATATTTGGGAGTAAGTTCTCAAATTTGGTAATGTTCTCAAGGGTTTGACTAGGGGAGGGAAGGATAGATTTATCTTGGTTTAGACTGAGATTGTGTGAAAATTGTGAACAAATAATTTCCCGTGTTAGTCAAGTACTCACCTTCTATGTAAGCAGTCCTTAACTCTGAAATACCTGTTTTCTTCTCCCAGTTAATAGTTTTCTATGGAAAATAGCTTAATTTCCTTCCCATTTTACAAAACCAAACAAAACAAAAAAAAACCAAACACCTTCATTTTGAAACAGAAATTAAATCTTTCTCAGTGGAAGAGATCAGATAGTGACTTGTATGAAATTTTTCATGGAAAGGGTCATAGGGCACTGGCACAGGCTGCCCAGGGAAGTGGTTGAGTCCCCATTCCTGGAGATATTTAAAAGATGGGTGGATGAGGTGCTGAGGGGCATGGTTTAGTCACTGATAGGAATGGTTGGACTCGATGATCCAGTGGGTCTTCTCCAACCTAGTGAGTCTCTGTGTGTGAAATACTGACATCCAGACACAACAATTCATCTTGTAAAGATGCTTTAGGACTTATACTACAGATACAGGAAAAAGACACATGTGCTTCTTAACACTGTCAAGTGATGACTTAAGAGAAAAAGTATTTCTGGAAACTGGGATGTCTACAGTATTTTAGAGTAACAGCTGCTAAATGGTTCAGTACCATAGGAATGTTCTGTGCCATATTAAAGTTATGCCACACCTGAACTCCAGCAATGGTACCTTAACATTGGGACTGTTTGACATTTTTCCATAAAGAGCATAAGAAGCATTGACTTGTACAGTCTCCTTTTTACCAAAATAGTTTTAGCTTAACAAAACTATCTGAGGAGAAAACAGAAGTCAATTGCTAACACTGCACCATCTGCAGAAGGGTTCAGACTAAACTGTGCCTCCTGTATTTCAGGTAACCCCATTTTCACAACTTTTTAAAGCTATCTACTTAACTGTAGGAAAAGGAATATTACCGTATCCGGGACAGATATGCAATGTGATGCAAAATTGAAATCTGGACTGTGGAAGGAGTAGCAGTCACTGAAATCCTGCATGGATTTGTCAGTGTTGCTTTTGCAGTCTCTCTGACTTGAGCGCAGGCAAGACATGTGATTACTCCAAGCAGAAACCTTCAGTATCTGATAAAAATCTAAAGAAATAACATGCCCCTTAGAGGAAAGAAAGTCTCAATTTTGCCCTGCTGCTGGTGGACATTCACTGAAAAGTTTTAACAGATAAGGGGAAGGACTATTGAAGTTCATATTGCTAATGCCAGGCAAGCTACTTGAGATGTGGATCCAGAAATATTCATTAATTCTCCCTTCACACAACAGATCTATCTTAAGTGTTTAAGGCTACTCAAAGAACAAGAGGAAGTTTCAGCCATATGAAAATTGTGACAAGGGAAGGCAGACATAAGTTATCCTTGCTACTGTCTTAGCTGTAAGGTGGAGTTAGGTCTCTTTAGATGCTTAGCAGATTGTTTCTGCCTAAGCCTATGCTGCTTCCGTTTGCTGGAACAGAATATACATGTACCCCGTATACTCTGTCTTGTAAGCTCTTAATTCCAGTTTGATGCTTTGTTCGTGTCCTGTCAGAAACTTCATTAATTATTGACACTATCAATATATGAAATACTATAGGGCATGAGGAGGCTGCAGTGAGCAAGTCTAACATTTTTGGTATGCTTGTTAATTGTGTCATGGGTCAAGTGAAGTCTTGGAGACTTGTCTGTGCCTCTCTTATATAGTGAAATACATTTGCCTTTCAAGGCAAGCTTTCAAGCTCTTTTGGAAGAGTAATTTAGCAGAAAATTACTAAGGCCCTTTGCAACAGAGGGAAAGAAATTGTTTGCAGGTTTTTGGTATTGATTGCACTGGGAGGCAGAGAGGGAAGAAGGTATTTTTTCTGGCTTTAGCACTTACAAGATACTGTCATGTATAGCTTCACTTGCTTAAAAGATCACTCTGATTTCTTGGAACAATCTGAAGTAATGGCCCCAGTCTTACCAGTACTTCTGTGAGGCACAATTTCTTGAAAAACCTCTTATGTGATGGCCTCAACACAATTTCCACTCTAAGCTGCTATTTCAATAAACTGACTGTTACTCTCCGTGTATCATAGCTCACTCCCTTGTAGACTCTTCTCTTGTCTAGAAGATGACTCACATTGAAGAGTGGATCTACTGTTACCATAATGTCTAAGCAAGCAAAGGTCTTTAAATGGGCTGTCATTTCAAGATATTGAGATAGAACCCAGTAGTCTGTACTCCAAGTGAACTGAAAAAACCTGATAGACTGCCCAAGATCATATAATGAAACAGTGTTAATTACAGATAACCCATCCTCTCTGAACCCCTAGAAACCAGTTTAGTTTCTTAATAAACATCCTTTAATAATATTAAAGTAAATATGGTGATGCTCAGGCAAGAATTTTCTTGACAGATCAGTAAATAGACCCTTCCTTTGTAAATCCGTTTAAGCAATGCCTCAGGTAATATAAGCTCTAATAATAATTGGAATCACACCACCAGTTAATCCAAATGTTGTGGCTGCAACTCAACCACATGTAGTTCCACCTGACTATCTAAAATCCTTTTACTGTTGCAATGGGTCTGATGTTCCTTTCCTATCACAGACAGCATGTTCACTGAAGAGCCTGATACAGTAGCTCTTTATTTTGTGCTTTACCTGTGCTAGGAAGTACTGTGCCTGCTCCAAAAAGCAGGGAGCCCTCTGAGCAGACTACTTAAGTATAGCTAACGTGTATGTGTTTGTTGCTCTTAACTACATTCAGTCTGTTGCTACACCTTCCTGACTTTTGAAGGAAATACCTAGATGTATTACAGGTATTCAAGTCCTTGCTGGGTCAGATTTGTGGTGGTTTTGTTGTGTTTACTTTTTTTAAATAAAAGAAACAACTTCCCCACTCTCCAGCCCAAAAATTGCTGCAGCTGAGGAGTACAACTTTCCCTCTTTTCTTCTACAGCTGTTACCCAAAACAGTTAACGGAATGGAGAATAAACAGCAAAGCAATGGTGATGTGAAAGAAAATAAGCCAGTGAAGAAAAAGGTGAGTGAATTCCCCAAATCCTCTGTCATCACATTTATTTGCTGTTTTGGGACACAAGGTGGAAAATAACTGTTTGGAACCTATATGAATACTTGCAGGCTCAGTGTCCTAAGCACAGGAATGCTGCTGTTTCCTTTCTCCCTTTGGTACCTAGAGTGGTAATGGGTTTACTGTGAGACCTCTCATTTTTGATGAGAGTAATGTCTGGTTTTGAGCAAGACAAAAAAATCCAATGGTTTGAGCAAATCATTCTGGGATTAAGCGGTCTTAGGATAGGTTAAAGCCTTGCTTTTATCGCAGGGACTACCTCATTGAGGGCAACGGTAAGATATCAGAGAATAGTTTCTGTGCTTCTAAAATTCTGAAACTATAGAGGATATAGGAAAAAAAGTTTTATTTTTGTCTGAAACGCCTTTATTCTTAAAGAATCTGCAAACCTGTATATTCTCCTTTCTTCCCATCTACTCTGACACATAAGAAAAGAGCAAATGTATGTTTCTTTCCATGGGAACATGGATATTTGAGCAAGGGGAAACTGCCAGGAATAAAATCTGAAAGCTGATGTATGTAGATAGTAGCATGTGTTTAGTTTCTGTAACTTACTAATGACAACTGTAAAAGCTCAAAATAGGTGAAGGTGTTGAGGGGTTGTGTACATATTAATCACATGCAGCCATATTTGCACTACACTATGTAAAATGAAACTAAATAAAACATGCATGTCTGATTCATCTCACGTTCTGTCCATGCATTTTAGAGGCTTTATTCTAACTTAACTGTTTTACTGCTTATAGAACCATAGAATCATTAAGGTTGGAAAAGACCTCTAAGATCATAAAGTCCAATCATCAGCACAACATCACCATGCCTGCTAAACCACGTTCCTAAGCACCATGTCTACGTGCTTTTTAACACCTCCAGGGGTTAGTGACTCCTCTATTTCCCTGGACAGCACTTCACCACTCTTTCAGTGAAGAAAGTTTTGCTAATATAACATCCAAGCCTTCTCTGATGAAACTTGAGGCCACTTCCTCTTGTACTGTGTCTATTTACTTGGGAGACGAGACAAACATCCATCTCGCTACAATCTCCTTTCAGGTAATTGTAGACAGTGACAATATCTCCATTCAGACTCTTTCTCTGGACTAAACATTCCCAGTTCCCTCGGTTGCTCCCCATAAGACTTGCTCTCCAGCCCCTTTACTATCTTCGTTGACCTCCTCTGGACACACTCCAGTGCCTCAGTATCCTTGTTGTAGTGAGTGACACAAAGCTGAATACATGATCTGATGTGTGCCCTCAGCAGTACCACATATAGGAGCATGATAATTTTCCTGCTCCTGCTGGCCACACAATTCCTGGTACAGGCCAGGACACTGTTGGCCTTCTTGGCCAGCTGGATACACTTCAGCTCATGTTCAGCCAGCTGTCAACCAGCACCCTCAGGTCCTTTTCTGCCAGGCAGCTTTCTATTCAGATATTTTAAAGGTCCTCTGTAGCAACTATCTATACTGACATTTCTCCATGCGTGTGATCATCTTACACATTAATGAGTAGCATCTGGCTTTCTATTCAAACACTGCTCAGCTTGACACTTCCAAGTTGCTGCATCACAAGCTGCTTTCAAACCTGCAGCGCTTCATGGTATTATTTACCGTGTCTGAGTGCTCTAACTAAGCTTGTTGTGCGGTATGTAGCATGTCAGAAGTGGAAACAGCACAGATTTACACCAATATTAACTGTGGCCATCTGGGAATAGTTCCCAGAAGCACATTATACTCATCCACTGACAACTAGATGGTGTAGTTTAACTCTTAGCAGTTCAAAATCCCAATGTTTGCAAATAGGTACCTTCAAAAATATTGGCTGAAAGCTTTTATCTTCCCAGGTAGCACATTTAATTGCCCTCTGTTACACAGCAGTACTGTGATGTGTCAGATCTAAACCTCCTCAGGCTGTGGAAACATCCATGGGGCGTGTGGTTAGCATCTTAATTGGTTACAAGTCTTGTGCTGTCTTTTCAGTCTTGGCAACACCACAGAATCATAGAATGGCTTGGGTTGGAAAGGATCTTAAAGATCATCTTGTTCCAACACCCCTGCCATGGGCAGGGACATCCCACTAGATCAGGCTGCCCAAGGCTCCATCCAACTTGGCCTTGAACACCTTCAGGGATGGGGCAGCCACAGCTTCCCTGGGCAACCTGTGCCACTGTCTCACCACTCATGGTGAAGAAATTCTTCCTGATGTCTAGTCTAACTCTGCCCCTCTCCAGTTTATACCCAACTGGCACTCTCAAGTCCTTCTCTGCAGGGCAGCTCTCAATCATGCCATCCCCCCTCCTCTACTGAAATCGGAGATCGCCCCAATGCAGGTGCAGGACCTTGCACTTGGCCTTGATGAACTTCATGAGATTCACTTCTCCAGCTTGTCCAGGTCCCTCTGGATGACACCCCATCCTTCTGGTGTGACAACAGCACCACTTGTCTCGGTGTCACCTGCAAACTTGTGAGGGGTGCACTCATAGAATCATAGAACAACCAGGTTGGAAGGGAACCATCGGATCTTCTAGTCCAGCCATTCCTATCAAACACTAAACCATGTCCCTCAGCACCTCATGCACCCATCCCTTAAACACCTCCAGGGAAGGTGAATCAACCACCTCCCTGGGCAGCCTATTCCAATGCCTAATGACCCCCTGGGTGAAAAACTTCCTCCTAATCTCCAGCCTAAATCTCTCCTGGCGGAGCTTGAGGCCATTCCCTCTTGTCCTGTTCCCTGTCACTTGGGAGAAGAGGCCAGCTCCCTCCTCTCTACAACCTCCCCTCAGGTAGTTGTAGAGAGCAATGAGGTCTCCTCTCAGCCTCCTCTTCTCCAGGCTAAACAACCCCAGCTCTCTCAGTCGTTCCTCATAGGTTCTGTTCTCCAGCCCCTTCACCAGCTTCGTCGCTCTTCTCTGGACTTGCTCCAGAGCCTCAACATCCTTCAGTATCTGGATGAAGATATTAAAGAGCCTTGTTAAACGACGGGGGAAACTCTTCTTCCTCCAGCGTCTCGCTCACAGAAAAGCGCCTCAGGTTTCCCGACGTAGGGTGAGGCGCCCAGTCCCGGCGTTTCCCACCCCCGAGGGCCGAGGGCACCCTCCCTCGGGGGTGCAGGGCACCCACGGCCGCTTTTAAGCTGCGCGCGGAGAGGCGAACGCAGGCGCCGGGGCTGCCGCCCCCTGTGCTGCGCGGCCGGCATGGAGCGCGCGGCGGCGGCGGCGGCGCTGGTGTCGCGGGGACGCGGAGGAGGCGGCGGCGGCAGCGTGAGTAGCGCGAGTAGCGCGGCGCGTCCTCCCGCGGGAGCGACCCTGCGGAGCCAGCCGGCAGCCCGGCCTGCCCTCAGCCCTCAGCCCCGGGCACCGCGCACCGCAACGGCGGCGGCCGCTCCGCTTCGTTTTCCAGAGCGGCCAGGAGGGGGGACACAGCGAGGCTGGTGCGGCAGTCGGAGCAACTCACTCCCTGCTGGGCTCCCACGAGAGCTCGGCGGCGATTTCAGTTCTTTCCCCAGTTTGGCTCCTTTTTCCCCCTCAGTTTGGCTCCCTTTTCCCCCCCGAGTTTGGCTCCTTTCCCCCCCCAGTTTGGCTCCCTTTTCCCCCCCAACTTTAGCTCCTTTCCCCTCCACCACCCAGTTTGGCTCCTTCCCCCCCCCACCTTCGCTCCTTTCCCCGCCGAGCCCTTCTCCCCCTCGGGCGGCTGTGGGTGCGGGAGAGGCCGGCGTAGGGCAGAGCTATAAATACCGCCGAGCAGCAGAGGACGTGCGGAGGGCAGCGCTGCCCGGGGAGAGCGGCGGGAGCAGCCGGAGTCGAGCAGCCCCCGGGCTGCGCCGCTGTCTCCCCTCGGTGCCTGGGGAGCGGGCTGGGGGCTCCCCCCCTTCCCCCGAGCAAGCTCCCTCCTTGCTTCCCTAGAGCCCAATCGCTTTCAGACTGTCCCATAAGGTGCTGCGGAATCCGCGTTCCTAAGATGGGTAGAAAAGTCTTGCCCGTTATCCCTTTAAAAGTGTCACAAACTTCCTTACATACACTTGCAGTTGTGTTTTGAGCTGAGAAGTTTATAACTAGCCCACCGTCGTTCAATATTCTAAACTGTGTTTTGAAAACTGAAGCTCAGCATGACAGGGGACAGGACAAGAGGGAATGGCCTCAAGCTCCGCCAGGGTAGATTTAGGCTGGAGATTAGGAGGAGGTTTTTCACACAGAGGGTCATTGGGCATTGGAATAGGCTGCCCAGGGAGGTGGTTGATTCACCTTCCCTGGAGGTGTTTAAGGCACGGGTGGATGAGGTATTGAGGGACTTGGTTTAGTGTTAGATAGGAATGGTTGGACTAGAAGATCCGATGGGTCCCTTCCAACCTGGTTGTTCTGTGACTTAAGGCTCATAGTAGTTGACCCAAATCATAGAATCACCAGGTTGGAAAAGACCCACAGGATTGTCGAGTCCAACCATTCCTATCAATCACTAAACCAACATAGGCTGTGAGGCTCATAGTAGTTGACCCAAATCATGGAATCACCAGGTTGGAAAAGACCCACAGGATTGTCGAGTCCAACCATCCCTATCAATCACTAAACCATGTCCCTCAGCACCTGAACAAGGATGCGAGTTGGGGAAAAATATCTTCGAGAGCATGGGATGCCCTGGGACCTTTAATAAGACCAAAAGTGTGGGCTTGCTTGGGTAAACAGCTCTTAGGGCTTTGCTGTGAACTGACATGCAACTTCCCTGACTGAACACTGAATTGCTGTGGTGACGGTCACACCTACCTGTCCCAGTGCTGACGGCAGCGACACGTGAGCTCACGGTTGCCTGTGATGTCAAGGAACACCTAAGAGGAAGGTGTGGTCACCTTCTTGTTTCCTGGTCACTGTAAAATACATTGGGTGTCGGTTTTCCTTTTGTTAACGTTGCCTCTGGGTTAATATTTTTCTGAGCAACAGGTTGGTGGTTTGGGGGGGGGGGGGGGGTGTTGTGTTCTTGCTTCATTGTGCTTTCATCTCTTATCTGGTGTTGCTGAAGCCTGAGCAAATATTTAAAATAGTGTGTGAGGAGACAGGTCATGGAGAAATTTATGTTCCAAGAACTGTAAAACTCTGAATGGAATAACTCAGAGGTTTTCTGCAGCAAGCTGTATACTTGAAAGAGTCTTAGTACTGAAGTAGGCTCTAAACCCAGCTATTTGCAAAGCTTGAAAATATAAAGTGGATATGGGGTTTTCTAGTTCAACAGCACTTTTTTGTGAGTTGCCCTGCGTTGTCTCCCATTGAGTCTCATGTGCATCTAATTTGCTTGTCCTGAAAGGTTTAAGCATTTGCTGGACTTTTAAATAAATGTTAAGCTGTATGGTCTGAATAATTTTGTTTGCAAGATATTTCTGATCGATATAACACTGTTGGAGCAGAGCCCTTTAGCAATATTGCATTAAGATTACCGCATAGCACTTCTGAACTTGCAGTTATCATTTCTGAACCCTTTGGGAGCAGCCTGGTAGACCTCCAGGAATATTCTCATCTGAATCGTTAGTTCAGGGTGGTAGCGATTCCTCCTACATGTAGAAATGCCGTGCGAAGTAGAGAAATAAGGGATACATAATATGAGGTGTTCTCACCAGAAGCAAAGTAAAGCCTTGTGTCAAAATTTCTGCTTTTTGCTACCAAAGTAGTGGTGCAAAGCTTTGTGTGTGTCAGGTTCCTTTTAAGAAGCTGGCTAATAATAAGAAAAAGCATTTGCCTTATGTAATAAACTCAACGGGATACATTTCTTGCACGAGGCTTTCCACCCCCGTATGCTTCCTCCTGACCCGACTGAAAACAAGCTAGTTAATGAACTGTGTAATCTTTTTAAAAGTTCCCACACATGCTGAAGAAGTTAAGAATGCTCGGCTGTCCCACAGGGTGCATTTTGAGCCCTCAGGAATGGCTGCTGTGGAGCGTGGCAGACCCCACGCACACTGGGCTGTGTGCTGTGGTCACTGACCTGGCATCCGAGTATCTCATCCCTTCTTCATGGATCACAACAGAGTGGAAAGTTCACTCTGGCACATGCTAACAACAATGGTGCATTCAGTTGCCCTGGGAGGCCCATAGAGCTTGTTCCAGTCCATTGTTGCTGCTGCTATGCCATGTGCTAGCTATACAAGCCTAGTTTATGGTCCAAATCTTCATTTTCTAAGCAAATATACAGCTTTGTGCAGTTGACAGACTTGTATTGACTGTTAACCTGCTGTGACTGCTGTGGTATAACTGAAATTGCGTTTATTAGGCCTGCTTAAGCAAGTCTTTCTCCCTTTGAAAGAACTGAGGATTCAGTGAGTGATGAGGCTGGGCATAAAATGACAGAGCGTTGTGCCTGACATTCTAGATTCTCTAGGAAATTGGGGTGGGGGTTTTGTTGTTGTTGGTTTTTTTTAAATTCAAAACACGTTAAGCAGCCATCCACTTAACTTATTCAGAAGTCAGTAAAGGTGAGCTTTCTTCCATGATCTACAAAATGACATTCACAACTGACCAGCCACCAGAACCCTAATGTGTCTTGGGTATCGCAATGGTCACTTCTGCCTCTCTATATAACGGAGAAGAACTGGATGGCAGAAAGTAATACTGGTGAGTGGAAAGGACCCTAAAATGCAAAATCTCTCAAATCAGCTGTCAAACTTCAGTATATAAGCAGTCCAAACTTTTATTCAATAGCTGATGTGGGAGAAGACGCTGTTAGCAGAGATGGACTAAGAACAGCATGAGGGGGGTGTAGAAGAGTTGAGAAAGGAGAATTAGAGGTGTGTCACTGGGGAGAAAGGACAAATGGCATCTCCAAAGTAGTGTGTCTAGCAGCATGTTACTCTTTGAGACTTGCATTCGTGGTACAAAACCTAGTTTGTAGACAGAATTTTAGTTTAGGGGGTCACAGTTTCAGTAATATTTATACTCCCGGGACTGGGGGTCACACAGTCTCCCAGTCTCTCATGTAAGTCAGGTTCACCCACAGACACATTGTATCAAATATATGCTACTCCTTGATGTGTTGTTAATGGCATGTTGCCAACAGTTTCCTTTGATTATGTGTTTCTCCATTGCTTTACTTCTTGGTATGGGTGCTGATGAGGTGCTTGCAGCAAAAATCTGCGAGGTTGAAAGAAGTTCAGATGTTCACTTATGTCTTGGTTAACTGAGATGCTGTCACTTCAAATTTACTGTTCCTTGGACTGCAGAAAGTTGAAGTGTTTCAGGCCACTATTCTGCAGCAAGATCTGCCTGCAGAAGCTATGCAAGATAGTGTAAGGAATATTTAAAACATGACGTACATTAATGTAAAGTATCCTGACAATGGTTACATATTTTCTTTGTTTTTCAGAATTGGTCTGGGAGTCTAATCATAGCCTCTTTAACTGGTGCTTTTGGATCATCTTTTCTTTATGGGTACAATCTCTCGGTGGTGAATGCTCCTGCAGTGGTAAGTGACTGATAAAACTGGTATTTAATATCCGTAGAGGGCAGCCTTGTCCAGATACTGTGCTTCTCAATTTCATGCTTTTATAGTCCTGCTAACATAGTAGAAGAGGTTAAATCTTGTGAAGGAACTTATCTTTGCCTAAAAGTTTCTTTCTGCTGTCCATGAGGTTTTCTCAAATTCAGTAGCTGCCAGGAAACAAAATGTTACTGTTGAGGTGAACGGGTGCATGTGGTTCATGTGGTTTGTTTTTCATTGTCTCCAAGCCCAGAATAATACTAAATCTTCTTGTACACTTTTGTGTGGAAAAGTATTTTTAATAGTTTATCTTTCTAACTAATGACTATTTGGTAGTTCTGTGCACATGTTCAGCAACTTCTGAACATCATTCAGTTCAGGAGTGTGGCAGAGTATTTCATTTCCAGTGTACCAATATTATAAGTAATGCCTCTTGCTTCCTGTCAGATAATGGGCTGCTTCTGTGATTTGTGGTGTTGCCTTGTTTGGTTCTGAATTTGAAAATGCTGTATTGATCATTTGTTGTCTGCAACATATGGAATAGAGCACTGTGGAGTCATTAAAATATCAGTTATCACAAATGGAAGTCTGAACATTTTGTTTTTACACTGGCTGTGTAGATATCCACTTTATTCAGTCAAGTACAACAGCAGCAGTTGTGGTGGGTTGATCCTGTCATTCCCCTGGACAGGGAGAGGAGATGTAGCAAAAGTCTCATAGTTTCACCAAGTGCCATCACAGGCAAACCAGACTCAACTTGGGGAAATTAGTATTGTTTATTACAAATCAAATCAGAGCAGGGTAATAAGAAATAAAACTAAGTCTTAAAACACCTTCCCTCCACCTCTCCTTTCTTCCCAGGCTTAACTTCACTCCCAAATTCTCTGCATCCTCCCCAAATAGCACAGGGAGATAGGGAATGTGTATTGTAGTCAGTTCATCATGTATTTCTGCCTGCCACTCCTTCCTCCACAGGGGTAGACTCCTCACCCTATTCCTCTGCTCCAGCATGGGGTCCCTCCCACAGGAGACAGTTCTCCATGAACTTCTCTAACATGAGTCCTTCTCATGGGATGCAGTTCTTCACAAATGTCTGCAACCTGAGTCCTTCCCGCAGGCTACAGTTCTCCATGAGCTGCTCCCAGAATGAGTACCTTCCATGGGGTGCAGTCCTTTGGGAACAGACTGCTTCAGCCCTGCCCCCCCATGGAGTCACAAGTACTGACAGCAAGCCTGCTCCAGCTTGGGTTTCTCTTTCCATTGGTCCATAGGTCCTGCTTCAGTGTGGGCTTCCCGCAGGGCACAACCTCCATGGGCTCAAAGGGGACAGCCTACCTCACTATGGTCTTCACCATAGGCTGCAGGGGAATCTCTACTCTGGTGCGTGGAGCACCTCCTCCTCCTCCTTATTCACAGATCCCGTCTGCAGAATTGTTTCACATATTCTCACTCCTCTCTTTGACTGCATTTTTCTATTGTGCAGGACTTGTTTTCCCTCTTTTCAACTATGTTATTGCACAGGTGCTACCACCATCACTGATGGGGTTGGCCTTGGCCAGTAGTGAGTCTGTCTTAGAGCCAGCTGGTCCTGGCTCTGTTGGACATGAGGGGAGCTTCTTCTCAAATAAGGTACCACTGTGGCCCCCTGCTACCAAAGCCTGACCATGCAAACCCAATACACCGATGTAGTGGAGTTGCAAGCAACACTGTTTTGAAAAAGTAGCTAGTAAATTTTGTGAACTAACTGTGGAAATTCCATTTCAAAATAGTTTCCTTCCAAAGTTAAACTTCTTCTGTGGAAATCTGTTACTAAAATGTGTGGCTGGGTTTCCATGTAAACAGGTTTGTCGCTTTAAAGAAGGATGCAATATTTATGTAAATAATGAAAGAAGATTTTTTTTAAAAAAAAACCTTATCTTTCATTTTATGAATTATTTTATTTTATTTGGTAAACTGAAAGGACTAGGAAGAGTCTCACTGTGAAGGAAATTTTAATTGCCCTCTGAGAATTTTCTTGAAGTTCCTGGTACTTTTTCTACAAATAACACATGGTTAGACAGATTGGGTGTTTATTCTAGTATGACACGCCAAGGCATCACTTCACCTTGCAGTGATCAGAAGATAAACATGGCTTAGAAGAAATCAACATGAAGCTGAAATTCTGTGAGCAATGGTATTGATTGTCCTGGTGGTAGACATCCTTCCTCTACTAACTCAGTACTGTCAACAGAGCAGTGAAAATGATCCTATTTCTCAAGTTTTAAGTGCTGTTTTAAAAATGGGCCATCCTGGTAATCAGAGCTTTCCTGATGTTTTCTGCATTTGTAAAGGAAAGAAAGAATGATAGGGCATACTGTGTGGCAATACTCAGAAGGTTAGATTTGAACCATGCGATAGATTATAGGAGTGATCAGAGTGTGGGTGGGGACGCTGAAGGTGCAACTGTGCCATGACAAATGCTAAATTCAGACTTCATGGTTAGTATTACTTCCAGAATCGTCCATTTTTGCTTGAAATCTTTACTGTTGCTCGTGGGACTGAAATAGGGCACCATGTTAATGGCTTTGGTCATACCGTTGACATGTATGTGTGACGTCTGCCCTTCACCAGCATAGTAGTGCAGTATTTGTTAGAGAACTTTGTCTCCACTATATTGATGTTAAGCCATACATTAACATGGGCTAAGGAGCTCTTATGCATCCTACTGATGAGGAATACATAGCTCTGTAGTTCAAGAGCAAAATACCAGTGTGGCCTCTGATCCTCTCTAGACCCAGGTTTAATCTGCCTGTCCCTGTCCCCAGAGCTATGGTCACCAGGTTGAAAGTAAGAGTCTGAGTTCTGCTTGTAGCCATGGTGGGTAAGAGCAACCCATAGCAAAGCTGTGCTTCTTGCAGCACAAGCAAAGGAACCTTTACCCCGTCTGTTTCCCCCTGTACATCACCAAATTAACCTGCTACAAGGTGACCCTGTGGGAATACTGATGTGAGGTGACTGAGGATAACTGAAGGGGAGCAGCTTTTAGCTGTAAATAAACAGCACATTCATGAGGTAATATTTGGATTGCAATAATTCCTAAAATCTGTAAGCTGGGTTTCATTTATGAGCTCGTCAAATAACTTGTTCTAGTGATGTGTAGCTTACCACCAGGATTGTATGACCATCTCTCCATAGGCTGTTGGATATCTTCTTCTTTTATTTACTTCAGCATAATTTCTTTTGATATCTGAAGTCCACCAGCGATAGAGAAGGAGTGTGATGCTTTGAGTGATGTAGAAAAAATGCTTGATAATGATTGCTGAGTAAATTATGGGATATTTCCAGGGTCCTGGAACTGAACACGTCAGCATGATGACTGAATCGGGGGCTAAGGGTGAAGGGGAAGTTCATTTAAGACTGAAGCTTGAAGAACTGTTCGTAAATTCTTGTGTACATTTTCTTTCAGTCCTGAAAGTTTTGCCAGCTCATCACACTGCAGAGAGTACCCCTGCAGTTGTCACTAGTGAACTCCACTGCAGGTCAGCTTGAAATGCAGTGTCAGTCAAATGTCATTTTGTTGCATGAGGAGAATAAACTGCACCAGCTCTGTTCAGAGCAGAGGTTACTTCCCACTCATTCCCTCTTTCTGTTGGAAAAAGCAGTTGCCCATTGCAGGTGTGCTTCCCTCTGCACGCAGTGCTTGACCACACAAGAAACCCAGAGTCAGAAAGTCTCCAAGGGCTCGTTCAAAGAGTTACCAGAACTTATTAAGAACATATGGGAGAATTTGGCAGTAGGAAGACGAGTCCATTAATTGAATACAAGTTGAAACTCTCTCTTTTTTTTTTTTTAAGCTGCATTTCTGCAATTCATTCCATGAAATAGTTGTGGCCAAGAATTGTAGAACAATGATGTGCTTTGTGCTCTGTGCGGGAAGTGAAGTCTCTGCTGCTTACTGCCGTGCAACCCATGCCCCCTTCCTGCAGGCAGCTGTAGTTCTATATTCCCTTTAGAGCTGATACAGGGAGATTAAGACTATTGGACAAATATATAGGTTGCTGTCTCATCCACTTCAATGGTTATCAAGGTTTGTGAGTGACCCTTGTCACTATTCATAAGGTCATTTTTCTTATTTAAAGACCAGCTCATCCCTTCCCTTGGTGTAAGCTATTTACAGTTAAAGAGATAAGGACAATATTTACTTAAAATACATCCCTTTTATACATATATATATAAATTTATATGCCACTTATTCACCTTATTTCCCACTATAGCACTACTACCTTAATGAACTGAGGCAGCAGAATATGAGATACTGATCAGTCAGCTACTACTCCTTGCAGGCTTTTGTTAGGGACTAAAATTTTTGTATACAGGTTTTTGCCATTGGCATTGTTCAGAGAAATTATTAGAATCATAGAATCCTTTGGTTGGAAAAGACCTTGAAGATCATCAAGTTCAACCATACCTGTCTAGTATTAAACTGCATCATGAGCACCTCATTTACCCACCTTTTAAATACTTCCAAGGGTTGTGACTCAACCATATCTCTGGGTAGCCTGTTACAGTGCCTGATAACCTTTTCATTGAAGACATTTTTCCTGATATCTAACCTGAACCTTCTCTGGTGCAACTTGAGACCATTCCTTCTTGTCCTGTCCCCTCTCACTTGGGAGAAGAGACCAACACCCACCTTGCTACAACCTCTTTTCAGGTAGTTGTAGACAGTGATAAGGTCTCCCCTCAACCTCGTTTTCTCTGAGCTAAACAGACCCAGTTCTCTCATCTGCTCCTCTTAAGAATTGTTCCCCAGCCCTTTCACAAGCTTCATTATCCTTCTCTGGATGTGTGCCAGCACCTCAATGTCTTTATTGTAGCAAGGGGCCCAAAACTGAACACAGTATTCAGGGTGCAGCCTCACCAATGCTGAGTACAGGGGCGCAATCACTTCTCTGGTTCTGTGAGCCTTGCTGTTTCTGATACAAGCCAAGATACCTTCTTGGGCACCTTAGCATACTGCTGACTTATGTTCAGCCAGCTGTCAGCCAACACCCCCTGGTTGTTCTCTGTCAGGCAGCTTTCTAGCCACTCTTTCCCCAAGCCTGTAGTGTTGCACAGGGTTCTTGTGTCCCAAGTGCACAATCCAGCATGTCGCCTTGTTGAACTTTATAATGCTGATCATAACCCATCAATCCAGCCTGTTCAGATTCCTCTGCAAAGCTCCCCTGCTCTCAAGTAGATCAATTCTTCCACCCAGCTTAGTGTCATGCACAAACTTACTGAAGCGTACACTCAATCCCGTCAACTCGATCATTGTTAAAGGTATTGAACAGAACCAGACCAAATACTGAGCCTTGGGGAACACCATTTGTTACCAGCCTTCAGCTGGATTTAACTCTGTTTACCACCACTCTGGACCTAGCTACCCAGCCAGTTTTTAATCCAGCAGAGGGTGCACCTGTCCAGGCCAGTGGTAGCCAGTTTCTCCAGCAGAATACTGTGAGAAATGGTGTTGAAGGCTTTACTGGAGTCCAGGTACACTACATGCACAGCCTTTTTGTTGTCTGTTAAGTGGGTCACCTTGTCATAGAAGGTGATCAGGTTAGTTTGGCAGGACCTACCTTTGATAAACCCATGGTGACTGGGCCTGATCACCTGGTTACCTTGTGTGTGCTGTTTGATAGCACTTAAGTTCACCTGTCCCATGACCTTCCCTGGCACCAAGGTCAGACTAACAGGCCTGTAGTTCCTTGGATCTTTCCTCCAACCCTTCTTGTGGATGGGCATAAGTGCCAATCTCCAGTCAAGTGCAAGTTCCCCAGTCAGCCAGGACTGCTGGGAGATGATAGAAAGGGTTTTGGTGAGCACCTCTGTCAGCTCCCTCAATACCCTTGGGTGGATCTTATCCAACCCCACAGACTTGTGAATGTCTAATTAGCCTAGGAGGTCTCTAACCATTTCCTCTTGGATCATTGGAGGTTTGTTCTGCTCCCCTACCTTGTCTTCTGGCTTGTCAGGTTGAGTACCCAGGGAACATCTCACAGAATTGGCCAATTTAAGTTTGAGTTGGGCTTTAGCCCTTCTGATTTCTCTCTGCATGATCCCACTTCATCCTTGTAGTCTTCCCTGGATGCCTGCCTCTTCTTGCAAATCTCGTATATTTTACTCGTTTTTCTTGATTCCCACCCAAAGCTTTCTGCTCAAACAAGCTGGTTTTATTAACTGCTGGTACATGGGGATGGCCTGCTCTTGCACCCAAAGGAGCCTTTTCACAGAATTCAGTGGATTCAAATCCAGTGCATATTTTTATCAGATTTGTTTTGTTTCATGTGCAACTCTTTAAAACCTGTGTGTGTTATTACTTCCCATTTATTGGCAATGAGATCCAGACAGGTGATGTATGTGCCGGCACATTTATCTGTTACTATTGAGTGTTGCAGTTTGTACTTTCTTTTTTTGAATATTTGCTGTTATTTGATGTCTCCTTTTAAGTAATAAAGCTATGTAGAGAAAATTAATCATTACACAAGGAGAGAATAATTTGTGTATTATTTTTAGCCTTTATCATTAGTGAGAAATGCTAATGGTGTTCTAAAAATGTTTTCTCTTAGTATTCATTACTGTTAGAAATGAACTTCAAATAAACAAGAAGGTACCTGAATCTAAATATAATCAGAGTATTTGTGTTGAAGAGGTAAGATGTATTACTTGATTCAATGGCAGAATCATTTGGAAGTTTACTGTGAGATTCTTCTAAAGAAGACTGAGTGCCACATTGACTATTTTTCTTTTATCTCTGTCCTCCTTTTAATTCTGAGCACAGTAGGCCTACTAGAAACTTGACAGAAGGAAGACAGTAAGTGGTATGTTCTACTTCCACCTTTCTTAGTTACTATGCAGATGAAGAGGTCGTGTTTCAAACTAAATATCCTTAAATCCAGTAGTCCATCTGTCCAAGGCTAGTATACCTGAAGTTTGACATTCCTAGTTTGAACAGGGATAATGTGGCATTAGAATATTCCTATTGAGCGCTGCCACAGGATAATCTGCTATATATGACATGCTGGTGGAAATCTAAGAAGAAACTGGGGAAAATTAACAAGACTAAATTTGGTGAAACTATAAAACTGGTCGGGGACCAGTGACACAGAACAGGTGGGGGCATTACACAAGTGTGCTGTGCCCTTCTGCAATAGTGACTGCCTGGTACTATATCCTTGCAGTGCATCAAACACCATGGTGGCATCAGAACTTTGCCTGATTTCAAAACAGGAACAGCATAAAAATGAGGCAGCTTGACTAAAAAGGAAATAAATAGGAAATGTCTCTGCTGGTGATACAGAGACTGTGTAAAAATGCCATACAAACTCACAGAAGTTGTAGTAGAAAATAGAGAATTTAGGGAAGAGCTGGCATGGGCATTGGAACAGGCTGCCCAGAGAGGTGGTTGATTCACCTTCCCTGGAGGTGTTTAAGGCACAGGTAGATGAGGTCCTGAGGGACATGGTTTAGTGTTTGATAGGAATAGTTGGACTCGATGATCCAATGGGTCTCTTCCAACCTGGTTGTTCTATGATTCTATGACTTTTGTAATTGTGTCTCAGGTATGTGTATGGAGTTCTCTTGAGATTAAAGAAGCACTTGATATGCTGGAAGGACTCTTATAGAAGCTTCCTATGGAAATCAAGCTGCCATTGGAGAAAATGTAGGTCTTAGAATAGCTGAAAACTTAGAAGATAGGTCTCAGTTTTTCATTTTGTAAGAGAACCAGCTTCTCTGGTAGATCAGTTTGTATCAGGTGTTTGATTTCGTGTTTGACGTATCCTTCATTACTGAAAAGGAATTGCTCACCTTGTTAAGCAGCCTGAATTTCTTTCAAAAATCAGCTTATGTAAATTTGAAAAGGATAAGCTATAACATATTTATAAAAGTGATTTGGGATTCTTAATTTTAGTGGTGTCAGACAACTAGCTCTTTTTGACTGATACTGTGGGCTTTTTCTCACCAATAAGTATGAAACCAACAGCCCCATCAGCTCTTGCCCCTCTCCTCTAATTGTTATTTGTCTTGGCTGTAAATTCTTTGGGAGAAAAATGTTATCTTTCATGACTTGGCTTAGTAGGTCCTTGATTTTCATATGGCTGTCAGATGTGACAATGTCATAAATACAGTGCAAAAATGAATGCATCCTCCCTTCCTCCCTCAGTCCACAAATGCTAGTTGTTTTAAATCTACTCTATCTTTTTTTCGTAGTGTTATGCTAAAGAATTTGTAGAATCACTCACCTTTACAATACTGAACCTTTGGATAAAAATAGACGTGTGAAAGTACTTCATTTTGAGCAAATCTGAGATTTGTGGTCTGAAATTGAAATATAAAATAGAGATAAATCTTGTTTCATGGTGAGCACAGTGTAGAGTTTTGCCAAAAGGATTCCTGCTTCTGTAATTTTTAAATCATCTTAGGAAATTTCCTACAAAATTTTCAGTTGCATGTGAACTCCCACCCCTGCAAACCTATCAACATGTGGCTTTTGGTGCTGTGTCCTGTAAAACAAGACAAACCCTTCTCTTGATGTCTGTCATGTTGCCATCTGGCAGAAATTGGTTGCAACACCCTTCCTCATTACCTTTGCATTTCTGCCAATTCACCAACCTCTTCAAGACATTTTCACCTCTACCTACTACTGGAGGCCCTTCTCCTTTTCTTTCTCTCCATCTCCCTCTCCCTTTTTGTCTTTTCCTCTCCCTTTCTCTGTCTCCCTTTCTTTCCATACCTCTCCCTTCCCCCCGCCCCAACCCGGGCAAGGTATTGCCACTATACATCAATTAAAAAGCAGTAAAACTCTAAGAACGATTAATTACTAACTATCAGTAGTTAGCATTAAAGAATTTGTGCACTTTTCTTTTATTTTAAAGTCGTAGCAGGTGGTAGTCAGTGCAGTTTTCCTTGTGTTGTCCAAAAAGCTATTGGCTAGATTGTGATGTGTCACCCGCCTGAGTGAAGTATGTATATGCCCAGTGACCAGAGCTCAGCCGATGTGCAGTATCTTGCCAAGCATGGATGACATGATTTTCCCCCCTTAGAGATACTCAAAACTTCCAGGTACGTTCCTGGGCACCTGACCCTGGTTGGCCCTGCTTGAGGAGGGAGGCTGGATGAGCTGGCCTTCAGAAGTCCTTCCAACCTCAACCATTCTGAGATTCTGTCTGAGCACTAAGCTCCAGTTCAGGCTGAAATGTTTAGGTATTTATACACAGTGAGGTTAAAAATTTAGATGGTTAGAGTTGTGCTGACATCCTAGATGGTAACACCCTTGCTTTACAGGAGTTTCTCTTTTATAAGCACCTTCTGCATTCATGTTTACCTCTGGTTGTTTTTTTGTCCTCACCTAGTTTATGACTGGCATGTACTTTAATGAGCGTGTGCTTTGACTGATCCAGTCTGTATTGCAGTTGCCTGTAGGAGTGAGGCCCTATTTTTTTCAAGGAGGAAGACAGAAGAGCAGGGCTGATTCCTGCAAGGAAACTACTGGGGGTTTTTTTTGCATTCTGTTTCTGTAAGTTTTGTTTTTAAAGAGTGATTTTTACATGCGTTATGACATATCTTCTTTCAGCATATCAAGAAATTTTACAATGAAACTTGGGAAAGAAGATACGGCTTCTCAGTGGATGAAAGCACACTGACTCTCCTTTGGTCTATAACTGTTTCTATTTTTGCCATTGGTGGACTTGTGGGTGCCATTATTGTTACCCCAATTGTGAAGTTCTTTGGGCGGTAAGTACATTGGAAAACTTGTTGTTTCTAAAGTAGTTTCTCACTTGATCTCTCTAGAAGGCTTTGCTTTTGTTTCTTTAAAAACCTTTAATCAGTCTTCTTCCATGTGCTCAGAAAATGAGATCTTGAATGTTAGTGTTGGAATCTGACTGTCTAGGCCTACAAAAACCTACATATCATATCTTTTGTAAAGTATTTCCTTCTGCAGAAGTTATGAAATTTACAGTCACTGTTGAATTAATGAATCCCTCAAATTTGAGCAGAAAATACCATAAGTTGAAAACTGGAAAAAACTGTAAAAAAATATAGTTGTGTAATGTGAATGAGAAATTGAGATGTTTTGAAATTTTTGCAATGGCTTTTCATTGTTTCCTTTGTATTTTTTTTTCAACAAAGTAATGATTTTCCATAAAGAACATTTCTTGTCTTTGGAAACAATATTTTTTTCCTTGGCTGCTCTAGAATAAAACACTTTAAAAATTGAGGGAGGAAGGCAAATCAATATTTTGGTTAATTTCAGAACTTTTGGGAAGAGGATGATTTTTATCACCGTTGTGAGCCCAAGTTATTTTTTTTTTCTAGCTCTCTGAGTACTAAGTAATTTTCCTCGATGTATGTTTTTAATATTATGGGTTTAAGGATGACTTATGATGACATAAATATGTCAGCGTTGGGAAGTTCTCAAAATAGAAAAATACATGTAGCATGAAAATGCCTTTATATCAACTTATTGCTATCTGATGTATATTTTGTGGCTTTTCTGTGTATACATTTACCCAGAGTACAGTTGTTTGTTTTCATATAGAGAGTCTTGGGGGTGGTACTTGGTTTCTTAGGATATGTAGGATGGCTAATTGTTGTGTCTTTGAAGTACTGCTCTTTAGTTAACTGTGGTGTGTTTCATTTTAAAGCTGTGTCATAGGTTTGGAAGTGGAACATTTGGGTATAGTGTTGTATTGTTGAACTGTACACAACATGAAAGAGGCACTTTTTGCTTTTATTAATGGATATTTAAGAATGATAGCCTAGTGTGCTGTGAATATGGCTAGATTTAACTGTCATGATGCCTGTATCTACATAAAATATCTTTTTCTTTTAGGAAATGTACATTGATCCTCAATAATGTGTTTGCAGTGACAGCTGCATTGTTGATGTCCCTCTCCTTGTTGGCAGGGTCATTTGAAATGCTCATATTGGGTCGCATTATAATGGGTGTTGATGCAGGTAAGCTTTTATCACACTATACATACCCAAAATGCTGGTGATATACATAATCTTTCTCCTACCCCCCAGTTAGATCTTTTTTTATGTTAAAGAGGCATTTTGGGGACCAGCCACACTGATTGCATGGGACAAAAAAGCAGAGTAATGGTCAGAGGATGTGATGGTTAGAGAAGACATTGGAATGGATACTATCCGCTACTGTCCTCCCCATTTTGTCCTCTAGCCCTGACAAACAGTATCTGTCTTTGTACTATGAAAAATCTTTGGCTAGGAGGGTGTAGTCTATTTATTAAAACTGCTTACTGCTTTGTGCTTAGAAGTTTTTTGGATCCCATGGTAGTACCAGTAGGGGTTAAGTGGAAGGTTTTCTACATCATCATTCGCTGCTAGCAACATGGTCTTTCCAGTTTGAAGTAAATTATGGAGGCACTGCCGCACTAGAATAGTGTTTCAGCTAGCGGTGAGGTTCTCAGTTACTTCACAGATCAGTAGATGCTGAGAAGTATTTGCCTAAGTAGAGACAAACTTGATGAATTAATGTGATTTTCCCTCTCAGCGTAATTACCCCACTCTGAACAATGGAAAATGCTTTGACCTTTGCATCATTAAATCTGTTCCTGGCAAACTCTGTGTTGTTAGTAAGCACAAACTGCAGTTTTTGGAAAGTAACTGTGTCTGTCACTTGCAATGTGAATTTCATGGGCAATTTCGGTGCTGACTGCTAATTTTTGTCTCACATGACCACTAGGCAACTGAACTTCTGGAGCTTTGTAAATATTGTCAGTTGTACTAAGCAAGGTCATGCATCTGTTTTCTTCTGTCTCTGAGCAGCATTCTCACCATTATTTTATGCCTGCTATTAAGAGTTCATTGCAGCTGTAAGCTTACGTTGAAAGGAGAATCTGCTAATACTTTATAATACTTTTTACAGTAAAAATATTTAATCTGATGGTGCCTGCTCTCTCTGCCTGCTACATCGGCTTTGTTTTCCTTACCTGCACCAGTGCTTGCTTTGGAATGAACAAAATGAAAACATAAAATCCGTTCTCCTGGTGATTCTTATCTCTGAGTAACCTTTGGTGCTTCTCATCCAATAGCGACCTATGCACATCACTGCAGATCGGTAACAGATAATCAATCCCGTGATTATTAAATGATGCAAGAGTAATTAGACGTACAGAGAAGATAATTCATATTATCTGTGGATAGATATCATTCTGGTTTTCTTAATGTTTTTATGTCAATCTTGTGAGCAGACTAGCGCTCAAACTCCTTTCTATAGACGTTTGTTTTGTACCTAGCAGGATGAAAACACAATTTGACTTAATATATGGGTTTTTCTCCTGTCCTCATAGGCATTTCTCTGAGTGCCCTTCCCATGTATTTGAGTGAAATATCTCCTAAGGAAATCCGTGGTTCATTGGGTCAGTTCACGGCAATTTTCATCTGTATTGGTGTTTTCACTGGTCAAGTTTTGGGGTTGCCAGAAATATTTGGCCAAGTAAGTGTTTAACAACTGTTTTCTTTGAAAGAATGCAAACATGCTTGGAGTTTTGTATTTCAATACTTTGATTGAGTTCCTTACAAGAGGGGAAAATGGGAACATTGTATTTCTTGCTTTGGAGCACTTTGGATCAGTGTTTTTTTCCTTGCCTTTTAAAAGCATGTATGTGTTGACTCAGTTTGGTAAACTGTGGCAAACAGTTTTAACAGCTTGAGCAGCCTGTGTATGTGCATATGCAGGTTTCCTTACACAAACACCCACCTTTTCTTGATGTACATTTATTTTTGCTGGTTTCCAGTTTCTTTGAGTATCAAGTTCTTAAAAGTGTTTTTTTGATTTATAATTTTTCAAAGTGAGACAGAACTGAGAAAGTCTTGCTTAGAATTTGTACAAGAACCTAAGCAGGAAGTCTCTTGCCCAGTACTTATGAATCATTTTGTAATGCAATCCTGATTTTAGACTTAGAGGTGAAAGAAAAGCATTAATTTATAGCTTTATTGAAAGAGTTTATCTGTGCTGATGGAAGAGGTTATCTTGCTGTTGTAGGCTGAAATTAACTTCGTGACCACTGGATGTCATCATTACTCTTGATAAATGAAGTCAGGGTTTATTCAGGCTGGCATGTTGAAGTACTTTTCATCTGGGAATGAATCTTGAAAGTGGAGAAAGCATCAATCCTCTCTCAATGAAACCTGAACTACGAATCCCTTCTGACAGCCAAGCAAAAGTATTAAGCAGTTGAAAAGTGAGGAGAGATTGTCCGCCCACGTCCATCCAAATTCAACTCCTTTGTGAAAACACAATACCATTTTCCCTGACACTTTTATTTTTGTCTGACCAGCTCTCCTATTTTGTCCCTTTATCCTTGGGCTCACTTATCCTGTTCAGCTCTCCTGGAGGCAAATGTCACTTTACTGAAGGACAAATAACTCCCTCTGCTACCAAAGCAACACATTTTAGCAAAAAGCTTAAAATATTTTTCACTGGTCTTAATTGTGTGGCTTCTACAGATGTGTGTTACAAACAAGTGTATTAGATGTCAAGAGGCTGATTGTTAGAATATACTTCAGCTCTTCTGTAGCTGGATTTTTTTTTTGTTTTTGAAGCATTCATACAATTTCAAAGATGAAATGTCATGAAAATTCTTGTTTCCCTGAAACTCCTTTTTGAGATATTTTGAATAGGAAATATTTATTCCTTGGTTTCAACTCACTCTTCCTCTTTTTATTTCTCTTCTCCCCTTCCCTTCCTTCCACTCCCAAATTATAGAGATTACAATTCTGCTTCTGCAATCTGCTTTAGTATGCGTTTGATTAATATTAAGCCATTAAAGGTAGCCGTTGATTTATGTAAGAAGAAATATACTTTATCTGTAGAATTAGTTCTTTTCAAGATGAGTAATATCAGCGTGTAATAGGAGCAAGGATTTGGCTGGTGAGAATTAGCGTATTTCATAAAATTATTGGTGCTGACTTGTATTTTCTAGTTAGGTGCATAGGTGTATTTTCCTTTTAATATATTAATGCTATTTAGCACTGAGAGGAAACCTCAGGCTGTTTGAAATATGATTCCCTAGTGCAGTCTTATACTTCTCTGATGGCTTTATCAAAATTTCCTTGGCTTCAGTCAAGCCAGGATTTTTTATCCATTTCTTCTTGCAGTTCTGATTGAAGTCAATGGGGCTTTTATACCAGGAACAGCAGTCGTT
Organism: Coccyzus lansbergi; assembly: GCA_033558105.1. Lineage (NCBI taxonomy): Eukaryota > Metazoa > Chordata > Aves > Cuculiformes > Coccyzidae > Coccyzus > Coccyzus lansbergi. The sequence goes on from JAUMJK010000128.1 coordinate 1,902,770, forward strand.
GCTGGGGAACATTGCTGCAGTGGGTATGTGTGCTGAGTTCACTTCTGCTGAAGCTGGGAGGCAGCAAACATGATGTCTTTTCCCTCAGATCTGTAGTCCTTGCAACTCTTTCCCCTTTCCCATCCCCAGCAAACAGCAACTAATTTCAGAAGTAGATTTGATATATTTGCTGGTTATTTTTCAGTTATCAGCACCTCATTGATTCACATCATGACTTCTGTTCACTGATTATATAGAAAGTTCTTATCAAATTGTTCCCATGTTATTTAATATTTTTCTCCTTTCTTTTTTTCTCTTGGAAAAACCTTTGTTGTAGTTGAAGTGAGGCTGGTTTCCAGATCCAGAGCTGCCACGTGCTGGAGACAGCTATGCATTTGTGGTGTCTTATTAATAACTTCAGCTGTAATTGTCAAGCAAACTTTTCCTTTCCTCAGAAGCCTGAGGTCTTTTGCATTATACTTATGCCAAGGGTCTAATATACCATTCTGCACTATTATTCCAACTTCGTAAAATTCATAAATAGTCTAAAGCAAATAGGAAAAGTTGAAGTCAATAGGAGTTTGTCAGCAGTGATTAGCTGTTCTATGCAACTGCTTGCACTTGCATGTGGAAAACCACCTTTGTTAAGTCAGTCTAACAATGTCCAGCTTTTAATGATTGTACTGTAAAACATTACAGGACTATTTTTGTTGCTCTATGGTTGTTGGTTGCTTGTTTCTGTCAGAATTGGTTGTAAATAACACTAGTTAGAAATACTTTTCTACTGTCATTGTTTTGTAACAATTTTCTGTTGTGCCTCTATTACTTGTAACTTGAACAGATATCTAAGAGGTTATTAACCATAGCCTTACAAGCATTTATTAATAACCTAATTGCTAACTTCCTCCACTATCAAATGCAATGGTGTTCCTTTAAATGTGGAAGTGTGATAAAAATAGCTCTGAAGTACTGAGTATTACTTGAGGCAGTTTTGAAAGTCTTCACTGCTTTTTGTGTCACATAGATTAAGCAGCCCCAAAGTGATTTTTTTAGCAATCTTTTATTTATGAAGACCAGTCCAGGTGAAGCAGGAGATGTGTGGACAGCCCCAGGTTCTGTGCTGGGGGAAAATGTTCAGCTTTGGCTGTTTTACTGTCTTAAGGTTGGTTGGCTGTTTCCTGTTCCGTTGCCTTCCCAAGCTTTTTCTATTGGAAGGGCTGATGGTGAAAATCTTATTATTTCCTTCTGATACCTTTTCATGCCAGTTGTATCAGCTGATTCTCATGATTTCATTATTCTTTTTGTGAACTGTTGTTTGTCCCTTACTATCATTCTCTCTCCCTTCCAAAGTGTGTTTGCCTTCTCTTCCTCCCATCACTTGTGATCTTTACATTTCAGGTTAGACTTCATCTCCTCTAATAAAATAAGCTCTTTAATCAGTATCATACTGTACGGACAGGAATTTGCCAAACACTACTACATTCAGTTTTTAATTTATAGTGTAAAAGAGCAGATGCAAAAGAATAACAACAATCTAGCAATGATTGTAATACATTGTTTGGGATTGATTGTAAAGACATTGTTTGGGATTCTGAATATATAGGTTTTTATTCTATTTGTCTTCAGGGGTACTTTTAGAGCATTAAGTCTGAGGAAGGTGTTTGTTTAATGAGTGATGCTTACCAGAAGCGATTATTCCAAAGGAGAAAAGCTGCAGTCATGATACTGGTCCTATGCTGCTGTGGTTTGGTATTCTGATTTTCTTTTCCCTGTCTTAATATTCTCCCCATCCAACAAATACCCAAAATGCTTTTTATTAAGCGTTCTGGTATTTGTAGATCATAACCTGTGGGAAACCACATCACTGTTGAGGTTTGGGAAATTACATGATGGTAAAATTAGCTGGTGGTCATGCTACAGAGCACCACCAGTTTATTGTGCTGTTGCCGTTTCTCCACCAGCCTGGTTGCTGAGAGTAGTGTGCTCATTTTCATGTGCTAGCATCTTGTTTTAGTCTTGTGCAAGCCAGAGCCCTAAATTCTTCAGGAAGCCATGGCAACTGTACATGACAACTTGGTGCTGGCCCACAGGAATGCAATCATGTTATCAGCCTTAATATGGGCACTGAATTGCTCCTACTGTCTATAAGATTATTTAGTTTGAGTCATTTTTTATTATATAGCTTGTGCAGCTTTCTGTATATCTGACTGAAGAGAAAAACAGATATTAGGGTAAGAGGAAACTGTTTCAGACACTCACTTCTTCAAACACTGCCCTTCAGGTGTTTCCATTCTCTCTGTTTCTGTGATTCTGCAGTTTAATCACCCAGCCCATTTTTCTGACACATTGCTCCCTGCAAAGCAAAGGCCCAATGCATTGTAAAATTTACTTTTGAAAGTTTAAATTTACACTTGCTGTCTTGGAGGAATATTGTCTGGCCTGATACCTGCATAGTCCAGGTATCATCAGGTGTCTTTTTGTAACTACTCATCTAGTTCCTCTTGCATGTAATATCCTGCTCCAAAGGTTTTCCTTAGGATGGTAACAACTTTTAAATATTTTAGACCACCAGGCCTTTCTCTTCTGTTGCTTCAGCTCGTTTCATGTAGGTGAACTTTAATCCTCCCTTAAATTATGAGGATTTAGTTTATGAATACATTTGCTGTAGTTACTATATTAATAATTTTTTTATACCTTGATCCTCAATATTTCTTTCATCTCTGTACAGATATAATAAAAGCATGAAAAATTGTTTCACAGCAAGTGTATGTGTACATCACAGATGAAACTGGATTTCTTGCCTATTGCCATCTTTTCCTCAAACTTCTACTTTAAACCTTGTTTCCCATGGTGCATAAGGTCTTGCCAAGCTGTAGTTGTTTCCCCTGGAGTTGCTCCAAGTTGCTGACTGGGTCTGGCTGCTTCTCTGACCAGAACAGCTGTTTGCCATAGGTAGGCCAATGGAAAAATAGATTTTGTTTACTTTGGAAACCCTATTCAATGTACTCCAAGTGTTTCTAGGTCATGCACACACAAGCTTGTCTAACTATATTGCACTGCTTCATACTGGATATTATGACAATGTAAAATGTTTACATCCTAAGACTTATTAGAGTAACAATTTCTGAATAATCGGTATTGCTGCTGTAGGTGTTTCCAGGAAAAAAATGTGGAGCAGATGGAAAACCCATAAAATTCCTAATGTGTCCATCTCTTGAATATTGGTGTGTTTGGTCATTCTGCTTTCAAAAACAGTGTAATCAAGCAATAAGAGATAAGGAGGGAACTGCAATGATTAGAGAGGGGTAGTGCCCTCTTAAGGAGGAATGGCTGGATTAAGGCTCAACAGCTTTTATAGGTATCCCCATACTGGGTAGACACATAAAGTAAAGCAAAACTAAGTGCACAAGAGAAGACTATGAGTTGTCTTTTTAAGTGACACATTGTCTTTGTCTCGATTTTCCTTGCCCTTTTTTTAAAATTCAGTGTGACTAATTCCAAATGTAAAACTTGTGTAAATTGTTATGGTTATGAACTTTATTATCTGGATGTTATCTTTGTCATTGAAACAACAGGAATTACAGTTTTAAATTCTACTCTTTGAGGGGAACTTGAGCAGTTTTAATGTATAGCTGGATACAGATTACCTATTTTTAAAAAATGAGCTGGCTGGAAATACGTCTGTAACACATGGTAATACTGGCCAAACGGTCGTCCCCTGCCAAGTGGTTTCCTAAGACTTTTAAATCTGAGCTCAAAGACTTCAGCTAAACTGTATATGCAAATACATGAGTAATCCTGTTAGTTTCAGTGGGACAGTTCATGTTCCTAGAAACATGTTGCTTTGTGGAGCCTATTGTAGTATATAAATTGTTAGGATCTTAAGAGCAAAAGTTTAGTGTCAGACATGGGAAAAATAAAGTAGGAATTTTGCTTATCAGTTTGGTACCCAATTTTTTTTTTTAACTACAATCAGGAGTCACCCAAGCTTGGAGCAAGGCATTGAGGACAGGGTTCGAGTACTCCTGTAAGTGTTCTACCATTGAGATAGACTTGCAAATGGTGACTCCACGTAACCCTAGTCCCTGCAGTTTCTCGGGACTGCTGAGCTTGTTCAGTGTTTCTTAAAAGCACAGAAGAGAAGCTCATTTGCATTCTTATAGTAAAATGCAAAATTCTGAATTAAATGCTAAAACCTTCCCAGAAGAGTGTTTTAAGACATGTGCTGAGATTGCACGTTAGTGCTTGTATGTGGCTGGTCAAATTTGTAAAGGGATATTATCTGCTAAGAATAGCTCAGAAAACCACCCTTACTGAGGAAGTAACTTATGATTTTTTTAATGTTAAAAGAAAAAGGAAAATAGAGCAAAAACATGTTTGGGTAATCACTGATTTCAGCAGGTGTTTACATGCCTTTTTGAGCCTGGATTGATCATGGATGGAAATCTGCCTGCACTTCTTGGAAACTAGTACCAGACATGCCAATTAAAAATTGCTTGAGGTAGTGATTTTGAAGGTGACAATACTTTTTAAATGTTTTCTAGGTTTCTTTTTTATCTTGCGATGGGAAGTTTCCTTCATCTTTTCTCAGTAACATAAGACACTTAGGTTTTTTATTGCTGGAGCAATTTCCATGTCATTTATCAAGGCACTTGCACTTAATTACATGCTGTAAGTTGCTGATTAGGGTCTTGGAGGTCACCTCACCCAACAGTTGATACAGCTGAGGAAAGCTACTGTGGAGCCACCAGGCTAGAGATACATTGCCTTGATGGTGCTGACAAGGGCACAGAAACATTACCAGGACCCTCCGGGTTGTTGCATATTCATAGTTCAATCATACCACTTGGAAGAGAAGGTCTGCTCTGTTACACCAGCCCAGTTGGTGGGATGTGGTGGGTGTTGATGTATTTGTAATTGAGACATTAAATGAGGTGTTTTGTTTATATCTGCTATGGAGCAGCTGAGATTACGTATTTACTAGAGATTATAAATCAGCATTTTATTGGTTCTCCCAAGCAGACACAAGGGTATTTATTCATCGCTTTTCTGTACAGAACTCATTAAGTAATGCATGGGAAAGCAGCTGTGAGTCTTTGTATTTGCAAATGAGTTTCAGTCCATTAAGGCTGTACTGTGAGACATCAATTCCTCTGGTTTTAGGAACAACACGTAGCTGATTGGCCATATGTAATATTCAGATGTTATAGTTTCGCATTTGTGAATGGGAGCATCATACAGGAGAGGATTTATCTGAATATCTAAGTGGAAATATGGTCACAGAAGAAAGTTATGCAGGTATTCATTTATTTATTTATTTATTAGACTTACTGCTGAACAACAGACTTGACGGCAAGAGCATCCAATGTTTGGATGATAATTATCAGCAGTGAGGACTACTTTCTCATAGACAGTTGAAGCAGTGCCCCTCTTGAGAAGATAAGGTTTCTATGTAGTGGTACTCTATTTAATTAGGTCAGCTGGAAGAGCACTAGACAAGCTTTCAGGGAAAAATATCCTTTAACTCATCTGAAGTAAAGTATTCAAAATATCATTGAAGTTCAGAGTAATTGCTTTTAATTTGTTAGACTGCTTTCTCTTGATTCACTGAAACACGGTTAACACAAAGAATTAAACTATCGTTGTTTATGTTGTTTATATATATAAGGTTTGACTTTTTGCTTCTTTGACAGGCTTCTCAAAAAGATTTTTGCACTTACTGTAGTTGACCTAATAACAGGTATTATTTGTCTACAAACCTCATCCCGTGTTAGTTTGACTCTGCTTCAGAAGTTTACAAACAAGAAACCTTTCAGATGAAGATTTACCTGTCTCCCTAGTGCTCAAGTATCTACCAATATTTACAAATCTGTTACCAAGCAGTAAATTAAAATTATTCCTTGCCAGTGTGCTTCACATGCTGGAGAGATAAGCACCATTTAAGCCTTTTTGAAGGTTCTGGATGATTAATATTTCAGTTTAATTTCCATTGTCCTTTGTAAAATCATCCATTATTGCAAATTCACATCCTAATATGTAATTTTTTCCTTTACAAATTGGGTGTTAGTGCTGTGATGAATTGATCAAGCATGAGATGGTAGCATATAGTCATCCTGTTGAGGATATGTTTTTTCAACTTGTGTTTCTTAGTTTGCTTTTGAAACCACTGACAAAAAGAAAAATCAGGAGGCATAATCTTGATTAATATTTTGGAGGATTTTTGTAGCTTAAAGCAAATGTCAGATTTAAATGAGATTTTTTTTTAATCTAAAACAGATATGTAACTTTAAAGTGTCACAATGAAGCAGTGAATTATTTCAGTTATTTTTAAAACAAGACGTGTGCTTTGGGGTTGCTGGGCTCTTTTCATAACTTTGATATATGTTAGTCTAACCTTTATAACTTTAGTTTGGCAAAATATAAGCAGACCAAAAAAAAATTAGATATGATGTAATTTTGCGCTGCCCTGAAGCATTGTGTTTCACCTTCTGCTTCAGGCCCAGGAGAATGCAGGTCTCTGGAGGTTTGTGTGTGGCATCTGCAAATCCCAAAGTACCCTTGGGCATCAAAATGATACTGTATGCTTATGTTCAACAAAATTAATCTTATCCTCTTGAAGTATTTTACTTGACTATTTTGTATTATTTGTGGAAATTAACCTGAGTCTACATGCATTGCTGAAAGGGAGTTTAGTCAGAAATTTTGTGCACCTCCAACATACCTCTAATATTTCTTTCTAAAGAAAGACAAGTGTATATGCTGGCTACTGATAATAATCCTGTTTGAAAGCTCACCATTTCCCACTACTTTTCTCAGAAATGAGTAAGCAGTGAAGGCAAATTACTCTGTTTAAATGTTAAGCAAAAAACCAGTTGTTGTTTCCAGGAAAAAGTTGGACCAAAAAGTATCTTGGGAGCTTGCAACAGGCAGTTTGGTTCTCCCTCTTGATGTATGCAACATGATCTAATCTGCAATTTAGTGAACATAAGGTTATGGGATTTGGACACCAGCCATTTTCAAGGCTTTTTTTAAGTCCTAATCCAGAGGTGATTTACACGGTAACAAAACCCTCCCACTGATTTCTGTGAATTTGAGCTTAGGATTGTACAGCTTTAAGTCTAGTAACTTTCTGTACTGTTCAGTACTTGAGAAGGCACTGAGACTTTAGTAAACTTATGTCAAAGCTATCTCTGTAGTAGTGACGTATAAAAATAAATACACATCTGGATGCAGAAAAGAGATGAAATACGCATGCTGTCTGGTTTGGCTCTGTAAGGTAGGCAATTAGTTACAGTTACTAAAACATTTTGACAGCAGTAGTTTGCAGGAATGGTCATGTGAAAAGAAAAGGGTATTCAGCAGGGCTGCAGCTGTTAAGCAGTGAATCTAATGTCCTCTTTTGCAGCCAGAGGAGGTTATAGAGAGGTGTTTATAGTAGTACGAGGAAGGTAAGGGGAAGGTAGTTGTCCTGCACATTACATGAGTAGCTGCTCTGAAGCCTGAGATGCAAAGTACTCATTATTCAGCTGCCTCATGATCATCACCGCTGTGCCATACCCTTGACTCAAGGAAGAAAAGACAGTTGTAATGCAAAGGAATTAGTTCTATCTCAGTGCTTTTTCAGTCCTTGGTCTCAAGCCAGTGAGGTTGTACTTCACCTTTAGGGGTGTTTTCTGTGACACAGTGGCAGATTAATAGAGAAAATGTGGACTTGTGCAGTCCTCTCAGTTTTGTACAACCAAGTAAGTCTGCTCACTCTGTTCTGAGCAGGAATCTGATTATTTTTGTGTGGCAAATGGAATGGTTTTGGTATGAAGTTCTTGTGCCAAGTCTCTACTAAAACCTGTACAATTTCATTACTTGAATAATGCTACTCAACAACTTTTTTGCCTCAGTCTTTACCGACAGCTGCTCTCTTCACCCCTCCTGGGTCAATGGACAACAAGAAGAGGACTGGGGGGCACAGTCCCTTCCACTGTTGGGGAGGATCAGGTTCATGAACAGTTGAGGAACCTGAACATGTAAGTCTATAGGACCTGAGGAGATGCATCAGAATCCTGAGGGAATTGGCTCATGTGGATGCTAAGCCACTCTCCATGATAGCTGAAAAGTCAGAAGTCCCTGGTGACTAGAAGCAGGACAACATTGCACCTTTTTTTAAAAAAGGGTAGAAAAGATGACCCTGGGAACTCTTGACCTGTCAGCTTCACCGTTCTGCCTGGGAAGATCATGGAACAGATCCTCCTAGAAGCTCTACTAAAGCACATGGAGGAAAGGGAGGTGATTAGAGGCAGCCAGCATGGCCTCACCAGGGGCAAGTCGTGTCTGACTAACCTAGTGGCTTTCTATGATGGGTTAACCACATCAATGGACACAGGAAGACCAATGGATGTAATCTACTGGGTGGTGTCCCTACGCATAGCAGAGGGTTTGGAATTGGATGATCTTTAACGTCCCTTCCAACTCAAACCATTCTGTGATTCTGTGATTTTGATGCCCTAGGGGTCCTTAGATGTCCCTGTAGTACTGCCAGATATGACACACAGAACCCCAGAGACCTGAGCAAGGCAAGATGCTTCAGAACATCTAGAAATTACACTAGGTGTAAATCTTTTTTTTCTGTGTGTGTGGTTTTAATTTGCCAAACTGAAGTTTTAAATGTGTTCCTGCTTCCTATAGGAGCACAAAGAAGAGCTTGTCAAGTCACTAGTTCCTGGATGTTTTGACTAGCTTGCAAGAGGCTTTTAAAATGTCTGTCTTCCCCACATATAAAATGGATAAATTATGTCGTTTTGTACGGCAGAGCTATTATACAAAAAAAAATCATTGCTATTTGTCAAGTGCTTAGCACTTGTAAACTTGTTCGCCCTCAAAGAATTAATTCCAGAATTAATATTTAAAGGAGTTAGGAATAGTGACTTGTAAATAGACCTGCTCACTGAGAGGTCACAGTTCATCCTGCGCACTGAATGAGAAAAAGGGAGAGTGAGTATTTTTCTTGATGCAATCTCCTGCACATTTCAAGCACTGAATTAAATGAACCCTTGATAGCTCCAAGAGGCAGCATGCCTGTTATACTGGGATGCAAAGCAGGGCTGGAGTCCTCCAGGCAGTGCACTGTGCTACCCTGTGTGCAGGCTGCTACCTAGAAGGTGATTTCTGGGGTTTGCATTTCAGGTGCAGTAATTTCCCCATGTCTGTAGAATGGATAGGAGACAGGGGTGTGGGAAGCATGCTCTGGGGCAGCTGGGGTTGAGGGATGCTCAGCTGGACATGGGAGTCTCCACAGAAGAGAAAACCAAACCTGGGGCAGGGAGCAAACAAGGAGCCAACTGCAATGTGGTGGCTGAAACTCAGCTGGAAATGGGGAGTGGGATGGATGTCTGGATTATTCTTTTCAAATAAATAAATAAATAAATGAAATTATTTAGAGAGAGAGACAGTAGAGCCTATGGTGTTCATGTATTTCTTCACTCAGTCTTTTTGATCCTGTCATACATCTTGTACTGGGATGCTTAATTTGCCTCTTTGAAAAAATGAGTGCCTACAGGTGAGGCAGCACTGCCCTTCTTCCCACCTCTCTTGTATGACCTTGTCAACGATTCAGTTCTCTCTTTTATTTTTTTTTTATATATGTGCATATTCTTAGCCTTTTCTTTGTTGAATGTATTTTCAAATTTTATTGAGATCTGCCTAATTAGTGAAAATTTGAAACGTAACTATGCTAAAATAGGTCCTTGAACTTCATATAGTGCAGTAGTTCAGCTGCCAGCAGTGCCTGTTGACATTTCCCCATATCAGTTTCTTTTCCTCCTTTTAATTGTTACAGTGAGTTCCATTATCTGCATTTTAACTGATGATTCTCTAACATGGTAGCATTTGCTTTACTCTACTTCACCGCAGTTTAATCTTGTCTCAGTTGCACTTGATAAATCCATGTCACGCTTTATCCATTTCCTTCCCCCTCACCACCTCACCCAGTTGTATTTCTGCAGCTTTCCATTTTCTTGTATCAACCTCTGAGTCCATGATTGTCAAACTCCCTGTATTATTTAACTGTCTTGTGTAAATAGATCAAAGCAGGGGTTTTCGTGTTCCAGGCTAAGTGAATATCCATAATGTGACAGTTTCAAATTAAAATCTTACTGTCTTGACACATTATTTGTACTGATTCTGAGAAGGTGATGAGTCAGGTTCCCTGTAATTAAAATATTTAATGCTCTTTTGAGTTTTTCCTGAGATAAAATGGGATGCGGTTGTTTTCATTTCTCTCTGTAGTGCCTGTATGGTGCTTCTTCCTGATAGCAACTGAAGTAAAATGTTAATGGGTCTTTTAAGCTGTGCGTACGCTGTCTTATACCTTTACCTTATTATTACTTCTGAGCATTGTCTCACTTTATACCCTGCCCTATTCCTCTTTTTCCTGCATCCTTTAATTCTCTTTATATAGTCTAACTCATCTTGATTTTCAGTAATTCGTAGTCGGTACCTTTGGACCAACAAGTATATGAACCTTTTAAACTCTTGTTAGTTCTCCAGTTCCTTTTCTCTAGTGGGATGGAGAATTTCAACTTGAAAAATGTAAATTAAGAGAAAAGCATGTGCAATACGGTTCTGTAGCATTGAATAGGCACCATCCAAAAATTTTTGAAATGGATAGAGAAGTTTCTATTGATTTCAGTGACTTAGTGATCAACTCATGCCAACAACAGCAAGTCAGAGCATATTTATGATTGCTTTACTTTAAGGTTTTAGAAGTTAGCATAATAAAAATCTTTCTCTAGCATAATAGAAATCTTTCACAGAGGTAATAAACAAAGCTCGATGTCATGTGGTGAAAATAGAGGGCTTTTCATTATACTGTGAGGTCTGTTGTTTACTGCAAAGAGTTCTTTGAGTGAAATGTGACCAAGTGAAAACCCATGTGCTGGGGGGGACGGACTTTAAAACATGTGAATGCTTGTTCCAGGTAAATATCCATAGGTTGACAGAATGTAAATAACAGCAATATGCAGGAGAGACTTTTTTTTTTCCCCTTGGCATTGTGGAAAAAACGTACAAGAAGTATGATGTCCTGATCAAGAGTAAGATTTTTATCTAGAAGTATGGTAAACAAGTTCTAACACCCTACAAACTTTTTAAATGGTACAGAGCAAATGTATTTGTTGTGGGAAATGAGGGAGAGATTAAATAAAATGATGAAAAAAAATTTAAATGACTTTATGTGAAAGAAGTGCCTGATTCCAGGCAGACATAGACTAAAACTGATCAGTAGTACTGTCTGTTTCTTAAGTTATTCTTTACAAGCACGTACCTGGTTTTAAATGTGATTTAGTAACAGATCTTGAAATCTTGACCTACGTTTAATTTTCTAATTTTTAAAGTAAGACTGAGACTTGTTTTCTTATAAACAGCTTGTTAAATACCCTTGGTTCTCCTGTATCGGGTAAAATTCTCTACTCAGCTACATTTCAGAACAATAGAATTCAGAATGAAGAAATAGGAAGCTGAAGTCCTCATGGTAGTGGAGACTCTAAGGAGAACTGATAACCTTGAGCTTTAAGTTGTTTGAAAAATTCCCCTTCAAATTGTTTTCCCATCCCAAGAAATTTTTTTAAAAAAACCACAAACCTATCATTTAAAGAGCAGGTGAAAAGTTTCATTAGGATATATCTTGCATATTCTACCTGCGAGTTATTGTCCCAGGTCCCAATTCAGATCCAGGGCTTGGATTACATCCAGTGCTGTACAGTACATTGTGTTTTAGCAGTTGTGTTGCTGATGCTGGAGACTGTAAAATAAAAACTGTCAACAGAAAGTAGTTTGGGGGCTTTTGACCTTTGATTTGGCTATGGAAAATTATATTGGACTGAAATTTATCCAGCTCTGTTTGGACTCCGAATGGATAGATTCATTCTGATGGAGGGAAAGGTTCCAAACCCTCAGTGCCTCTCAGGACTCAGTCAGGCAGGATGCAGCACAGCCTCCTTTGATCTAGCCAAGCTTCTGAAAATGTGCTAGATGTGATGCATGAACAGTAAACTCACTGGAGTCTCAGCAGGCTTTTCAATTAAGAACAAAGTCTCAAATTAGAAGACATTGAATTAAATAGATGAATATTGAACTTGGAGAAAAATATTAAAGGATTTCATCATGACATTCAGTTGGAGCAAACGGTATCCTAAGTACATGGACAGATCAAGGGCCATTTTGCAGGGGAAAATAATACTGCCGTCACCTTTCTTCTTCAGCTACTTGAAAGTATCCTATCTTGAGACTAAGCTAGGAGAGCTAGATGAGCTCTCTGCTGCCTTTCCCAGCCTTTTCCTGAAAGAGCTTTGCTCAGGTTGCCCTCTGTAGCCAGTTTTAAGTAATGAATGTTTGAGGATGCTAACAGCTTTGTTTCAGTTGATTTCAAAGAAAATTACCAAAGTCAAGTTGCATCTGAAATTTGCTATTAGTTGAATAGATTCATATAAATAGTGCTGGTTAGTGCAGCACTTCGTGTGGGGGGACTCTGGCAGGTTAGAACTGCCTGGCTTCTGGGGTACTTCCCAGAGAGGGCTCATTGATGCTTTGTGTTGGTGGGGATGCTGCAGATAGCTCTCAAGTTTCACGTCCTCGCTGGAGACTTCCAGCAGATTACTTGCAAAGCAATAGAGAATGTACTCTCTATTTCATGGACTAAGTGATAAGTTTCAGAAACAGTGGTTCATTTGAACATCTGAGCTTAGTTAGCTAATTCAACGCTGGAAACAATATAAAGTGTTAGTTTTAGTTACACTACCATAAAACTTCTTTAAGGTCTCCTGACTTTGGGCTGGATAGGTGAAACCCATTTCTTATAATTAAATTACCATGGAAACCGTCTTAAGAGGTGAAATTACTGGCTGCAAGAGAAAACATTCATCAAGACAACCTCAAATCAGTTAACCAGATACCTTTTTTTGTTAAATTGTGTAGGTGTCTTTTACTCTAATTGCATTGACTGTGTATGCCTCCTTTTCTCAGTGGAAATCAAAATTGCCTGACTATGTTAGTTGTACCTGTAAGGAAAATGTTATGTTTTGCCCAGTGGAAGAGGCTTGTGGTGGGACCGCAGTGCTTCTTGGTTCATTCCCAGCAGCTGTGAAATGCTGAACAGCAACTGCCTGCATTACACCAAGAACCACAAAATGCTGATAAACTGCAGATTAGCTGAAGTGTTGCCAGGATTTTACCCATACTATGAAAATTAGACAACTGAGCCATATGTATATGTATGTATGTGTGTATATATGTTGGGGTTTGTTTTTTCTTTTTTAGATCAATTAGATTAGACAAAGAGACACCGTGCAGGTTTATGTAACTATATGAAAACAGTGTTGTACTGTTTTTCAAAGCTAATGGATGGTACTGTCATAAGTGGGTATGACGTAGAATATATATTTCATAGAATCATAGAATCATAGAATCACCAGGTTGGAAGAGACCCATCAGGTCATTGAGTCCAACCATTCCTATTAAACACTAAACCATGTCCCTCAGGACCTCATCCACCTGTGCCTTAAAACACCTCCAGGGAAGGTGAATCAACCACCTCCCTGGGCAGCCTATTCCAATGCCCAATGACCCTTTCTGTGAAAAACTTCCTCCTAATCTCCAGCCTAAATCTCCCCTGGCAGAGCTTGAGGACATTCCCTCTTGTCCTGTCCCCTGTCACTTGGGAGAAGAGACCGGCTCCCTCCTCTCTACCACCTCCTTTCAGGTAGTTGTAGAGAGTAGTGAGGTCTCCCCTCAGCCTCCTCTTCTCTAGGTTAAACAACCCCAGCTCTCTCAGCCACTCCTCATAGGACCTGTTCTCCAGCCCCTTCACCAGCTTCGTGGCTCTTCTCTGGACTCGCTCCAGAGCTTCAACATCCTTCTTGTGGTGAGGGGCCCAGAACTGAACACAGTATTCAAGGAGCGGCCTCACCAGTGCCGAATACAGAGGGAGAATAACCTCCCTGGACCTGCTGGTCACACCATTTCTGATAGAAACCAGGATGCCATTGGCCTTCTTGGCCACCTGGGCACACTGCTGGCTCATGTTCAGGGTATATTTGAGTATATTGTATTTTACATGCATATTTTGATGCTGAAGGAAAGGAAAAATATGTTATGTATTGCTGGTTTCCAGCTTTCCCACATCTCTCAAGCTTAGTCATCTGGCTTGAGTTCTGCCTTCCTCAGGCCTTGAGTAAGGTGACCTGAGGGAGAGGTGTTCAAACTGCTTACACTACTCTGCTCACTGACACAGAATGTTGAATGATGAAAAGCTAAGCATTTCCAATCAAAGTTATTTTTTCTTCCTAGTATTGCTGTGGGAAAAGGATTACTGACTTATGTTTGCTTCCATTTGCAGGAATCCCGGTGGCCTTACTTATTTGGAGCAATCATTGTTCCTTCATTGATACAAGCCGTGGTTCTGCCTTTTCTTCCTGAGAGCCCTCGTTACCTCCTACTTGAAAAACATAACACAAGAAAGGCGGAAAAAGGTATGATTCCTGTCTTGCAACAAAGGATGTTTATTGCAGGGGTGCGGGCTGGAAAGTAATTCTGATATCATAGTAAAAGCAGAATATTCCAATAGGAGAGATTCTCTTGACAATTATTTTCTTCCTCACCTTTTTTCATTGTCTTTATGTGTTTAAATATAACTCTTGCTTTGAATATTTTTATAAAATAAATCCTTCAACAAACTAACTTATATAGCATTTGGCATGGTGATACAAACCTAAAAAAATCATCCTGCTCTTGTGTGTTAGCCGCTATATGCAGGGTTCATTTGGGAGTGAAAGATTATTTCAGTCTTCATGGCTCTCCATTACCTACAGTCTCTAGTTTGGCTAACAAAACACTGATTCTGTTGCTGGGTTTTCTTTAGTAGCCACTGTGCTTGACTATGTGCTTCTGTAATTCAGTAACCTTTGCAGATCTAATGAAACCTCATAGATCTATTTAACTCGCTATTTTGAGTGCTTCATATAGCTTGCTTCAGTTTCACAGACACAGATTGGAGTAATTTGTTCTATTTATAAAAGAATTTGCTTGTGTGGTAACAGCTACTATATACTCTGCCCTGGTAAAACTACCACAGTCAGTTGTAACTTTAGAGATATCATCACCATATGACTGAGAGAATGTTGAAAATTTCTTTTTGTGTATTGTAAGGATGCATTAAAAATAGGAGTGTATAAGTAAGGAAGGAGTCTGATTATAATACCAAAATATTTGCAGTACATAACTGAACTTTAAAAATTCTTCCTAAAAGCTTCATTTGAATATAACCTTTGACATTTTTAGTTACTAACTAGTTGCTTGCAAAATTACTTGTAAAGTGTGAATTAGCCCCTGAAAGTTTTAAATTTAATAAGGTTTTAGCATGAAATTAATGCAACTTAATCTATCTTGTTCTTCTGCTATGAAATGAAACACTGCCTTTTTTTTTTGTTCTGATGAAATAGAAGTAGCACACTAATGAAGAGAGTCCCATGTTATTTTACTTTTGGTGTTGAATGAAGAATTTTGTAAATGTTGGAGCCTCGATCATTTAGAGATACAGTAGAGTGTTTAAAAAAAGAAAGAAAATAAAAAAGAAAACAAAAGCAACAAGGCTTTGGAGAGAGCTCTTTAGCTTTGATAGTCAGCAGGGATTTGGCGAGGCAGAAATTGACTTTTCCACAGCCTGCAATGGCAAGGGCTTCCCTGCCACTGTGGTCAGACAGCCCAGGTGGGATGCAGTGATGAGCAGCTTGGAGTTGGCTCTTGGGTAACTTCTGCAGAACCACAGATGGGCTGGGAAGAAACACTTTTGGGTGCCCAGTTTAAGGTGGCTTTTTTGTACTTGGTAAAGCTGTAAGTGTATTTCCAGAGTTATGGCTGGCAAAGAGTCAGCATCTGCAGTGCTGCTGCATAATGTCACTCTTGTTATGGGGATCTATTGGAAATACTGCCACACTACCTGGAAACATCATCACCAACAGGGAAGTTGTCTCCCTTTGGTAGATTATAAAAACTGCAGAAAATTGGCATTAAAATAACACCAGCTGCCCTGAAATTTACACTGTTTACTGATGTTTGTAATGGGCCGACTGGAGTCTGGGATGTTTTCAGCATATGTGATATGAAAGGAATATGAAAGGTAATGTAGAAGCATTGGAGGTAGATTTTGGAGTAGAAGACATCAGGAGATGCACAGCTACCTACACTTTATTTGGTAGTTGAAGGAAAATGAACTTTAGCAACTGACTTGCTGATTATGAGAAGTCTATAAGTCTATAAATTTAGACATTGAGAAAAAAAAAAGTCTGGTATAAAAAAGCTTTTCAAGGCAACTGCTTATCAATAAAAGCTTTTGGACCCTATTAATTCTAAAAGAAAAATTTAATACTGAGGTACACTGTAGTACAGAGGGAAACTCAATTTCAATTACAGAGCTTTCAAAACAGCTATGGACTGATGATTGTAGACAGACATTTGCAAAGGACTGTAGGACAGTGAGGTCTATGCATCCTGATTTTCCTTGCATAGGATAGGATTCTTTGCCTGTCAAGCAGCAGTGCTTCCAGAACTGGCCACCTTGTTGCACGGGCAAGGTAGCTTGTATGATATCAGCTGCAGAACAGGCAGCTGTAGATTCCTAAAAATCATTTTCGAGTTTACAATCCATAAAATCTACCTACAAGGTAACATAGATTGTATCAGCTTACACTTCTGTGCTATGAAGTATCTACATCCCTTATTATAAGGCATGTTAGGAACACAAGTAGTTTTCTTACCATTGCACATCCTTTGTAATCCCCCTCTCCTAATGCAAGTTTTCGGTAACAGTATCTTGGATCTCTGTTCATTGTGGAGATAGTTGGGGAAGGAGTTTGATTGATGCATGGCATCACAGGGCAGTGATATTAGACCCATGGAGGGGTTTGGAACTTTCCCTCCCACTCCAGGGCATGTGGCGATATCCAAATTAGGTACAACCCAAATCTTGGATATCTAGAGCAATGCAGTGGAAAAGCCAATGGGGGGGAAATTCACAGAGTGAGAGAGTGAATAACAGTGAATCAGCAATCAAGAAAAATCATCTGGGTAACTGTTAGCATTATCTGCAGAAATGCAGAAAGAAAACCTGAGTCCTGTGGAGACTAGAGGAGTTTGAGTTATTAAGAAAGCTACTTCTTGTAAGCCACATAATGACAATGCAATATTCTCCATTTTAATGATGACTATAAAAATGCTTTTGAATTATTTGACTCTTAGGTTAAATCTGCATATTAATATCAGAAATGTACAAGTCTTTCTTCTGACTAAATCCTGTTTTGTTCCCCTAATGGATCATGGCTATTCATGCTAAAGTACATTTCACTATGGATTATATCTTGTTGTAGAAATATTGCTGTCATCTGTAAACAGTGTGTTGTACTTAAGGCAGATGACTACATTAGTCTTTATAAAATACTCTAAAATGTATTTGTATGTCAAAGCTTTTAAAATGGAGATGACAACATTAATCTTCCTAATTGTTTTAGAACAATAAAAATCTAGTGGGATCATGTAGGTCACTGAGTTTCCACAGAGTTCTGCTTCTGGTTTCATTCCCTCTTTTTCTTCTGCCTCTAGTAGATAACCAGACTGTAACTACCAAAATACAAGTGGCCTCATTTTCTTTATTTCAGCAGAAGTGTAAGAGACCATGATGCCTTTAAGTAGCAAATAAGAGGCTGAAAGAGAGAGAAGGACCAAAGTGTGTTGTGTAAGTCATTAAAAAAAAGAAGAGATGAGGTTAGAGCAGGTGGGCATCACATTATGAATATAAACCACACCACCATGAGAGAAGCTTCTTTGTAAGCACAGAAGAGACCTCAAATGAGTGATGTCTTCTGAGCTACACTGATAAGGACCTAACTGGTGCGCTGCTTTCCCCTTTATAACAGTGCAGGCTGTGGGTGGCTGAAATGATGTCTGGCTGATCAGATGTTTGGACTTTCTGACTTGCAGTTGTCTGCTGCCAAAAGCAATGCTAACACCCAAACTCTGCTTGTCCTTCTGGAGGTCACCATCCTGTGTCTGACTCCATGAGAACAACAGGAGCTGAGCTATCATCTCCACGTCCCTCTTTTGAATGTGGGAAAACTGATTTGTGTGTTGTAAGGAGAGACTGGTTCACTGGATCAGCAGTGCAATCTGTAAACATGCTTTGCTCAAGAAGCTAAAAATCTGGTAATGAGGAGATGGTAGGACCATGACAGCTCACACATAAAGTCCTATAACTAACATTCTCCTCATTTTGTAAGAACAGAAGGGAGGAAAATGTCTGGCATTTAATGTTTGTAATTCTTCTTGGGAAATGATATAATTTTCAGTCCTAGGAGAAGTAAGGCAGGTAAGGGTCAGTAGAATGGCCACCTTCTAATTCCAGAGGGCAGACTTTGGTCTGCTCAGAAGGCTGGTCAATAAAGTTCTATGGCACAGAGTCCTTAAGGGCAGAGGAGCCCACTGGAGCTGGATGCTTTTTAAGAAGGCATTCCTGGCAGCACAAGGGCAAACCATCCCTGTGTACCACAAATTGAGCTGACAGGGAAGAAATATGTCCTGGAAATCAGGGAAAAAAAGGAAAATATATGAAGTTTGGAAGAAGGGACAAGCATCTTGGTGGAACTACAGAGAGGAAATGAGATTGTGTAGAGATAAAATGAGAGAGCTAAGGACTAATTAGAACTTAGACTGGCCCATTCTGTGAAAGACAGAGAGGCGTACCCTTTGCTGGGTAGAAAACTGGCTGTATGGCCATGCCCAAAGCGTGGTGGTAAATGGAGTTAAATCCAGTTGGAGACTGGTCACAAGTGGTGTTCCCCAGGGTTTGGTGCTGGGTCCAGCCCTGTTCAATATCTTTATCAAGAACCTGGATGAGGGGATCGAATGCACCCTTAGCATGTTTGCAGGCAACACTAAACTAGGAGGTTCCTCAAGTGTTGATCTGCTTGAGGGTAGGGAGGCTTTACAGAGGGTTCTGAACAAGTTGGATCAATGGGATGAAGTTTAACAAGGCCAAATGCTGCATTGTTAAACTTCCTGGGACACAAAAACCCCATGCAGCACTACAGGCTTGGGGCAGAGTGGCTTGAAAGCTGCCTGGCAGAGAAAGACCCAGGGGTGTTAGTCAACAGCTGACTGAACATGAGCTAGCAGTGTGCCCAGGTGGCCAAGAAGACCAACAGCATCTTGGCTTGTATTAGAAATGGTGTGTCTAGCAGGACCAGGAAAGAGATTCTGCCCCTGTACTCAGCACTGGTGAGGCCACACCTTGAATCCTGTGTTCAGTTTTGGGTCCCTCACTACAAGAAAGACATTGAGGTTCTGTTGTGTGTCCAGAGAAGAGCAACAAAGCTGGTGAAAGGGCTAGAGAACAAGTCTTACGAGAAGTGGCTGAGTGAACTGGGGTCGTTTATCCGAGAGAAGAGGAACCTGCGAGGAGATCTTACTATTCTCTACAGCTACCTAAAAGGAGGTTGTAGCTAGGTGGACGCTGGTCTCTTCTCCCAAGTGATAGGTGATAGGAAAAGAGGGAATGGCCTTTAGCTGCTTATAGGGAAGTTTAGATTGGGCACTAGGAAAAAATTGTTCACTGAAAAGATTATCAAACACTGAAACAGTCTATTCTGGGAGATGATTGAATCACCATTCCTGGAGGTATATAAAAAGGAAGTAGATGAAGTGCTTAGGGATATGATGATTTAGTAGTGGACAGGTACAACCAGACTTGATGATCTCAAAGGTCTTTACCAACCAGAGATTCTGTGATTCTTCATAACACTCACCAGACATTGGAAGAGAAATGGATATTTAAATGTTTGAGGGGGAGGACGTTGGAAGGAGATAGTTATTCGGTTGCTTTGGAGTAGTGGGAGTGAAGAGTAACAGGGATAGAAAAAGGAAGAGAAAAAAAACTGCTTCTAGAATTATGTCAGTTTACCATCTAAGCTCTAGGCCAGTAAGAACAAGAATTTGAGTATTACTTGCATGCCAAGTAGACCCCTGAATTGTGACTGTGGCAAAGAGGCAATATAAATAAAAACAGTAATAGCAGTACATTTTTGACTAACAACACTTTTATTTGGAGAGTTTCTGTTTTGAAGAATACCATTAGAAGAAGGAAGTCAGCTGACATCCCAGATTGTCAGAGAATAAGAATAATGTTATGTCTTAAGGATCAAATAACTTAGATAAAATGTCACAGTAACTTCTGTTGGTGACATACAAAATCTATTCATTAGCTGTGTTCAGTCATATATCAATACTCCTGTGATTATGAAAGAATGGGTGTAACAGATCTAAAAAGATGTAGATTTAAATTCTATCTACATAGATATAATTTTTATATGTCTCTAGGCATTATGATCTACACTTAGGAAAGGAAGAGACAGCAACAATTACTAGACTTGCTGCCTTATGGTACAGACTCCAGCTCAAGTGCATGCTGACTGCCAGAACTTGGAGTGATCATAGTATATCTGTCTTGTTTTTCCTAAACCTCGTGTCCCTGACAAAGGTTACTTGGTTCACTGGACCTTTGACACAACCTAGTTTACCAGTTTTTGTATTACTTTAGGCTTGCATGCGGATATTTTTTTTCTACTTCTGTATCTTGACTGGTTTCAAGTGAACATGAACAGGCCTATTTTGTGTTGATGATCTGTGAAACCAGATATAAGAACAAGTAAAGATGTAATCCCAAACTGCATAATAATGGAAGATCTATGTGTGTTTACTTACAAGAAGGAAGTGACACATGGGTAAAACGCCTAAGCCTTTTCCTTGCAGTTATAGTTACTGAATTGGAATTGCAAATTTGAGATCTATTCTTAAACTCTGCTATGCTACATGCTTGTAGTTAATTGAGATTTTTTTACTGGATTTCAGCAGCTATTTAAATCTCTTCTAGCAAGGTATATCTGAATTATTCTTCTGGCTACTCAGTCCTCTAATAAAATTAGTAGTATATGAAAATATATGAAAATACTTTTTTCATTTTCCAAGTATTTTTGTGTTGAGATGGAGTTACTAAAGAGAAATTATTACAAAACTCTGATTCAAAAGCATTGAAGTTGGGTGAACCTTTTGCAAGAGCCAAGATCAACAGCAAGGAATCCCATGTGTCTACTGCCACTGAGAACAGCAGCCAGCATTAATAGGAGATGCCCCACTGGGTCCATCCAGCCCAGTGTTCTGTCTCCCATGGTGGCCAAAGAAGATGCTGTTTGAGCAGAACTTAGACAAACTTTTGTGTTAAAGGCTCTGGTTTAATATAGTTAGTCATCAGTGAGGTGAAAGCAAATGTGTCTATGGGAAAGAGATGACAATGATACTCACGCAGCTTTTAAAGACAATACTGACCTGATTTTATTCAGACTTTTGAACCACTTTCAAACATTTCATGTTCATATAGCTGAGAAGAATAAAAGCTGGTGTTGTAAATGGAAGAGTTTCCCTCCTACTTTCTTCTTGACTGGAACCATCCACTTATCTTGCTAATTATAAAGGCAGTGTACTAGCTTTTGAAAGCCAAGCATATAAGGCTTCTGATCCAAGGGAATTTAAAAGAAATCTGGGAAAGCTCTAAAAATTACTAGAACTGTAACTCCTTAGATCATTGTAAGTGTGACATGAAAGTAAGACTTTCCTATAGAGAGAAGCAGCCAGTCATAGAGGGAAATGAGTCCTTGCATCAGAGAAAAGAATGAGTGCTGTGCTTCTCATTGCCAATAATGCAGGGGTTTAAGATGTAAAATGAGTAGAATTGAACATCACACGTTGTAAGACTTTTGTGTTTTCCCATCTCCCTGCTACTGCAGAATTTAATTCCACATTGATTACGTATAGAATTGTGATTCTTTCTATATTGGAAAACTGTTAATGGAAGAAAATTAAAGATAGGCTGAGTAGCAGGAAAATGTGTTTTTCCAAGACTGAGTGTTGCCTACTCAAAAAAAATAATGCGTATATAACATAGCATTTTCTTAGCCTTTTTTGACTTCTTTATAAATTTAATTGTTCTTCAAAGCTTCCTAGTGGCATTAGCATCTCTGGTCTTAATGCCAGGGAGAGAAGAAAAAGAAAGATGTCTATGGGGTTTTTGCCTTGTATTTGGTAATTTTGGTAATTACAATTTTTTACTTCCTGATCCCTCTAGAAATACAGCTAAGTTCCTAGTGCAGAAAAGACAGATTGCTTTCATTTTACTTGACTATGTCTGTGTTTTTGTCTTGTGCACCCTGCAGGAATGCTGAGGATTCTAAGGGCGGAAAAAATAAAGAAAATTGTGCATTGACCTAATTCACACTGATAAACCAGATGCATAAAAAATTATAGAACCTTTTGAAAGAAGAGTGTGATGATATAGGTCTGGTTGTTCTCATCTTAATCTGAATTTTTCTTTATCAGTGCTGTAATAATGCTGAGGAAAGTGTGATTTAAGCATGAAACATTGCCTGTAACATACCATAGGCATACATTCTTCTAATTTTACATTTCTTATCACGGCCTTTAAATACACTGCACTCATTTTAACATACCATTAACATGTCATTTATTAATAAGTGGGCAGCAGCACAAGAGCACAACTCAGCAGCTTAAATTCTATGTGTTGAGGTTTGAGTTTGTTAATTCATTTCTTATTGTAAAACCTACATAAAAAGATAAATGCCATGCAGTTTCTGAAGGATTTTAAAATGCTGATCTCTCCTCTCCCAACAGAGAAACTGAATATCAGAATAAATAAGCATTATGAATTGACTCAACACTGAGGAATGGTCAGTGTTCATTCCTTTAAAAATTACCCTTCTTGTTAAGCAGAATCACATAGAGTCCAGTAAAATGCAATATAAGTGCTAACTGCACCTGAAATCTTTCCCAGAGACTGTTAGTTCCTTATGCTGCCAGACTGGGAGCCAGGCAGAGCACACAGCACTGGGCGTACACCAGGGGAACACAGAAGGATGCTGCATGGAAGCCACCAGTTCATTTGAGTGACCTATCCCTCACAACTTTGAAATGTCACTGATATTTTCATGTGTTGGTTAAAGTTACATTTTATAATTTTGAAACCTAAATGGAGTCCACATGCTTGAATCATGACTTGTCAGTGTCTCTGGCTTTCTTAACCATCCAAGTGCTTTCTGTGATCCAAAAGAATGTGTACTTACTGAAAAATGTGAAGGTCATTTCTGTATAGGAAGTAGTATGCAAATCTGTGGGTAAGAGAATAATGGAGAAAAACGGAATTGGCCCTTAGGATACTTAGGATACTGCTGTGTAAATGATTGGTTTTAGAGCTAGCATCCTACTGGGTCACAAAGCCTGTTGCCTGGTTGTGTGTACTCTAATTGTTTCTCTAAAAGAGAATTTTTTTCTCTATTCCAAGATGACGAGCATTTTAAACATCTCTTAAAAAACCAACCCCTGGGCTATGTTCATAAAATTTTGGTTACAGTATCTTCAGCATATATGATATCTTTAAAAAAGAGTTGGTGGAGATAATCACCTCCATGAAGAAGTATCTGTTCATAGTAGCTCTTGGAGGAGGTGTGAGATGGAAACTTCTATTATTCACAGAGGATGGATATCTTAGTAAGTAATCAATGTGCAGTAATATAGTACTAAATGTTATGTTTTTCTGGGGAGATGAGATTGTTTGCTTGCATACATTTGCAATGTAAATTCACTCCTACACCTCCAGCACTGACAAATAGGATGTCTTGAACTACTTCGAATAATTCTTTCTAATACTAAATATCTTGTCAAAGTGAATTCTTGTCTATATCCTAGTAAAACCAAGAGGTAATAGTAAGAGCTGTTCCTTTCAAACGCCTGCATTTTCTTGGCTTGCCAGACTTAAAGTACGTTTTTATATGTTATTATTTCTCTAACCAATCTATCTCCAGCAATCAAGTCTGCTATATTGTTAGGCTGCAAAAGTAATAAGAATAATGTTCAGAACTGCTTTGCTATTAAACCCTTTTTTTTTCAGATTACGCAAGGTTCTGAGTTTGCACTGGACCTTAGGCTATATTATATGTGAAATAATATAAGTAGAGATCTAGTAGGGTGCCAAATAATTTATATTCCTGTTACAGTTTCTGAGATGGGTTGCAGGGATGAGCTAGGTCATACCCAGAGCAGTGTGATATTGTTGGCAGAGAATAATTAAGTTGTAGTCCATGTATGCCTCTTGTTTGTGTCACACTTCCATTTCTATGAAACAAGTCTGTTACAAATGCACGTAGTGCCAAGTGTCTGGCCTAAAGTGCATGTCCTCTTTTTGTAGCATTTCAGACCTTCCTTGGGAAAGATGATGTGTCTCATGAAGTAGAAGAAGTTCTGGCAGAGTCTCGAGTCCAAAGAAACACCAAGTTAGTGTCGATACTTCAGCTTCTGAGAACCCGAGCTGTGCGATGGCAGGTCTTTACTGTGGTCGTCACCATGGGCTGCTACCAGCTCTGTGGGCTAAATGCCGTAAGTGTCCTTCAGGCTGTGGCTTCTCCCAGAGCACTCCTTTCTTTCCTTCTTTATAAGTTTGTGCTATACCATTCAACAAGCTCTATGACTTGCTGGTTTTGGCTGTTTCTTATTAGTAAAGATTTTGTTACACCAGTGTGTGGGGAAGTCCATGAAAAGCTGTATTGTTTGGGGGGATTTCTTTGAACAAAAAGCTGGAGAAGCCTTGTTGTGTTAACTTTGAAGGAATATATGAAAAGTAAGCATGAATCAGCAAAGAAAGCATGCTGCTTCTGCTGTTTCTGTATTTCTGGTTAGTTATGGACTGGTCTCATATGCCCCATACTTGTTCATGTTAGGTAAACTTGGTCTTTTCAGTAGACATTTCTGCCTGGGTTAGTTCAATCCTGAACTTGTAGAAGTCAGCAAAAGTTCCTGGAGATTATTTGAAGAGTTTACACTAGATGTTTGATTTTTGTTGTTGTTTAATACAATTTGAAGAATAAGCTGTGCTTCAGTGTAACTTTCTTGGAAAGTGAAGCACAAGAAGAGAAAAGACAAGAAACAGTCAACAGCAAGAAGTGCTATTGACTATTAATGTATCTGAGGCTAATGGATATCAAGTCTCCTTTTCCATCTGTCTGAATCTACTGCATCAGCTAAGAGAGGGTTACAGGACAATTCAGATAGGAAGGATACTTGGAGGTCATCTGGTCCAGTGCCCTGCCCAAAGCAGGACTGACTTCAGAGTTGACTCAGACTAGTGCAGTTGAATTTTAAATATCTCTAAGGCTGAAGAGTCCACAACCTTCCTGGGCAACCTGTGACAGGTGCTTTCACCACTTACAGTGTGAAAAATGTTTTCTTTATGTCCAGCCTGAACTTTCCTTGCTGCAGCTTGTGACATCTGGGTTAGATGCTTTGCCTTGCCCAACACAAATGTTCTCATGAAGCATGTCAAAGCAAAAGGGGATTTTGTGCCAGTTCAAAGGTGTTAATTGCTTATATGTATGAAAGGCAATACTTTTGCTACTGAAAGAAGCTCTTACTATGGCTTTGTGAATTGCAGCATACCTCAACTATGTTTTTCCCCAAGGGCTACTCAGTGATAATAAGCTTAAATGCTTCTGATGTCTAAGACAACTAGTTCAGGCTTATCTTGGGTTTCTGTGTAGCTTTAAAACTCCTAATACAAAGTAACTTATCCAAGACCATTTGAAAGATTAATGCAATTAGAATTCTGGTATCTAAAAAATTGATGAAACACTAGGAGGCAACTAGAAGATTTTTTCATACTGTGAACTATAAAAACAATTGTATAGGTGGCGTTTTCTTCTAATTGTAGGATTTCAGTGCTAATGACAGGCTATTTTGTTTCTCATTGTGGATAGTTTTTTAAGAAAAGAAATGGAATTATCTTGTCATCCAATCTTTCTATCAACACATAAGTGAAATAAAATGACATGCACAGTAAGAAGCAGATTGTTAAAATAATGAAGCACATTTCCTATGAAAAAAGAAAAAAGAATGCCAAAGCTAAATTTTCAGAGGAAGGAGTTTTGTGGTTTGGGTGATATTTAACAGATAACAGAAATGGTCTGGTGTCCCATAGCAGAATAAAACCACAATCTCATAGCTTGAGTAAGGGATGTAGAGGGATAGTGAGACTCATCCAGTCCAAAATGAATATCAAAGTAGTTTTTAAGTTTTGTTAGGTGGCCATTTTGTGAAAATATGCCTCTGGAGAACTGTTTTTATCAGGAAACGTTTATCAGGTTGTTTGGTTTGAGCCTTACCTTTTTTGTTATTACTTTGTTTCACCTTCTTTGTAATGCCACTTAACATGAAAGAAAATTGTTCACACAAAATCTGCATTCTGAAATTGATTTTTAAAGTAGTTCGTCCAGGCAAGACAAACAAACGATAGAACAGGTCAAGAGTTTGTTGGACCACTTGATTAAGAGACCAGGTTTCAGTTCCTTGCATCTTCTGCGTGGCTTTCCTGGCTGACCTTGCCCAAATTGCCTGCAGCTCAGAGATCAGGGTGTGGGTACAGGTGTGACAGACAGAATCTGAGTCTTGGATTGCTTGGCTGCACCTGAGTTAACCCATTCCAGCTCAGGACAATCTATGATTCTGTGATAAGCTTCTGGGTATAAACCAGCACTAAGAATTAACTGGCCACAATGCTTCCTTCAGACTCCTAACTCCCATCATTTGCTTTGTCTGTAGTTCCTTTTTAGTCATTCTAGTCTTTTCCTCAACTGCCATCTGGGCAGGGCATGTTGGAAAGCTGGACTTCATCCTTGAGAGAACCACATGTCACTCTCTAGGAAAATTACCAGCTGGCAGACTTCTGTAATTGTCCTGCTGGTATCTGAAAAGAGTTCCTTCCGTTTAAGGCATTTACTTCATAATAAAACTTTGTTTTTCTTAAAAACAGTATGTTGGTTTCCACATGGAACAGAAATGATGGTGAAGCCTTGATCATATTGATGTATTCAATTATAATGAAATATCAGTGTGACTTAAGTTGACATAAATAAATGTATCCATATTAGTCTCTCCTCATCTGATAAAATTTATCCATGATACACATCATGCATAGTAAATTTATCTCCCACCATTATGTCTCAATTCTAAAGAATACACAGAACTACAGTGATGTTCTCATTGGTGAACTTTATCCTTTTTCATATCAAGAAATATAGTGCGCTGTGTATTGCTTTGAGAGTCATTCCCAGGTGGGATCCAAAGGCTTCTGTGGGGGCCATCCTTGAGGGAGGGACTGTACTTCAAATGCAAGAAATCATGCAGGGTATTGGAGGTCATGTAGCAATGCGTGTTTTCAGTATGCAAAAGACTTGCAGAGCATGCACTTCACACTTAGTGTAGTGAAGATCTGGTGTCAGGTAGTGTAGGAAGAGATGAGTATGCAGTATGCAGTATGCATCTAGTATGCAACACAATGTATGACACCCATCCATCTTTTTTTGTTGCTTTGTTTTCTTTTCTGTTTTGTTTGCCTGGTTTCTAACTTTCATTTCATGAATTTTATATCTTGCAGTATAGAGACAAATATTACTTTTATTAGAGTTTTGTGCTATCACGTTTTACTTATCACTAGACAGGAGTATGGAAGGTGAATAGGTTGCCAGAGTACTGCGTCTCTAAAAAAGTATCATTCATCATAAACACTTCAGGCGGAATTGGGAGTTGATCCTCCATTTTGCTTCAGTCTGTGCTCTGTATCAGCAAGGCTAATGAAATGCACAATTAATACCAACTTATGCTACAAAAAAGCAGATTACCTCATATTGAGAGGTTTGCCCCTGGCAGCAGCTACTGGAACAGAGCTGATGTGCCAATTATGGGCATAAAAGTCTTAAGTCAGCTTTACTGACTGTACAGTGCTATAGGTGACTTTTATGTCCTTGTAGCATGTGCATAAGGTTGAGTCACCTTCCCTGGAGGTGTTTAAGGCACGGGTGGATGAGGTCTTGAGGGACTTGGTTTAGTGTTTGATAGGAATTGTTGGACTAGAAGATCCGATGGGTCCCTTCCAACCTGGTTGTTCTATGATTCTATGATTCTATAATATGCTTATGGACAGCAGGGTTTTCCTCATGAGGTCAAAATGCTTCCATTCTTCAGATAAGCCTTTTCTTTAGCAGTGCTCGCCTTGTCAGTGTTTGTCACAGAGACAGCATATGTCAAAAAATATCACTCATTATTTTATGTTTAGTGCCATTGGTACCTCTGGCTTTCAGTTTTGTACACACACGTACAAAAACCACAGGCTATGGTTTAGAACTTTATTGTCTTCTGGTAGTCAGTTGTTTCAATTTTTCTTCATCTTCTCTAGTAAATCAATTATCTTTCCTCTTTCCAGGGCAGTCTGTCTCTGTTGCATGCTTTTGGCAGCCAAAAACTTTGACTAGTGTTTTGTTGTCACTTTGAGTCTAACATAAATATCATATGGTTTTCAGACTTTATTTGTGGCGTGAATGAGGTTTTGCTACTTACTAGACTTGTTACTTCAGTGTATTACCACTATTTAAACTCTGTCTGGATATTGTCACCACTAGGTATGAGCTTACTGAAAGTAAAAAACAAATTTCTAAGCTGGTGACCATATACTGTCTGGGTTTCTGTCCATTCATGACAGCTCCTTCTAGCTTGTGATTTATTTCATACTAAAAGAAGCAGTTTACTTTTCACCAAACAGCTCTCACTCTAAAAGTATCTTTTCTCTCAGTTGATAATAGAGAGATTTGAGTGATGGCTTGACTTAAGATGTTCATGCTGCAGTAAGGGTCAAGTGAGATAAATATATCATTTTCTCTCTGAAAAGGAGCAGTTTCTGCTGTGCCTCTCAGCATCTGTTTCCTGTTATCTCCTCTGTTGCTAGATGCCATTGAATTATTCCATAAAGCCATACAAATCTACTTTTTAAGCAGAGGGGCTCAACCACGAGACCTATTTGTATCCTCTTGTTCAAGCTTAAAGTGAATGTCTTTGATTTACCCCTAAAGTGAATTAAGCTAAATTGAGTTACGGTTTCTTGCAATTTTTCCTGGGTCTGCAAGCAGAAGTACTACAGTGTTTTGAGTAATCTACTTGAAATTTTCACCTTTCCTTCACTTGCTGTCTTGTCCAGCCCTTGGTCATTCAGGAGTGCTCTGTGTTTCAACAAGTCTGGTCTCTGGGCATATTATGTTCTTCAACTGAATAGCCATATGTTGTAGTCCAAGCCGTAATAATAGATAACTCATTTTCTTCTCTCTGATACAGATCTGGTACTACACAAACAACATCTTTAGTGAAGCTGGAATCAATCGTGAAACAATCCCCTATGTTACTCTAAGTACTGGTGCTGTTGAGACTGTGGCTGCTGTTTTTTCTGTAAGTATAGTTATAAAAATCCACTAACGTGCTTGATATTTAAATTAGTGATTTTATTTCTTTACACAGGTTAAAATATAAACAGAATAGTGTGTTGAAGATTGTGTAATGGTTCATAAAGCAATTGAAAATATTTCTAGGCTTAGGATTTTTTAAGAAGATGCTCTCTAATTTTAGTTGCATAAAAGGAGCTTAAAATGTTGATATATCCTGAGATGCTCTGTATGAGTGAAGAGAAAGAAAGCAGGAATAGTGAAGCCTGAAGTACATGAAGTGATAACTCATAAATTACTTCACCTGGTAGAATGACTTTACCTTGTAGAAATTTACTCACATCTCAGAGTCTTCTGATGTGCCTACTGGGAAGCAGACAGTGTTGTTGGGGAAGACTCAGGCATAGTACAGCTAGGTGTGTTCACTGTGGATCACAGAAACAGCCATATGTTTCACTGGGCATATTTTAATGACAAATATTCCATATTCCATAACAGTTTATGAACAAGTGAGGAAAGTTCTTCAGCCATTTGAAACTCTAGAGGTAAATATTTGTAACCCAACTTGTTGGAAATATAAGCCAGCAGACTAGAATGTGGGTGTCCTATGTTGTATTAAATTTCACTATCTCGTTCACTAAGAGCAACCAGGCATCCTTCCATTATACGTGAGCTCCTGAGTAGGTCGTATACCTTTGCTATGCATTGATAGGAACGGAAGATATTCATAGAAAAAATTATCCACGCATATTTTTTTTCATTATTTCAAAATGGAAAAGTAGACTGGAGAAAAAAAACCCACACTAAATGAGCAAACTGAAACTGGAAGTTTTAGTAGGTAAATACAGCAGTAATTGCTGAAGGAAATATACTTCTGTTTGCACTGCAGTGAGAAACAAGGAGAGAGGTCTTTGTAATGAAAAGTTCCAAACAACTAAATACTCTTTTCTTTCTTTGTTAGAATTGTTCCTTATCTTCATATATTCTGTACCAAGTGTATTTGCATAATGCTGGACATACCAGACAAACACTTTTAAATGTCAGAAAGAATAGTTCTGGCAAAAAAATCCTTTCCAGTGGCAGAGCAACTGCTTATGACCTATAAAATGTTGAACTAAATCTAGCTATCAAGTGTATTTTCTTATAGTCTAGGACATAAGGACTCTCAAAGGTCATAAAGATCTCCTTCTGGTCTTTGTAAATTCCCAAATATAAATTCCCGTATGAAAATATGTTTTTGGGTAAAACATCTCTTTTTTCTTTAATTAGAAGTGGAAAGAGTAAAGTACGGAAATTCTTACCTTTCAGAATTTCTTCTTCATGATACTGCAGAAATGCTTGTTTAACTGTTCAAGTTACATATGTAAAAGTAATAATGATAATTATTCTAGTTATTTATGTGAAGAATGCACCTCTCTTGTGAAAACAAAAATTACTTGGAGATTATTTCATGATATTGAAGCCATTGTGTAGATAGGTCCTGTCATCTTTTCAGTTCTTTCTGTGCTGTTTGTGGGGCTTATTCCGAGCACACTGTTCATACATAATAGGGTGATCTGTCCACTTTGGTTCCTAGTATGTTTTTAATACTTTTTCTGTTTAGGGTACTTGCTGTGCCTCTGGAAATATTTATGTACTGTCACCTCCAAACCCTTCAAATTTCCTCCTTCAATTCAAAAGAAATGCTGTTTTGTAGCCTTAATTTTATTTCAGTAATCCTCATTGCTGCTGTTAAGAGGAACAACTGTTAGGGGTGTTGAGGCTGGTGAAGGGGCTGGAGAACA
The DNA here is from genome assembly GCA_033558105.1 of Coccyzus lansbergi. NCBI lineage: Eukaryota > Metazoa > Chordata > Aves > Cuculiformes > Coccyzidae > Coccyzus > Coccyzus lansbergi. Next base: position 1,933,944 of record JAUMJK010000128.1, read on the forward strand.
GTCTTTATGAGGAACGGCTGAGAGAGCTGGGGTTGTTTAGCCTGGAGAAGAGGAGGCTGAGGGGAGACCTCATTGCTCTCTACAACTACCTGAAAGGAGGTTGTGGAGAGGAGGGAACTGGTCTCTTCTGCCGAGTGACAGGGGACAGGACAAGAAGGAATGGCCTCAAGCTCTGCTGGGGGAGGTTTAGGCTGGACATAAGGAAAAAAAATTTCACAGAAAGGGTAACTGGACACTGGAACAGGCTGCCCAGGGAGGTGGTTGAGTCAGCTTCCCTGGAGGTGTTTAAGGGACGGGTGGACGAGATGCTGAGGGGTATGTTTTAGTGTTTGATAGAAATGGTTGGACTCGATGATCCGGTGGATTTCTTCCAACCTGGTTATTCTATGATTCTGTGATCCTAACAACAATATGAATTTGGTTTTTCAGTTGAAGGGTTTGCAGCTTCTCTTTTCTACACTAAATTCCTTTACATTTTTTTCATGTCTGGAACTAAAGAGGGGGGATTTCCTCCCACTCCCAACTTCTCAACTATTCTTTGACAGCATAAAATATTAAATCAGGTGCATGTGTGTGATATACGCCTCAAATGAAGAAAGGAAGAAGCAGGAGAAAGGGAGGGCACAACTGAATTTTCCTATTATTTTTTAATGTATTGTGCTTGCTGGCAGAAACCAAATTTTGCTAACAATAAATTCCAGGAATTCAGTAGATAACTTCTGTCAGGAATGGAATGGAATGTTATTTGTTGTGAATTAAACTGCTATTGGAGAGGTCCACAATGAAATCACGTACCATCTCCGATCTCTATGTGTTTGTGTTAGGTGGTCATGAGACTCTGTGCCTCAGTAAGAAGACTTGGAGTTCATCCATGGATGAGCCTCATACTAAAGGAAAGCATTAAAGTACATCTGTTTCACAGAGAAGCAAAGTAATATTTACGAGATAAAATATCACTCAAACTGAAAAAAAATCAGCCTTTCCCTTTAACGTGTCTTCTGGAAGAAGCAGCATAATAGTAATAATGTTGATATGGCCCTAGAAGAAAGGCAAACAGCAGCCTATCCTTTTCCTAGCTGTGTATTGAGTCAGATCAATTGATATGCCTGCTAGTAGCATGCTTTGCCTACAGCTCCTTCCCTCCTCCTCTTAATCTAAAACCATACTGAAAGACTGAAAGACACTAAAAAAATTAAATGTGTGCATCACCATTTTCCTATAATTTGTATGATTTTGCAACTCCTGCTTACTTCATCGCTTCCTAGTTTACTTGATGAAATACCTGTGTTGTAGCATTATGTGCCTGGTGCATTGGCTTCTCTCTGGGGAGATAAACTTTCTGTATGCTATTTGGTCAATTGTATGCTTCTGCACCCACAACACTAAAGACAAATTCAGTTTAGGAGACTGATTAGACAAGTACTTTTTAGCGAGACAGCCCATAAATTTCAGTTGGAGTCGTTTAATATCCTTTGGAATTAAATGCTGAAGAGGTTTCCTACAGACATGTCTCAGCATTAATTTATCTAAACTGATGCTGTGCTTTGAAGCAGAATGGAATATACCTAAGTAGTTCTCTGGTAAATGTAGTATCATAGAATTGTTCAGGTTGGAAAAGACCTTTAAGATCATCAAGTCCAACCATAAACCTAACACTGCCACTGTTTATTAGAAGTTTGTTCTTTAAATTCTACAGTAAGTAAACTCCATAATCTTATTTAATCTTTAGTAAGATTGATTACTGTGGCTTTTTTTGTAATTTGTAGTAATTCAGGTTAATTTAATTTAGTTGTTGAATTACTCTCAGTGGACAGAAAGAACAGTTTACTAGTCCCTTTCTTTGACAAAGGAACTGGCTGAATGGAAAGGGAGACAGAAGTAAACGTGCGAAAAGATTCCTCCCCCACTCCATGAAACCAGCATAAAATAAAAGGGAATGTTATTCAGATTAGGCATCCTGCATCCAATTTTGCCATCTGTGGCATCACATTTTCTTTATATAACATTCACAGAATGATAGTAGCTATGACTATGTTAGGAAGATTATGTCTTAAGCACTTCGCATAAGGTGATGCATCAACGTGTTACTAATGTGCCTCCCAAGCCCTATGACAGAGACAAGCCATGCAAAGCCTGGAATAAGTTAAAATATAATTCAGATGTAGACCACAAAAGAATACCAGAAATCCATTGTAGTATCACACAGAAGTCAATGAAGCCAGCTTTATTAGGTGAGATGATATTAATCAGCTTTAGGTCATCATGAAAAACGCCTCTTAGACTTGTTCTGTGTTTTTATTAATGTTAATAGATCTTAACGTACAAGAAGGAATTCCCTGCTCAGGGCATGGCACATCTTAACACACCTGTACTTCAGACAGTTCAGTAAGTGTTCTCATTCCTAACACATTTTCTTTGTGGGATCCAAAGGGTAGTGCAAGAATGTTCATTGAAACACCGTGGCTCCACTGGGGCCTGAATAGGAAGGAATATGTTCCAGTGACAGGCAGTTGTAGCACGTGGGAAAAATGGCTCAACAAATACTTATTGCTTGAGGAAACTTAGGAAGTTTTGCTATAATCTAACTTTCGGTAATACTTTTAATGCTGTCCCCTGTGACATTATTTGCAACAGGCCAGAATCAACCTTCACCTACCCATAAAACCCAGTAAGCTGTAAGTAGAGGAAAGTGCAGGAATAGGGCATACACAGCATTTTCCCCTTTTGCTCCCCTCACCCTGGCAGGTTGTTGCTCAAGAAGTACTAGAATTAGAAGGTAGTATCTTTGCCTTTAATAGCCTGGATATAATTTATTCTTTGAATTTACTTTTCAACTTTTCTATGTTTCTAGAACCCACGTCAATCTAAAGCTGTGAATTTCACATTTTTTTTGTACATATTGTATGAAAAAGTCCATCATGTTAAGATTAGAGAGTATAATATACAGCAGGTGTGGGTTGGATGAAATTATAACAGTGTGGATGCTCAGCTTACTGCAAAACTATTCTTAGAGAGTAGCTATCAACACTTCACTTTCATACAAAGAAATATCAAGCGGGATTCGGTGTTGGGTCGTCCTGGATCAACTAATCCTAAAAATATCCATTAATAATATGGAAGAGGTTAAAAAGAGCCAACAATGTCATTCAAAAACTCTGAAGTGAAAGACTCAAACCCACATTTGCCAGAAATGTGGAAGAGCATAAGATGCTGGACATGTGACCTGAAATTGGTGAGATGAAATTCAGCAAGACACCACACCTAGTACTGCACTTCAAGGAGGGAAAAGAAAAAACAATCACGTGCACAAATACAAAATGTCATGTGGAACCGTGTCAGAAAGCTTACTGAAGTCAAAATCTATCATGTTTTTCATTTTCCATCAACTCAGCCTCTGCTCTGACAGTGAAAGAAGTCATACTGATCTGCACCAGGCAAATCTGTTTTGACTGTTCTTATCACCTTAGTCCCCTCTAGCTGCTGTCAGACCATTTGATCAGTTAATAATTCATCCTAATGTACTAGTGGGAAAGAAAGCAAGACCCTCTCTTCTTTCTCCCTGTGTAAAGGAAGATAGGCTCCATCTGCCCAGGTACAGCACTTGCAATTATTGCTATCAGCTTACAAGATTTCTGGGATTTTTCTTAATCATCTTTATAAAAGCCTCATTTTAACTAATATGTTGTGAGGAAAAAAATAGTCCTTAGTCAATATGGTATTGCATATTGATTTAGGGAGGAGAGTTACCTGGCACCAAAGACCATTAATTTTATCCAAGAGAAATATTTATGCTGCTCATCATCTATAGTTCTAAGAAGTCATAAATAGATGCCTATATGAGCAAACAGTTGGCTTCCAAAATTACATACCACACTAATTTGATTTGCTAATATAAAATTTCAATTGCATGATTTTTTAGATGCTTTGCTCAGTCCCACAAAAGCACTCCTAAGTATTTCTAATAACTAAAATCCAAAAAAATACTTGGTGATTCATTTGGGCATGTAAGATACTGAATTCTTTTAGATGTGGGGAGTCATTAATTATTCCCTAGTCACAAATTTGTCCTCATTTCGGATCTCAAGTGTAAAAGTGTGCAGTCTTTGTGGAGCAAATTTGTGAGTGGAAATCACTGAGATTCATATCACTATACTGGGAAAAATGTAATAAGAAAGAATCAGCAGTGAAAAACAAAATATGGACCAAGCACCTTCTCAGACCATGGTATTTGTTGGTCGCCAGAGTGCATGTGGGCACATTTTCACTGCAGGGTGAATCATAGATTGTGACTGTGTTAATGCATACTGCATAAATGCACAAGGGGTCAGTGGAATTGCTTTGAGGCAAAGGCATTATTCCTTCTTGATCATTTTATTGCACTTCGGCTCTCAGATACACAAAGATTATGTGTGTTGAAGTAAGTGTGTAGTGCCTTCTGGGAGAAAAAAAATCTCCTTGTGAAGGTCTACCTTAAAATGCCTCTTCTAAATCCCAAGATATAGTGAGTTAGAGACTGCATTGATGTAGAACAAATTCTTTTGCTGGATATATTCAGAAACTGAGGGTATTAAGGATGTATTTCCTGCCTTTGAATATTTAAAAAAATTGAGGTTGAGTGGGATTTTTTACCCCAACCTGTACAAGATGGTCTGCATCAGGGCATTTAACTACCATCATTGGAAAATAAAACACCAGACATGGTAATCTCTCATAGGTCAAGGTCAGCATCTAGTCTAGCTTTTATAACATAGACCTGACACAAGACAAAACTTAGTGCTTTTAACAAAAAAAAAAAAAAAAAAAAAAAAAACACACATCAACAGGAGGAGATTTGCTTCAAAAATATCTACAGTTTCCTGCAGGGACATACTTGGAATAAGGTGATGGGCTTTTTTTATGCTGTTCCAAGGCTTGTTCCCCAGCCCATATGAATCAAAAAGTGGCTGTCTAAAGCTCATTCTTGAATGGACTCTGTGTTGGTCATGCTGGTCTGGCAGACATTGAGTATGAGACCCTCTTTAGTGAACAGAAAATTTCACTTTTAAGTGAAGCTGATCACAGGTGCTTTAATCAAACTGAGCTTAGAAATTTAGCAATCAGTTCCACCCTTCACTGATAGTAATCCCTAGTCGATTACCCTTGGACATGTGGGATCTCATCCTCTCAGAATATTAACACAGATGCAAGTGAACCAATGTAAGAGCCAGGGTAGTCATAGATTTAAGACTTGTGCTTATGTGGTCAAACTTGGTGCTAGGCCTCTAAATTCCAGTTTAGATATTTAAATATTTGTTTAACAACTGTATAGTTCATACAATGCATAAAAATATGAATCAAAAAAACCAGTTTATGACTGTCAATTTCCTGTTCCTCTCCTTCATCTGGATGTAAGATGCTACACATTGTGTCATCAGTACATCTGACAGTGCTATAAATGTGATTATCCATTTTAATCTTGATATTTAAAAATGGAAATAACACAAAGTAACTTGTCACATTAAGCCTGTATCTAGACATATAGTTTTACCTGTATCCAAAATACAGGAGAAAGTGTGGCTATTCTTGATGTTAGCACATAGATCAAACTTACAGAGCTGAGACTTGAAAAAAATTCTTACTGTTATTTAGGGCCAGTGAAGAGGAAGGGGATAGTATTCAGTGACCTCCTGTATGGGCTTGCTTACACATTCATTTTATCCAGAGAAGCTTGTCTGATCTTTTTTAATGATGTTTGCTTTCATTATGTCAGTCCCAGTTTCTGTATCTGACTCGAGTGAAAAGACTGACATTTACTTTTTTAACTTTATTCACAAGTGTTTCCTGCCAGACAAAAAAGTAAGTAGTGTGAACTGTTAATTTAGTTTGTAAATCAAGTGCCTTATTATCACCAAACATTTGTGTTAAAAGAATTTTGGTTGCAATATTATTTTACACATTTTCAGTTGTTCCGGTGTGTTAATTACTGCGACTGGGTATAGGCTTCTGCAAATGCATGTTTATGGTCACATATAAACAAGTATCCTACACAATTTGGCGAATGACTGTGTGTTTGACAGAAGAAAGTTTTAAGAATCTTTTTTTGTCTATACTTCATCTTATACTGAATTTCTTGTTATTTTATTTAGTTTACCATATACTGTATTGTTGCTTGTTATAGGTCTTCGTTAGGTAACAGTTATCAGTGCACAGCAGTGGAAAATTGAGAACTATAAATACTTGAAAACTGGTGAATCATCTTCTACTTCTAATGAGTCATAAACATCTTAGTAGGTTTTGCCAGTTAACGAGTTTTGGATTTGTATAATCATTACTAAAAATCAAGTTGTTGTCTGTTTATAACCTCACAACTAAGGAAACTTGTCATAGAAGACATTAGACTTTTCAAATGTTTGGTGAAACTTCAGGATTTATCTCAGCTTTTATTTTTCCATCAAGAAAAAGGGGGAGAAAAACAGTTCAGCAGAGAAATTTGAGATGCTGATGTATTGTCATAGGTTTTTGTAAGATATCCTCAAAAAATAAATAAAAGTTTAGTTAGAAATACTGTAGATCTGAACAACTTGATGGACTGGCTGTTGAAACATCTATGTGCTTCAACCTTTTTGGCCTTGATGAAAGATGGTGCCTCCTGAAAGGCTATTCCATTGTGTATTGGAGCCCAGTTAAACAACTTTGATCTGCCAGCCACTGGGCCCTGTGATGCTTCTGCATTCCCTCCTGACCAGTAGAGCCACAGACCCATGTCTTTCCAAACATATATGCTGTCTTTCACGAGACTACATCCCTGTAAGGTAGGGAGTATGGTTTTGATTGTTGCACTTGGCTTCATGAGCGTGATTCTGTATAGTATCACATTTCAGCAGAGATGGATGTGCCTCTTATTAATCTGTGCCATAAGCAGATGTTTTTCATTGGAGTGGAACTGGTGATATAGGTCACGCACTTGAACAAATTACAGGTGTCCTTACCTTTAAAATGAAGTAGACATTTTTCTACCCATAACTGTGCAAGTTAATTGTGTCTACTTGAAAAGCTTTCTGAGTCTGTATTTCCTAGGTTTATTAGTGTTGTCAGTGTACTTGATAGCAACTTTGGAAATGATCATACAAGTGTCGACAATTCTTGTACATCATGGCATCCCTGTGAATTAGGACAGATTTGCTGCTTATTTTTTCCAGTGAACAACGTTGGCTCATTCCATAATCACAAGATATGTCAGCAAGAATTGTACATGTAAATTCTTTGGTGCAGAAGCTGCAAGTAGTGCCCAGAAACTGAAGCATTCAAGTTCCTCATTGCTACTGTATTAAATAAAGAGCAGTGATGAATGCTTGGAAACCTGGCATCAGCTCAGGAAAAATAAATGACTGCACATGGATTTTCTTATTTCTTCCTGAATCATCTCTGAAGAAAAAATAAATTTGTTAGACCCTATTATTCTTTTATGTAAAATGGATATCGCATCCACTGCTGTAACTGTGTCTGTGCTTATCTCAGTTAAAACCAGGAGTTCCTCACCAGCCCACCTAGAGTTGCCTAAACATGTCCAGACTAATTATTCTGAAATCTATATTTGCTTTTCTTTAAACTTTATAACCAGAAATGATCTAGCACTTTTTTCCCATGTTTTGCTCTTTACAAGAGCCGTCTATGAACCTTTTTCCCTCTAGGAGAAACATTCATCCCTTACCCCGTTGTAATGCAAAACCCTTCAGCTAGTGATAACAAGATTATTTAATCATGACCACCAATCTAGGATTAAAAAAAATAAGAGAAATTCCCTGGTGTGGCAAATTACACGTGCAGCATCTATTGCTGAATCTGTAATTCATATTAAATGTTTCATGTGAAACATATTGCAGAAATCTCGCTCCTCTTACAGACCCATTCAAGAACTTTATACCCCACATAGCCGTTAAAAATGTCTCTTGGTTAAGTGTAGGTGCAGCCACATGTATTTGCAAGACGGATATATTAATCATAGTGGAAAATACCTGGCATCTTGTAGAGGTTTCGGTGGTACAATAGTTGCAGTTCAGAAGCATTTGGACTTAGTGAGCACAATGTGAAGTGTTAATAACATCAGTGTGGGTCTATTTTAAACATGGCTTTGAAATAAATTCTATTATGGAAGCTGTCAGAATGAATATATTTCCTCATTTAAAGAAATAAAGAACACTGTAGCTTGCCCCAGAGTTGCTTTCTGTGTTCTGCAGTGTCACGGTATTGCATCTCTGGTGTGGAAGTCAAGCTCTGCAGGGCACAGGGTCAGCATGATTTGAAGCCTATCAAAAAATCTGCTAATAAACCTGATGCTGTGGGAGAAACACTGGCCGCATAAGGCTTTTCTTCCCTGAGTGACTTTGTACTTTGTTTTGATGCATTTCTTCTAGATGTTCAGTGCAGAACAGTGTGCATCATCTCCTAGAATTAAGGGTATTACTCCGGATTTCATTTTATGATATTTTCTCATTTTATCTTCTGCTCAAAGCTTGCGTGGAAGAGGGATTTTAGTCTCCAGTAAATAACAATGTAGCAAACAGTTTTGTGATTCTGAGTTTAACTTCCTTGAAGTGGTACATTTCCAGCTTTGTAAAGTTGTTTTATTCTTCTCATAAGAAAGTCAACTGTAATTAGTAATTCTAGTAGTTATCAACTCTTATGACCTAAAATATGGCTTAGTCTGTTTTGATGAGACGGACCAGCAAAGTTCATGCCACAGCTTTTAAACAAACTCTTCATTATGTTCTTCTCTAGGAAATAAGTACTCAGATTGTAACAAGTCTTTAACAAAACAAAAGCTTTTAACAAAACAAAATAAAACGTTTTAACAAAGCTGGTTTATGGTCAAGTGTTAAATAGAAATTTAAAAAAGTGTGAGTACACAAGTAACAGTGTTACAATCATTCATCTAAGCAAAGTTTTCTGCTGGGTGGATTTCTTTTACCTAGATTACATTAGCTATCGGAAATTGCAACTAAATGTTTCTTCTGTGCTTGGAGAAAAAATAAATTAAAAATAAAATTTAGGTTCAAAAAAAATTAATCTACGCTAAAAAAATTTTAATTGTAAATTTTAAACCTTTCAAGCTTAAAATTAGACGTGTTGAAATTAAGAAAATGCAAACTCAAGACACTAATTTGTTTCAACATTTTGCCATTTTAAAATTACATTTTCGAAGAACATTAATATAGAAATTTGTTGCAAGTTTGTAAACTATTCAATGAATGTAGAATTATTTGTGTTCTAAAAAAATCAAACTTCACATAGCTATTATCTTATTCGTTGTTTTTATATAATTAATAGTGCAACACTTGTTTTATTATTAAATTATTACACAAGAAGTTAAATGCAGTATTAACTTTGAAATCTATCACACTAATTATATTAAACTTGAATTTACCAGTTGTACATTTTTTCTATCTATATGATCATTTTTGTAGTAGGAAATCCAGGCATAAAACTAACAGCAAGTACTGTTTTCTTGGTTTCCTGGGTTTTTTTCAGTGATCTCAAATAAGGATGCTGACTTGTTTTTTTCAGATATTAAATTGTGTAAACATAATTGTGAAACTGATAAACAGTTTCACATCCATTCTAATGATTTTGGTTTTTCTGTTCGTATTTGCTAGGAGAATATATTACATGGTCTGAGTTCTTCAGTGCTTTATCAAGAAAGTCAAATGCCTTTTTTTTTTTCCCCAGGGCTTAGTTATTGAACGGCTCGGACGCAGGCCTCTTCTCATTGGAGGTTTTGGTTTGATGGTTGTCTTCTTCGCAGTACTCACCGTCTCTCTGACTTTACAGGTAAAACCGCAGTCACTACGTGTGTCCACTCTGTCTTTTGCCTACTTTGAATGTCAGGTGCTCCATACTGATTTTCCTTGGCATTTGTACATGAGACATTCCTTTTAATCAGTTTGGCATAAGTATTCAAAGGTTTGTCAGTTGCCTATTTATGAATCTGTTAGTTTCAAAGTACTATAGCTAGCCATAGCAGTTTTTATATGAAAATACCATAGGGCTTTGGCACATACGGTCTCCTTAACTCAAAGATTTGTGCATATTATGAACTGTTATGAAGACAATTCTACCCACAGTTCAGTAAATAGTTTATCACTATTCAAGTTTTCATCTTTGTTTGCAATGCAGTCATCTTGAGAGTTCTTTTGTACTTGATATGTCATCCTTCTTCATAGGTTTGGATGGTTTTTCCCCAGTAGTGAAAAATTTCCATGTTTTCTGTTCCTTTCAAGTTACATTTCTAATATTCTAATTGACAATATAAAGACTTAGCCTTTGGGGAACATTTGCACTTAAGTTCTCAGAAGTTATTGGAAGCCACTTCCCTAGCTATTTCAAATGGTCAGAAGACAATTATTAAACCAACCTAAATCTTCTTTAGCTTTCATTTACATAATGATGCAGTTCCTTTCTGTTCTTAAGGTGTTTTGAGAAGTAAAACTGACAGGCTGCAATGGCATGTTTGGGTGGTCTTTCATCAAGTTGTTTTCCTGCTATTGTTGATTCCTCTGTCTTGCCATTAATCTGACTTTCAAATCTTGTTTCTTGATTGAAGGGAGTCAGTCGGTTTGAAAAGCAGGTGTATGTCACACCATTGCAAAGTTTTATTTAACTTACCTGTATGAACAGGACAGTTAAGCTTCCCTTTCACATGCTTGTCATAACAGCTACAACACAGCTCTCCAGAGAGAGAAGTTATTGCAAGTTTTGTATGCCGAGTAAAAAAGTCTGTTCCAAATCTTTTAAAACCTAGTTTGATACATGAGGACCTTTGACTGCTGTAAATCTCCAAAGTCTGAATGTCTTTCATTTTTACTTCGTTTCAGATGAGTCTCAATCTGTTATGTATTAGAGATTAGATTTGCTTTGACAAAAGGGTATAAATAGTCTTGATCTCAGAGGAATTGGAATCTACTCTGTATTTGCACCTTCTCTCTTGCAGTGCCTTTAGACACCTTGGATCTGTTTTCAGACAAGAACTCCAGAATGTATAATTCTGATAGATCAAGTCTCTTGGTAAATGTTAATGCCTAGGAGACCATGTTTTCCCCATAATCAAAGGAATAACCCAGACTGCAAGAGAAAATGCATCAGAAAATGAGAATCTTTATTTGAAAATGAAATAATTAATTACCTGGTTTAGCAAGTATACTTTTACAGTGCCACTTCTGGTATTTTGTGATACTACAGTTATATGTATTTTAACTAACCTTGCAAAAATAATAAAGTTCTACTAAAAATGGCATTCACACTTTTTGATGGAAAATATCCCCACTAATGAATAAAGAAAGGACTTGGAATTCATGTGTTTTTCCCATCTATTAGTATTATTATGAAGCATTCACATACATCATTAAGCAACAGTGTCCTGAAATCTCAGGAGAAATTGTTCATTGTATTTCAAGTTCCAATCAATTAGAGTTCTGAATAAAGACAAGTCTACTTAGACGTAGAAAAAGGATTGCCTTGTGAGGAAAATGGGTAAATCCATCTACAGTTCCTTTTAAAAACCATTTATAGTTTGTTTTCTTTTCCTGTCTACCTGTTGTTTGCACACATGGCCCTCCTAGTATGCAAAATAGGATTATGTATAAAAATTGCTGAACTGTGGCTTTCACATGATTTACCAAGGTTCAGATACAGCTGTCCTACTGAAAGGCAGCTTGTCATGTCTAAACTTCAGCCCAGCCTTTAACTGGTGAATTTTGAAGCTCTGTGGGCCATCAGAGTTGCTCTTTTTAAACACGACTGAAATACCTGAGGAGGATAGAGGCAACAAATCTACTCAACAGAAAGAAAAACTTTTTTCCAGATTGGCTTAAACTTTAGCACAAGAAGTTGTAAACTTTCTGAGTTTTGACTTCTGTGGTGCAAGACCTTGCCTAGTGTTTCTTTACAGGGATTCTGCTGAGACCAAGAACTTTAATACATGCCATTTAATAAAGTTCTATAGAGATACTGTGATGTTCCAATGTAATACTAGTCTAAATTCTGAAGTAGAGAAATAATTGTGGAAAACACTGTGTATTATCTGTGATTTTTTTTAATATTGGTACATACTAGATACTTACTGTTAATGCTTTTATCTACCTAGGAAACTGTGTCTTGGCTTCCCTACCTCAGTATATTTTGCATTCTTGCAGTCATTGCATCATTCTGCATTGGACCAGGTATGTCTATAATTTTTCATATTTCTTCCTACATCAAAACAGAGGTATTTTTGCACTGACACTATGTTAACAAATGGCTTTCAGAGAACTCCAGTTTACCCTTATCTGATGACCACAAAGGATCTAAGACAGTAAAAGCATACTTGAGAACTAGTGCCCAAGTTGCAGTCAGTACCATAATAAAATGTTGGGTATTATTGTAGGATTTCTATGGTTTTGTAAATCTATAAAAAACACTCAGACTGTCAGCTGACTGTTTTATTTGCCAGTGCTTGTCTTAGCAGTTCAGTGCTGTTAGGATGCAAATTGGACACTGGTGGAGGAAGGGGACAATTTTGTGTGGTTCCTTTCTTTTCTTCCTTTCCAAAGACAGAAAATTGCTACGCAAGATGGTTTACACATACTGTCTTGATAGAAAAGGTTGGTGTCCTGATGCTTCTTGTCTGGCAGTTCATTACTGATTTCATACAGTTCAAATCTGATGCCCTCAGGTAGCTGTTCCCCTAGGTTGCAATGAGTTTATTAGATCTATTTCCCTAGCCCAGTTTCGATTATGTAGACACAGAAAATTCAGTATTCCTAGGTTGTTTTTTTTCATTTGCTTTAACAATGAAAGTATTTGAGGTATAAAAAAGTGAAAGAACCAGACCTTTCTCAGAAGTGTAAGATGAAAGGACAAGAGCAACAGACAAGTCTCAGCAAGGCCAATTCTGTCTGGATAGAGGAGAAACTCAGCTGGACAATTTCATCAACAATTGGACCTGCTTTGACTAGAAACTGAACTCCAGAAGTCTGTACAGGCTCATCTATCATGTGATCATGTCTTGCAGTGCATCATGTCTTTGGAAAATATATTTGCATAATATGCAAATACTTTCCTGAGTGTAGTATTTCTCTGAACAGAGTTCCTGTAGCTTTTGGATACTTAATCAGAGTCAGATGCTGCAGTTTATCAAATAATGAAATGTTACTAAAAATTATTTGCAAATAGATAATGAGGAATTTAACCCAAATTCAACACACATTGAGTAAGATGTCAAAATAGTGCTTAAATTTTCAAAGATTCTCTTACAAACTGTTCTCCACAAAAGTGGGGGAAATCAGCAACCTTTTAAGAGTTTTTTCACAGGTGTTTTGCTGCAAACCTGAAAGCAAGAGTTATTTTCCCCAAAGTTCTCAGGCTTTTTTTCATACACCATTCATTGTCACTTTTTATTTATAAAGAGTTTGACTTCAAACATTAATCACCTGTTTATACATCTTCATAACTGAAGTGATCTAATTGTGGTTTATTTGGGGAAAGAAAGAATTGCTAATATTTCTTGTGACTAATGAAGCATGGCTGTAAGGCTGTGGATACTCTTTTTGAAAAACCTCAGGGAAAATTATATTGCTTTAGAGGAAAACATGAAAAACTCTTCCTTTCCACCTTGCTTCTGGGAGAACAGTTTTTCACTAAATTCTGTGCTTGTTTATTTCATATGGTAACTGACTGGAAGGGAGTCAAACAGGCTTGACTGGGGTCATTAACACACTCAGTGTTGGACCGTAGGTGGCATATGAAGACTGTCCTTCCTCTCCTTCACCTTTTTTTGCATGACAGATAGTGCAAACAATCTTGCAGTTCCTTTATTGTTCTGTAAAGACAAATCTCAGGGTCAGCTCAGTCCCCAGTATGTGCACATGTGTTTCTTAGTCTGAGATTTATTTTTTTAAAGAAGAATTCTGTGGAATAGAACTGCGCTTGCATTTTTAATACCTTTGTAAGTCAAATATTGACTTGAATGTTTTTGAAAACTTCCTTTTTAGTGTTCTAAGTAGTTCAGACACTTCAAGTAAGTGCACCTGCTACCTTTTTTTCCCTAAAAAAAGTGCTGAAACACATTTTCCATATTACGCACACATTCCACCAGTCGTTTGAACTTGCAGATCAATATGCTCTTGCCCATATTTTCAGCATATTAAGAATAATTTCCTACATTTCTCTCCCACTTCATCATTCTTTGCAATGGATTCTGGTTTTCTTTGCTTAGCTTCTTTCCTTTTACCAGTAGTATTCAGGATTTTCTGTTGTACTTTGCACTCTCTTTGGAGAAACATCTGCAGATATATGCAAGACAAACATCCTGTGTTTGATATACTTACTTGCTTTCTACTGTAATTCTTTAAAATGAAATATTATTCTGTGTTTTTCATTGTGCTCCTTGTTTTTAAAGCTAAAGGACATGAATGTTGTACCAGTAACTGCCTTTTTGACTCCTTCACTTTTCCTGTGTATATTCAGACATTTGTAATACCTGACAATAGTGGGAATATCTCAGTACCATCGAACATTTATTTACTTTTTATGAAAATTTTGATAATTGACATTTCAGCTATTCAGAAGAATTTACAACAAATCATGTTCTAGTTCCCCTGGAAATCAATAGCAATATTTTAGCTGACTGTAATCTAGTTTATCTTCAGTGAAACTTCTCTGTTCTTTTTAGTGGGGCTTAGAAAGTCAGAACTACTTTGCTATCTCTTAGCTGAAAGCATTTTCCTCTCAGAAATCTGGGGATTATTTTAAACAAAGAAGGTATTACCTACAAGTGTGACATCCACTTTGCATCCACTAGTTTTTGTATCCCAAGGCACAAGTTCAGTATTTGAGTGCAACCACTGTGTCAAGTTTTGTCTTCACTCACTAGTGACAGGAAGGATGTCAGTAAGCTGAGGCAAGTCCATTGGGGCTGGATGATTTACAGAATCACAGAATCACAGAACAACCAGGTTGGAAGGGACCCATCGGATCTTCTAGTCCAACCATTCCTATCTAACACTAAACCATGTCCCTCAATACCTCATCCACCCATGTCTTAAACACCTCCAGGGAAGGTGACTCAACCACCTCCCTGGGCAGCCTATTCCAATGCCCAATGACCCTCTGTGTGAAAAACCTCCTCCTAATCTCCAGCCTAAATCTCCCCTGGCGGAGCTTGAGGCCATTCCCTCTTGTCCTGTCCCCTGTCACTTGGGAGAAGAGGCCAGCTCCCTCCTCTCCACAACCACCCTTCAGGTACTTGTAGAGAGTAATGAGGTCTCCTCTCAGCCTCCTCTTCTCCAGGCTAAACAACCCCAGCTCTCTCAACCGCTCCTCATAGGGTCTGTTCTCCAGCCCCTTCACCAGCCTTGCTCATGCTGGAGAAAAGGCAGCTTTGGAGGCACATAAGAGCAGTCCCAATACCTGAGGAGAGTGTTGCACTGACAGAGCCAGGTGGTGTTGTATTGTGGGAATGCTTGAGAAACAAAAGCAGATGTTAAAACAAGAAAGATGCACAGTGACTAGAAGGAAAAACTTTTTGCTTATAGATAGTCAAGCAGGTTAACAAGGATTTTGAGTCCTCAATTACTTAACAGATGCCAAAGTCACATATTTTGTACTTATGCTCCTTTATTTCAGAAATCTATAATCTAATGAGAAACTGTATGTCTGGATTTTCCTAGGTAGGGAAAATACTGCTCACTAGCAACTATCAATTGATTTAAAATCAGCCTCATTTTGCTTAACAAAACACTGCAACAGTTATACTGAGATGCCCTTTATGTGCTGGATACACCACATATATATAGATATTGATAGTGTCCAAAACATTTTGCTAAGACGACAGTTGCTAGCAACATGAATGTTTATTAAAAATTGTAAAAATAAATGCACATAAAAATTCATAGCTGATTGATCAGCGATTGCCCCATGCCCAATTGGAACGGCCACGAATTGAGTATTTGAGGGGGTTTTATATACCCAAGCCTCTACAGTTAAACAAAGACTTCAAAGACATGCAATTTATACAGGAATTTTATAAGCCAGATAGCAACATAGTGATGATAGCTGATATCTTTGGAGAAGGATTTATAGTCATCCTGAGGGGAGATGTCTACCGAAGCTCCCCTTCATATTTTTCCTTCCCAGAGTCTGGGGCAGACGGACCTTATCTCCAAATCCGTACCAGGCCAGCAACCCACCCTAGAAAACAAACAAGAAATAAAAATGCTCTGACAGGGGAATCCTGTCCTTCCTTGAAAATAAGCAAGAAATAAAAATGTTCTGACAGGAAGGTTCCCGTCAGATATCATACATATACTGATAAACTAGATATTGATAGGTTCCCCAGGGAAGCTGTGTCTGCCCCATCCCTGGAGGTGTTCAAGGCCAGATTGGTTGGGGCCTTCTGTAATCTGATCTAGTGGGACATCCCTGCACATGGCAAGGAATTAGAACGGGATGATCTTTGAGGTCCCTTCCAACTCTAACTATTCTATGATTCTACGAAACTAAGGGTTTTTCCTCCAGAAAGTGTGCAATGCACACAATGTGATACAGCGTTACAGTACACAAAACCATACTTTTAATGGGAAAGTCCATGCTGGAAATTAACCTTATCTTTAATTTCCTACTAACATTAAGAGTTCTAGCAACAGGAAGTAAGTGGGAAAGAACATGTTTTTTAACACATCTCCAGTCCAGTGGCTGTTACAGTGTGTCTAGAGAAAAATACAAACAGGGCAAGCAGGTAAGACAGTTTCCCAGAACCAGTGCACATCTTTTTTTTCCAGCTTAGGGTTTTCTTAAGACATAGTTTCCAAGATTTTCAGTCTCCTATGGATTTGTTCTTTCCCATCTGAAACTGTGCAAAATGTTAGTATCCCTTTGACAAGGAAAACTACATGTCTACCATCTCTCATTAACATATCCTTTATTTTGCTTTGTGTGATGCCCTTCATGACTTGCATTGAAAGAAACAGAACTATCCCCTTCCTCCCTTTTCAAGTTTCTTGTGTATTATAGACCTTATCGCTTCAGAGTTTTCCAGACTCAATGGGTATTTCTTACTGCTTTCTTCTCAGTGATATTTTATGACATTCATTTAACAGGAAAACTTCACACTTCAATATCTAGTATTCTTTTGCAGCAGTCTGGTAGTTTAACAAGACAGAACTGAAGTTTAGGAATAACTCTACCATCTTTCTGGCCAGTAAAAGGCTTTTTCACCAGAAAAGCTAATGCAGACTTTTCATTACTAGGCTACAGATTTTTAATGTGTTTAACTTGTTGTAGAAAGCTGAGCATCATTTGTTTGCATTGGTTAAAAATATACTATTGTCGTGGTATTACTAACACTTAGTGTTTCGTTTAATTCATTCTGTAGTTATTTAGAGCATTTCAGCATTCTTCATTGTAAATTCCACATGGTTTGTGATGATTCTGCAGATCTTTGTCTAGGATGAATTTATTTTATGTTCATTGAGTTATCGGTACTTGGAAGAGTTATCCCATCAAAAGTGGTAAATAACTAGGATCTGAGCTTATAAAAGTACTGGTATAACTTTCTAGAGCACAAAATTGCCTTTAAAAATACAATCTTTTCTGTCTTCTTAGAACATCTGATACTTTCATGATAGCTTAAATGTTGTGTGGTCTCCCACTTTATGATAGCATATGGATGAGTCCCATCTGCTCCTTTACAGCTAGGATCAGCTGTTACTATAAACTGTGGAGGTTTTTTATTTTTCTGAACTCAACTTTTTAGCTTGCAGATGTTTTCCAAGCATATTGCCAGGGACTGAAACAGTAATGGTAACAACAGGTAAGTTCAGGTATGCACATGATTTGGGACTTGATCATTTTTATCAAAAGGCAGACAAACAGCAGGCTGCTTTCATGCATTTACTAAAAATTGAAGGGCCCCTTATGTTCAGGATAGTCAGTCTGTGATCCAAAAGAAAAATACCCTTCAAAAATCACATATTGTCTGTAGGGATGTGACATCACCTGTCAGGGAGGCTGTCATGTATTCTGGGTTGAGGATCTTTCAGTTTTTGTTTCTCATGCTATTCAAATCTCTATAAAACAATTAAACATTCATTGTCTGAACCAGAGAATGGCTCTTCTGCCACATGTCAAGAGATTCAGCCTAGATGGTGGAATATGTGGAGGAAAGTCCCCCCAAATGGCGAGTACAGCAGTGGTGGCATGGACTTCCACATAACCTTCCCAATGGAAATAAGCAAGACAAAGATACAGTGAGACCCTGAGAACTTTGGAAACTTGATATGAAGCATTTCCATGCATCAGTTTTGTATGAGAAGATTTTTAATATTTCTTCCTTAGAAGAATATTCTTTCTAAGCATAACATCCTTCTGTACAGTTTTGATAAATGGAGAAGGCAATGCTGCAGAGGCAGGAAAGGAAAACATAGTGTGGGAGGTTAGGTATGATGTGGGAGGTTAGGTCTTTAACTAAATGAAAGATTGGGAGGAGGTGAACTCTTTTTATAATATACCTGGCTTTGAAGTAATCCTTTCTTTATCACCTTCTTCCAGAAACTAAAAAGATATTATAACTTTTGAATCAAACTTTTGTAAATTTGTTGTCTTTAGAAACAGTGAACTGGAGCACTGGGCTTATATTGCCTTTGGAAAGAAGTAGGAATAAACCAAGACCCTAACGTTGCAGTAAGACCTGTAAAAGGTGTTTGTGTAGCACAAGTGTATGATCACTGTATCTGGGAGGGAGATCAGTTACACATGTGGCCCAGGCATGCAGTCATGTTCTCTCTTACGTGAAATATTCCCGAGGAGTTCCTTGGAGTTCTCTATAAAGGAAAACATCAGCTTTTATTAAAATAAACAGTAATACTAGTGAAAGTTCCAGAAATCTAAGGAGTTCTTTTTTTATCCATGGCTTCATGATCATAATTCAATCCATTTTCATGCTGGAAATTTGGGTCATCTTGGTAGAACTTCCAAGTTTGAGATTAGTGTTTTGTATGAACTCTCAATCTTCCACACAGTTTACCCCTTCTAGCAACAGGGCATATAATAGGGCATGCAGGTAGTTGGAGAGAAAAGTAGGCTTAGAAACTCAGGAACAGGGTGAGGATTTAAGGATGTCTGAAAATGCAAGTTAGCTAAGGGTATAAGAATAATATATGTAAGAATAATATCTGTAAATGTCACATGGAAAACTTATAGCTGTGTATATTTAAGTAATTTGGAAGATTGTTTAATATTAATGATCTGAACATTCTTTCATGTATTTTCTTGGAGACCTAATGCATCATATTGTCATTCATTGTGTCTCTGTATTGTAATGTGAAAAATGCTTGTTGTGTTGTCATGGGTTATATCATCATTTTTGGTGTGATGACTTGGAGTTAAATGTTGGAGAACAAAACAGCTCATGCAACCATTTGCCAGGAAGGCTGCAAGGGGGGCTCCTGTGAAGGTGAAGAAAATAGATTTTTATATGGAGAGATACAGAATGACTTTATAGTCTTACAAAGAGACCAAGAATATCATTTCTGTCTCTAAGTAGGTAGGTGAAAGGGAGAATGGTACTAGGAAGAGAGAATAAGCTGAAGGCAAATGTTGCTGCAGAAAATCATGACAAAACCCCAAACCTAGGTGCTACTTGGCCACAAATAAATTTAGAATAGAAATTGGAAGAAAACTTCTATCCAGTAGAGTTGAGTTCTGTATCAGCTTCTTAGTGGAAACAGCAAAAGGAGAAACTAAACACATTTTACTAATTTCTAAAAGGACTGCATGAAATTCTGCCTGAAACAGCTGAGGACTGGATTTGAATCAGATGATCCAATCTGATCTTTTTATCCCTTTATCTCCAAGTCCCATGTTCTTTCTTTATCTCCAAGTGAGATGCATGGTCTTCTATATCAGGTATTTATTTGGTTCTATTTGTCAGAAAGCCCATGTGTCTGTAAAGATGACTGTATTCTAAGAGAGGATCTTCCACCTGGTCATTGCATAGAGCATGTAGCTCCTGAATTGACCTACATCAATAGGTACTATTTTTAAATCAGCAGTAAGAAGGCAGCAGGAGTCTCTGGTTAGTTCTTACATGTTAGCCTTAGGGCATTTGATTTTACTATCACATGCTGTATTTATTCTAGTCCTAAATGCTGTAGGTATTTCTGTGGATGAGTGGCACTTCCCTTTAGAAGTAGTCCTGCTGTCTTCACTGGAGTTTGGGTAAGGTTGAACTTGGTGTGAATAGGATCAAATGTGAATCAGCATGATTTTGTTTCAATTCCTATTTTTAAAATAAGTTCCTATTCAGTATGCATAAGCATGGCAAAATTAGATAGTGGTATGTTTCCAGTCATACTGTCATCACTGAAAAGGGAAAAATCGATAAAATTCACTCTACGATGAAATTTGAAAGAATAATAGTTTTATGGTACTGAGATCTTTGGTTTTCAACTGTTGCTTTTTATAGCAATTGCATTTTCAGACACAACTAAGAAACATTAACAAACCAGACCATGTTTCACTTAATTTTTGTATCTTTTTTGAGAGTTAATCTTGTAATTGAGTTTTATAATATTTTTCATGGCTTATGGAGTGTGAGTGAAGTCTTTCTTAGCACAGCTGAATACGACATAGTAGAAACATGATAGTCGTGTATTCAGCATGTATTAAATTGACATTATAAAGTAAACAAAAGGAAACTTGCTGGAAATCATTGCTGTGCCCTGAGGTGTTCTGAAGATATTTTGATATTTAAAGTTTAAATCAGCCTGTGCTCTTAATCTGAATGCCAACATGCAGCTGTATTGACAGCAGAGCGGGTGTGATAAAAGGGTCACTTTGAAAGTCATGAGTTTTGTTCAATCTGAAATGCCGTCAGGGAAGTTAAAAAAAAATGTTCACTTGGATGTGAAAGACAAAGGTGTGATCGCATACATGTAGACATAAAAGTACTGAAATGAAGGGTAACATCAGTATTATTGCCTGAAATAGGCATTTACAGAAGCTTTGTGTGATGTTGTGTTAGCTTCTCCACTTACAGTGGGATGCAGGAATTTCTAATACTCCTGACCTCCCACAGAGGTATTCTTTTAGTGTACTTTCTTTTAGTACACTTTGAGAAAGAGTTTGGAGCTTGCTTACATAGGAAGAAAACCCTTTTCTTTATACAAGAGAAGTATGTCATGTTAAGAAGAAAAAGAGAAACCTGTGTCACTATATATTCCATTTTCAAAATGTCTTTTATTCTGTAAACTAGAAGCCTTTACAGTCTTTCCAGCAGAAAAGCATCCTTGGATAATGTCAAATAGCTTGCATGTCAGATAAGAAGGTTATTTGTGTAGAAATAACCTTTAGTTTTCCTGGGTATTTAAGGAAACATTTGGCTTGTTGGTGGTTGCAAGGCTTCTGCGGACACAACAGGAAGTGTAATACAAGCTGCAATGAAGCATTTAAATATTCCAAACATGAGTTACAGTTCAGCTCAAGAACTCATAATAACCTGGAGATACACAATTACTATGCAATACCTACCAGTCTCAATTCAAGATTTGCTGAGGGTTCCCTGGTCCCATCCCCTGCCCAGTTGTGCCACTATTGCTTCAGACCACTATGCATTCAACACAAGTAGCCTTTGGGTTGGCATTTTGGCCTCCCAGCTGCCACCCCCCACAGCCTGCCATACTAATGCCATTGCTTTAATTTGTGAAGCACAGCAACAGGAGATGTGATTTACCTTTCCTTCCCTAGTTTTCTCTGGCAACAGAAAAAGCTTCTTCTTGCTCTTGGAGGCAGGAGTATTTTCAACTATTTGTGCTAAATCAAGGAGATCGAAAGATGGAAAGTTTATGGCCTTTGCATGAGAATTTCTCTTTCGGTTACTATTTAGTAAACAAAGGGAGTCAAGAAATTAAACTATAATTGTTTTCAGTCTGGCTACCTGTTCATTGAAGTTTTTGAGGAGGAATTGATTTCTTTTTTCATTGCCCCTTGAATGTATTAAATACAGCGTCATTCAACATATACTCGGGATTTAATACCTGTTTTATGTTTTGTTTGAATACTTCTCTCTTTAAAGAGCATTAGGGTAAATTTGTAGCTTTTAACAGTTCTGTTACAGAAATTATGTCACTTCTTTATAATTAGTGGAAGTTCTAAAGAAAAATGGACCCCCAGTGTCTGAAAGGTAACTGTATCTGTTGACTAAAGGAATTATTGGAGATGACACATTGAGTTCTTAGCAGCAGGAAGACTTAAGAACTTTATTCCTTGAACAATAGATTTTACAAATTATCTTAATTGAAACCTTCAAAATGTGAATGCTTTGACACTTGAGAGCACTCCTCTTATCCTAACTAGCCTGTTTTCCTGAGTGATTGTTAATTACTTGCTGATGGCTGACAACTCCAACACTTAAGAAATTTACTGCTGGAAAAATGCACTCATGTGTTTTAGACCTTCATGTAACCATGAAAAATTGATTTATTCAAAAGCTGTGCAAATTGCTTATGTACATTATTCAAATTAATGGGAACTAGATATAGAAAGCCTAGTTAAAAAAATATACTGTTTCTTCTATGAGTTAGTATAAAATATTTATACCTACAAAATTGTGAAGTAATAAATACATAGAACAGGAGATGTAAAACTAATGAATTTAAGACAATAAAATATTTTATTTTACTTGTGCCCAGGCACCATGCATAGCAAAGAACAATTCTAAGCTCATCTCATCTATTTTTGGCAAAGCTCCATGGCAAGCATTTAAATGCAAATGTTTACTAGATTTATGTGGCAATGAAAGTTGCTCTAGAGTCTAGACAGTATTTCTTGATAGCCAACCTACTACATGGAAAGCTAAATAGACAGCAGGAAGGGGCTTTCAGTGGGAAAAGGACAATTACATTAACAAGGGTAGTGCGATGGTGTCGGTTTAACTGGGAATGCATTTGTTTCCTGTGTTGGGTTTGCATGGCACGGGTTTTGTCAGTGCCTGCGGCTGCTGGAGGCTGGGTTTGACATGGACCACCTCTAGCCAAGGCCAAACTGATCAGCAATGGTGGTAGCACTTCTGTGAGAACATATTTAAGAAGAGGGGAAAACAGCAAGTGGGCCCTCGCCTCACACAAGTACCTGCAACTGGACTGCCAGAGCCTGGTGGACCAGTTGGGCCAACCTGGCTGGACAGAGCAGCAGGAAGAGAGAAGCAAGAAACAACTCTGCAGGCAAAAGATGCAAGAGAACTAACTATGCAAAGATGAGATGTGAGAGAAGCAGCACTGCAGAGAACACTAAGGACAGTGGAGAAGGGATAGGAGGTACTCCAGATGCCTGAGCAGAGATGCTGCTGCAGCCCAAAGAGGAGGCTGTTTTCTATGAGGTTGTCCCACAATAGCCCATGAGGAGTCGCAGTAAATGTCCCATGAAGGGTCCTACAATGGAGCAGGTGGTAGTGCCTGAAGGAGGCCATGACCCCATGGAAACCCACAGTGGAGTAGGTTGTGGAGGACTATTACCCCAGGAGAAGGGCCCGTGTTGGAGAAGTTCATAGAGGACTGTCTCACATGGGAGGGACCCCACACTGGAGCAGGGGAAGAGGGTGAGCAGTCCTCCCCATGAGGAGGAAGTGGTGGGAGAGACAATGAGCAATGACCTGAGTGCAACCACTATCCCACATTTCCCTTTCCAACTGTGGAGAGGAAGGAGATAGATAGAAAATTCAGGAGTGAATGAAGCCCAGGAAGAAAGGAGGGTGGGGAAAAGGTATTCTTCTGGGGACTTGGTTTTGTTTCTCAGTATCTTGCTCCAGTTTTCTTGGTAATAAATGGAATTGATTTTTCTCCAACTCAGGTCTGCTTTTCTCCTGATGATAATTGGTGAATGATCTTGTCCTTATAATGAACCAGGAGTTTTGCCTTTGTTTCTTTCTTTTCTCTTCAGAAAGGAGAGGATGGTCAAAGGACACCTTCTGGTGCTCTTGATTTTCCTTTCTTTTGGTAGCACACAGATACTGCTATTTGTTATAGCTATTCCAGTTGTGAGAATTGATGGGCTTTTGCTGCAGCTCCTTTGTGTGCTTTTGTGATATGTATCTGTCGGGAGATGTTAGAATAATCATCAGGTGAATATTCTTTTGAGAAACTTGAATCATTCTTTGCCTAAACCCAATATGCAAATCCTGGCCCGAAGGAGGGAGGTGATTGTAACAGGAATTTTGCTTGTTTAACAAGGCAGACTTGAACTCACCAAGAGGAGACAATGACACAAAGGCCTGTGATAATGGGTGGTCTCAAAATTTGTGTGAATACACATATTTTACCACTATAAAACTTCTGTGATCAGGCTTTGCAGGATGCCTTTTTTAGAAGGGCATCTGATTCAGCGCTAAATTGATAATAAAAATATTATTATCTTTGCTTCGAAGACTTTGTCCTTTTTCATATTTTAGCAGTGAAAGAGTGTTTCTCACAAAGTTATTTGCCACAGTAAGGAAAATTATTTTTTTTTATTGTCCTACATTCATTACTTCTACATCTGCTCCTCTCCATCCCCTGTCTACCAACCTGGAGAGGCAGCAAAGTCACTGGTATTTGAGGGACTATGTCCTAAGGATTTCAACAGTTTCCAGAAATCATAAACAGTAAAGATGTGGTCTTTGGGGCATCTTAAACAGGAAAAAGAGGACAGGGAGAGACTCTTCTTTTCCAGCTTCTCTGAAAATTTGGTTCACTCTTTTAACACTTGGGGTCCTTCAGGATGAATGCAGCTATACAATTACTTAATTGTGCACTGCTACTGTGATTAACTCATTTGTTAAAATATTTCATGAGGAAAACCTGACATGCCACACTGAGTTTTCAAGACTGTTAGCTTGCACAGGATCACAACCAGCAGCATTTTGTGCTAATGGACTGTCAACCTGAATTCCTGACAGTAAAATCATGTGTGATAATTTTATATTGCTTTCAGTACATTGTTATAGAAGCAGTAAGCCTGGGTTATGTAAATGTTTGGGGGTTTTCTGTTTTCAGTGCTGTCATAGTGATGTGACTGTATGAATGTTTCACATACCTAGGACTGATCAGGTTTTGAGTCTTTAATTTCTGTATAGTATGATGAAAATGTAAGCTTCTGTGCTTTTATTAAAGTAAAAAATTTCTCATCATTGATCTCATTATTTAGGTAACTGGTTTTAATAATGTAATATTAAGTGATGTTAACCAGTGTCTGGTCATCATTGTTACTACAAAGAACTGTAAAATTATTATAAAGACTCCTAGTTATAGCTCAGTAAAGAATTTTTTCTTCGTATTCAAATAAAGGAGCAGAGAGTCAGGCTATAGTTAGCATTCTGATATGATGCAGTGAGTCTGAAAATATTATGAGAACTATTTAAAAGACTACATGTAGTTAAAAGTTGAGTGTATTTAATTGTATTTTATTCTTTAGTAGTTACACAGAGTTATAATGGTGAAGCAAAAAGCAATATTGCTAAGTGCCATTGTAGAAATTTTATTTTGATGTTCAATTTCTATCAAAAACCACCAACACAAACAAGCAGATAACAACAACAGTAACCAAAACAAACAAACAAACAAAAAAAATCCAAACCCCAAAAAACCCACAAAATACCCCACCAGCTTGAAAGTTTTACCGAAACACCAAAAAAAGATGTATTAGATTTGTATAGCAGTTGGCAGAATGGCCCATATCTGGATTGCTGGGTTTTGTTGCAATAAAAAAGGCAAAAAGGGAAAAGCAATTAAAAGTTAAAGATATTACTGAGACTTTCTGGAAAGAGCTGAATTTAAAAGGAATTATTATAACTCATTAAAAGAATGGTATGTGTAGAGTATTGAAACCACTGGGGTCCACTGGTTGTGTAATAAGTATTTTGCCTTCATTAAATAAATTTTCAGAGAAAAATGATTCAGTCAGTAAATGCTCCTAAAATTCTGCTTGAGAGCATTGCCATATGGAACTAGAAATTACAGGAGTATGCACTAATTATTATTCAATAAGAGGAGAACTTCACCAAAGAAGAAATTATCAGATGGTTCAGATAAAGGTATTCTTAGGCCTTTTGCATTACAAAATTACATGGAATATCTGGTTTAGAAATAAGTTACCTAAATGAATGGAGAAAGAATATTGTGTGGCTTCCTTGCTAGCCAAAACCTTTGTTGGTCAATCAACAAATGTAAGGTACCTGAAAACCAAGAATTATCATTTTAACTAACAATGTTACAACAGAGTACATGAATATCATTGTTTTGCAACATCATTCAGTTTATTTATTTATCCTTAATGGTGTGGGTTACCTTGCACTAACAAAGTTCAGAATACCTCCACAAAACCTGCAGAACTGGCTTTCTATATGCTGTTAGAGTAACAGGTTTAATAGCTGCTAAATCAAAGACCACTTAGTCAATGCAAAAACCCTTTCCACAAAATGCTGTATTAAAAACTAGACTGTTAGTAACTGTAGATGCTAATTATATTATTGTGTTTTACTAGGTTTTATAATAGTTATGATATTTGGTGTTATAGTTTGCACTTGTTCTTTATTCAAGTGATCTTTAATCTAAGGCAGAAAAGACCATGCTCTTCAAATGGTACAGATTCATGTGGTTAATGAGCCACATAATTAATGTTTTGTACAAGTATAGTGCCTGTTTTGCTTAGTTTTAGTGTAGACAAGATCAACAGTTCTCCCATGTAGGAGAGCTAAAGTCAGATAGCAGAACTTGTAGCTTGAGACTGTGACTCAGTACACTCCTTTCACACGTTCTGCTCCAAATCTCTTCCAGGATTATCTGGACGGTACAACTGTCATATCTTGACTATATAATGTCATGTTGGGATGTTATTTTATCCAGTATGATGTACAAGTTAAAATAATCTGACAGGTTACAGAAAACCTGTTTAAATATTGAGTTATGTATTTTGTAAAATTCTTATTCTATCTGTACACCCATAGAGATGGAAGAAATTCAGTAGCTGCATTGCAAAATATACTTGTGCAATGTATTTTTCCATGAGGTTTGATGGGGATTGTTTTGTGTTTCTGTTGATTGCTGTGGGGGTTTTTTTTGTTTTTATAGCTAAGGTCTGTGTAGAAACTAACAACCTTTTGGTCTCTCACTGAAGAATATTGACCTGTTTTTCCAGCAGTTTTCAGGCTCTTTGTCTCACTTCTATTGCTTCTCTCCCACAGGTGCCCTCTAGAGTTGTCTTTTGCCCCTTGAAGTGCAAATACTGAAGCCTTTCATTGAGACAATACTTTATCTCCCAACCCTTTTAAGATATATCAGTCTTCTTTTACATACATTTCCTTGCAGTCCAAAGCTGTTTTACTTGATCTTGTCTAGAGCTGCACAGACTTTTTTTTCCCAAAACAGAATATTGTTGCAAAGTACTTGTCTGTTTTCTCAAAACAGCTCATTTTTAAGACTCCTTCTTTCAAAAGTCTGGGACCTCTTGCCCAAGTGAGAGCTGTCAAGATTTCCAGACACTCTCCTGTACAGGAGGAGTTTGGAGTGTGAGTTGTGCAGGCTTCCTGTTGGGATTGGAAACCCAACATCTGCCTGTGTAGCCACTCCATGAACACAGTCTTGAGTGTGTACTGAAAGATGAGCTGCTGGCTTAGGGAGTGAGTTCTTTTCTCTTTACTGGTTCTTAGGACACAGAGTTTCCCTCACATTGAGAGGCGATTTACCAATGTAATAAATCTCCCTGATTTGTATTAGACATTTATTCTTTTAACAGTCCCATTTCATAAATCTCATACATACATATATATGTGTGTGTATGTATATATATATATATATATTTATGTGTGTGTGTGTGTATCACCATGACTCCAACTCCCAGTTAGGTACTGGTTAAAAGCAGAATGAGGATCTCATTCAGGTTGACAGTTGAATGAACATGACCCAGCAGTGTGCCCGCGTGCCCAACAAGGTCAACAGCTTCCTAGTTTTTATCAGAAATGATGTGACCAGCAGGACCAGGGAAATGATATTTCCTCTGTACTTGGTGCTGGTGGGGCTACATGTCAAATCATATGCTCGATTTTGGACCCCTCAGCAACAGAAAGATGCTGTGGTGCTGGAGTGCATCCAGAGGAGGGCAACAAAGATTGTGACAGGTCTGAGGGACAAGTCTTAGGGAGGAGCAGTTGAGGGAACTGGGATTGTTTAATCTGGAGAAGAGGAGGCTGAGGAGAGACCTTATCACTATCTGCAACTACTTGAAAGGATGTTGTGGAGTGATGGATATTGCTCTCCTCTCCCAAGTGATCAGAAGAGAGGAAATGGCTTGAAGTTGCTTCAGGGAGGGTTTAAATTGGATATTGGGAGAAATTTCTTCATTGAAAGAGTGGTTAAGATTTGCAACAGGCTACCCAGAGAGGTGGTGGAGTCACCTTCCCTGGAGATGTTCATAAGATGTGTGGATGTAGCAGTTCAGGACATGGTTTAGTAGGCTTGGTGTGTTGGACTGGTGATTGGACTTCATGTTAAAGGTCTATTCCAACCTTAATAATTCTATGATTCTATCTCCATGCTATCCTTCATTTTTCATGTTTTCTATATTCAGAATTTTGCACTGAATCAAGTAACTTCTGCCAAGCATTTTTTATTTTAACGGCTCACTGAATAAAATAGTAAATAAGTGTAGGTAGTTTTTCATAAGGAAACATTGATACTTGTGGAAATATATCTATATATTTGAAAATCTGTATAACTTCTGTTATAGCATTCCAGTTTCATGCATAGAAGACTGTTGGGGTGAGATTCTGGACGTTTACCAGCACATGACATTGATTCTAAGTGTAACTGAACTAATTACAGAGGGAAGTTAATGAAATGCATGGATATAGAAGTATTGTTGTGTGTCTAATTGTGTCATGCAGGCTTAATCTTGTTTTGTTAAACAGCACATTGATATACAAGTCCTATAATAAGAGGGCTGTAGTTTCCAATAGATGTAACATGCTAACAGACATAACAATCTTTCTTTAATGGCACTGCAGTATGTTAAGAGCTTCTTCCATTAAGTTCAATGAAATGTTGAAAAGAACGAAGTATTAGAAATGAATCACTATAATTGTTGTGATCAATGCATTACCTCTTTAAATTCATGTTCAGAAGCTACCTTGCTGAAAAACTCCTACTGGAAATCCTAATATACAGTTTTCGTATTATGATCAAAGCTAAAATAAAGCTATTTCACTGAAAATTGTATGGAAAACCTTCCAGGGCAAATGCTAATGCCAGGTTCATTCCCCATGAGACAGAACATAAGTTAGCATTTTGGTGAATGATTTCACCCACGTCCAAACACATACTGAAGTTGCAAAACCCATGAAAAATCTTTGAAGACTGTTTTAAAAAATACAGTGGTTTGCTTGGTTTGCTTTTGTTGTTGTCAAGCATCTCTGAGCACAATCCAGTGCAGAGCCATCTGGTACAGTGACTACATAGGAGACATTGCAGGGAGATTGTCTCTGTAAATTGCCATAATGTTGTGATCTCTGCAGCCCAGATACAATTGTCCTAGTCAAAGCATACTATACTTTCCTTCAACCCCATGCACCCAGATTTCTCTCTGAAAGAAATCAAATTCTAGGAGAAAATGGGCCCTTGAGCACACCTTTAACATCTCAAAATGTGTGAGAATAGACTACTGGATATATAGGTTCAGGTGACCCCAGGCGCCTTTGCTGTTTGTGCCTTAAGGCTTTATATGTTTCCTTCAGCTTGCCCAAATTTCTTTTCCTTTTTCTCAGTTGTATAATCTGTTCTTCGCAGTGGTACGGCTCTTGGCAAGTGTTTATATCCCCTGCTTTGCATCTTAGTAAGGTCACATCTTCTTTTCTAGGCACATAACAATATATAGCAATGACCTGGCTTCATTCTTTTTTTCATGTTTCTAGACCTGGCTTGTCTTTCACGTAACTCACCTACGGCTTTTCAGGATCCTTGGTTCTCCCATGTGATTTCTCTTAAGTTATTTCTATGCAGAAACTGACTTTCTCTGCTTTCTGATGCTGTAGAGATGCCTCTCTCTGCCACAAGAAAGTCTGGAGGTCAGTCTTGTAGCACCTTGCCCATTCCTCCACAGAACATTTGAAAGAGCTCAGATCAGCTGCTAATTTTTTTTTCCTCAGACTTTGCAAAATACTATTTTACTATTTTTACCATATCTAGATTAATTGATTCTTTTTCAAATCAGATTGAAGAGTTTTTGTGCAAGTGTGACTAACCATCAGTTTCAGTGATTATTAATATGTATCTAGAAATTGCATTTAAATTTCAAGGAACCTTTTCCAAGATAGTGCCCATGCATTTTTATTTCCATAACATTTATGCTTTCTGATATGTTTCTGTCCTTTTATACTTTTTTTGCCTCTGGCTTTTTCCTCTCTTGTACAATGTGTATTTTCCCAAATGGGTCTCAAACAACATTTTTCATTATACTGACAAGAACAGCAACACCTCTGTAGATTGTCCTACAGCAAAGGCATGACAGAATAAATGATCATAAATAAATCATCTTACATGATTTCTGTGTTTCAGGTCCTTCAGTTCCTCTCTCCAAAGGGCAAGTGCCTTGGCAAACCACTGCCTCACATGGCATGTAAGACCTAAAACAGACGCTAAGAGAACATATGTGATTGTTGTTTTTTCTGCCATATCTTAGGATTTGAACCCAAATTCTTAGTGTATGATAAAATAGGCACTGAAAACCACTAAGGACTCACCGACCACATGTTGCTTGATTTTTTTTAAGTTATGCCTATTCAGCTCTTTATTCTACGTGTTCAAAGTGCTACTGGGAGAAGGCGCATTTTTTAGTCACAGGATTTGAATGTTAGGTCTGGCTTGTTGAGGGTCACTCAGCTAGGGCTTTCACTGCTTAAAATTTCCATATTTCTGTGGAAAAAAAGTAGAGGTAAATAAATGTATTTGCTCTGTTAGCATGTATTTTGTACTGACCATTGTACTTTGGTACCATTGCAGATAGGTTCTTGTAGAAAGTCACAGTATGTGATGATTGAAAGTGTTGTCTGTTAACATGTATAGTGTTTTGCTCCATCATATTGTCTTTCTTTTTTGCTTGTATTCATATTCTATTTATATGAAAGGCCTGGACTGGTGGAATATCTAATACCATGTGTCACCTGCAAGCCCTATTACGCATTTACAGGTTCTTGTGTCATACTGGTTTTAGGACAGGTTCTAGTGCATGTGTTTAAGTAAGTGTAGTACCACTGAGCAGAAGGGGCTACAGGACAATACTTTGATGAAAAGTACTTACAGGTGTAGTCACAACTGTCAAACAGAAAGGATAATGCACAAGATAAGCATGTAGATGAAGCAAAAACATGCCAATGGATAAGTTTTTTGTAGTGTTTTTATCTTAATATATTTGTATTTTGGAAGTCAGAATTGTCATAGAGGTTTTTGAGAGGGAATGTGGCTATTAATATATTTTTGATCATACAGACTGATTTGTTAAAATGCTTAAAATGGAGAATTGACTTAGATGGATCTTGCCTGCAAAGCTAGGTGATAAGGCAGATAATACTGGCAGACATGAGGACCTAGAGGTAAAATTGGTAGCACCAGAATGCTGAAAACCAGTCTGGTGTTACTAGGTTTACTGTTTTCCAAATGGTGGTGAAATAGTTCTGCAAATAGGTGCATACCCAGTATGCAACATTAACTGAAATATGCGGCCAAACAGCAAATACAATCTGTGTTTAATTCTATAAAAATAGAAGTATTTCTATCAAAATATCCTATTGGAATGAAGGAAACAAAAGATCATAAATGGAGACTTTCAACTACTAGACAGCTATTCCCCGGGGGTATTGTCAGGCCAGCAATATGCCAGTGCAGTACAAAGTAATCCACAGCCTAAGTGGAAGGAAACATAAGTGACAAATGTGGTATTCAACTGAGCTTGTTATTGTAGAGGTCGGAGTCCTTGACTGGTGGGATTAATAGGCTTTGCCAGAACTGCCCAACAGTATATCCAGTAATGGAATGTATTAAATAAGCATCAGTAAAAAACATGCTTAAAGAGAAGCAAATGTTTTGCCTTTTTTATTGCTAAAATAAAGTGGGCAGTAATTATCAAAAAGTACTGTTCAGTCTCTTTAGAGCCACCTTTCCAACTGTGAAGGTCTATTTTGGAGTATTTCTGAATTTTCAGAGTTTCAAGCTTTTTAGTAGAAACAATTGTTCTTATTTGTAATAAACAACTCTTCACATTATACTCAAGAAACTGTTGTTTGTGGATTCATTGCTTTGTTAATGACTTTTGCTGTCACTGAAAGAATGTAAAACAGGAGATGCCATGGTGTGAAAGAGGGAACTGTTGCACTTTTCTAAAGTATGGTTTTGACAAGTCACATTTTACTGGCTTGAAATCCCCTGCGTACACCTTGTACAGAAAGCTGTAGAGCAGTGCTAGTGACTGAGATGTGTAACATGGAGCATGTTTGTCTTGGTAAGTGAAACAACTGTTGACAAAGTAAGTTCACTAAAACCACCACCATGTTGGACTCTGTTTCAGGTGGGATTCCGTTTGTCCTCACCGGAGAGTTTTTTCAGCAGTCTCAGAGGCCGGCTGCCTTCATGATAGCTGGGACAGTCAACTGGCTCTCCAATTTCGCAGTTGGACTGCTCTTCCCTTTCATTCAGGTACTTAGCAGCTTTGATATTTGATATACTGTGATATAGCTGGTATAGAGTAGCATATGATGTTTGAATAGTAATTTTCAGCTAATAATAAATGTATTTTTATTGAAGTGGATGGAATTTCCACCATGTTTTATATTGTTTTAATAGTTAATTGTGCTACCCACATTATCTCCTTGTTTGAATGGTTTGGAGAAAATTGTCCCACAAAGACAAATTATTGTAACCACAGGCAACCCTATATAGCAAATTCCCCACAGGGGTGCTTTAGCAGAGCAGTTTGATGGCTGTGTCAAGAGTTCACAGTCACTGATGGTGATTGTCACTGCTTTTTTTTCAACCTTTAGGCCAGTAATCTTGTGGTTTACCCTGGTATTTGAGAGTCCTTATCAGTCTCAGTGAGTTTCTATTCTCCTCCTCTTCTCCTCTCCTAACTGTTGGGTTTTAAAGTGCCCAGAGGAAGTACTAGAGGCAGGGGAGGTGCAGAGAGAGGAGGAAACCCTCCAGTCTGCTTGCAGGCCCTCACAACCAGGAGAGAGATTTTTGGATTACCCTTCAAATCATCTCAGAGTAAAAGATTTGAATGACAAGGAGGAGGTATTTGTTCTGTTTGTGCCTTCTTACAGCTGAAAATTATATGATGCTTTATCATATGAAATACTATATGACCGTATTTGCAGATATGGTCAAATTTTATCATGCTGTAAGACCATGTATTCATTTTCATCTGACAAATAAACCTGTTCTTACTAAGTACTATGGTTGAAAATCATCTGTATATGATGAGTTTATGGGAGAACTTTAGAAGTCTTATAAAGTCTGACCGTTGATAAGTTTGACACTTAATTTAAAATTTCGTGGAAAGGGAAAAAGTATCTAGTCATTTTGATTACTTGGATCACCTTCAAAAGTCTGTATGACTACGAAGGCTATTATCCTTCCAAACTCTGTGCTCCTTCCAAAATTAACTTTAAATAGACTGCTCAGAGCTGTAAGTCTTACACACTTCTTATAATGCTTAGAGTGTTTTTCACCAGTTTCACATTGCAGAGTAAGGACTTGACAACTTAGGCATTTAAGGTGAAATTTTCAAAAGCAGGTAGAGGCATTATTCTTTTCCTGCCAAGGTCATTAGAACATCTACCAAATGGAGCAGAGAAAGAATTTAAGACAATTCTCTTGTGTTTTTGAAAACCTAACCTTAGTCATCAGCATCAGTAGGGTCCACGAGGCAGCCACAAGCTCATCCAGCAAGTGGGTGTTTCTGTGTGCTCTAATAGCTGTTCCTTCAAGAAGATGACACCCAGACAAGTTGTGGCTGCTCCATCCCTGGAAGTGTTCAAGGCCAGGTTGGGTAGGACTTTGGGCAACCTGATCTAGTGGAATCTAACCTCCACTACCTATGGCAGCGGAGTCAGAACTAGATGATATTTAAGGTCACTTCTAACCCAAACTAGTGTGTGAGAGCCGACTGTTTAAGCATCACTGCCTTCTGCCCTGGTTGGCCAGGCATTAGCCTCTGTGGTTGCTGGGCAGGTAGCAAGGAATGAAGTCTCAAATCTAAGAGACACATAATAGGAATACTTTCATTTCTTATGTTTTTAAATCATCCATAGACATGTAAGGAACAATCATATTTCTTCAAAATTGTGAGGTTTGCCTCTTGCACACAACTGAGGAGTTACCTGAGCTCTGGCCATTAGTTGGATATGAATTAATACAACTTAGGGCTCTCCCTTCTTGTCCTGCTAATCCCACCTATCAGATAACCTGGTGGGAATTGTTTAAAAAGGCCTTCAGTAAGTTCAAATAAAAAGATAAACCACCTTCTGTAACTTTTTGTATGCATATTAAAGCTTTTTGACTGATTCAGTGTGCATCCATAGGAAGTTTGCAGTAGCCTTGGGGAACTGATCATTTTGTGTCGTAAAATTTTCCCATTGTGTGACTTCAAAATTACAGTTCAACTTTAATGAAGGCAAATTACATTTCCACCTTGCAGCATTTTTTCCTCTTCTTTAAAAGATAATAAAGAGAAAAAGCTTAGTTTGCACTTAAAGATGAAAGCAGTGAGTTCTTAAAGACTGATTTTTTTAAGCTTTTTCACAACTTCAAACTGAAACATCTCTTCATTCCCTAACTTTCATTTCTTTCCTATTTCTGTCACCTTTATTCTCAAAATTTACCTTTTTTCTTTACAGAAAAGCAATAAACTCTTCTTAACTCATTTTTTAAGTCCAAAACAGGAAAGAAAAATCTTTAAATTGCCTTCACAGAATGAATGCTTAATCCCTTCTATGTATTTAAATACCTGCCTGAGTGCTTGAGAAGTATCAGCCACTTTTTTGATCATTGGTGTGCTTCTACAAAATTATCCCAAATGTTTGAGAAACAAATGTATTGATTTTAGAGTTTGTTACTCAAAAAATCAACTAGTAAGCAGTTTTCCAGATTAACTAGTCACCCATTAGATTGAACTAGATTGAATGCCTAGATTTTTTCCCCTTCCCCTGCAGACAGATACAATAGAATAAAGCACTGGCTTGATTTATACATTAAAATGTATGAATGTGATTGGATAGCTAATATGCAAATGAATTATTGAAAAAATATTTTAAAAATTAAAGTGTGGCTACTGTTCCAGTCCTCATAACTGCCTATTTGAGGAATTTGTGCACAGGAGTTGAACTGAGGTTAAAATGACAAATGGTGCAATACTGAAATCACAAGTGCATTTGATATTGTGTGATTAGTCATAAATGTCTGGTAGTATGTGTCAGAAAATCTGCATTTTTAAAAATACTTTCTTTGTGCAAAATACAGTTATTGAAGAAACATTACTTTATGAGATCTTGGAACATACAGTGATATTATAAAAGATCTGGTTTTATGTCTGAAGGCATTTCAGACTTGTGCTTAACAAAGAGCTTGATCTTGTGAAATGTCAAATATGTCAACTTGAGTGATGCTCAGCAGTATCTTTTTCCTGTTGCTGTCACTTGAGAATGAAGACATGAGGCTTTTCTGAACGATGAGCTGAAGAGACTAAGACAGTTTTGATAAGCCAGTATACCAGAGATGCCTGAAACAGTTCATAAAGACATGGTGATTCCCTCCTTTCAAACCATTTCAGTGTTCCTACAGGTGCTAGAACTGGTTTGTAATGCTCTGTAATTTGGATGACAAATTTTCATTCCTGCAAAAATCCATTAGTGAGTATTTGGAGTAAGCAAGAAGGCACTTCAGACCTCTGCTTTCTCTTCTGACTTGCATATCTCATGCTTTTGCACGGCACCTGCATGCCAGAAGATTATAGCAGTCCATCAAGAGCCTCCTGTTTCAAGCCTTGTGAGCAGTGGCGTAGGAAGGTTCCATTCAGAATGAAACCACAGGGTGTGACAGTGTTCACTGCATCAACTGTGTAATAGTAAGAAAGTAATTAGACTACAGGGAAGAGAGCCTCAGGTTATATTAATGCTTGTGTAAGCCTGAAAGAACTGAAATATTTTGTGAGCTAATTACAACTTCAGTGCTTTTCATCTTGCCTTTACCTTATATACAATACTTTGTACTTTTAATGTATTGTAATTGGATTTGAATCTCAATTTTTCCCAAGCTAATCAAAATAGACATTTAGAAAGGTTCAAAATTTGTGTGAGTTAATGAAAAGCTTTTTGAATATCTTGTTATTCCTGAGCAGGTATGTTGTGTCCTCATTTCTGGAGACTTATGCAAACATTAAATTCCAGCATTTGATTTAAAGTCAGCTTGCATCCATAAAACTATTGATGTGCATTCATATGCCTTTGAAAGATTTTCTTCCAGCCAGCTACTAAATGCTTTCTGTGAAATGCTGACCTGGAGCATTTCTGCTAAAATTTAAGCAATACAGCTGAAGATTGGATAAATTTTGTAATTTGAATTAAGAACTTAAAGGAATCCATCGTTAAGAATTTTGACCAGGTAGTGCAGCGTCTACTGTAGCAATTTTCATTTACATGGAAGAATACATGGCACAACAGCACATCCTATTTTCTTTTAATTTTTTTTAATTTGAGTCATTTGCATAAACTTTTTTATTTAAAAAATGTTTATAAACCTCTTAGCAAAGTGAAAAAATGCAACAGGCACAAGGTAAAATGCTATTATTTTCACTTTTACGTACTGAAAAAATGAAAAATGTAACAAAACAGAAAACAGACATGAATAGAACAACAAATACTAGATATACTTTACACAGAGATCTTCCTCATCACTGGGACTTTCCTCTTTAAATGTTTCAGTGCTGGCTCTGTTCTAGTCTCATTAATGATGATATATAACTTATCACAGCTCAGGATAACAAGCGTTAATATGTCCAATTTTCAGCTTAAATCCACTGACTAGAATAAATAGCACTAGCAGAATAATAGTACTTTGTTCCATAATTTATTTTAGCCAATGGAACTTTGAGGTGGAAGAAGAATACATGTAATTTTAATTTTTTTGTTGTTATTTTGGTGGGCATGTAAGTTTTACTGAGCAATTCCAGGTATTTCAATATGTGTAATATGTTCATCTGTGTGCTTAAACTGAAGCATTCTCCTCAATAATTACATTGTAGGTATTTTGCAAACCCTTCAGGTTACTAAGAAGCTTAATGCATGACACTAATTAGTCTTTGACTAAAATCCACAGAGATTTAAAAAAGGAAGTGAACCTTTCACACAGGGAACAAAGCGTGTCTGATTGTAGTCGCCATAAGGGGAACTTTGTGGTTTGTATTCTTTCTTTATACCAATGTGCACTTTTAATCTAGACCTGCACTTGCAGGCTTTTTAAAATAAGACTAATTAGAGTAGTGGTTATGTGGCTTCTGGTTTTCCTAGTTTAGCTAGGAAAATACGCAAAGCCGTTTCCCTGCAGAGAGCTGCTTGATTGCTAAATAGAATATTGAGAGGCTGGAGAACAAGCCCTGTGGATAAGGATCTGGGGGTTCTGGTCAATGGCAAGTTGAACGTGAGCCAACAGTGTGTCCTGGCAACCAAGAGGGACAACCGTGTCCTGGGGTGCATCAAGTACAGCATTGCTAACCAGTCAGGGGAGGTGATTGACCCGCTCCATTCTGCACTGATGCAGTTTTGGGTACCACAGTATAAAAAGTATATAAAGTTACTGGAGAGTGTCCAGAAGAGTTAGGGAAGGATTTAGAGGGGACGTTGTATGAGGAGTGGCTAAAGTTACTTGGTCTGTTCAGCCTGGAAGAGAGGAGACTGAAGGAAGAGTTTATCACAGTCTACAGCTTCCTCACAAGAAGAGAAGGAGGAGGAGCAGATGCTGATCTTTTCTCTCTGGTCACCAATGACAGGACCCAAGGGAATGGCAGAAGGATGTTCCAGGAGAGGATTAGGTTGGATATTAGGAAAAGATTCTTCCCCTAGAGGGTGGTGGAGGGAACTATTCATGGTGCCAAACCTGACAGTATTCAGTAAGCATTTGGACATTTCCCTCAAGCACCTGGTGTGGATTTTGGGGATGTCCAATGCAGGGACAGGAATTGGACTTGATCATCCTTATGAGTCCCTTCCAACTCAGAGGATATTCTATTATTTTGTGTGGATATATTAGGAACAATATTAGTGCCTGTGGTTTCTCTTTTATATTAGCCCTGTACAATCTCCAGCAATGACGATTTTTCTCTCCCTACTTATCTATAACCCAAACCAGACTATAAGCTATTTGCACTGAAGCATCTTCTCAGAAGAGACTCTTGGAATGTGAGAAACTTAGCTTTGCATCCCTGTTGATACCGAACATAGTTTAGAAAGTTTGAAGGCATGCCAGACCCACTTGCAATTGCTTTCTCATTCTCTATTTATCTTGGGTCCAAACCTGTTCTGTCCAGTGATTTCCCTGGCAAGAAAGGTGATAAAGCAGAGAGAACGCAGGTTATGTTTTCAGATAACTGTATCAAGAAGGATATTGGGTTTACTTTTAATCATGAAAATAGTTTAACTATGTAAGGATGCATGGATAAATCGTAGCTTGTCCATTACTGGAGATCTATAAAAGGCAGACAGATGTTTGTCAAGAATGAGGCTGCTTTACTAATGGGAATGGACTGACTGGTGTCTGTGTTCCTGATTTTCTATGATTTTATTGACATTTTGAAGCCTTCAGAGCAGGCAGTGTCTCTTATTAAGTGTACACACAGCATGTGGTGGCTTTAAGCTTTTTTTGTTTGTTACTGTGATACATCAGTGTCACTGCAAGAACTGCTGCAGGTTATGGTGGCAGGAGAATCCAAACTCCAAGAAAAAAATGGAAGTTGCAATTACTCCTTTTCTTGGAAATTATGACAACATAGTAGTAGTACTATAGTGATGCTTTGGACTAAATAATCTTGAAAAAAGCAGAAAAAATAACAGAAGAAGAAACACCAAAAATTGCAATGAACTTGGAGAGAAAGAATCAAACCTTAAAATACTCTGTCTGGTGAAAAGATTTGAGAAAGGAAAGGCTGGCTGTGTACAACTGAGAATGGAAAAAAGATCACTTATTTTCTTCAGTTCGAAAGCATCAGAAAGTGTTAAACTTCATTGATACATTAGAGAAGACCTTGTGATTTTCAGAATAGTTTGGGCAAGAATCAAGCATCCACAGAAATTTGAGGAATCTCTGACCTGATGGCCTTCAAGGTTATATATTAGTCATCCTTCTGTAAGCTTATTACTATTTCATATATTCCTTCTTCTGTGGATAATGAAAGGAAACAGATCATTTTCCCCTTGGCAGTAGTGACTCACTACAAAATAGAAACCCAGATCTGACCAGAATAACCTATATATTCTTGTTTATGGTACAGGCCATCAAATATCACTTACTGCTACATTAGTATTTCCTAATTGATCTAGAGTCTCTCTCACATATACAATACTTGGTTACCACTGAAGATTTCCAGTGGATTTCATGCTTCTCAGTAAGCTATTGATGAATTCAAAATCATATCTATTTCCGTTTTAAATGTAACGAGCTTCCTCTTTCAGCCACCAGATATTTTGTTTCTTGCAAATTTTTGTTTGTTTGACCCGAACAGACCTAGAGGGACTGATACAGTTGTAATTGTCGGCTCCGGAGTTCATGTGAATGTATTTCAAATAACGGAGTTGCTTTAAGACATTTGCAAATCATAAGGAGTTCATCAGTCTATGGGATATTTATTCCAGTCCTTAATTTAATGAAGAATGAATAATAGAAGAATAACAAATAGTGAAATAATATACAAGCCATAATACATAGGCCAATTGTCCATAAGCCTCCTGCTTTCTTATTCTCACAGTCACATGTGTAAGCAGAAACAATTTCCATAGCACTCAGATGAACAAAACCCAAATCTCGTAAATGTGTACACACACAACCGGATACAAGCTCAACCTTGTTAATTTAACCAGACTCAGAATTGTTACTTGTGGTTATTGTTTGGCATCACCTCCCTAGACTTTCCATTTATGTTGCCGGAAACAAAATCTGAGGCCTTGCTTGACTTTGCTGGAGTTTGCAGTTCAAAATCTGTCTTAAAGAGTGAGTGATAGCTGGTAGAAATTGTTATGCTGAGGAGATGCCAGAGTGTGGAGAACAGGGACCCTTGGTAAATGAGAGATTAGAGCATATGTATTTGTGGAAAACGGTGAAGTGGGCAGAGTGGACAACAAATGGCAGCAGCAGAAAAGTCTAGTCTAAAAGTTTTGAAACCCCCTGGTGCGATAGACACTCTTTAACCTGGTTCTCTTCAGTAACAGTACATTTTGAGGGACAGAATTCTGTAACCTGATGGTATAACAGGACCTTAAATTACCTGTTATCTGGAAAAAAAGATGCTGTGGATTTTTTGTAGTGCATTCTGTAAATACAAAGAATTAATAATTAGCAGTATAATACAATTAGCAGTTGATTTTATGGTGTTGTTTTCATTACATGATAATGCATCCTTAACTTATATTTCACTTAGTTGCATTAGATTGTTTTGAGGCACTTGAAGACTACATGGTAAATTTGTATTATACTGAAGGACAGCATAGCATATTTCTCCATAAGTTTCCTGTCATAATTTCTCTTTCTAGAAGACTGTACAGAGATTATTTTTCACGCTGCATACTCAGTGCATGTTGAAGAAATACTTAAATAGCTGTGTATTTTATTGAAATTGGAATAGTAGTGTAGATATACTAAACTACATTGTAGAATAATGTGCTTTCCTTTCCCAGTAACACACTGGAAGCACATGTAAACCAGAGAAGAAATAAGGAAATCATTTGGTTTTGTCCACCGTGAATTCTTGAGGTTTCTTTCATGTTCTGTAAACACGTTAAGTAGTACATCTGCTTCATAGTAAGCATATTTTAAGGAGTAAAGATAAGGAGAGGGAAGAAGAGGGGTTATTGAGGCTCAGAGACATATTCAGCTGCTGAGCATGTCCTCACAACGTGAGCCTTTTCCCACTATCCCCATGCTGCTTACCCTGTTGTCCCATGTGCATCCCTGCTCTCCTTGGGTTAAAGTGATAGCAGGTGGCTGAGCTGCCATTTGCCTCCTTTTTGTACCCTTCTTCACCAGGCCCATGTTGTCCTCATCCAAGTGGCCTTGGTCTATTGAACTTGCTTTAGCTGGGGAAATATCACTGCCTGGCTTTTCCACCTCAGCAACCAAAACTAACAACCCAGAGCCCTGATTTTCCACCTTTCCACCCTACAAAGTCCAGCTGCATCTTCACTGCTCCTCTGGGTTCCCTCTCTAGCCCATCAGTAATTTTCCAATATCTTCGAATTTTCCTTCTAAACCAAATGTTTCCAATAACCAGGGATCGCAGAGTAATATTCAGTTATGATTCCAGATCTGCTAAGTGGAAAGCTGATTTTATATATATTGTGCTATAGATTCCAGAGATGGACACTTACACTTTAGTGGATTCTTGGATATTGGCTTTTGTGCTAGGGAACTAATTGTTTGATAGAAGTGACCTCTGTGATTCCTGTCTGGTTCATTAGCAATGGAAAATTATGTGCATTTTATGTTGGATGAATTAATCACTAGATTTGGGGCAGACTTCAATAATACAATAATAATGTAGTAATATAATAATATAATTAGAAGGCCGGGTTGGATAAGGCTTTGAGCAATCTGATTTAGTGCAGGGTGTTCCTACCTATGGCGGGGGGTGGAATTGAATGAACTTTAAGGTCCCTTCTGTCTCAAACCATTCTATGATTCTATGAATGTCTGAGAAATTGATGGAAAGCTTCAAGGCTGTCCTGTCATACCCCAACAGTTCACCTCCCACAACTGTGTGTGTTTTCACAGGAGGGTTCAGCAAACAAGGTGATGGCATATTCTGAGCTATAGCAGACACAAGGAAAAGGTTTAAAATAACTAAAAAATCCTTCTAATATCTTTGTTTTGAGAAAATTAGAACAATGAACAGCATAAGAGGATGAGCAAAGTAATACATGGAGGAGATTATAAGGTAAATTGAGTGTGTGACAAAAGATCAGGTTTGAAAATTATGAAGAGCTGCATAATCAGGTTTGAAAATTATGAAGAGCTGCATAATCAGTTTTGAATATTATGAAGAGCTGCAAATATCCTCTGTAGTTGTGGTTGGGAAACACCTTTTCACTGAAGAAATCCTGGCATTGGGTGCTGATGTTTGCCTAACCTTTCTGCACAAGGGCAATAAAACGAGGACATAGCTCATTACAGCCCATCATAGCCAGGTAGTACCTAGTGTCTGAGCTCATGGGTGGAGATCTAATTCTTGTGCCCTGGTGTATGAGGTCAGGGTGGCACTTCCATTGCCAGATGCTGATTCTGAGAGGCAGAGGCAGATTCTGAGATGATGGGAAGGGTAAAGAAATGCCTGGGTGTGCATCATGTCCCCCGGACAGTGAGTGCTTTTACTAGGTGACTTTTAAAGTGAAGAACTCAAAGACAGTACTCTGAATTTTCATGTCACTTCTTCATATAAACTTTTTACTTACATTAAGATAGGAGACACCTAAAAGAAGCAAAGTACAAATTGTTACTAGATATAAACTGGGTGAACGTTGATTTTCTTTTATTTTTAGACTAATTAAAATGTCTTGGAAAAATAGCCTGCTTAGATCTGTGGTCCAGATGGACCAGTATCACATGGGATACAGATGCTACAAGACCTGTACCCTTAATTCAGATTGCTTACTAGTACAATGCAAAGACCTATGTGTCT
Source organism: Coccyzus lansbergi (assembly GCA_033558105.1). Lineage (NCBI taxonomy): Eukaryota > Metazoa > Chordata > Aves > Cuculiformes > Coccyzidae > Coccyzus > Coccyzus lansbergi. The sequence continues at coordinate 1,976,898 of JAUMJK010000128.1, forward strand.
ACTTTTCCCCTTCCAGAAACTAATTTATTTCTGCCCGTGAAGTAATACTTCTGAGTCATTATACTTGTTACTGGAGGCTCTCCTGCACTGCTGCTGGCTTTTCCTTATTTTTACATTTGAGATTTTCCTTCTCATGCATCAAGATTAATTTACGCATCAAGATTGCCTCTTGGTTTTCTGTATTATTCCCTTACCATGTAATCATACCCCTTGACTTTTTCTATTATGCACTACAAGAATTTCAATAACAGAGGTGTGCACAGAAGCCTATACATAGATTCCCATAGATGCTAAGATATTTTAAGCTTTTGCAAATACATCTGATGTTTAAAATAACTACAGAGTACCTGTATTAAGGGGAATGGCTAAAGTTCCCTTGAAAGATGAGAAAATAAAATGTAGGCTATCAGAAAGTTAGATATGAGAAGAAATGCTCTTAATTAGAAACAGCATACTTCTGTTATAAAATACAAGGATCTGTTAAATTTTATGAGGTGGTAGTGAATGTGTGCAGGTTTGGGTGAAATTTCAGTTAATGTCTGAAATGTCTCTATTTCTTACTTAGGAAATATGTTTCATACTTCAGTGCTCTGTCCTTATTCATTGTCCTGTACCTTCAGCAGAACCTTGAATTATGTCTGAAACAGAAGGGCAAGGGGTAAAGAACACAGTCTCTCTCATCCATTTGTTTCAGTAAATTATACTAATTTGAAGCAGAGTAAGTAAAGGCAAATGTCTACACAAATAACTGTTTTGCTGCTGATCATTTTATTCAGACATCAAACCATTACCATTTCACCTCATCACTTCAAAACTGTTTGACCCCCATCTCATGACTCTAATCCTCATAGCAGCTTGCAAATCCAAGCACCCATAACCAGTGCCAAAAAGGATGTGACATTGCAAGTTGAGAATTTAAAATCACATATTGCCATTTGCTGGGAATATCCAGAAGTTCTGTTTTAAATATATTAATTTGTTAGCATGCTAAATCTGACTCAAAATTTGTTTATTTGCTCATTCATTTCGTTCTATCTGCCCTAGAATATCTATTTAGCTCTTTTCAGTATCACAGTCCTCCTTAGAATTCAACCTTTGCTACAGAATAGGTCAGTAAGCAGCCATCATTAAATAGCACATGATGGTGTTCTACTCAAATACTTTTCTTTTTTTCCAAACTGCGGTAAGCTATTAGCAGGAAGACTGTTCTTAGCTAGCAGACTTCAGAAGTGGAAATTACTTTTTTTTTTTCTCTAAGGAACAGAAATTTGATTGCTTCAATGCAAGGTTTTCTATTGGTTTCAGTTTAATTTTTATCTTGAATAAATGAACTCTTTTGCCTATTTTTATGTGCACTTTAAATGTCTTCATAATGGTAAGAATTAAGTATTCTTTACCATTTTATTTCAAGAGAGATGGAGAAAGTCTCTATACGTTCTGCCTAATGTGTATAGCAACCTTACAGGAACTGATAACATGTTTGTTAACCACTTTACGTGTGGCAGGGCTACACGTACATATTCAGAAACCTCACTGGTGCAGCTGCATCTCATCGTCAAAGTCAGGTTTGATTGCTTGCTGTGACTGGGATCTGATTTGAGGGAATTGCCTGAGTCCTTCCACTTCTGTTCTTTTTGTGTGGTAGTTGCATATGTGTCTTCAGTGAATCATTTTCCGGTTTTCCTTTTTTTGACAAACACAGAGTCTTGATCAGCTGCAGAAAAATGAAGAGAATATAAAAACGAGCAATCCAGGATTCAGCTGGCAGGACATTTCCAGAAATATTGTTTTTTTTAAATAGCCTGTGTAGGAAGCTGATATGAAAATATAAGGTGATGACTTTAAAAGCTTACGCTTATCTTTCAAATATCCTGTATAGCAATAGCCCTCACCAGTCTTGAACAACCCAATAAAAATCCTGCTTTGGAGAGGCTTTATTAGGCTGCTGCCTAACTAGGAACAGTCTGTAGGTATCCAAGGTGCTTTCCTCAGGAGATTGCATCACTGTTCTCTTGCCGTCCCGTGCGTGTGCACCTGGGAGGGCAGGTGACAGTCAGTAACCTGCAGCCAACCTGGCCTTTCAAGGACCTGACCTTGACTCTGAATGAATATCTATGAACCTAGCACAGTTGTTATTTAGGAAACCACCTGAAACTTTGGGCAACTTTGAACATTCATGCAGGAGGGTGTATTGAAGTAATCTTTGGGGGTAAAGCTACAAAGCATGGACTAGTGTAGTACTTTATTCTGTCTTCCTTATAACCCTTTGGTTTCTAACCTTGTGTGTAAAAGCCTGGCTTCAGTTATTGCTAAAGCAATGTGTTCCTAGCTCTGGCAAGCCTGTCTGGTGTTTAAAGGAGAAGCATGTTGGTGAAGGTGGTGTCTTTTTCTGAGCCTGAGCAGTACATGCAGGCAATCAAAAGAGACTTACTGAGTGGCAGGGCAATTTGGATGGGTCTGGCTCGGTGCCTCCTGCATGACCAGAGTTGGTACTGCTGCTGCACCAACTGTCCTTGCATGGGAAAACTGACAAGTAACAGCAACTGCATGCTTTCCTTGAATTTATTCTGTATTTAATTTTAATTTCCATTCAGAATTGTTTTGCTTTTGATTCTTGCCTCACCCTTCCCTTCCTTGTTTAATCCGATCCAGCTGTTTGGATATGGTGGTTTTTATTAAAACTCAAATGACTCTTCAGGTGAATACAAGTATTGAGTTTTTGAACACTGAGACTTCTAACCCATGTTGTTAGTGAAATAATACCACAAAGTATAAAAAAATTACCTTTTGAAATTTTTTCATAGACATTGTCTTTCTCATGTCATTGAAAATGTACATGTCAGTAAAGGATCTTGAAACAATATCTATTGGGCTAAATACACAGAGCTGCAGAGTATCTTGTACTTTGCCAACAAAGACTTAAATTGAAATTTTGGATCCATGAACTTCCGTATGGGTATGTGTATATCTGTGTGTGTTATTTGGTTTAACCTTGTAGTATGGTGGGAACTTTGCTGTTTTCAGATCTGTAAATGTTTCTGATTTTATTATAGCAAATCTTGTTGAGTGACTTTGAATCACGTTATTAATCAACTGATGATTAAGTGTTAATAGAAATTACATATTTCAATTTTGTGATTTATCTCAATAAATTCTAAATGGCTGCTAAATCAGTCTCCTAAAATTGCATCCATGACACCAATCCAGCCCAAAATAAGCAAAACTCTGGAGTTTTAGTTCTGAAGTGACAGCTGCACAAGCTCTCTAGGTGTCTTATCTCTAGCAAGCTAGAAGGAGTAAAACAACAAAGAGAGACTATGTGTTTGGAGGTTACAGATGTTGAAGAGTAAATGAGAGATATGGGCTTCCTGAGCATGATACAATACTGTACGCTACTGTACCACACCATACCATACCAGGAAAGAGCAGTCATTTCAAGGAACAAAGACATGAATCCATTTTCCTGTCAGATCTGTCTACCTTTTCTGTAGTAGCCATCATTCAATAATTCAGCATTTACCCTTTTCTCAGCACAATATCCCACCTTCTGGATCTCTTGATCGGCACATCAGATGTGCTGTGGCAAATTTATTAGTCGTTCAACCCCTCAGATCTTCTCTCCAGCACCAGGAAATTCAGAATACCTCAGAAATGGAGGAAAATAATTTAAAAATCTAGGCTGAGTTGTATGTTTCAATGGAGTAAGGACTTGAGATATAAAATTTTCTTTCCAATTTATCGCATATGTCTGTCCTATATCCTATATTAGTGTGTGGTGCAGATAGAAAGTTTCATGCTCATTATGAGTAATGAAATTCATATGTGACATTCTTCTGTGCCAAGTGCAGGTTTGGGTGATATGAGTTGTACTATGAGTTGTGAAAAGCTTATGAATATGAGTGTCTTTCCAGCTTTAAGGAATTATTACGACTGAAGGCTAACTGGTGAGAAAAGGGCGTTTTGTGATTGCTCAGCAGTGTTCCTGTCCAGGAATTGGGAATCCGTTGTGCTAATTCTGCTGAATGCAAAGAGTGCAAAGTCTTGATCTCTTCCCACAGTCACATTTATAGCATTTATAACACAGTTTAATTTTTAGCCAGCTGGAAGTCCTTGAGAGCTATCTCTAAAGGGATCTGCGGCTATTAATGAGAGGTTTATTACCAATAAATGTAAATACATTGTGTAAAATAATTGTGAACAAAATACACACTCATTAAAGTGTTTGGTTCAGTTAGAAAAGGATTAACTAGATAATAAGCACTAATTTAGGTCATGGACAACAAAGAAATAAAGAGAAGTAAGAAAGTTGGGACAAAGTTGTGGCCACACCACCAAGAGGTGTAGGTAACCTATGGCATCTGATTACCCAGCTTACTCATACTAGGTGTTAATGGTTTGTTTTCATCATGATGATTTAGTTCAATGAAGATTTTTAAAAGATAAAAGCATGATTCCAGATTGGAGTTCTGCTATTTGGCTGAACAGCAACTTCAGATGCAGAAGATCCTGATGCAAAATTTGAATTCTTAACTTGACAGGATGATTTATGATAGACTGTGAAGTTATTTTTTCCTGTCTACTAAATCCATTTGCTTCTGTCTCTATATAAGCTTGAAAGTCATATCTGTTCCCATGCCAGAATATTTTCCCTCCTCATCAACTGTGCTCTCTGGCTTCCAGTTATCAGGTTGCTTACAAGTTTATGCACCTAGAATTTAACAAGAAAAAATCATTGATCATCTCAAGAGTCCATAGTCAGTATTTCAGAGGATGCACTTCCCAGCTTTTCCTATTACAGGCAGGAGCTGAAGGGCTGATTTAGATAATGAATTATCCATAGGAAGTATTGTGACTAGCAGGCTGGCAATCAACCATAATATTAAAATGCAGTTGCGGAAAAGGTTTTTTTCTTTTTTCTTTCTTGTTCCACACATAAATTCATGTTGTTCTTCTATGCTATAGATGATACAAACTGAGCAAGTGAAACATAAAGATAGTCCTCTAGGAATTGCGTGTACCCTAAGACCCTAAAGCAGGGTATTTAACCAACTGGCAGTTTAGGACCGGGATAACTAACAATGGTGGAAGTGTATCAGAAAAATGTGGAAAGTCAGGGTTACATAGTTATCTCGCACTGTCTTAATAGGTTCGGATACCTACATTTAATGGCAATTGTAGGTATGTCTGTATAGGAAGCCGTGTCTGCTTTCCCCATCCTGAGTGCTTTTCCCTGGGGTAACTTCTTTCCTCCTGAGGTAGTTGTGTGAGGGGTCTGGCTCTCCTTGTAGTCACACTGTTCATGACCTCACACAAGGCACTACAGAAAGGATGCCTTATTTTTGGAGCTGGAGTTACTATTTCTGGTTTAATTTGGCTTGGTAAAGTTAAAAATACCTATCTGTTGGAGATTTTGTTTTGAGTGAGGTAAATCAATAGAGAAGAGGGTGAGGTTTCACTGGAGCCATTATACCAGACCTCTTCCTTGTTCAACAGAATGCAGCTGGCAGCATTGTAACTGTCAAATGTTTATCAAAACTGTACTAATGAAACAAAACTGAAAGCTACTTAATGATCTTATAATTATTAGATGAGAAATATTTACGTTGCAGTGAAAACCAACTCCTACTACTTATTTGGAGCTCTTGTGATCAATTTATAGAATAACTTCTGTGTGTCTATACTTTTTTTTTTTTCTTTTTTGGCGGTGAAGTAAAATTCAAAACATTCGGATATGGGCTGTACTTCATTTTCAGTTAAGTTTTAGCTCTAGTCTCAGCTAAGAAAGAAGTGCATTTTATGGATTTTTTTCCTTCTGTCACCTCCCAGAATTTTAGAAATGATATAAATGTCTGCCATTTGGGTTTTTTCCTCTTTATTTGCAAATCTCAAAGCTTGTAACTAGGGTGATGCAGGTGCCCCTGGCTATGGTAGGCTTACCGTGTGTTGTTTATAGGTGCACAGTATTGCAAAAGCATGCCTCAGTATTTGCATCTAGCAATTTTGAGGCAGTCTGCAGAACAACCCAGACAGGCATCCACCTCATTTCCAGAAATACCATGGCAAAACAGGGCTCAGTAAGCCATACATAGAGCAGGCTGCCAGCTACTCTTCTCACACCCACAGTGGCTGTACTCACTCTGGTGTCTCCCAGCATTGCAGATCTGAGTGTCTCTGCCAGGAACCTGCTTTTCCACCCATGGGCTATAGGCAGTGTTGGATGAACTAACAATTCATGCATTTTTATGAACTTCTAAGCACTCTGACTTGCACTGAATGCCAGCACTTACTGTACTTGGTTAAAAAATTGTTTCATACCACTTGTTTTTATTTTCAAACTATTCCTGATGTTGCTTTTCTTCTGACTTTGGTTCCTTTTATAATAACCTTCTCTTTTGTTTTCTGTTTGCAGAGTGGTTTACAAACCTACTGCTTCCTAGTGTTCGCTGGCATCTGCTTTGCAGGAGCTACCTACCTGTTTTTTGTCCTGCCTGAAACAAAAAATAAGACATTTAACGAGATCAGCCAGGCATTTGCCAAGAGGAATAAAGTATCTTTAGAAATGCAAGAAATGAACCACTACTCAGGGGAGAGGAAATCAAGTACAGAACAAGAATCAAACTTCACGTCTTCACTGGACAATGGAGAAACCAAAAAAGAGATTGTTTAAACCTGGGATGCTCTTCTTGGGGGACAGGGGAAAACGTGCTTTTTTCATTCAGTACATTTCTAGCAATGCTCAACTTTTGGTTTTTATATGACGGCATGAACTGCTTCCCTTTCGAATATGTGGTAAGTGACTGCAGGTGAATTCTTGAGCAGCTAGAATGATGTTTGAGGAAATGAGAGGCAGGACTAGCAGCAGGCGATTAAAGAAATAAGAGCCACAGTATTTTTAGGCACCTGTGAAACAGGTACTATGGTAAGTGGTGTAGGGAATATTGACTCGGAGAAGTAAAGTGGTGGTGGGGAGCAGCCCTGTGTGCTCAGGGGTGGGTGTGCATGCAGTCTCTGTGGAGGCGGAGGAGGGAAAGGGAAGAGATCCCAGCAGGGGTCTGCTAAGAATTGATGCAAGCAAACCTGAACTAGTGCTGGCTCACTTTTCTCCACATTTCCCAATATGTCATTCAAGTTGCACATGAGAATTAAGGACTGGAAAGACTTATGGCACTCCCTCAACCTGCCATTCCTTTTTCAGCTATTTTGATTTTCAGTTGCTTTGTCTGAAAATCTCTGACCTTCCCACAATGGGGAGCTCCAGATCCTAATGGATTTCCTTGTCTCTTTTGCAAGTCCTGATAGACTAGTAACAGAGTTACCTTTAGTTTCTGAGTTTGCTGGCACTGCATTTCTGTGGATATATGTGTTATTAATTTTATTTTTTTAAGAATAGCTGTAATCTGAAACGGAAACTAAACCTCATGGTGAAGTGAGAGAACTCTGATGGTACGTATAGGGTGTAGCATTGAAAAAAAATCAAGCACCAAATTTCCCAAGAGTTGAGGTTTTTCAGTTGTGTTTTTGATTTTCTTTTCAAGCTACTTTTAAACCAAGTCTTAGTAGCCAAATTTTCCCTGTGATCCAGTAAGTTACATTTCTTAACACTCAGACCTCAAAGTAATTTGGGTGCCTATTTCTTACTTAAACACTAATTTTCATTTGGGCATTAGATTCGGAAGCTTTAGACCTAGTTCACATTAATAAATCCTAAGCTATTCAATGTTTCATAGAACTGTCCTCACAGTCTGCTTAACTTCACAATAGAAGACTCAGCAAGATGTCAGGTATTAGGTGACCCATTCCTTTCTATGTGGGATTTTTTTGTAATGAACTCATCTTTCTATCTTGTAATTTTGATAACAGTTCTTCTTGACTCTTCTAGGTACCTGAATGCTGAGGGGGTGTAATAAGCACTTTTAAATTAAGTAGGTAGATGTTTTATATGAAAAGTCACTAAGTCTTAGAGTTGCTTTCAGTTAGGAATAAAGCATAAGAAGCAATTGAAGACAGTCAGCACTTCCACAAGTTATATTTACTAATACAGAAGTTAATAAATTTGGGGCTATTTGGGAAGAAAGGTACATGTATGTATGTTCTTTTTTTCATATATTTTCCAGATATAGAAATATATATGATTATGTCTAGTCATCTGTATGCACAATGGAGACTTGCTTTCCAATAGTTGTTACTTTTGAGATTTCCTCAAGTGATAAACTGTTTATTGTTTTGTTTTACACTGTAAATTAAAATCAGAGCTCCTAATGTTCAACTATTACTACTAAATTATGTATATGGTTTTATACTGTGATTTATTTATTTATATGTGACCTGTTTAGAGTATACATTGTAAGCTGACGTAATAGGGCAATTTCACTGGTGGCTAATAGAAGAAAAAATTATCTGAGTCTTTATGCTAGAATGTATGCTGTTTTACTGGGATGGAGTTACAGTGGCAAGTAAAGAACTGAAAAAATATCTGAGCAAGAGAAATAAGAATGAAAAATCAGATTTATTATATTGGTGCTACTGTTATGAAACAGAGTGAATCAGGATTATACCAACTGATAATCATATTAAGAAGCTAATCAAATACTATGGAGAACTGAAGGAAAAATGTTTTCTAGTAACCACTTTTAAAATTATATATATAGCAAAAAAATGTGTCCTCTTTCAGTGGCATTAGTTGTCTATTCCATGAAGCTTGATAAATGAGCGACTGTAAAAAAAATGAGCTTGAATGCCACCCTTCCAGACAATTTCAGGAAAAAATTCCTCCTACTCTGCCTGCAGGGTGAGACTGGCTGGTTCAGATCCCGCCTTATTCAGATTGAGAATTAGCCTTACTTTGCAGGTAGGGCTATTAATACGCTATGACGTGATCTGATTTGAGTCAAGATGGCAGAATTGCGATCCATTATTATTATTATCATGAGAATTTAGCATTTAGTGCTGTTTAATAACATACATTTCAGGCATGTTGATAATGTTGCTATTGGATAACTTCAATCAAATATGTTGGCCTCATACAGCACGTGTATTGGACTCCTACAACAGGATAAAACCACCTTAGAGTTGCTTACAGTTGCATTTTGAGCCCAGCTCTGCATGTGTGGGTAAAGAGATGGATCGATAGAATTTTCTATCACAGCTCAGGGGCTCATGCAGATCTAACAACAGAGGGTTCTGTCTTTCACTTCTGCAATACCATTTACCCATGTCTTTCCCTAGCTGAGACAGGCACACTCCAGCTATACACTTTTTATGTGGCTCCAAAGAGAGCTGCCTCAGACTGAGTGTGCCATGGGACAGTGATTGCACATCTCACCAGCGTTTTGCATCAGCCCATGGTACAGATTAAAAACAATTCCAGTCTCCAGATGTGTATGTGTGCGGTGTTTTGCTCAATGGCCAGGGAAGGTAGGTGCAATTTCCTCTGCCTTGGATTGTGGAAGTTTCCGAGGAAACTTCAGATGTGCCAGTACTGCATTACTGCATTAACTTTCTCATCTCTGACCCTACCAAGAGTTCTCTATTGTTCTTCAAGTTCTGTGTTTTTTTCCCATTGCTATGCTGCTATAGCTTCTCCAGCAAAGAGAGGACAAAACGGAAAATATCAGCAACTTAAAATTTGGTTTTTCTTGTTGAATATATGAAGTTGTCTACAGCCTGTGTGTTTGTCAGCAAGCGTAGTGTGTTGGTGCGTTCTCTTTCCCTGTCTGCGACATTGGGGTGAGATAATGCGGGATGGTGTTTGTACGAATACTGCAAGTGGGGTTTATATGTGTGATCAATTATATCCATGCACAGTGACTGCAAAATAAACCTTTGGAATTAAACTAAGATGATTTAGATTGACTTTGTTCTAGGTAAATCTGTATGGCCTTACTAGTTTCATTGTACAGTTTCCCATTTTTCTATGTTCTAGTACATGGCTGTACAATCCCATGTCTGGGTGACTCTACAGTTGAGTGTTTGGGAGTTTGGGGGAAGAAAATAATCCCTGAAACTCTGTTTGTTTCTTGTGCATTATTTACATTTACTTCCTAAATCAGGTTCCACACCTCTTTCTTTCATATGTTTATGTTGGGCTTTTGAAGTAAAATACACATCTTTGAAAGGTAAATTATTAAAGCTGGCTAGTAGTAGTAGTAGTAAAAACTGTATAAGGTAGTTTTTTTGCGGAAAGTTGTCATTTGCTATGGATGAGTTGGTAAAGCTCCACTTTCTGATGAGAAATTCAGTCAAATGACTATTTCTGCTGGAAAGATATGCAAAATCTGAGATCTGAAATATGTATAAAAATTTCAATTTCATACTTCAGGTTCTGAAGCCAATTTTCATTCCACAAGGATCTGCTTTCTAGTGGGGGAAGATGTGAATAGTTCAGCCATATGGGAAAATTTTCATCTTCAGAGTAAGATTAAAAAAACCCAACCCTGAAATTTGCTTTCTTCCTTTTGACTAATTTTATGTGCTTTTCCATACCACAATCACCATGTAAACTATCAGAGCTCCCATCACCTTACACAGCAGGAAGAAAAAATCTGAGTAAAGCATTCTTAGGACGTGTTTGCAGCCTTCCTTTCAACCTGACTCCAGAAAAAAAAGTTCAGATAAAATTGAAAAACCTGAACCATATAGACACAAAGTAAAAAACCAGTTTGTTATTGCAAATATTTAGGCTGTTAAAAAATTCAGATTTAGGTTCACACTTAATTCTCTCTGCAAGTTATCTTTTTTGGGAGACAGCCCTGTGACTGGGAGAATTTCATGGCAAAGGATCAGTACTTGAACTCCTAATCAAATTATCACAAATTATCACTGATTCAGCATAGCCTGAGTCACTACAGCCCTCTTCCATGCAAGCTAAGCTGCATTAACCTTGCTTTTCCACTGTCCCAAGGGAAATGCAAACAGTGGATGATCAAGTTCCTTCTTGATATGTTCCTGCTAAAGCTGCACTACAGTCAAGTTCTTTTAAACCTCGAATTTCAATGTTTAAAAAGCATAGAAAAAAAGCTTTCAAGAGACTTCTATCCAGTGATTGATGAAGTCAACAGAAGTCTCCTCCAATTCCTTCAACCAAATGCACCCAAGAAAGCTGTAGTATGCATGAAGGAGTCCTAATCTTAGGAAACCATGCATGTCCTTATCTCTTTAGGTTGTAAACCAGTGATAAGATTTCTCAATATGGAAAACCAATATAATTATTCCGACGCTGCAAAAGCACTGATCTGATGGTTTTCTAGTGAGTTTGGAGGCAGGGGAGGCGAGGGAGGAATAGGTTGATTGACTGTTGGATTGTGTTGGGGTTTTTTATATAGATGGGAGCAGTAGTAGCCTGGTTCACATGCTACAGAAGAGCACCGAGCATGAGATTGCTGGAGTTGCTGCTTGTTTTAATGTAATTCCCAATAGTTAAAAAGCAAAATAGAACCCTGTCAGACCCCTGAAACACAATACATAAAAAGCATGATCTTGTAAGTGTAGGAGATAATTTGTCTGCTGTTATATAAGCTGCCATGCAGAGACATTGATTTTTGTTTCATTTTCTCTTGTTTCAGTTAAAAAATCAGTCAAGCTAAATGCAATGCTCACCTCTTTGCATATGTTCTACCTTTTGTTTCTGGCTTGTTCTACTCACACATATAAATATTTTTACAGTTCAGATTTGAAAACAGAAAAGCAATAGTTAGGGAAAGCAAACATGCCCAAGATTATAAAAATTATAAATACAGTTTCCACTGGAGGTTGACATTTTCAAAGATGGATTTATCCATGGATTTACATGGATTCATCCCTTTGAATTAAACTCTGGTGCCTCTATATACACATACATATACATGCATATATATGCATGTGTTTTGAGATAGACTTCTATGTCTAAAAGTCAGCTGCCTTAATTCTCCTACAGAAAGGAAATTGAGTCAGTTGGACATTATATCAAGTTATGAACTAGACTCTGATGGTTCTCAGCTACTTGCATTAACAAGCTTAGCTAAAGCATGACCTTGTTTGGAAAAGTTGTCCAGCAAGGTTGTCTTCTTTTGACCAGCCTTAGATTTTTATTTATTGCACTTTTCTAAAATGCTAGGTGGGGGCTCCTATGCAAATATATGTAAATATAGAAAACTTAAATTTTATATATATAATATATTTATGTTTGCAAGTATTATAACATACTAAAATATGTAACTCCTTTGTATAGGAAGTATTATCTATCTATAGATAATATATAATTTACTTTCTTTTATGGAAAAAGAAGAGTTTTTCTAAATTCTATGGAACTGCATTTTGCTAAACAAATGTGAGGTAAATAGCTAATGTAAGAAATTATATATTGCTTTAATGCAACACCACAGTAAACCAAGTTCAGAGAATTTATATTCTGTCATGAACTAGCTGAAGCCTTGTCATCCTAATCAAGACACTCACTGAGCTGTGGTAGACTGATCATCTGGATAACTAATAGTCAACAAGAACTTTTCACATGCTTGTTGCACATCATGAGAATCACCTGGGAGAAATCAAAGCTGGAAGAAATCCTTGTCAGGGTATCTCGAGTTCTGGACATTGATGCTAAAATAATTGCCAACACGTAGTATGACAACTAATTTCCTTTTGTCAAAGAGGCTTCAGAAGGAATTTATGAATAGAAGAATTATCCTCAATATTAACTTTTGGGTTTTCTTTAGAGGCATCAAAGGAAAATACTAAAGCTCTCCATCCAAGTAGAGAACAAATTTATATTGAAGTACCCTGAAGAAGCAGGATGTATTAGCATAGTGATCAGTCTGGGCTAAGCCAAATACACTCTTCCTGTATCTAGTGAAACTGAGATGTATTTTGTATACCAGAAACTCTCAGCCTTTTATGGAGAGGTCTCATTGTTATCCCCTCCCTCCTTTTCCCTCCCTCACCCCCACATTCACCCACCATGGGCTGTGCTTGGCCTCTTGTGCCGGTGTGCTCCAGGCAACATTTTCATCAACTGAGAACTGAAAGAGTGTTAATTAAGAGGCAGAAAGGGGAGACAGCTCTAATCAGAATGAAAGGATGACACCATGCAACCCATGGCCCTCTTGGAGACAGGTATGACTGTACTCTGCACTGGTGAGACCACACCTCGAATCCTGTGTTCAGTTCTGGGCCCCTCACCACAAGAAGGATGTTGAGGCTCTGGAGCGAGTCCAGAGAAGAGCAGAGAAGCTGGTGAAGGGGCTGGAGAACAAGTCTTACGAGGAGTGACTGAGAGAGCTGGGGGTGTTTAGCCTAGAGAACAGGCTGAGGGGAGACCTTATTGTTCTCTACAACTACCTGAAGGGAGGTTGTGGAGAGGAGGGAGCTGGTCTCTTCTCCCAAGTGACAGGAGACAGGACAAGAGGAAATGGCCTCAAACTCCACCAGGGGAGGTTCAGGTTTGACATAAGGAAAAAAATTCTTCACTGAAAGGGTCATTAGGCAAAGGAATGATCTGCCCAGGGAGGTGATTGAGTCCCCTTCCCTGGAGGTGTTTAAGGGGCAGGTGGAAGAGGTACTGAGGGGAATGGTTTAGAGATTAGTGGGAATAGTTGGACTCGATGATCCGGTGGGTCTCTTCCAGCCTGGTGATTCTATGACTTCATTATTAAACATTTTTTGCATGAATACTGCAGCGGAAGAAGGTGGAAGAAACTGGGAGTTTGTGACCAAGCAACTGCAGACAGATAAAATCCATGTTTGAGAAGTCATCCAAGTGGTTTAGACTTTACTGCAGTTTATTTATTAGTATGGAACTAGTATTTATTTTATTATAATACTATTGGTATATAAGCAGGAACCACAAGTATCACTGAGAGCTAATGATGAAAAATCTGCTTGCTTTGCAAGTAATCAAAGAAAAAGGGTCAAAGGGATAGCAATGGATATAACTAGAAAAAGGTAATATTACAAGTCTGCTCCCCCCTCCCTTAGAAGGAGCATAGGAGGACACAGATGATAATTATTTGAAGTTTTCTGAGTAAAATGAGAGTTTAAAAAGTTAAAGAGAAACATAGCAGAGGAAAAGAGGACTCAGGACCTAGTCAATGAGCAATTAACAATAAATTTAAAACTAATGGAGAAATTTTAAATTGTATAACTGAAACTACAGAATTCATTGACACAAATAAGAACTAATGAATGTTTATAGGATTAGATGTTTAAATTTCTGATATCATTTAAATTTAAATTTGGCAAAAGGAGTAAAGAGAATAGCTGCATCTAACAGGAGACAAGACATTTCTCTAAGGAGCTGAGTAGCCCAGGATGGGCCATTAGATCATCATTTTTGCAGGTTGCAATGAGCACTGTGAGCTAACTCAGAATATAATAAAAGAAGAGAAATCCCAGCACTACCCAATCAATAAATAAATCAGAATCTAAATCTCACAATTGTTTAAAAAAAAAAAAACTAAGTTTTCTCCATACAAGAGAGCTTTCTTTGTCTTGAGAACTTTGCTACGTTTTATTAACTCAAGTTTGCAAAGCTATTATATGGTGCAAGTTCCAGCCTTTTCTGATTGCTCACAGCCTTGCCTAATAAGCATTAGAAATAAGTGTTAGTAAGAAAGTTAAAAATGGTAACAATTAAGCAATAGGAGGAGAATGTGCATGTCTGGCAAGCTTGTGCATTTTCTGCAAACTGGGACAACTGCCTTCAATTATTTAAAACTTAAAAGCCTAATAAGTAGGCTGTTATCAACCTATATTTCTAAAACTATATTGCTACGTGAGGTCGGTCCAAACTAACAGGTTGAAGAAATGGAGTCCAAATGCAGTGGGTGATGTTGGCACATCAGATGTAGGTGGTGCTGAGATGATCACTCTGGAACACAAAATTGTTCACAGATCTATGACAATTTCTTTTTAAACTTAGAAATGACAGAAAATGTAACACATCATACATGCTGTCACTGTCATTAAGCTACTCAAGACTACTTGAAAAGTATCATTTTGAAAGCAAAGACAGTTTCTTTCAAATGAAAGGTGTTGACAATACTTTCTTCTGTACACAATATTAAATCATGGATGCCTACCTGATAGTAACTTTTGACCATGAACAGCTCCACTAGACCAAGAGTAAAAATTCCTTCTAGTCCCACATGATGACATCTTTTAAATTGGTCATACTTCATCTTCAAAGCAATAACAGCAAAATAGCCTAGTATAAAAGCCAAACTACTCTGAAGTTCCAAGCCATAGTTCCTCAAGAGATTTTTACCTTAAATGTTGTATATGGCATCTGAGGTAGGTAATGGTGGGCATTATCCTGAAGGCAGCTGAGTGGCATTTTACTCTTCCCTTCCATAGCAGGTCAAGATTTCACTCAAAACTTCTGTATAGCATGGGACATTCACATAAGTGCTTGCAGCAACGTTAAAGTAATTGATTGCCAACATAAATGAGGGCTAGTCAGAATTTGCAGTACTGAGTCCTTGCTCCTCAAGCAGCG
Organism: Coccyzus lansbergi; assembly: GCA_033558105.1. Classification (NCBI taxonomy): domain Eukaryota; kingdom Metazoa; phylum Chordata; class Aves; order Cuculiformes; family Coccyzidae; genus Coccyzus; species Coccyzus lansbergi. The sequence continues at coordinate 1,992,367 of JAUMJK010000128.1, forward strand.
CATGCAGCAGGTATCTCCCATATCTGTGGTCCTGTAGATTTATTATGGAGCTAACCAGAACACTGCTATCAAAATTAAAACCACCTCTACAGTTTGCTTTGTGCTTTGAGAAACTTCTCTATAGGAATTCATACAATGAACAGATTTGCCGTTTGCATTTATCTGTAATATTTCATCTGACCTACAAACACAAATTGACCAGCACACAATGTGCCCTCCTAATCCCTGACTGAGCTGGACCAAATTCCGATATATTGTCAATGCTGGCAGTAGATCTGAGATTCCTGGCAGAAGTGCTTGGTTTAGTCCTGTAAGAGTTAGTTACAGCACAAAAACTTCCAGCTTACAGAGAAGATGATCCATAATAAATTATCAAGCTGCTCTATGAACTTTTGTACTTCATATTTATGAATTTCAAAGAGTTGTTTCATTCTGTCTTTTTTGGTGGTCTCTTCATTTGTACATATGTCTTTCACAATGAATGCACTCCAGCCCTTGCCTCTCTCTAAGATGAAGACACCTGGAAGAGCAGACTGTCTTGCATTATAAAACCAAAATATAATCTTGAATTGTATTTAGTTAATACCTCACTAAAAAGCATTATCACAATACCCTTCAAAGCCAGTATTTGTGTCAGCTGAGTCTACCCAGAGGCTGTTAAAGAACAAGAAAGCAACACAAGAACAAATGTTACAAAGGGCCACTAAGCTGTTGAGGTGAGAAGAGTCCCTTTTCCTCCAGCTGCCTCTGTCTTGGAAGGAACCAGCTCACCTTTCACCCACAGAACAGTTTTGAAGGACTACAAAGTTCCTACCACACTGGGAGAAGGAGCAACACTAGTCTACCTCACCACATTTTGTGTATGTTTCCAACAGCTTTTTAGCTGAAAATCCAACTGTGAAAGGAATGTGAGAAGTAGAAATAGCAGCTAAATGCCAAGCTCTGACCAGCCAACTAACCCTCTAACCTAAGGTACATCCCTAACACATTAGACTTCCACATAGCTTAGACACCTACATACATTTCTAGCTCAAGGAAACAATGCTACTTGAAAAAAAAGAATTGTGTGTAACGGTCAAAAGTTTGCTTATCTTCAGGGCTGATAGTCCACTGACAATGACGCTGCTATCATATACCACTTTGGTTAGAACTTTAATTTCGTGGATCAAATGCAGCTCTGTCCCTGTAGTGACTAACAGCTCTGATTCACATGTATACCAGTGCAACATAGGAGACAAAACATTCATTAGACATCTAGCTGTTACTCAGTTTTCCCTTGAATACATTGAGTAGAGAATGAAGAATGCTCATGAATTTTAAATACAAAATACATTCTATTGGTATGATGATAGCTAAAATGTTTTGGGGGTTTAATAGTTACTTTCAGATAATTTTCAGATAATTGCTGTTTTCTGATGTTTTTTCTACAATATATTCAAATAATGGTTATGTAAAGTGAAACATGCACCTCAGACTCAAGAAAAGTCTTGCTTTTGGGTTAATAGTGCAGCTATGTGACTAATTTCCAAAATTACAAGTGCTGAGATCTTTTTATTCAAAACAGAGAATGTGTACAAAAATGGCCTGTGATTGTAATAATTACATTCAGTTACTATATCCATTCCCAGAATAATGGAAATCATGTGCACACTAGGGTTAAAATTATATGTGTATTTACATTTATTGAGTTCTTTATGCCTACATGTTTATTTATATATGTAAAAGACTAATTCTGCAATAGAAAAAAATATAAATATATAAATATATATGTACAGCTTTGTGTCCTATTTCCATATTCTAATAGCAGTAATTCATGAAATCCAGTACATTTCAGCTCTTTGCATGTGTTGGATTAAATATGACTTTACTAAATTGCACAAAATGAAGCACTTCTCCAGACCAGTTCACAGATTTTTAAATTAAATGATTTATGTACCTGTCAAGAGTTTTGTGGTTTGTTTTCTTTAATTAGAGAGGAAAATATCTATAAATCACCCTGGAATAGTTTTAGGACTTTAAATATAAGTGCAGCTGTGCATGACTAGCAAAGAGGGATTGTAGCTCACTGCTGGTTTGGATTTTTCTACATTCATTCACAGTTATTGATGCAAAATTTGTAATTACTACCAATGTACTTGCATGCAAGCTGTTTGTGCAGATCTAAGGCCAAATAATAATAGGCTGTAAATCATAACTCTTGCTGAACTTAAAGAAGCTTAAAAAGCCACTGAAAATAAGTTTTCATGAGTTATTTTCAGTCTTGGCCTATATAAAGCTTATTCAGAAATTCTCACACAGCTTAAGTACCAACTTGAATGCCTCATGAATTTTTTATGATCTTGTTAATGCTGGAATAGTGAAGTTCTTCCTGTATTGCTTAGTTTATATTGGCAGTAGAACAGGGAGTTATATTAATCTATTGATGCCTGATTCTTTTTATATATTCCAGCACAATGTTTATAGAAAAAAATAATTGTTTGTTTGTGATAACATAGGTTCAGACTCTTAGGAGTTTGACAGCTACATCCTAGTTTACACATGGGTAGATGGTTCAGGTACAGTAAAACAATTTGTAATTTCATCCTCCAAAGCTGTATTTTTTACATGAAATGGAGCTGTTCTCTTTGTTGAAAAGGCCAGATACCATTACTACACTTCAGTGGGTGCTTACACCTGCCTGACCAGGTCAGAATGGATGGATGCTCCTGATGGATGTTTTTATGGGAACCATTAAAGATATGGAGTAAAAAAAACCCATATTATTCAGCCTACTAGTCAAGTCCTTTTCAAAATGACACTAGGCCGTTGAGGACCTTGCTTTCCTTTAGTTTCAGCATCTTGTTTTTAGGCACAGTTCCCATGGCTCCTTCACTCCTTACACAGTTCCAGCCCTCTCCTCATACTGTTCATCTATGACGTTATTTTCTCTGTCAGCCTATGTGTTGTTGGTGCAGAAAGTTTTTCAGGACTGGAGGCTTTTGAAGATAGTCACTTACTCACTCAGACTTCAAGCTGAGCCACTACTCAGGGTTCGTGATGAGCTAAGTTCAATATTGCAGCAAATCAAAAAACAACAGTTGTTTGGCACAGAGCAAACCCAATGCAAAGGTTTTGAGAAACAAGTTTTTGCAGTACTGACAGACATCAGTCTCTGAGGAAAGAATGAGAGAACCAAGGCTTAGCATAAAGATACTCACCACACTGAGAAACCCATGTATGAGGCTGCTGCACAAAGGGAGGGCATTAGCTGTGTTTTTGCTGGATGCAACAAGAACTAGTGGGGCTTAATGGCACTCTGAAATCTTTTCTAGCAGTAAAAATAGCATGACACTAGATTAGATGGCTGTGGGATCTGGGGAAGGCTTTTCTCTGGGTTATGCTAAAGCATGAATCATAGAATCACCAGTTGGAAGAGACCCACCGGATCATCGAGTCCAACCATTCCTATCAAACACTAAAACATGTTCCTCAGGACCTCATCCACCCATGCCTTAAACACCTCCAGGGAAGGGGACTCAACCACCTCCCTGGGCAGCCTGTTCCATTGCCCAATGACCCTTTCTGTGAAAAACTTCCTCCTGATGTCCAGCCTAAATCTTCCCTTGTAGAGCTTGAGGCCTTTCCCTCTTATCCTGTCCCCTGTCACTTGGGAGAAGAGGCCAGCTCCCTCCTCTCTACAACCTCCTTTCAGGTAGTTGTAGAGAACAATGAGGTCTCCTCTCAGCCTCCTCTTCTCCAGGCTTAACACCCCCAGCTCTCTTAGATGTTCCTCATAGGACCTGCTCTCCATCCCCTTCACCAGATTTGTTGCTCTTCTCTGGAGAATTGTGCAAAGGTGTCTTAGACGCAATTAATCTCTCTGTGATGAGGCACTAGGTGACTAGGATCTCCCACGGCCTTGTGTAACACACTTCTGGGGCTCACAGGTGCAAACTTTATAACTAAATCACTAGCAATATTGTAAAAGTCAGCGTGAAGCCAACAGTATCACAACAAGACTGTGAACAGCCAGAAACCACACAGAGAGCAGAACTATAATGACATTTCTTACTCTTTGATGTTCACCAAATCACCACAGCCCTGGCTGGGAGTGAGCTGCAAAGCAGGCAACGCTCAAGCCACAGATGTTTCTAACTCCATGTAGAATAACCTTTAATCTCTCATACTTTTCTTTTTTTTTCCACACTGTTATCAAAGTCTTTCAGCACAATTATCTTAACTGAGAGAATACAAGAGGTAATTGTCAAATATTTTAGTGACTTCACCCAGAAAAATCTTTCTCCTGTTAATCCATATATTTCTGTCTCCAACAGGAGCAGGCTGCAGCGATGGTAATTTTTTCACTTGCTCAGGACTGATTTTACCCTGAAATTGTTTTACAGTGCAGCAGAGGAATGGTAGACATAGCTATACTGATTGTAACACTTGCAGGTAACATGACTTCAGCCATGGCTAGCTGCTGTCGCGTGACTGTTATCCAGTGAGACAGGCTTCAACAGTGTTCCTCTTGACTGTAATGGAAAAAGTCAAAGACAGAAAATCAATGGGAATAGGAAAAAAGTTTTAATTAGCATCTAAAATTTGAAATGCTGAACGTATTGATCTGGAAAGCCTCTAGTAATTACAGCTGAACCTTGCAACACAGAAAAGCTATAACACTCTACTGCACTGTGTTTAAAAGTCACGTGGCGAAAAAAAATAAAATTGCTGCTGAATGATTTTATACTCTTAATTCAGCTTTAGTGGCAGTAGCGATTTGTGTTGATATTCTGAGGTGGGAGACTCCAATCTGTGTCATCTGGACAAGGGCCAGTGAGTGTTGTAAATGCCCTCCTCATTGAGGTAGTGTGATTAAATGATGGAGCATCCACCAGCCACTGAGAACTTCTAAGGCACCTTTTTTCATGCTAAGAAGTTGGTAGACACATGTTTAGTCTTCCCAAATAAGTCACAATAATACACACTCAAGCAACAACTGACATGCTGAAAATAAAGAGGAAATGTAGTCAAACTCCAGCATCTTCTCCACAATAAGCATATTATGCTTCACTGTTGCAGAATTTTAGTCCTTTCATTAGCAGAGATAATCAATTTTTACTGGCTGACTATCTACGTCCATAAAATTTCACTTTAAATAGCTATCTTTTAGAAGAAAGGGACCCTGTAAAGTGCATTTTAAAGATCACTTTTCAACAGCATGTTTAGTAGTAGTTATTATGTCTATATTTGGGATGAACTATGGCCCATGACCTCTTTCAGCATCTCAGGCATCACTGTGGCCCAGGCTAATACCATATGACAAGCAGTGGAATTGTGCTGGGATGAGATCTACCACGATGGGAGATAGTTAAATGTACCTGCAGGGAGGATGGGAAAATCAAGGACACATCTGCAGACCCTATTTGTCCACCTCTGAGAGCAGAACATAGGGACTCCCGGGATGCTACTCTCATCTCTGCATATCATCTTCTCAAGGTCTCTTTCTCCGGTCAGAGAAGGCATTTGGAGGCACAAGGGGATCTAGTGACTCTTTCTCTTACAAAGATTGTCAGATGAAACTGAGAGGAGGCAGGGAATCTGGCATTGCCCATCAGAGCCAAAGTAAATCAAAGTGGTTTTGAGCAGCAGGATAGAACCAAAAGTCACCTCTGTGGCTGAAGTGGTTTGAGGGAGAAAGGACCGTGCATGGCTCTTTAGTACAAGATAACAGTCTTAAGGGCCATCATGTTGATGAATATGGTGAATGAGTATTAAGCATTACCTTCTCCCAGCAGTAGCACTTTGTCAGCTACTAAAATATCTGAATGACCAAAGAACTACGAAAGGAGGTTGTAGAGAGGAGGGAGCTGGCCTCTTCTCCCAAGTGACAGGGGACAGGACAAGAGGGAATGGCCTCAAGCTCCACCAGGGGAGATTTAGGCTGGACATCAGGAGGAAGTCTTTCACACAAAGGGTCATTGGGCACCAGAAGAGGCTACCCAGAGAGGTAGTTGATTCACCTTCCCTGGAGGTGTTTAAGGGACGGATGGACGAGGTGCTAAGGGGCATGGTTTAGTGTTTGATAGGAATGGTTGGACTCGATGATCCAATGGGTCTCTTCCAACCTGGTTGTTCTATGAACTTCAGTGAAAAAAAATAACTAAACTTTCACAGTATAACAAAAACAGAGAAATTGAATGTAGACCTAAAATTGGGGTGGCACCTTGAGTTTTACTACCCATAAAGTCTAAAGCCATTCTTCTGTCATTATAAGAAAGATAAGATCTAACTTTAAGATTGTTTCTTCCCACCTAGAGCCCCAGTCCCACTGTTGAACATACGATTCTTGTCCTCACTTCACCCACTGCTCATACCGACACTAGTGACAGGAAATTTGTTGGATTTTTCTTTTATAAAATACTAGTGATAAAACACAGGCTTTTCGAGAGACCTAGTAATGTATTTAACCAATAACATAGGTGGCTAGATTTAAATGTGCAATGAATATACAAGTTGGACCATGAGTATTCTTGAAAAAGGACTCCTCTGTCAGCACCCAAGCACTGGGAAAAGGTTTGGCCCCAGTGCTGCAAGCAGAGATAATTTGAAATCTCTCTCTTTCAAATTATTAAAAATAATTTTAAAATATTATGGTTTCAGCTGGTCTTTAAGGAAGTGAACTGAGTGCCAGCTTTTTTCGACAAGGTTCCTGCAGAGATCAAATCTGCCTGAGGCTAATACCTGTCCGACTGCTTAGTAATCTAATGATCACCTGCCTGTTCTACAGGTTACATGAATTAATTTTAAACAGAAAAACATGACAGACGGGGAGAAATGAACCTATGAATTATCTAAATTACTCTTTCCCTATCTATCTTGACATTTTCTATTTTGTTAGAGATACCAGGGTTGTTTGAGTCACACTTTTAATCACTTTTTGTCAGGTGTATTCTCATAGCTGAGAAATGTGTGGAGTTTGCAGGAAGACTACAAAAAAAAAAAAAAAAAAGAACTACCTGGATACCACAGTGATAAGTGAATGCTAGCATTACAGTGCTTCCTACCAAAAGTATTGCGCCAACCGTAACCAGAGCTGGATGCAGGCTTTTGTTTCCATGGTCATATAATTAAATTTCAGATCAATGACCTAAAAAAATAGTATTTTCCTGAAGTAAAAATAACCTCTGGATTCTGGTGAGATTCTTGCTGCTATTGTGCCTATTTAATTTTGCATACCTTGACCCTAGATTTATGTTGTTGTAATGGTGATAAAATCCTGGTTCGTCTCACTCCCAGGAAGAAATGTGAATTTTATGCTAATACGAGACATGAAATGTTGAAACTCTCCTGGTGATAAAGGATACTTATAGGAGGAAAAGACTTACAGGCTCGCCAAGACACTGAGAGACATCCACAAAGGCTGCCTTTAGTCCTGGGGCTGCCTGCTTACCACCTGCTACCCAGACTGTGTCTTGGGATGCCCTTCACTCCCTTGACCACATGTCAGCCAGGAAGATGAGACCCACTAGACAAAAGTGAGACTTTTTATCCTAATACTGCCTTGCAGGTGGGTACTCATTGTGTAGTAAGTGTAGGTAAGCATACAAGTGAAAAGGGATAGGTCCTCTCCAGGGATTAGTATTGAAATACATATTAGTATCAAAAGATCAAACCTACACAGACCACCTGATTATTGCTTACTAGATCCCAAGTAAGCTACAGTCATTTCTATGCTTGAATGGGTCCTATAGGAGCTCCACAGTGTATCAATCCGTGTCCTTCCTGCCTTCCCTGTGACCAGACAGCTCCAACTCAGCCACTGCTGGATGAGCCAGGAGAAGAGATATCCAGCTCCAGCCACTTGTCCCACACTCCAGCAGCCTCCGGGCAGGGTCAGGCAGCTCTCAGGCAGGAGTAAGCAGAGGATGGAGGCACAAGAGCTGCATGGCACACAGCAGAAGATTTTAGCTGTCACAAATTGTCAGCAGTGCAGCTTATCAGAATTGTCTTCTGTAAATATTTCTCTATTATTTCATACTACACACAAGAAGAATCAAGACATTGCAGCTTCAGTGCACTGCCTTATGCTGCTCTAGGGGCAGCTAACCAAGGTTTGATTTTTAAGCTTAACTAACAATGTCAAAGGCTATGATGAAAAAAATAAGTCCATTACTTAATTTTACCCCTTTGCAATTTACTTTAATTAGTGCTTGTTTCATGGTTAGAGATGCTGTATAAATGTTATTACTGCTATTCATAGCACACAATCAATCTGCTTATATGGTTTCTTCTGACAGTAATATACAAATAGCATGTCTCATGTCTTGAAAATCACTTGATTTAATTTGTACAATGTTTGCAGATCCTTCCAGTCAGAAAAGATGTTATAAGTATAATCTTTTTTTCCCGTGTGCTGTTTTCTTCAAATAAGTGAGACTTTCTCTAGAGTCAAAATGTTTTCTTCTTGGATCTTTCTGTTGATTTTGCCAAAGGCAGACACTAAAGTTCAATGGTAATTTTTGCTATTACAAGCACAAACGATCAAACTATTTCAGTGCACAGGTTTTGTGCTTTTTAGAAGAAGATCACTCCTCCTACTTATGACATTTATCTAAATGTGCATTTGAAACAGTTTGGCAATGGAATAATTAGTATTGTTTTCACAGCTAGCAAAATCCATTTTGTACTATCTCTGTGATTTTCAGTGAGCACTGATAAATAAGCAGGAATAAGTAAAATATTTGAGTGTAGTAGGTTCAAATATATGGGCACATCTAGCTAATAGAATTGAAATCTGTGGGCTCAGGCCCTACAAACCCATGTTTGTTCAATCCCTTTTCCTTTCCTAGCTCCACGGAAAATTACTTGTAAGGTTTTTATAACAATCTCTTCAAAGCTGAAAAAAATCTAATATCTTTAATCTATTGTTAGATTATAAGCCCAGGGGGGAAAAAAAACCCATTTTGTTGCAGAAGATTAATTTAATAGCTGCAAAACTTTCTTACTTGCAAGTGCTTTTAGCCATTGATTATGTCTTGGGCTGTAGCTGCAGAGGACTGGGTGCACTATTTGTAAATAGTTTATCTGGAAGGCTATTTGTTTTGGCGATACTCCTGGGAGTAAGTCAGCCTAAACCCTAACACATATTTACATCCACACAGCACCACAACAAACTTTGGGACCTTTCTCTTGAACGCTGGTCCTATGTTTCTGGAAAGCCAGTGTTCAAGAATTTCAGAGCTAAAGCCTCTTTATAAAACAAGGCATGCATTTGATAAATGTATACGCAGGCTGTAAACCACCTGGAATAAACTGACATCCTTCTACTTCCAAGCAACGTAAGATCTAAGTGACAGATATCTCCAACTGATATAATTGTAATATTACAGCTGTCAGAGAAAAACATATTTTTCTGTCAGTTCATAGGATATTCTATAGCATATAATCAATGCATATTAAGTTCCACAATTTCTCACTTTACAAAGGCTTGAATTCAACTCATAAAGCGTACACTATTACTACATAACGTGGAACAAGTCATTTCTGGAACAACTCTTCTGGAGTGAATCCTTTAGGATTCAACATAAGTACACTCCCCACATACTTCAAAACAAAAACCATGTAAAAGATGGTGAATGCTGCAGTTTGGCCCAAGACCACTATTAAAATAATGCATCAAAGTAAAATTTGTTGTGTATTGGAGTCTGTCACTCCAGAGATGATACGAGTCTGTTGTACTAGAAAAGGAGATAAACATCTCACTGTCTATCTCTCTTTTCAATCCAGTAGTGTTGTGAGTTATATTTAAACTCTGGAGTACACCATCACTTTGTCCCTCTTGTTGGTAAAGATTTTAGCCACTAGATTTGTTCTTATTAGACGTTCATCCAAAGCCTGACACTTAATGAAGCTTTATACACAGCTCCTGTATGATTCTGATTTGCACTGTTAGTGCAGAGCTGAAATTTCTGTTTCAGTTGAAATTCTAATACATTATGTTTGTATTAGCTGCCTATTCTGCAGTGGAAACCTCTTGCCATACATCACAAAAATGTGATTGCTCCTGCATATAGTTTCACAGCATAGCTGCTGGTGGGACCAAGGGAGCTTTCCCTTTTCACATCTCTGTCTGTCTTCCGGTCAGTTAGGGGGAAGACTCCTGGCTGTACAGCCCCCATGCACCCATCCCAGGGCAAATAGCCATGTGCCACTTTCAGAGATGCTCCCCTTGCAAATCAGGAGGCCAGAGTTGGCAACAGAGGTTCACGAAGGAATGGCACCCATCTAGGTGACAGTCCAATTCAAAACGATAGTCTGAAAACTAGTAACATTCCTTATGGTCTCTGATGGTTAAGTCTGAGCCTCTGTACCAAAAGGAAACATGCCTGGGCAATCTAACCTTACAGTTGTTTAAATCACTATAGAGGTTCCTGACTCAGTTTTGGCCCATGCTGACTGGCAGTCTCCCGGAAACTTTCCAGGCAGATTTTGGAAGCTGGGACGACCCAAGAACTGTTCCTGATGAGCAGTTTCTCATTTCTCTATTATTTCTTACTAAAGAGCACTGTTATGATTTTGTGCACCTTGGTAATAGGTCCAATTTCCCCACTGTTTTGAGAAAATGCTTGTGTGTAGCATCACTATCTTTCAGTATAATGTTATGCAAAACTTGCTGGATATGGGTTTCTTTCAAATATGGAACAGGAGAAACAGAATAAGAAGTTTCCGGGTTCATATTTGTCAATCTTTTCCCATTTGCTGGCCCCTAAATGTTTCCACTGGCTGCAAAGATTCCTGTATGAGGCAGAGACTCTTGACAGTAACATTTCCATATACCTTCCAAAGTAACAGTCAGTGCCCCAGGGATCAGCACACAGGGCAAAGCCATTCGTTCAAGCACAGTGCTGCACTCTTATGCTTGGGAGAGCAAACCTTCAGCTCACCATGTTTTTCATACTGCACTAGAGCTCCCTAAAGGAAAATGACTGCCTTAATTCTTTGTGATCGTCAAGTGGCAGGAGGTGACTCATTTTGAATCAGCAAAAAAACAAGAGAGAAAGAAAATGCCAAAGTTCCCAAGTTCAGCACTCCAAAAATGAGTTCCAATTTGACAAGCATGAGTGGAAAGAGCTCTTCACCAGACCTTGAACTGCCACTCTGCTTAGCTTAAAGGCTGCAAAGCACAGCCCAGGTCGGTGAGATTCGCAACAGAGAGTAAAACAGAATACTGACACAGCATTTGCCTTTCCAGAAGAAAAGAGGAGAAATCATTCTGACATAAATCTCAAAAAGCCTGATGAGCATTTTGCTTTTAACTAGAATAACAGAGGAGTGAACATAATTACAAAAAAAGCATACAGAACTCCAGGAGGAATCTTGAAGACCCTTAGAGGACCTGTGCATGGAAACACAAAGCACTAAAGCAACTATGATATTATTAAAGAAGTTGCCAGGGGATTTTTCAAGTACACAATTCAGGTTGCAGGCATAAAGCTGTTTCCATTCTCCAGAGACTCTCCAGTGGGGCGGAAATCAAAAGCCTAAAAGCAAAAGATGATTCATCTCTCAGCCAGGCACCCACCTTGCTGAGAACAACACAGAGTAACCAATTAAAACCCTGTCAAAGATGACCAGGAAAAAAGAGATTTCTAAGTATCCTATCACCAGCTAAAGATACTGTCTTGTGATAGTAATTTTTTTCACAGCTTGTGAGATTCAGTGTATGCTCGAACCATTAATCAAATTATTATACTCATGTATTTCTGAAAGCCATGACATGGACTCATCACACTTCTTAGAACATTTGGCAATTTAATTTCAAAATCTTTGTAAAGAAAAAGCAATAGTCAGCCAGTCTGCATTGTCTGGGAGAGTGGTGTTTCAATGCTGCTAGGGTGTAGCAAAAAAAAGTAGTCATATTTTGGATAGAAGTAATCACTGCTTCAGAACAGAAATCAAACACAACAGCATTTCGCTTAGCTGCATACAGCAAGTGTGCTGTCTGTACCACAAGAAGCCCAAAAGGATACTATGTGGAAGAACTTAGGGAGGTTACCTGTAATGTCTCAAAGGAGGGAAACAATATGCAGATGGAAAGTTGTAACTAGAATTATATAACAAATACAGTTTACTTCCTCTCTGGGCATTTTCATCTTCTCTTATTAATCTGCCCTCCAATGGGATTATTACTACTGTTCTGAATATATCAGCAGCTTTCAAAGAACCATCATGTCTTTTAAAGTGAGGAGCTTTAAAAAATAATTTCTTTCTCAAAGGTCATTAGTAATGCACTTCTATTGCAGCAGTTCAGGCTTCACGCTGATGAGTTGATGACATTTTGAACTAACATATTTTTATTATATTTTAAATGAGAGGAAGCATCTCAGGAAGGTTGATTCACTGCAGATTAAGGATGGCTGTCCATGCTAGCAAAGTCAGGCTGAGGGAATTTCCTGCCTGCTGGAGCTATAGCAGCGCATAAGAGACCACAGCCAGAGAATTTGTACAGTACTTCATCAAAGCTAATGAAAATTTTGCATGAATGAGAATAGCTCCAAAGCAAATGAACGGATGGTGTGATGACAACTAGATACACAGATGTATTTTTTCCCAAATACCATCAAACCTCTATGAGACAGGGAAGACCAATGAAACATGCACAGACAGGAATCTAGTAAGGTCTTTTTTTAGCTTCTGCCACAGTCCTTAGGTGGGAATTTGTGCAGTTGTGCACAGCCAAGTGGTCTTTCGCAAAACAACATGGAGAAAGGAGGCCTGTTATCCCTCCCAGAATATAGGGGCTACATGTTTCCAAGCTGACTGCCTGTTCTAGAGCTGGTAAGGTGTTCTACCAACCTTGGTAGAGCAGTCTGCAACTGCCCATTCTGTCATGGAAAAAAACATGGGAGGTTCAATCAAGGGTACTTGGGAGCATAAAGGAAGGAGAGTCCTTTCACCCTCTGTGCTCTTTCCAAGCAATGCTGACTGCACATCAACAGCATATCCTACAACTCTCAGCCATGGTTTTCTTCATTCTGAGGATCAAATATCCCAAACACAGCTCAAAACCTTCACATTGTGTGGCAAATATTGTCTATAATGTGTCTTCATAGAATCATGGAATAGTTTGGGTTGGAAGGGACCTTAAAGATCATCCAGTTCTCAACCCCCTCTTGCCATGGGCAGGGACACCTTCCACTAGATCAGGCTGCCCAAGGCCCCATCCAGCCTGGCCCTGAACACCTCCAGGGATGGGACAACCACAGCTTCCCTGGGCAACCTGTGTCAGTGCCTCACCACTCTCGTTGTGAAGAAATTCCTCCTTATGTCTAGTCTAAATCTGCCCCTCTCCAGTTTATGTCTGTTGCTCCTAGTCCTATCACAAGAAACCTTTGTGAACATCCCTCCCCAGCTTTCTGTAGCCCCTTCAGGTACTCGAAGATCACTATAAGGTCTCCTGGGAGCCTTCTATTCTCCAGGATGAGCAGCCCAAACTTTCTCAGTCTGTCAATGAAAAGACAGTCAGCACCCAACTATAAAATATCCAGGCTAGCCAGAAGTGAGCCCCCAGGCAGAAGAGTCACATCTGAGCTGTTGTGGTCTGAAGCCACCAAAGGACATCAGTGTTCTCAGGTAAGGGGACACAGCCTGTCCTCCAGGCTGGAGTACAAAGGCACAGGCAGGTGTCCAGATTCCATATTGTGCAAGGACTCCTCAAAGAGGTCACCCTAAAGCCGCCAGCACACTTTAGAGAGCTGGTATCAAACACTAGATCTTGGAGCTGAGCTTAGGCCCCCACTCAGGGCTGCAAGATGAGTGTATGACCTTTCAACCCTTGGGGTCCAGATTCTGAAATCTGCTGGGAAAGTTTCAAAGAGCTCCTCTGAGGTCTTTCTCTTCTTTATCGCTCACCTGACATGCAGTAGCCTAGCAGCACGGCAATCAACAGACTTGGATTTATTGCTTTATTTTTATCTGAGATGGGATGTCCAAAATCTAACTTCCCAGAACCAAAACACCTAAGCCCTTCTAAAACATTGCTTAGGATCCTGGAGATTCATCCCAGGTGTCTTTGTGATCTCTATTCAAATTGAAGGAAAAACTGTCTGTCTCTAAGAACTGCTGTTGTGCTGGCACTGTAGTTCAGATCATGACTCAAACCCAATAGTTATGAGACAGAGTAAACATCTTCTGGGGTAGGAAGAGCAAGGAATGGGGGGGGGTGGGGTGGGGAAGTCAAATTTCATCACTAGTCTTTGTAGCTTTCTACTTCACCTCCCTTTCCCATGTAGCTCTGATAATGGTTAACATATTGCCTTGCCAATGGCACAGAGGGAGAGTTTAATTGTTTTTTGTTCAAAGGAAAAAAATACTGGGTTTTATTAGTTTCTTGTCTAAACATCCTCTACAGATATCCCTCTTTCTTCCTCCATACTTTACCTTACCTGCAAGTGAGCCCTCTCTCCACGTCAATACAAAAGCAAGTCCTTCAGTCAAAAGCCATGCTCTGCCCCTCTCCCACTCCTCCCTCCTTCTTCTGACTCTGCTTTGACAACACTCGCTATGTATACATCACTAATTTTCATTGAAGATACACTAAGGAAGAAGAATCATACTGATCCCCCAAAACACAGACAGTCCTACTCTGCCCCTAATAACAGCCACAGGACTAAGGTCAGTGTGATAGTGTTCATGTAAAATGACCAGTGCTCAGGAGCATTTGCAAACCGCAGCTTTCGGGCAACACCCTGCATACCCTTCCAGCTTTTAGAAGTTCTTGTCAGAAGGCTATCATGTGACCAACAGTTAGTGGAACAACAAGGGTATCATTAGGAGATTAGTGGCATTAGGAAGACAAGCATTACCTAGAAATTCATCTGCTTTTGTCATTTTTGTGTCTTTTTGACTGAATTGGAAAGAAAACTGTGAAAAGAACTTGAGGCTTGGATTGAAAATGGATATCTGAAAAATAGTTTCTAAGTAAGAACAAATGTAGCTTAACAGAGTAGTGAATCAAGTTGTTGGAAGAAAGAAGAGAAAAGATTTCTTTTTATAACAGTAATGATACTTCCATTGATATCTCTGAATGCATGATTGAAGGTAATAAACAGACAAATGTCTGCATCATCCATAAATTTGGGGTATATTCAAAAAATTGAATGTCATCAGATCATCCATCCAAACAGCAAATTCTTCAAATCAGACTACCTTCATCCTCCAGCTACAGAAGGCATCACACAGCCATCAGCTCTTCACTATCTAATATTTCCCCTCTTTCTAAGGCAAGTTTCCAGGTATGGTAGGTCCCTGGGTTAGTGTTAGATAGACTGTGGTATAAGCAGAAGAGTGTTTGAGTCCATTATTGTCCCCTAAGAACTGGCAGGGAAGTCCCAGCACCTCATGTTAAAAGCCCCTGTGCCCTGCCTGCCCCTGCCCTTCTCCAGCCGCCTGTGCCTGGGGATTGGGGCAGAAAGGGTCCTGCAAGCCCCACCAATATCACAGAGCTCCCTGGGTTTGAGACCACCCTGCCCAGCTGCAATTGCAGCTCAAATTCAGCTCTTATGCGTTTCCTCTTGGCTCTCTTATTTCATTTATAACAGACTGTTGTCTGTCAGCAAAGATATGTTGTAATTGCCTTTCGTTGTAACTTTTTCTCAGTTTTGTCAGAATGAACTTCATCTTTCCCTCTGCTAGGGTAATTTCTCTCTTGTATTTAAAAGCACCCACAGCACAAAGGTGATGCTGGCTAGCACAGTGAAATAATAAGTTCCATGAATGTGGGGTTGCTTTTGATGACCTTACACTGAAGCAGATGAGACACTGGGATGATTTTACACTGACAGGTCACACAGCAATCTAGAAGGAGAAAGAAAACTATTCCCCAGTGGGATGGGGAAAGAGACATGGAAGAGTAACAGTAAAAAAACTTCTGTGTCAAGATAAAAATAGTTTAATAAGTCAAGGATGGAAGGAGGAAAAACCAAAACAAGAGACACAGAAACAATCACTCAGCACCTCCCCTGTGCAGACTTATGTCCAGCCATCTTCCTGCCCAAAACATGACTAACTTACTTAACATTTCTCCTCTGTTTTATTGCTGAGTGGGACATTAAGCAGCATGGAGTATCTCTTTTGTTAGTTCAGGTCACTGGCCTGGTTGCATCCCCTCCCAAACCTCCTGCACTTACCTAGTCTATTCACTGGGGGAGAGTGAAAAATAGAGGAAGGCTTGATGCTGAGCAAAGTCTCTTCAGCAAAATCTGAAACACTCATGTGCTACCAGCATTGTTCTGCTCACAATCCTAAAACACAGGACCATACCAGCTGCTGTGAAGAAAATTAACTCCATCCCAACCAGAGCCAAATCTGATTTTTAGATAAGATATACAGCTTTGGTTATAAATAGCTACATTCTCAATAAAGAATTCATAGCCAGAAGCTGAACATATTTTTACTGTAGTTCTCAAAACTCCCTCTACATTTTCAAAGGCAGGTTCAATGTAGTTGGGTGAGCTGGCCACTGAAAATCTTGTGAACGCAATACTAAATTTGACATCAGAATTGTTTACATAGCACAAGCTGCAGAGTTTTAATATGGATGTGGGCTTGTTTGCTTCACACAAACAATGTAATGATACTTCTCTTAAATTATACCCGGCAGCCTTGTCATTAACTTACTTTTTTTTTTTTGTGGGGGAGGAAAAGAGCTAGGGTGAATGAAATATTGGTGATAGAGCTTCCTATCAATTTGGCAATCAGTTGGGGAAATACAAATTACTTTAAATGCATCTGAGTGAATTATTTTGACTTGAATCCCCACATTTCAATTTCTTGTTTGGAGTCTGAGTTGTTTTAAGTTGTATAGGAGGAGAACCAAGTTTAATAAACTTCTAGAATCATCAGATCTTGGACTGTCAGCTGTACCTCAAAGGCTGTTGATGCATGACAAGTCTGCTGTCATTATATACCACCAGCTATAGAATTAGATTTGTCCTAAGAGGGATATAAAAATTACAAATTGATTCAGTTACAGAACTACTCAGTTCCTCCTACTAGTACAGAATGTTGCAGTTATTTTTTGTTTTTGTTGTTGTAGTTACCTCCAAATTTTAACACTGAAATAAACAGGCTTCCACATTTCAGTTGCAAGAAGGAAAACAGCAGTTGGCCTTTGCATGCAGACCCACTTCTCCGCTCCTGCCATACACATATGGTTCCTGCCATTACTCCCACTCACACACCCACAAATACAGGGCTGGGACTCCCATACGACACTGTCTACAACATGTTCTGTCACTTGAAATCATTTGATTTTCTTCCTCAGCCTAATACTTTTTTTCCTCTTACCCTGCATATGAAAATAGCAAGTTTTTAATGCACAGCGCTGACTCAAATGGTTAATGATGCATGGGAATGTCAAGTGAAACTTGAGTCATTGTCTTTTATCAGCCCTGCCACTCCTTAGATGTATCACTTAAAATATAAGTTAACTGTTTTCCCAGAGCTGCGTAGGGCAATATAGTTAGTTTAACTAAATTCTCGGTAAAATTGAAAATATATGGAAGAAAATGGTGATTCTCTGTGAAACATCTCTTCGAGTCACATCACTGAGTAAAAATTTTTTTCTGCACCAAATTCTCTGCTTTGCTTTCTTTTGGTTTTGCTTTTCTTCCTGCTACTTTGTTATCAAATAACTATTCCTATCAATCTACTGCAAATTTACACCTATGCTCTTATTGATAAGATGAATTAAGATGGTGTAAATGTCCTATGATTCAGTTCCGGGTCCAGCCTATGGTTGTTTCAGGACACATTACATAAACTAAGAGGTTTAGAAAGGCAGAGATTTCATGAGAGCTACAACGGTCATAAAAAACTTCCCTGAGAAGTGTGTAATCATTCACCCTAAAATCATATAAACTCACAAATAAACTAGACTGGGAGCTTTTGTTCTCTTATACCATGTGACACAAGAAATAAGGAGGCATTGCATAAAACAGAGAGGCAGATAATCAAAAGCGGATCAAAGGAACCAATTTTCAAACACTGTTTTACATCTTCAGATTTAAAAGTGAAACTTTAGAGAACTTCAAAGACCAACCTGGATATTTACACAATCTTCAGTAATAATTAATGTTAGTTAAAATTGTAGCAGAATAATTGCTTACCAAGGCTACAGGGATAGCAAGTAGTAGTATCCTTTATTATACTCTATGACAAACACAGAGACTTTCAAGTACATGCACATTGCTTCATCAAATATAGAGGCAAAAATACTTCAGACATGAAGAAGGGTTTTTGTTCCCAAAAGTCTGACTGTTTATACGTTCAATATAAGGTATTATAGCTTTCTTGGGATTTATAATAGTCAATGACAACAAAAATCAGGGTCGGGGTATAAAACAGTCCTCAGACACCAGTATTTTGAGCACAATTTAACAAACGACAGCTGCAGAAAAAAGAAATGCCTTCATTTTGAGCTGTAATATTCAAAAGGGTTAGATGAACCATACACATAGCTTATCAGGTGTGACAGTTCCTTTCTTCTGGGATTTCAGTGCAAGACCTTCCTGAAGACCTCAGCAACCTCCCTTTCCTTTCCAGGATTGCTACTGGCTCATTTGCAAATATCTTTAATACCAGACTGGTAAATAAGATACAAACATTTTTAATCGTGGAAGAAGTTGAATCTAACGCTCTGCCATACCCACATTAGGAATTATTAGAAGTTTGACAAGAGACATTTAAAACATGTTTCATTGCTCTTCCTCCACTTCTTCCTATGAGAAGAATTTCATGCTGTAGGAGTGTTGTGGTTTAGCTGGCAACTGAGCACCACACTGCTGGTCATTCACTGCCCCCCAGCAGGTTCAAGTTGAGACTCAGAAGGGTAAAAGTATGAAAACTTATGGGACTTACTGGTGGGGTAGCATAAGAAGCAGAAAAGAGAGTCTGTGGGGGATAATTTCTAGCATGTAATCCTTCCTAGCTGCTGTAGGTGAAAGAACTTAAATTATGAACATTAACAGGCTGCAGATAAGGAGAAGCAGGGGTCAGTACCTGAAATCAAAGTTTTGAACTCTCAAGCCTGTTACTGCAAGCACACACATTTTAATAGAACCTGTAATGAACTACAATGGCACATCCTGAATATTCCAGTAATAAAAAAACTGTGAGAAAGTCACCAATCAGGAAGTTGATCACACAATGAACTTCTGCGCACAAGAACGTGCGGTGCTTGGGGTCCTGGAAAGCAGAAGTGGTGGAGAAAAGCAAGATTCCTAAAAAGAACTAGTCATCTTGGAAGGAAGATAGCCCAGAAAGTTGAGATCTTGGCTAAGGGAAAGATCTGGGAAGTAGGTTTTCTCCAGCTATTGATTAGCAGCTCCCTAAGGAGACTACCATCAGACGCATTTTAGGACAACTTATTACATCTAACCAAATAAAGGAAAAAACTTTTCTTCCTGTACCAAACAATTTTCTATATCACTCCTGCTAATATGTCGAGAAACTAAGCAGCAGAGGAGAGACAACAAAAAAAAATTATCATTTAAGAATAGCAAAGTCATTTATCTTAAATCATCACCACTGAATTATATGTCCCAGTAGATTAAAGTTATAAAGTTTGTATTGCTGCCATCACTGAATTCATCACATTTGGTTTTATGCACAAGGCACTGAAGCATACTGTCTTTTAAATAAACAACCAAAAGTTGCCTGTGCCTCTTTAAGCCACAAAACAAAGATCTCAGCCCAGAAACGTAAAGTTAAGGGTTTCTTTTAGCCCCTGTGGCAGATAAGCAAGATTCCCAAAAAGAATATACTTTTCACAATGAAAGCATCTGGCCCTTATTTCTATGAAAAGCCAAAAATTAAACTCTCTTTATTTCATTGTCTAATACTAGTCCATTCTCATCTTGCATAATTAAGCAAAATCCCAAAGAGCTTTAAAGAAAGTCTATTTACACTTGTCTTCTAAGCTATGTTTCTGGTGAATAATCTTGTACTGAGAAGGGAAATGTTGCTTGGGTGAAAAAAAAAAAATAAAATCTAAAAGATACCCTTAAGGCTGAAGACATAATGTAATCTAAATGTAGCTTGAGGTAGATCCACATTTGGTGACAATGAGGTACCCAAACAGCTAACTCCATGCCAGGAGCTTCTGTTCAACAAAGGACACTAATTATATGAAGTTAGCAGAGAAAGCAAAAGGTCAATGCCAAAGGCGAGAAATCTAGATTTTTCATGTCACTAAAAACTTTTCAGATTAGAAGAATGAGGTCAAAGGTTAAAAGAGGGCACACTGAACTTCCTTGTTGCACTGGCAGAGGCTGCCCAGAGAGGGGGTTGAGTCACCTTCCCTGGAGGTGTTTAAGGGACAGGTGGACGAGGCGCTGAGCGACATGTTTTGGTGATTGATGGGAATGGTTGGACTTGATGATCCGGTGGGTCCTTTCCAACCTGGTGATTCTATGATTCTACTCTGCAGACTTTTTCAAAACTGCAGCACATGAGTTGTAGACTAGACTTCTTTGATGAACTCAAGCTCAGGCTGTTTTTGAGGCTCATCTCTGCTCTGCAACCACCAGACTGTCTTGCACTGCTCCGCAGGGCCTCTGGAAAAACTATATGAATTAAGGATTTTTTCCACTCAATATTAGACCCTTAAACTATAACAAACATATAGTTCAGATATCTAAACCCCAAGCAGCCATCATAGCCACATCCGTTCAAGCGCTAACCAGGCAGCAGCTAAAACAACCAGCAGCAACTGGCTACAGCAACCAGGTGTCATTTGCAACCACTTAATTCAGAATATAACCACACAAAAGAAAACTGTAGTTTCTCTTCTATGTAGTAAACAAAATTAGAGCAGTCATTAAAACGTTTCGACTTCCTAACTATTATATGCAGATTTTGAGCATTCATCTTGGGAACAGGGGGTCTACCTTGCAGCCAAGGTCTAGGGAGCTGGCATTTGTGGTCAAGGCTGAGGTGCCTGTGCATCGGAGGGAATGGCTCACTGCCATGCAGTCCTCTGCAAAGAGAGAACCACCACAAGAATGATTTTGTAGGAAATGAACTTATCTGGACATGTTGCTGCTGTTTCATATCTTTCAGATCTTCCTCCTAATGTGAACAAGCGGATTATTAGTAGCAGGTTCAGAGCACTCCAGTTGTTTTTGGTAGCAATGAGAGTGCAGTACAAGACACAAACAAGTATTTGTTGTTAAAAACTGGGGAATAATTCATAGGAAGACATTTCTCTTCATGAACTGGGATTTTTAATTACTTTTTTTGATGTTTACTGCACCGTACTTTACAAACCTCACAAATATGACAGTGATGGCTATGCTATAAATGATTAAGTCCATAAAAATATTTAGACTCCTTAAACAGCTATCAGTCCACTATAAATCTTACTGAAGGTTATCTCCAGTCATAACTGAGAATGGATTTAGGCATACAACACGATAAAATTATCTTGTAAATTTTTAGTTAAAGTAAACTATCTTGTGAGAGCAAACAGGCTTCCTGAAGGAAATAACCCATCATCTGCTTCAGAGGACAGTAGTATTTGTATTTCCACTCTTTACACCCCTAATTCCATTAGCACTCACCGTAGTCTTACCACTGTCACATTTTAAGAAAAGGCAGAATAAAGAGGCATATCTTTGATGTCCCATTAATAATGGAAATTTCCGCATTTACTGGGGGGTTTTTTTGCACCAAGAGTATACCTTCACCTTTGAAACCATCAACTTAAAATTACAGAGGCATAATTCTGTTTATAAAAGCATAGTGCACAGTATAGCTACCAAGGTACTAAAAATGCAACCAGTTGTTACTGAACTGAGACATGATCAAAGCGGAGATGTTTTGTGTGGGCTTTGGAAAGCTCTTTCGGAAAGGCTGAGAAGTTTTCTGAAAGCTGAAAACAAATAAGTAAATCTGAATAAAAGAATTATTCCTGCATATCATCCAGTGAAATATTTTGTTCAGTATGCCAACTTTAACATGCCATCATCCACTAGGAGAGAACACCAGTAGTAATATTCAAGCCAGGAGAAATAATTTCATAGCTCCATGGCCCATTGCTCCATCACTGAGGTCATCTACTGATATAAATAGGCATTGAACAATTTTAAAGACCTGATGAATCCAATAAAACAGTAGTGAAGATGGCATCAGAGAAAAGAAAAATCTCTGCATAATTATTAACACCAACATAAGTGGATAACATGCTTTCTGTGTGACAGAGACAAAAATGCCATCCTTGTTAAAAGTGACTGCTTTGGCACATGCAAGCAGCTGATGGACTTGTAACCTCTCAAACCTCCAGTTCCATAAATGTTCTGAACGGTGCCTCCAGTCTTGTCAGTCTCTTAAATGCTGAGTTTACACATGATTGACTCCTAAATGGTGTAAGATTGTGCTTACTGTTATTTCTACAGGAAGCTTTTCTAATTTTGCAGCTTTTTGTTATTACATGTTATAAAAATACAGGAGTTCTAGTAGGGAGCCTCCCTGCAGACACAACAGATGTGGCTCACAAAAGTGAAAAACACAATGAAAGCAAAGGGATAAAGAACTAAACAAAAAGTATTGCAGTAATTTTTCTCCATTTGAAAAGTGGTTTGTTTGTGTTCACCTCTAAGAAAGGCACCTACAGTTCTTTAGCTTGGA
The DNA here is from genome assembly GCA_033558105.1 of Coccyzus lansbergi. Taxonomy (NCBI): domain Eukaryota; kingdom Metazoa; phylum Chordata; class Aves; order Cuculiformes; family Coccyzidae; genus Coccyzus; species Coccyzus lansbergi. The sequence continues at coordinate 2,015,032 of JAUMJK010000128.1, forward strand.
GGTGGGGGGAAGACATCATACAAGCCACAGCTCCTTGTTAAAACCAGTGCTGTTAAAAGCTCTTTGGGGGTAGGGGGTGAATAGTGAAATGAGTCATTACAGTGTTAGCAGCATTTTACATGAAACACTGTATTTTCATGTCCTCCACTTCCCGGTTTCTTAAAAATTAACTAGGATACCTTCACATGTTCTGTTCTTTCACTTAAACTCCTTTGTCATTAGTCAACTCAAAGAGAAAACATACAGACTACTGATCTACTGAACCTCCTCTGGTAGAGTTATCCAGGAGTAACAGAATAAGCCTTAACAGAAGATATAGCTGGCTCAGTGGTAATTGAACAGTAACACATATTGCAAGGAAGGATATAAACAGTGACAAAAAATAGAAACTGAAAATAATCAGGGATCTTCAAGGTCAGCCACCACGCAGGCTACAGTAAGTAACGATGACTCAAAAAGCCAACTACTATCATTTAAAGTACAATGGACAAAAAAAAAAAAAAACCTCTCCAAAAACTGAGCTAGCAACAAGTGATCATGCTTAATTAGGGAGTAAAAGGCATGACAGGAGAAAGGTGACTTTCATGGAAGAAAACATGTTGATGTGAGGCACTAAGCCATTGCCACAGATGAGTTCCAGAGTGACACCACAAGGACATAAGGATTATGAAAACCTACTTGCACTTCCACTGAACTCTGCTCTACAGCTAGGCAGATGTATTAGTCCTTAACAGGGAAAACATTAAAAAAGTAAGGTAGCTGTTTCATCTGAGAGAAACCAGTTTAAAAAAGCCTTTCGGGGAATGTTTTCATTAAAACGGTCTCCTCTTTTTTATAGTTCAAGGCAAGACACAGATTTCTTTAAATAGTTTATCTTACTAATTCTGAATAGAACAGCAACAAATTGTACCTAGATTACAAGTCAAGAAAAAAGGTCTTCTTTCCTATCCTTAAGGTTAATCAGTGCTTCTAGCAGAAATGTACCTTCTCTGTCTTTCAAAGCAGAAATGTTCCCCTTCTGATGCTGTTGGGCTCCAAAGTATGAAGCCCCCTGACAGGTACATACTCTAAGAGAGAGATTTCACTGTAGAGCCAGCATCATAAACGATTAAGCAGCTGAAGTCATCAACTAAAAATTAGTAATGGAAAGTGGCAATTCAACCAGTTTTCTGTATTGACCTAATCATACTCCCAAATTCTGGGGGCAGGCTAAAAATTGCCTTCTTTCAGATCCAAGATAGGGCTGTTTCTAATATTCTGTGCAAAGCTGTTACATAAGCCCACTGACGGAGATGTCATCTCCTTGCATGCCAGCCCATCCACTGATTTGAGAAACCCAGGCAGGTAAAGCCTTGACGAGGAGAAAAACACCTGTCGAGGGGTAAACTAGCATCTTCTGGTGTGCCTCTACCCCTCCACCACAGCTGCAGGGAACTAGATCCAAGCAAACTGTTACAGCACTGGATTATTTTGAAGAGGAAAGGCTATACGGGGAGGTGGAGGGATGCTCTACCCTGTTACTATTGAAACTGTTCTGCTGCTGGAGCAGTGCCTAACACACAGCACCAGACTGTACAGCCTGTTAGCACACAGGTGCTGAGGAAGGGATCATCTGTGTTCCCTTTCCCATCTCCCTGGGCTAGTTCTGATGCAGTATGGACAAAACTGCATAAAGCACAGGTATTGTCCTGGGAGCTGGAATCAGCACCGGCTGCCTGCACCACTTGCATCTGGATATCACAGGCTTTATGCACAGATCCAGAAAGCTTAACATGCTGTACTAGCCTCAAAACCTGAGTAGTAACTAGAAAACGCAAAGATCTAAATTCTGGTTGAGAAAATTCATCACTGCACCACCGGAAGCATTTGTATTCAGGAGAAACATTTTATCCTGGTGAAGCACATCTAACCAGCAGGGCTAGGACTATGGTTAACTCCTTGCAACTCACGACTGCTTAACAGAGAAACAATTTACATACTCAATGTCAAACCACTAGTAGGTTGAACCTGGTTCTGGACATGGGATCTTTGTTTTTCAAGCTTCCCTAAGCCACATGTACAATATCCTTTTCCAAAGACAACTGTAAAGGGATACTATGTTGAAGATTTCATATCAACAGCAAAGAAAGCTCTCAGGTAGACATCAATCTTCAGTGACAAGCAGTTAAAAAGATAACCCAAAGCGATGATATAACCAATTCATATCTACACATAGAAAACACTGCTTGTAGACAAAACCGGGTTGCAGCAGAGGCAAACACAAAGGGATTCTAATCACATGCCTCCTGCATTTCTTCTGCCTTAAATCCAAAGGGGAGGCAAAACAATCCTCAAAGCAATATTGGGGGTTTGACTTCCAAAGAGTCTCGATACTAAGTGCATAACATCCATGAAACGCAGCATCTGCTTAGGGGACTTGCCCTGATCCACGCTGTCTAGTGTAGATCATACTTTTCCCTAAGACATCAGCTCCCAGCTACGGAGCTCCCAGCTCCCAGGGTACAGGGAGGTCCCAGGTCAGGGCCATTAGGAGGGAGTAATACTCAATCACACCTACAATTCCATTTAAATCTGCTAAGCTCACAAAACGGATATTTTTAAAAGGTAAATTCAAATGCTGTTCATTTTGTAAGCCAAAATTTTACATAAATATCAGTATTTCTTTTACTTCTTTTGATAATTTGTCTTGGAAATAAGATTACTTTCAATTTCTAAGGTGAAAGCTTACAAATGTTTCTAAATAAAATATCCCATTTGATGTGAACATTTCAATTTCAACAAATCTAAAATACTTCTTTACAATTTTTAAAGACCACTTTAAAATGTTTTGTAGAGCCAAAGCACTTCAAGTTCCAATTAATAAGTAAATAACTAAAAACCTACAACAAATTTTTTTCTCCTCTTGGTTTGAATGTGTACTCTAATGTCTACACTGGAAAATGCTAATTATTAACATCAGTTTCAAATACCACTACTGGTTTTAGACACACTCAACTCCTAATTCTATCATCAAACTCTTCTCATTAACAGGATCCTTTAAAAGTAAGTTCAAATATGGAATTAAGTGGAAGGTTTTAACAGCTTGTACTTACGTATACTTGATATTAGCTGCAGAGGATAGCATCAGTTATAATGTTAAAGAAAAATATGTGTAAATCTAGCTGTAAGCAAAGCCATATAAAAGAGTTCATTTAAGTCAATCACTCCCACATGCCTTGCTTTTATTAAAAAAATTATATTTTCTATACAGACTATTTTGCTTTTAAAATAACAGGGTCTAGCTGTTAGTCATTCTAACCATTTCAACAGAAATGTTAAAGTTTGAATATTTGTTGTAAACCTTCCAGGGTGATAAATGAAAGATAATAACCCCTTGACCAACGCAACTTTTATTTATTCATCTGGGAACATGGCAAGGATATCAATAGGCAACAACGCCGCCTAGGAGAACATGGATTTCACATAAACAGTTTTGGCAGAAACACGCATTTAAATAATCATCCAAATCACCACCTCACTATTTCTATCTTAAAAAAAAAAAAAAAAAAAGCAAAGCAAAACAAAACAAAAAAACCCAACAAACCCCAACCAATCAAAAACAAAAAAAGAAAAAGAGAAAAAGAAATGCAAGATCCGAACAATGAGCAGCCTAGAATTTTTTCCTATGTAATGTCTATGCCAGCCACATCTCTCCCTGATATTAGAAGCTGGGATGCTTAGCACTGACGATGGCACCTTTCATTTGCAAACACGTTATAAACATGAACTGACAGCAATTATACCACAATACCTCACCACAGCTAATCAAGGAGACTGCCTGGCCCTCCCTCAGCCTGGGGAAGCGCCGAATTAAGTCTGTGCTGCCAGCTCCCCGCGCGACAGTGTCTATATCCTGCAAAGTGCTACACGTAGAAGTGAGTTTAGTGTGAAGTGACTAACCGAACTACAGCACAAAAACAAGCAGGTTTTTCCACTTGGCGTTAATATTTTGTGGTATAATCCAAGAAGAATTGACCAGGACAGGATGCAATTTAATGTAAACCATTCAGAGTGAAAGGTGTTATTTTGCCCAGTGAAATCTCCCCCTCACAGTCCAGCTCACAGACAGAGTCAGTGGCAATCTCGTGGTCAGGAGAGATCTGGGACATTCTATCAAAAGGGTCCTCACGATTTTCTTCACAGTCAACCACGTTCGGGATCATGTTAACATAAGCAGTCACTATCTCCTTATGGAAAAGGGTGTCCTGGTTGTAAGAGATAAGCTCATTGCTTATATTAACAGTTTCCACTGGAGTGCTAGAGCAAAACTGACCACATCCCAGGAGGTTGGAAAAGACCTTTCTAAAGTCAGCATTAAAAGCATAGATGATGGGGTTGAGAGAGGAGTTGGCCCATCCAAACCAGACGAAGATATTAAAGGTGGTCTCGCTGACGCAGGGAAGGCCAGCATGGGGGTCACTGGGTGGGCTCTCGCAGAAGGGAACCATGCAGTTCAAGATGAAGAACGGCAACCAGCAGCAGACAAAGACACCCATGATGACGGAGAGAGTCTTCAATACCTTCGTCTCTTTCCTGATGGAGGACTTGAGACTTGTGTGATGGTGGCACTCAACGTGGCTGCTCCGGCAGCTCTGCGCATGCTCAGCTGCCCTCTCCAGGGAAGAGATACGGCGAATCTGCACCTGGGCGATGCGGTAGATTCGAGTGTAGGTAACTATCATGATAGCCACGGGGATATAAAAACTGATCAAGGAGGAGGAAATGGCATAGGTCCTGTTGAGGCTGGAGTCACAGCTCTCCGATGGTCCAGAGAGGGTCTCGTTGCTGCCAGAGGTCCCATCGGAGGGTCTCATCGCAGCTAATGCCACCCAGGTGGTGCTCATGTCATCCGCCCAGGTGGTGACGGCACCCGCCGCTGCCCAGCCGGTGCCAAATCCATGTCCGATATCATTAGCGGCAACGACGTCCCCACCTTTATGCCAGTTGAGCTGGACGGGGATGAAGGAGATGAGCACAGACAGAGCCCACGCCACGCCGATCATCACCAGAGCCAACCGCTGGGTCATCTTCCTCTCGTAGCGGAAAGGGCTGGAGATGGCCCAGTACCTGTCCACGCTGATCACGCACAGGTTCAGGATGGAAGCCGTGGAGCACATGATGTCGAAGGCCACCCAGACGTTGCAGAAAGCCCCGAAGGGCCAGTACCCGGCCACCTCGGCCACCGCCTTCCAGGGCATGACCAGCAGAGCCACCAGCAGGTCCGACACGGCCAGGGACACGATGAAGATGTTGGTGACCTTGCTCCTCAGGTGCCGGTAGCGGACGATGGCCGCGCACACCAGCACGTTGCCCAGGAGCGTCCAGAGGATGAGCAGAGCCAGCAGGCTGCCCGCCGCCACCCGCGCCGCCCCGGGGGCGCCCAACGGACCCCGCTCCGCGCCGGGGGGGGCCGGGCTCCCACCGCCCCGCCACATGCCTGGCGGCTCCCGCCGGGACGCGCCGAGCAGCCAGCGCCGCCCGGACCCATGGGGCCAGCGCCCCGCCGCCACCCCGGCCACACACCCCCGCTCACACCTCCGAGCCGGCGGCTCCCAGCTCCGGGTTCCAAGCTCCGAGCTCCAAGCTCCGGGCTCCGAGCTCCGACCTCCAAGCTCCGACCTCCAAGCTCCGCGCGGGCGGCTCCGAGCTCCGGGCTCCGAGCTCCGAACTCCGCGCCGGCGGCTCCGAGCTCCGCGCGCCTCCCAGGCTCCGAGCGTCCCTCCGCCGCCTCGGGGTGTCAGTCCCGCTGCTCCCGGTTGGGACGCCCGCCGGGCGGCTCAGCGCGTCCCCCCGCTGCCGGTGTCTCCGCGCCCCGCGGTTCCCACGCTCGCACTCCCCGGGATGCGCCCGTCCCTCGAGCGGGCGCCGTGCGGCGGAGCGGCGACCCCTCTCCTCGCCGCCCTCTGAGCATGCTCCGCCCGTCCCGTCTGAGCCGTCCTCGCAATCCCTTCGCGGCCGAAAGGTTCCGCGCAGCCGGAGAGCGCGGTGCCACCGCGGGGAGCGGGGAGGAGCCCCCCGGCTGCAGCGTCTCCCAGGAAGAGCGGCCGTCGGGCTGGAAAGAGCGGGGCGGGGGTGGGGTGCAAAGGGACGGGCTTGGTTCCTTCCATAGAGATGGGAAATGCAGGCTGAATCTGTCACGGTTTAAAGGGTTCTGCTGGGGGAGCGAGATGTATCACAAGAAACCCGACAAATGAAACCCGGTCCTCTTGTCTTTGCTGTTCTTCTATGGTGACACCAAGCTGAGTGGTGCAGTTGCCACACCGGGAAGACGGGATGTCATCCAGAGGGACCTGGACAGGCCGGAGAAGTGGGGCTGTGAGAGCCTCGTGGGGTTCAACAAGGCCAAGTGCGAGGTCCTACACCTGGATCAGGGCAATCCCTGATTTCAGTACGTGATGGGGGATGAAAAGATGGAGAGCTGCCCTGCAGAGAAGGACATAGGGGTGCTGGGGGATGAGAACTTCAACGTGAGCTGGACGTGTAAACAAAGTGTGACCTGGGCTGCATCAAAAGGAACGTGGCCAGCAGGTCGAGGGAAGTGATTCTGCCCCTCTGTTCCTCTCTTGTGACACCTCATCTGGAGTACTGTGTCCAGTTCTGGAATACTCAATATAAGAAGGATATGGAACTGTTGGAATGCATCCAGAGGAGGGGTACCAAGACTGTGCTGGAGCACCTTCCATACAAGGGCAGTCTGAGAGAGCTGGGGTTGTTCAGTCTGAAGAAGAGAAAGCTCCAAGGAGACCTTGTAGCGACCTTCCAGTATGTGAAAGGGGTCCTGCAAGAAAGCTGGGGAGGGATGTTCACAAAGGTTTCTTGTGATAGGACTAGGGGCAACAGACATAAACTGGAGAGGGGCAGATTTAGGCTAGACATAAGGAGGAATTTCTTCACAATGCGAGTGATGAGGCACTGGCACATTTTACGCAGGGAAGCTCCCATCCCTGGAGGTGTTCAGGGCCAGGTTGGATGGGGCCTTGGGCGGCCTGATCTAGTGGAAGGTGTCCCTGCCCATGGCAAGAGGGGGTTGGAACTGGATGATCTTTAAGGTCCCTTCCAACCCAAACTATTCTATGAATCATTCCTCTTAGCAGGGCTCCAGCACAGCTGGAAGGCAGAGTTAGGACCCTAAGCAGTACCGGTGTGGGTGCTGCACTGTTTGACTCGCTGTGCACTGACATCATAGCTGTGTTTCAGAGAACGTGCTTCCATGATTTTTATTCAAAATATAATGGGTTTAGGTTCTCTAAAACCTAATTATTTTTAAAACCATTGAGAGAGATCAAACCCATTCTTGACTCAACAGTCTATTTTGTCACTAGAAGGGCTGAGAAAACCACTCACTCTTCAGCCGCCTTCCAGCTGTGTCTCCAGGCAGATGGGGAAGGAAAACACTCGCTATACCTTGCTGGATCTGCAGTGAGATGAAGGAAAATTAAGTGTTAGAATTACTAAATAAAGAGTATTTAAATAAATAAATAAGCTCTGCAACCGTTTAGACAATTTTCTAAAATTGTCACAAGAAAAACTGGAGCTTCGCTTCAGCTCTTGCTTTAAAACTTGGCACTAGATTTCCACATTTAAGGAGAGCTGTATTTAATGCTGGAGGGAGAATTTAGCTTTTGTCACTGCTGAATTCTAAACAGCATGACTAAAGCTGTGATGTTAAGGCAATGTGTTGCTTGTACAAACTCTGCTTTCCTAAGCAATACCTCCTACAGTTTGTATAAATGAAGGATCTAATTGCACAAATAGTTGTGCGTGCGCCTGTTGAAGCTGCTGGTCCATAAATGTGGATATCTTATGTAAAAAAGCAATTACCTGATTTGCTTGTTTAGCTTATATTCATTACTTCACCAGTGCAGAAGTGTCCATACACACAGAAACGCATCAACGCAGATTGCATATATAACATGATATCTATATGCATGTGTTCTCATGTATACAGTCGGCATTATTAGCTATTTAACTAAGCATGTTTGTAGGTATCTGTGTGCATAGCAATAACAGTAGCCTGATAATAACAAAGCTTGCCCACAAGTCAGAAGCACCACACTCTTGGTACAAGTCAGCACTGGAACTGGAAGTGAAGATGTTGGGCTGCAAACATCACCTGCTGTCAGCCCCGCTGTGTGTGATGAAGCTGGACAGAGAAGAGGTGGAAGCACTTCAACCCATTGAAAAAAAAATTACTAGATCTCACTTGCCAGACATCAAACATGTAACTAATGAAATTTTACTGTGCTTTCTATTCTATTGTCCGCAATAGGTGCACCCAAAGTCAGGAGGAGTTTCCAAAGTATCTCATTTATTGGCTAAGTGTTGCACTTTGCTGTCTGGTTTCTGTTTAACTCAGAATTTAGAGGATATAATATCTTCTCTCACCTATTTCATTGTTATTTCATTGTTATTTCAATTTTTTAAGCAAATGTTCTTAAATTTCAGTTATCATGAGTTGAAATTTCTCACCAGAGATGCCCATGGAAAAAGACTTATCATTGACAAGGAGGAGGTTTTGTCAGCCAAAGACGCACCAGTATCTGTAGGTGCAGTAATGATATAGTCTTTGATGCTGACCCAGCATTTCATGCACACTCAAAACTGTCTTTCAAGTCACAGGAATACACTAGGAGACTGGGAATAGTATCAGTGGTAGTAGAAATAGACATTTCTGATGGGGTGGCACATGAGGCTAAACTCCTCCACAGTATCCTCCACAGTAATAGACTCCAGTGATCCGGGAAGCAGGCAGCAGGACAACTGCTTTGCTGTAGCACTTGCACCAGATCATTCATAGATCATATGGTTGGACTAGAAGATCCGATGGGTCCCTTCCAACCTGGTTGTTCTGTGATTCTGTGATTCTGTGATAGCAGTACCAGCCCAGAGCAGCAACTGTGTAATGGGGACACTTATGGTATGTTTTAATATTCTGTTCATCGCCATCAACATTTTTTGAGCCTGAGATAAAAACCTTTAACATTTATAGGTTATTAGCATCCTTTTTTGCTTTCTGTAGACAGTTTGCTTATAAATCTCATTTTAAGAGTAGTCCATTGAAACCACAGCTGTCACTTGCCGAGGGATCCGAAGTGGGTTTTTTTCATCCTGAAATCATCTTTATAATGGGTTTTGTGCTTTTCCTTCAGAGCTTTGTCTCATTTTTCTTTTTTTTATTCACCTGTTAAAACTGCACTTCTCTCTCACAGCTGGTAGATTGTAAGTAATGGAATTTAACTGCTACTGCAATGGTTATATGGGAAAAAGAAATCTTTACAGTCCCTGATTTTAGAAATGTATGTTTTACTAGCTCTTTCCCTTCATTGTCACATAATCTATTTCCATTTCAAATATAAAGACCCACTGTTCAGCTGAATTATATTCATTTAAAAATAGGCAACACTCAGAAATTCGCACATTCTCTCGCCTAAGAGAGACTGAATATAAAGAGCTGCAAAATAATTAACATCGAAAGGAAGCTGAAATATATAGACAAAGATGTACCACTGAGGTTGAGGCTATAAAAGCATTCCATCAAAACCCTCTTGTTACAGTCTCAAACAGGCAAAAGGTGATGGCAGAGGTGGAGAAGGCTGGAAGTTACTGTACATTGTGCCAATTTAGCGAAGTAGCTGGACATGTTCTTAACCGTGGAAGTATACTCAAGTGGAACTATATTTCAAAGCGTGGTTGAACATATGCTTAAGGTCTATCAGTTTTACTCACTGAAGCTGAAGTGTTTTACTGCGTAGGGACGGACAAAGGTAAGAGTATGTATTGCCACGCGAACATACTGAGGAAGGAAGGGAGAGAATTGGTATCATTGATTAATTCAGCACAGAAGAATCCTTGCACACTAGGTTGGGTTCTGCTGTTCTTTTTTCTAATGAAAATAAATATGAGCAATGGGAAAATGCTCCCATTCCTGTAAAACGTTATGGGAATTCTGCCTGGCAAACTTAGCTGAGCAGAGGGCACCCACCAGAAGGGTTAGACACAGCTGGTAATACCTTACAGAGGGAAAAGTTTTCTGATAATAGGTGGCTTCTGATCTTTCAGGTGAGGTAATAAAAACTGCAGTGGCTAGAATGTGAATCTGTGAGAAATCAGGATAGAGGTAAGGTGGAGATTTTTGACAGTGAGGTTGATTAACGGCTGATGCAATTGATTTTGGGTTGTAATAGATTTGCTGTCATTTGCAGTCTGAAAGCCAAGGCTGATTGCATTTCTTAGAGACGGTGCCTCAGCCCACCCCCCACCTCTGTCTTGCTTCAGACAGTGCCAAACAGCTTTCTATAGGCTGTGTTGTTGTTTAAGTAATTTGAGATGGTTACAGTTATCCCTGTTGTCCTCAAAACCATTTAAGTTTTTATTGACTTGGGACTGTGATGGATAGTATTAGTTAGCTATATATAACAGAATCGGCAGACCTCCCAGTATCTCCTTTTTTTCTCTGTAATAAGTGCAGCATGGTTCCTACATCGGCTGTTGATCACATTCTGGGTGAAATCACGAAGCAATTGATACTACCAGAAGAGATTTCCACAAATTTTCCTTTTTTTTTTTTTTTTGTTGTTAGTAAGCCTGACTTCATTTAAACCAATAGTAAAAGATTGAAGATATATGCTAGCCAAGACCAAAAGCAAAGGGAACAGGACTTTTAAAAATATGATTTCCTGGAGTGTCTTAGCTAATTTTGTATCTTTTATGTTATAAAATGTTATCTTGTAGTTTTGGATATTCATAATTTAATACTAAGAATTAGTATTGGTATTTTTTCAGGGGCTCAGTGACATCTGAAGCAAGAAAAACAAAAAAGGGAGAGACCCCTCAATTTATACAATGGCACAATTATGGGTGCATTATTCATATTCTCGGGGCATGTATGGCTACATCCCAGGTACACATCTGTCCTGAGAAAATCATCAAGAGAAAAAAAGCTATTTTAATTTTCTGACAGTGAACATTTCAAGATTTTTATTTTGTCTTTTGTCAAGTATACTACAAAACTGCAAATAATGATCAGGTGGGCTTAATTCCCAAAGAAGCCACTGTAATTTTGTCTCTAGCTTAAATAGTATAATTTGCCCTATGGAGTAATTTGAAAACAAATTCCTTTTCAGTATTCTGATTGCTCTGTTTCGCTAACCCACTGTAGTAAGAGGACCTATGAATTTTATATTGTGTGTGTAAATTACAGGCTTTTTTAGTTAATAATTTTATTGGAACATTTGCAATCAACATGATTTAACTTAGGATTTTACTCTGTTTATTAACTTAGTGTTAGATTGTCTTCCACAAAATTAGTAGAAAAATTAAATCTTCCATGGAATCAAACAAACAATAATTTCTATAATGAAAACAGATGCTGTTATGAAGTTTTAAGTCTGTTAGTAAAAAGGGACTCGGGGACAGACGTCAGCTGGGTCTCAGCCTCTTAATGAGGTCAGGTGTTGTCTCATAAGGCTGGACAGTAACTCATTGTTGGGTTTTCATCCTCCCAAAAGGCAGCTACTGGATGGAAGGGAATAGGGTTGGGAAGTGGGACCCCCAAATTTCAGCTGCTTCACTGGCACTGTAAGGACTCACAGGATAGTATTCTCATGGGATCTCATGTTGCAAATGGTAAATGCAAAACTACAATGTAAGTTAATTTTACATATGTGAAAAGTTAGAGATAATGAGGGGGTTTTAATATGTATTTTTACAAGTTGAATAGGGTCAGGGCTGAATTTCATATTTTAGAATTCATTTTGGGGGAAGAATTCCAATTTCAAGTTTTTAAAGGGTAGTGATATGATTGAGCAACTTTGTCGCTTTTTTACAGCAGTGAATTACTACTTTTACTTAATTCTGCCTCTTTTTGGGGGGAAGCCTGGGGACCTTAAGTGAGCCTTAAAATAAGATGCTCCATTAGCATCAACATGTCTCATTCATTCCTGTAGCAGAATATCAGCAGTAGAGATTAGAAAGCTCCTTACTAAATACCTATGGTAACAATCCGTAGGACTACTAGCGCTGTTACAGCACACAGAGGAACTGATGAAGATATCAGTCTGCTGGCATAAGAGCTGTAGAGGAGTTCACAAAGAACTTAAGTGTGTTCTTCTGTCCATCTGTGAGACAGTGATAGCTATTTACTTTGAATTGTGAATAGCCTTCTGCATGGTGAACCATGGCATTTAGTCTTACAGTGTGTCTAGATTTTTTTCATTTTTCCTTCTCCAGCAGATGTAAGGAGAGTCAAAGAAGAAATATGCACTTTTTCAAGATACAAGAACATCAAGCACCTCTTCTAATGCCTTTACGACCCCCATTCTTCTAGTTGACACAATGCAAATCAAAGGAGGGAACATGTAGATTGAAAAGCATGTGCTCCAATAAATCAAGGCAAATACTCCAAGTTCAAGAGAAGTCATGGCCACAGCTGACTGGCACAGCATGCAGCCTTGAAACAAAACTCACCTTTGAAAAGGGAGAAGAGAGGAGCTTCAAAACATCATATGAGGCAGGCCCAGGATCTAATTAGTCCTGGTGAAATGGTTAGCCTGGGGTTCATATGGGCAATGGCACAGCTCTGCACCAATCTCAGAGAAGGCTTCTGTTGAAAGTCATAGTGAGACCTCAGCAGTGGCCGTGACACTTACTGGGAGGCAACAGCTTGTCCCAGTGATCCTTGTGGTAGTGAACCACTAACTCTACCCACTGAGTTTTTCTGTATGTTATTTTGGAAGGGTTGGTCAGTCAGAAGACTCTCATATATACTAACTTTCAGGATATGTTAAAAAACTACTTTTGCCTTGGGGATTCAGCAGAGGTAACTGTACACAGGCCAGTCTTCATGAAACATAAAATGTGTATTGATCTGAAAGAAAAAGAGTTGCCGTAGGGAACAGAGCATTCCCGAATGTCAGAGCAGAAAACAAAGCCAAGGACAGAAACTATCAATTGAAATATTGTCTAGCTGCTTTCATCAAATGAAATATTGCAGAACAAATCGTCTGATATTTGTGAATTGTTTGTTGCACAAAGGCTGTGCTGATTGCACTAATTACCTGCAATAATGATGCCCAGCTCTGGATCTGAATTTTAATTTTAGAATAATTTGCAACTGCTTATTCTTCATAGAATCATAGAATCACCAGGTTGGAAGAGACCCATCGGATCATCAAGTCCAACCATTCCTATCAAACACTAAACCATGTCCTTCAGGACCTCGCCTACCCATGCCTTAAACACCTCCAGGCAAGGTGAATCAACCCCCTCCCTGGACAGCCTGTTCCAATGCCCAATGACCCTTTCCGTGAAAAACTTCCTCCTAATCTCTAGCCTAAATCTCCCCGGTGGAGCTTGAGGCCATTCCCTCTTGTCCTGTCCCCTGTCACTTGGGAGAAGAGGCCAGCTCCCTCCTCTCTACAACCTCCTTTCAGGTACTTGTAGAGAGTAATGAGGTCTCCTCTCAGCCTCCTCTTCTCTAGGCTAAACAACCCCAGCTCTCTCAGCTGTTCCTCATAAGGCCTGTTCTCCAGCCCCTTCACCAGCTTCATTGCTCTTCTCTGGACTCACTCCAGAGCCTCAACATCCTTCTTGTGGTGAGGGGCCCAGAACTGCACACAGCATTCAAGGAGCGGCCTCACCAGTGCCGAGTACAGAGGGATAATAACCTCTCTGGACCTGCTGGTCACACCATTTCTGATACAAGCCAAGATGCCATTGACCTTCTTGGCCACCTGGGCACACTGCTGGCTCATGTTCAGTCGGCTGTCGTCCAACACCCCCAGGTCCCTCTCCTCCTGGCAGCTCTCCAGCCAGGCTTCTCCTAGTCTGTAGCTCTGCATAGGGTTGTTGTGCCCCAAGTGCAGGACCTGGCATTTGCCCTTGTTAAACCTCATCCCACTGGACTCAGCCCATTGGTCCAGCCTGTTCAGATCCCTTTGCAGAGCCTCCCTACCCTCCAGCAGATCAACACTTCCACCCAGCTTAGTGTCGTCTGCAAACTTGCTAAGGGTGCACTCGATGCCTTCATCCGGGTCATTAATAAAGACATTGAACAGGGCTGGACCCAGCACTGAGCCCTGGGGAGCCCCAATTGGAACTGGCCTCCAGCTGGATTTAACACCATTCACCACACTTCCTGTGTGGTGATGTGCTGGTGGTCCTCACCAGCACACCCTCTCCTAATCTCTAGTGCCCCACATCCAGGCACGCACTTGCCTAGCCTTGACTCAATGCCCTCCCCCTTCGCATGTAGTTTAAAGCTCGATTTATGAGCTTAGCTAAGTTTTTAGCAAGGGCCTTAGCCCCGCCAGGAGACGCACGCGCCCCAACCTTTGCAACCATGTCAGGGGGTGCACAAACTACCCTATGATCAAAGAATCCAAAGCCCCTTTCCTCACACCAGGTTCGGAGCCAGGCATTAATCGAGTTCTTTTTTGTAACTTACAGGTCCATTCCATTTAGCCTAGGGATGGAGCAGAACACAACCTGTACTCCAGAGTCCTCCATCATCTTCCCAATGGCACTGAAGTCTTTTTTGATGTCCTTAGCCTTACTGCTTTCTAGATCATCATTACCAGTCTGAACTACTACCAGAGGATAGTAGTCTGTCTCATGGATCAGGGAAGGGAGTTTCCTAGCTACCTCGCTCCCTGATGATCCTAGTAAGCAGCAGACCTCTCTGTGGAGCGGGTCGGGTCTGCAAATAGGTCCCTCCGTTCCTTTGAGAAAATTGCTGCCATGGCCTTTATATTTACAAATTACTACCTATTGCAACCCCTTTTAGTACTCTTGACCAAGACTTGTGGCCTGAAGAGGGACAGGCTATCTTATTTTAGCTGTAGGTCTATCAAAAAATAAAAGATAACAGAATTATAGTCACATAGAAGTTTAACATTCATTTCTTTTTTGACAGAATATGAGGTAGTTTTCTTCCTTTGGTCATTAAATATATTATGCCCTATTAATCTATGTTGTGGCAGTGTCCTACCTTGCAACGTGCAGACTGGCTCGCCCTTTGTCAGGTTTTACTTGTACTTGTTGGCCGCATCTCAAAGGTTCAGTGTTGGTGCCACATCTACACACCGAGTTCATGTTAAATGCAGAGACACTCATCTCTTCTTGATATAGTGAAGTCTGGGTTGTTGACTCCTACTGCACTGGAAAGGTTTTCCCCAATGATGAGCAAAGAAAATAAAATTAAAGGTTTGGATGGAAGACAGAGACTCTGATGCCTGAAAAGGAATTCAAGAATGCTAGTGTTATGTCTTATTAAAGTATTTCTTATTGATTAAGCTATTTGATTAAAGCAGGTAGTGGTGGAAGATCCTACCTGTAGAGCACTGCAGGAGTGTTCCTCATACCTAGGAGAGGAGCAGTGCGAGGGGTGAGGGAGGCGGTTCATCTAACCACCTACCATCAAGATGTTGCTTCAAAGCTATTGCTTACTACCTCGTAGCTGTCGGTTGCTGCCTTCCTACAAAGGTTATTGCCTATTGGAGGCGAAATTACTAAATTCAGAAGATGGTGGGTTTAAGTCTGAACCAAGTACCAAGTGTAGGTTTAGCCCTCAGTATGTTAGGAACTGTTTCTATGCATTTTTTAAAACATTCTGATCTTCAGCTGAGCCTGGTAAATATTTGATTGCAGAATAAATTAGAATAAAGTTATGATATCTTTGATGAACTCGCCTGTGTGGACAGGAGTTGTTCATCATTCTGCTTTGATTAAAATGCAGATGTGATTTCCTAGAGTTAATGGATCTGTGTGTGCTTTTCAGAAACTGCCTTTTAACTCCAGGTATGTTGCAGTGACATCCAAGCAAAAATTTGGGGGGACAGGACAAGAGGGAATGGCCTCAAGCTCCACCAGGGGAGATTTAGGATGGACATAAGGAGAAAGTTTTTCACGCAGAGGGTCATTGTGCATTGGAACAGGCTGCCCAGGGAGGTGGTTGATTCGCCTTCCCTGGAGGTATTTAAGGCACGGGTGGATGAGGTCCTGAGGGACATGTTTTAGTGTTTGATAGGAATGGTTGGACAGACTTGATGATCCGATGGGTCTCTTCCAACCTGGTAATTCTATGATTCTATGATTTACTGGAAAATAAACACTGCTTGTGCAAATTTTGATAGCAAATGTTGTATAAAGGTAATAAATTATGTAATGGCCACTGATTTTCCTGCTATCCCTGTTCTTTCACAGATTTCTGCATACTGCATCATCTTTATTTGATAGTGTGTTCTTAGGCCCGAACTGTGGCCCATTTGCTTCTGGCAAGAACTAGAAAATGTGGTGTTGGTAAAGATTTAACCAAAGGACATATTTATAGGGATGAAACTTGCAGAAAAAGGCAGAATAACACAAGCAGGTTGTACAACATGCCCCTAATTCGGAAAGAGCACATCAGATCCTGACGGATTTATTATATGCTGCTCAGTCAAAGAGACAGACAGGTTTTATTTTAAATGAATTAATTATGCTTATAAGGACCTTACAGTCCCTAGTCAGTGGAAAGAAGCATGTACTTATATTACTTGGATAATTTCCCACTCTGCTGTTCTCTGGAGCCATTTACTTCACTGGTACAATCCATTCAAAGTCTGTGGACCACAAGTGGGCCGTACAACACAGGAATATTTCCAAAATTTTCAAAATAGGTAATAGAATGGTTTTTTAAGTGATTAAAAGAGGAAATTCAAAGTATTGAGAAATACTAGTAAAAAGAATTCAGTTCTTTGGAAAGACTAAACCATGACTCCTCCAGCTTCTTCCATCTTCAAGTCAGTATCACGGGGGAAAGCTGTGGTCTGGTCATGCAAGTCTGACTCTTCAGGCAAATGCTTGAGTACTGCAGGAACCTTTTTGTACCTTAGCAGCATTTATTCCTGTACATATCTGAGTTTAAATGCTACCCAAGCATATATTATTGAATAAAGAAGAGTCTAACAGAAGGATATGATGAACATCACAGAATAGATTTCTGATGAAGATTATAAAGCAAAAATTCAGAAACTTTAACTTATCAAGTGCACCGTGGATTTGACCATAGAAATTCCCTTCAAAAATAAATCTGTGTTTAAATAATAATCAATTGATCTCAGAGATATTCCCTAGAGATCTCAGAGTAGGCAAACTTTCCCCTAGAGACACTATAGGAAGGTGATAGTGAGTACCTGACAGACCTCTCACCTGGCTAAGTCAATTCTCCTGCCATATGCATGAACAGATAGGCAGAAATAGGGTAACTTTGTGATATTCCTTATGTTTTAAAACATGATAAATTAGTGTTGTTTATATATGTTAGAGAAAAACAAAAAAAGAAAAAGTGAAGTTTGAGAATACCCAGGTTTCACACTGATAAGAGAGCTAGAGGTCACACACTACAGTCAACAATCTGATTAATGTTACTGATCAAAAAATCTGTTTCTTAAAAATCTATGTTTCTAAAATATTCTGAACTTCATGAATCACCATTGCTTCAAGGGTAATTAAGCTCACCTGCTTGCATAAAATATCCCTCATTTGGACGAGACAATATTTTTTGAGAGAAGTCCTGTTGTGAAAACCTTTTAAGCTTCTCAGTCCGGAAACAAACCTGTGGTCCTGAAACAGAACCATTTAGGTCAGCAGGATTTCATCAGTGCAGCTCGGAATAGAATTTACCCATTAGCGTGTTTAAAGCATTTGCTCACTGCCAGAGTGCTGCCTTAATTCATTTTTCTGAATAAACTTCCATTTCAGTACTCAAAATCATTTTTATATTGTGGACAAATGAAATTATTTCAATGGTAATGTTTAGAAACAGAAAGGCCTTAGTAATTGCAGGTGAAATATAACAGAATAAGGATGTTATTTATTTTTGAAACTTCCAGATGTGTGCCACAGAGCATATGGCCCCTTCTTGGCCCTTGGGATTAGCTAGTTCTGCTTTGGTTGAATACAAATGCCGGGAATCAGGGTAAAGAACACCAGTTCTAGTTGAAGAATGGCATGGGACCCAGACTTCCTCTAGCCATCTTTATGTGTGCTTAAAATATGAAGTGGAATTTGTGGGTTTACCTAGTGAAATTCTTTTTTTATTATTATTATCTGGATGACCTTATGTGCTCTGGGAATCAATCTGAGAGAAGTGGTTAGAGCTGCTATTTGCATGGAAGTAGGTGAGATCAAGCTACTATGTACAAGATGAAAGACAGAAAATGTTACTGTCTAGGATGAATGTAAGCATTAATAGTGATAAATGTGATAAAATAGCATGACAAGCAGCCCTAGAGAAAGGCAGAGATTACAGCTATGTGATCAAATGGTGACTCTTTCCAAAAACATTTGAAATCAAACAACTTAAATTGCTTTGCAGATACACAAGAGTTCTCACCCCAGCCTTGCTGGTGATGCATGTAATCCAGACTTCACCTGTTAACTCAGATGAACGTTGCTTTACCTGATCTGGGATTTGTAACAGGTAAAGTAGATAATGTCTGTGTGTACTGCAAAACAGAACTGAAGAATGATTATGATGTGAAGCAACTCCTAGAGATAATCAGCTAATTTATCGAATGGTCTGTGTTTGCCATCTAGTGGTGTAAAGCCAGAATTTTTGTGTGAGAGCAGACAAGACAGCTGAGATCTTCTGTCTCATAAGCAGACTCCTATGCAAAAATAAAACTGCTTCCAGGCTGATGGTGGTGACAACTGTAGTTAAAAGTATAACCGTCCCTGAGGAGCTAGAGGCAAGAAATCTTGCAGCTCCTGACCCACCAGGCTTAGGACTAGATCATGAGGGAGTTAGTGAGGGTTATCCAATAACTGATCTGTTGTTTTCTTGTATTGTTACAGTCTTTCAGTCTTGCGGGTCCATATTCTAAGAATATTCAGGCACACAGCTTTTCACCACCTTCTGTAAGAATTCAGGCAACTAAATATCCTAGAGATCTGAGATCCTGTTCTAACAGCTTGTAAACTTCTCCACCATGGGCCCTCCAGATTTTTACATATACTGTTTTGGCAATGGAACATATACAACTAAACATAAGCTATAGGACTAGTTTTCTTTCTTAAAACATTACAAGGCTGTGTGAATAAAGATTTAAGTAAAGGGATTAACTTTATTCTCAATTATGTCACATAGTAAATACAAAACAAGTGTGATGCTTTAATACAAATACATTTTTATCAGAAGAAATTATATACAGCATGATGTCTAATCATACCTATTATTTCTTGCTATGCAGTTAAGAAAATAATAACTATATATTGATTTTTTAAAATCAGTATTCAGGAAGTCTAAAATCCCACAACCCAACTAAATAGCAAATGTTTTCAGGTTGTACTATAAAAACATAGCTAAGAATTAAGAATCAGAGTTTCCATACTATCTCTGTGATTCAGGAGCATCACTCAGTTTAGCTTTTCCTGCGATTTTCCCTACTTAGTCATACCGATTTTATTTTTTTAAACCCCTTTCATAAGCCACGATGAATGAAAACAAAGCAATACAAATTATGTAGAGGACAAACCCCAGCTGACCAAAACAAAGATGAATGAGACCAAATTAACTTTACTATGTATAGTTAATCATATTAACACTTTTATGATTCTGAAAAGTGTATCTCTACAATAACATCACATATATAACAAAATGTGTAAAAGAAAAATTGAAAAAAATTACATACTACTAGCTTTGGTCCCTTCTTTTTTTTATGGTTCATTCTTTTAAAAAAATTGAATTTTCTATGTATTGAGCAGCTGTTGCTGTGTTCACTCAT
The DNA here is from genome assembly GCA_033558105.1 of Coccyzus lansbergi. Lineage (NCBI taxonomy): Eukaryota > Metazoa > Chordata > Aves > Cuculiformes > Coccyzidae > Coccyzus > Coccyzus lansbergi. Next base: position 2,034,834 of record JAUMJK010000128.1, read on the forward strand.
TCATCCATCCACTCATTCAACTGTTATTTATTTAATTAACTATTCAATCAATTGTTCACTGAGGGACCGTATATGATCTATGTTTTACAATTGACCTCAAAGAGTGAGGCAGCTGAATGCATCCGATAGAAAATAGAAAATGGCATTGCAAGGTTCACAACAATTATCCAGGGTTCAAAGCCAAAAACTATTTCTTCTAGTCCATTGTCATACTCTGGGCGGCACCCAAATGCTGGTGGTATCCAAAGCTGCAAGGAAAGAGCACAAGGCCAGTATTAATCATCAATAACACGTGTGACTAGTTTTTAATGACTGTGACCCTGCCAAACTGCAATTCAGTTTTAGAAATCCCTAGGAAAACCCTCCCTCTTGCTACTGGGGAACACAGAAGAGGGTTTCAGCTTCCACTGCTGCTACAGTATTTGTACTGTGACTAAAACAAGACTAGGCTCCCAGATTCCGTCTTTAAATAAACTTTGTTCCTCAAAGGCACATTCATTTATTCTTCCAGAAGAAGTAAAATCCACAAATCCACTTGCTACAAACTATAAAACCATGTAATTTTAATATACTTATCAGGATTGAAAGGTTGGGAAGCTTTGGGGTATTAACTTGTGAATCACATTCAAAAGGTCTTACCGAAAGATTGCATAGGAATAAAAATGCAGCAATGTTCTTCAGGACTCTCCTCTTGTTGTTAGTAACTGAGTTTCTACTGTAAAATGAGAAATCTGAGGCTGAATGCATGACCAAACTATTTTCCTGACTTGTTTCTTCTTTGATGCCACCACCAGCATGGTTTTCTCTCCCACTGACACTGCCCTTAAACAAGCAGGGTAACTCTCCACTGTCACCAGCAGCTCTGCCATTGTAAATCTCTTTGTATGAGGGGGTAAGTGATAAAGTGCTCCCCCGAGATATAGTCACAATTCGAAGAGTTTTAATATTGTCATTCACTTTTTCCTGCTCACGATGTATGGATTCAATGATAAAGAGGTTCTGAATATATTTCTCAATAATAACAAGAATGGAATAGGGCAGGTTATACCATGTGTATTTTGGATGAGCCTGGGCACAGATAATGGCAAGGATCGAGCCCCAGGAGAGGAGCCAGGACCCTGCAGCTGTGCCCACCAGCAGCTCTGCATCAAGTTTTCGAGCAGGATTTTTTGAATTATCCAATGATCTATCTTCCAGTCTGTAGATGAGAAGGGCAACAATTCCAGCTGTACACATGAGAGCCAAGACAAAGATAGCATGCAAGTAAAACATAGTAAGTGCTAGCTCGCTTTTGATTTTTGAACGTCCAATCTGAATTAAATACACCACAACTATGGCTATTGTGCTAGTTAACACAATTAGTCCAAAGATCATTCCAACAGTTATGCCATGGAATTTGAATGGAGTTTTATGTTGCTGCTGGCACTCGACTTTGCGGCCAATGTTCTTCCACAGGACATAGAGCATTGTGGATGCTAGGATGTGGTACTCTATATTAAAGGGGTATAGGTAGTATATTCCTTGAGAAAATATCGAGCAGAGAGTTGTTGTTGTGCAATTGCATTGAGGTGCATGATCATCTAAAACTAAAGGAGAGGAAGAGATTAATTAAGTGCATTATAAGGAATTCTCATTTAAAGTAAACAAATAAAACATAAATAAAATAATAAAACATAAAGGTAAGATTTCAGTCAAACAACACATCATGCCATCCAATTAGCTACCTGAGTAAAGGTTTTGTCATTGAAGTCAAAAAGCTAACACAGCTTTTACATATGCACTGAAGTATGATCTATGATCTGTACTGCTCAGATTACTCTGAGCAGTAATCACATCATGACTGAATGCTGCAGCAATGTGCACCAAACTTCAGCAGGGTCCTGGTAAAAATACCTTTTTATAACATGAAAACTCAGATCCCAAGGGCTTTTGAGTCCTCAGCCCTTCAGCTTTGAAGGCTTCTGTAAAAGCCCAGAGATCTGTGAATCAGATCAAGAACAAGCTTAAGAAGGAGAAGGCTCGTTTCCACTCTCATTTTTATCAGTTATTTACAAAAGTGTGGTTTCTGATACAAAACCTACTTTATTAAAAAGTTGTTTATGTCTAGGAAAGAGGTGAAGCTAGCCAGAAATAATTTCACCCAATGTACCAGTACAGTTTTAAAGATAAAAAAATCAGTCTTCTCCCTTTGAGAGGAACCTCTTTCTCTGCAGTGTAGTTACCTGTATTGTAAACTCCTAAGGCATCTTGATGAACAATTGCTTGTATTTGTAAAATAAATATATTTAATGTTCATATATAACCTAGGTAAATAATTAAAGAAATCAGAAATTTCCAAGTGGCAAAAAAATAAACACTTATTTTCACCATGTGTTTATTTAGAAACATAGTCCTGAAGAGTACATCTTTGGGTGCTGATTTTAGCACCTGGATTTAGTACCTGGAAGTTTTTCCTTTGTTTTCTGTAATTTTAGAAGAGAAAAGGAGAGGGGAAAGTCGGTACTGTTTTGTTGCAAGCACACTCTGCTAAGAGATGAAACCCAATTACTTTTGCAGTGGATTGGATGTTCATGTGTTTTGGATGCTATTTCTGACTATTCCAAATTGTGTAACAATTCTGGCAGCAGAATAATAGGAAATAATGTAAGGAAACTGCTTATATTTAACAAGCAGAAATATCACACAGAGCCACTAACTTGTGATTAGCCTGCTCTCTACTAAAGCTCCGTGATTGCAAAATCTCTGAACTATTGATTCAGCTACTCGATTATTGATGGAAAGTAGATCATTTCCACAGATGTACCAAAAAGGGTAACACACATAAATGGATGTAAAATTGTAGGCATAATTTTAGACACAGTTATACTGAAATTATTATTTTACAGATTTTATTATTAAGTTTCCGCTTATATGTGAAGTTTGGCAGGAATTATTAAAAATGCATAAAAATTTTCAATTTATATAGACTAATAAATAGGCATAAAGGAAATTCATTCAGGCTTTGCCTTTGTCTATACAAAATCAGTGAGGTTTTAGGATATGGGCACAATTGAATTCACAGGGTGGGTAAACACCACTTCTCCCCTTCAAAAACTACCTTTTCCCTGTGAGCACAATCAAAATTTATCAGCTGTACCAATGAATTTTCATGGGGAGAAGACCAGTTATGCCTGCTGAGAACCTTCATTTCCTCTTTAAAGCTAAACACTCCTAATTTCCCTATGCTGCAGTGGTGTTTGAAAGGCTGAATTATACTCAATGTTTGTTGACTAAACTTGTATCCTCTTACCAATGGAGAAAATGGTTAATTATAATAAAATGAACCATTCAGAGCAAAAGCTTTGTCTTGCAAACCAGCACTAATGGATAATTCCTATCCCTCTGAGCTATTCCACTAAATCACACATCATGTATAACCACTCTTCTGGGAAGGATCTGCAGGATTATCCACACTTGTTTTGCTATGAATAACTTACAAAATAGCAAACTGTTTTTGACAGTGCTATGTTCACTTTACTCTTTGATTTACTAATAAAGGGGTTTCTCAAATAAAATGGGATTTTTTAAATCTGTTTTTTTGTTTGGAACTTCAGGATTTGTTTTTCTTCTGGACCTCATCCAAAGGGGAGATGAGTAAACAGAAAACTACAGTCTGAACCACATATATGATAATGATCATATAACAGATTAATTGTGATCTGATGCATCAGCCACTACCAGTTGCTCAGCTGGTTGCTCAGATGACCCAGCTCCATCCTGCAGTGATGCAGTATTTTATATAAGAATATGTTAGAGCAGGGATTCCAAAATGCATCAACCTTTTCACTTACCTATTGTTATGTTCCCAAACCCTAGCGTGATTAGTCTTTCCTTATGTTCATTCAGCTGATGTTTTGACTCTGTTAGCACTCCATTTGTCCACAGGAGTAAATTTGTGAACACAGAATGGATAACCCCAAACCTACAAAATAAAGTAATTATTGAAGGAATCTGGACAGAGCATACCTCCATATTTGTTAAATTAAATTAATTAGCTTTCTGTAGACATGCTACATGGTTGATTCACCTTCCCGGGAGGTGTTTAAGGCACGGGTAGATGAGGTCCTGAGGGACATGCTTTAGTGTTTGATAGGAATGGTTGGACTCGATGATCCAATGGGTCTCTTCCAACCTGGTGATTCTATGATTATATGATTCTTTAGCTGTCAATACCAGGAAAATGCAATCATAACCTATTTATCTGATGATGTTCCTCAGTGGAACACAAGGAACATTAGACTTTTAAAATTGTATAGAGACACAATGGCTTAATGTATTAAACCACCAACAGTATGCTGTTACGTGCTCTCTTATGTGAGGATTGTTATTCTTTGGGCTGGACAACCTTCATGTTAATGACAGTGACTGAAAAATCTGAATAGGGTTAATTGATTCACAAGATGTGTTCCACATGTGTTCCACAGCTTCTGCAGTGCTTCTTCGTATTCACCGTGGCTGGTCTTTCTTCTAACTTCTGGTCCATGTGTTTTTGTCTCCTGGAAAGCCTTGAAGGCAACTGAGGGCTTTATTGCATTCTGACTACTGGTACAATGAGGGTAGGTTTCCAAGAGTTTTTAATACTCCTCATTTCAGACAAGTCAAATGTTTTTCTCCTGCACCTGAGGCTGGTAATGTTCCTTTACCAAGAAACAGTAGTTTATTACTGCATCGTTCTCACTGATAGACTTGCAGTTCAGGATTTTTAAAATTCTACTTATAAACAGAGCTGATTTCACCAGCTGGCATGGCAAAGCCTTCTGCAATCTGTCTCCTCATTAGCATAAGGCTTAAATATTTAGACAAGAGAGCAAAAGAATAGAAGCACCTCTTCTACCAAGGACATCACTTGGTAAATTTCTTTTACTTCTGCAGAAACTGGTCAACTCATTGGTAATTTGAGTATTTTAAAAGTTACCCTGTTTGTTTATTTATGTTCTGTATACAGATAGTCTCATCTACAATAATCCACCCACTCACAAACCAAAAATACATCGGAACTGTCTCTGCTGCCTCGAGGACTAATCCTCAGCTCTAGAAGAAGTGTATGTATTCAGCTGTTTGGAGGACACATGAATTACACTGTGACAACCAAGTTCTGATGCTAGAAATGCCTATAAACCTTACTGATTCGTGTAATATGGGATACCACTGGGGAAGTTGTGTTTCCCAGTGAATTTGCACATCTGCATCTAGTTCCAAAAGCTGCCCTCTATAAAAATCAATACAGAACACCTCAGATATATTGCACCAACTGCAGGTTTCTGACACAGACTTCAGTAGCTAAAGACACCATAATATAGTGCATAGTCCTAGGACAGATATATGGTACTTCCTTCCTCAAAAAAATCCCCAAACAAGTGACACTGTGATACCATACACTGCCCATTTCCCTCTCTCATGAGGAAAACATACTTATTCTGTGGTTTTTCTGTAATATAAAATAAGCACAGTTTAAATAAGAGTAAATGGAGCTATTTTCTATTTATCTTAAAACAAAAGTAGAATCAAACTCTCTACGTTTTCAACTATGTCCCTCATATAGTAAAACTGTAGCTGTTAAAGCACCATGCAGACCTATACCTATTTGCTTTCCAGATGAGGATCAGATCCACTTTACCTTTCAAGTGTTTTGAAAGACTGGATAATATCCTTTGCATGACACCAAAGAAAGTACACCTAAATGAAAGGAATACAGAGAAATGTTGTTACGCTCAAAAATGAAAGTGCATCTGCAGTAATCTGTAAGTCCTCTGATGACTTAAACTGAGGTAGCTCCATCTCCACTCATGATTTCCTCTGATGTTCACCCAGAACCTCTCTGGCATGAAGAACCCGGTATTTCTTATATGCAAAGTCAGTTGGCTTAACAGTGGAAATTCTCAGTATGACTCTCAAAAACACATCTCGCATCTGCATCTGGAGAGTCTTTTATTTCAGGGGAAATAAAGATACCAGCTGTGGACAGCAGTCTGCTGCAGAGTGTGGCAATACTAGGTTTTAATGATTTATTAAATATACGAAATTCTATGGAGGGAGAGAGGTAAGTGAAAGGATGTCAGACTTGATTAATAAAACAAACAACAGACACTTAGAAAACTCAGCTGGTGAATAAAAGAGAGATGATAGTATTGAGTTAGCAAATAAAGGGAAAATAAGTGTAAGAAGTGGGAATCTCTGTTTGTGGGAGGCTAATAGAGACCTCAACACAGAGATTATTGCTGATACAAAAGCAGTTCCAAGTGCTGATATGTGTAAGGAGAACGATACCAATATTCCTCAGGGATATTAGGGTGGAACTGAGAGTTCTGTTTACTCAGAATAGCTCCTAGGATACTGAACTATGAGAAGAGAACTATGAGAAGAGAAATGGTCCAAAAGGTTTCCCTGCCTGGTTTGGTGTTCCAGAAATGGTCTGAAAAGTGCAAAGATCTTTGGGTTCTTCTTCAGCAACTGGAATAACTGGCAGCCTGTTTTAGCATTGTGCCTATTACAGTAGGCACCCTCCACCACGACTAGTGTTGTCTGAGACATTCAGTATCTGATTTTTGAAAAAGCTAGGAAAATACAGTTCCCTGTGGGTCGCCTACACCACCCAGCAGTACATGTTCATTCATTACTCTAATGAAGCATTTATCAAAAGGTGTGACCATTGTAAAACCCTGGATGTGAAGACTAAAAGTTTTCATGGAGGTTTCAACTGAAACCAATCAAATTTAAATTAGTGCCTTAGTCTCATTTAAAGCCATGTTCAGTTTCCCATTCTGAGATAGGTGCAGTAAGTTCTAACAGTAGATGTGAAAGCATTCCTCAAAACCTAAAAATCATAGGTTTTGAAGATCTGTTCAGATGTTGGAGTCAAGAAAGTGTGGAGAAATAAGAAAAGTCAGTAAGGTAAAAAAATAGCATAAAATCCAATTTTTGCTCACAGAGTATTCATTGCCGGAAAAAGACATGTACCTGCAAAAGAACATAATGCACAGCTTGTACTGGAAGGGCAACTACGTGCTAGTTCACTGCTTGTCCAAGTGCAGCATATAGGTATTTATTAATTTAATGGCACATAGCAGGATGCCTCCTTAGAATAAAATGCAATGGATTCAGACACATATTCTGTAGAAAACAAATCCTTTGGGCTTTAGATGACACACAATTAGGGATGTTATCTGCTATAAATTCACCCTGTGTTTCAAAGAGATGGGAAGATTTGTCTTAGGAAAGAGGAACCTGGTAAATTACTTTACTTTTTCTTTGATTGCTCAGCCTAGCATTCAAGATTCCGTTATGTTAAGCTAAGTAGATGACAAATTCAACAACACTGAGTGATGTAAAATTTAAATTAGAATTCTTGTTCCCTTTGTTCAGCATTGTTGTACACTCTTTCTTCCACATTCCAGTTCACAGCAGCTGGAAACCTTGTCAGCTCAGGGCCATTGGATGCAATGAAAAATGCTACATGCAGATCTATGGGGGGAAAAAAAGGCTTAATTTCTTTGGTTTATTTTTCAGAGGTAAGGCAAAGATGTTGTGAGACATGGAGAGTGGATATTACGAGAATGTGAAGTTCCAATTACTTCAACCAAATCAGAATTTCACCCTCAGAGGAAACAGATAGAAGAGGTCAGAGTTTCTGCTTATATTTCAGTGCTTTTCCTGTTACAGAAGGCAGAAAAATGTAGGTTGCTCAAATGCTCATTTACATGCAACTGCTCAGAAAATCTTCCTTTTCTTTCTGAATGACTTAATCGTCTTGGAAAGTACATTCGATGACCTGGCTATAACTGAGTATCTTATTTCAGTGGCTTTTTCTTTCCTACAGATCTACTGACAGGGCCTCAGAGGAATTAGTGTGATAAATAATCAGCTACGGAATAACACCATGTGTCATATAGACTGGAAGACTTACAATAAACAAGCAATTGACATGTTTTACTGAAGTCACTGACTATGTTTGCTACTGTTCAGTCACTGATAAGTATAATCAAATGCTTCTAGAAGGAAAATATGTGTTCATTTCTTAGAGGAAAGATGTATAATTATTTTATAACCACCAAAGAAGGATTTTTTTCTCCTTTGAAGTATCAGGCCTCCACTCCTAACCACAATGGGACATCAGGACAGACTGAATTGAACTTGTGTGGCAAGTCCTACGTACAGAAATAAGTGAACTCTCTTTAGCCAAGCTGCTCATTTCAATCTGTAAATTCTGAAAGTCATATATGTCACTTAAGCATTTTTTTTATTATTTATTTTTTGAACCCATGTGAGTTTCATGGTTAAGTAATTTCAGGTTGCATAGCCTGCATTTACACATAGAAAGGATATATTTGCAGAAGAATTTAGCCTTCAAAAGAATCCTACTATATGCTTAAAAATTAAATTAGTGTAAAATTCACTGATGATAAGAAGATAAAGGATACGTTTGGTAAGAAACACAGTCATAATATAAAATGCAACCAGTGACCTTTACCTGTAAGATGGTGTGCACAGCATGTGTAACAGGAAAAATGCCCTCAGTTGGTGACAAACAGTTTGAAAAATCAATATAATATCCAATTTTAAAAGAATCCAGAATTAAAGTAATCACTGCAAATAATGTAATCCCACCTACAAATGAAAAAGATATTAGAAAATGTCAATGTACAGTTATAGTGTCTAGAGACAATTTGTAAAATATGATAAAAATCGGTTTAGGGGAAATATAATTGTTTAAGGAAAGTAGACCAATTTTCATGAAGATGATTGACTTAATGTAGTAAATCCCTCTAATTTGTGAAAGCTTCTGTCCAATATGTTACAAAAGCACATCCTTGAACAGTCAGTATAGATGAGCCAGTCCAGCAATGGCCAGGACCTAGAGATATTCAGCATCTAACATACGGCTCCCAGCCCCTTGCAAGTTAAAGCCTCTCAGGTAACAGTAGCACTGAGGCGACCACACACTGCATGAATTAACACTCTATAGAGCCACTCAGCAATCTATACAAATCCAGGGAGCAGGACAATAATGCTACAGTCTCCTGGCCCAAGACCTTGATAGTGGGAAGTAACACAATCACTTAGTATGACTTCCCCGTGATTCAGGACATCATGCTTTAACTCAGAGACCAAAATTACAAGAAGCCGTATGATTTGTCCTCCTAGAAAGGAACCAAAGATTTCATTTCAGCATCTATTGTCTTCACATACACATATTTTATATCCTAGAGAACTTTCAAAATACATGTTTCCCTTATTTTTTTTCAGGAATAACCATGTTTGTTCAAGTGACTGGACCTGCTCTGAGCAAAGTGTTGGACTAGATGACCTCCTACATAAATTATTCTGTGATTTATTTAGAAAGTATGCAGGGAACAGCCTCTTTCACTCTTTGTCTGAAAGATGTCAAAGATGACTTAACTGTGTATTGTGTTTCAGTAAGAAGGAAGATGCTATCTTCTGAAGAAAAAGGTCATAAAAATCTTCCTCTGCTCTTCAATATAGTGAACTGTTATGCTTGTGTTGACTTTTACAGAGCATTTTAGAAAGGTATTTAATTCCCCATTCATGACACAATTAATTCATGGTGCAGTATCAAGCCCTGAGGAACTGCTTTAGTGAAGTAGTAATGTCAGAGCAAAAGGAGTGGAAATCTATTTTATACTGTAAACATTCTGCATCCTCGCTTCCATTACTTACCAGAGCAGCTCAGCAGAATAGGATCACAAAGGACATGTGAACTAGAAGAAATGGGAAGAGTGGGGAGGGGGTGGGAGGGGACACGAGGCGAAAGGAGGAGAAACAAGGTGAGGGGCTCAGGTTTACATTCACTGAAATAAAAAGCAAATGGATCTTAGATATTGATCTGTTCCCTGCACCATAAGTGCATCTTGTCCTTACAAGGATGAGTTGTACTGTAGTTCTACTCTGTCTTGCTTGCATTTCACAAAATCACTATTTCAGCTGTATAGCTTTACATCAATGTCCAGCAGACCATTGAGGGGGAACACAATCAAAACTCCAACCAACACAAAAAAAAATGCCCACAAAATTTCTTCCACATTGAGCATTTTGGTTTATGCATGCCTTAGTATCTCTCTTCACATTTCCTTTAACTTCATCAGAGATTTGGTGGGCTTCAATCTGTTCCCACTGAAATCAATAGATTTACATCGTCCTCCAAGGATTAGATTTTATATGGCTCATTTCTTTTAATGTTCAATTATTTCACTCATTCAAATGATAATCTAGATGCTTCTGGCAAACACTCAGGTGACTACACTGAAAGCATATGTAGTGTCCTACATGCATATTTAAGGGGCTGCATAACAAAATTATTGTACTAATTTGTTTAGACAAAAATTAAAGCACAACTATAATGTTCACTCATATGGTTTCCATTTTAACTTCTGACGGAAACTTCTGTATTGTATACTAATACTAAATACATATCACTAATTAGAAATTACAAAGATCGTTCTACCATTTTCTATTTTTATTTGAAAGATAAAGAAATATTAAGAGATTGCTGTTCAGCATTAAACTGTTTTTAAAAACTAGGATTTTTTTCAAATGGTCATTGACACCTCCCTATCTTAGGAAATCAAGAATAGGATTTTCAGTATCTGAGTGCTAGCTTAATTCTTGCTATTAACCATCAAGAAGAAAAATGTGAAAATTCCACTCTACACTTAAAATATTATTTGGTTTTAAATAACAGACAATTTAATGCAAGCAGGAAAAATGCACAAGTTGAGGTCTGCCAAAAGCTTTGTCAGCTGTCTAGCTGTCAGTCCTTTAAATGTAAGCTGTGCTGCTGGCAAATGTAATAAAATAAAGCCATTTATGAAGGAAATTAATTTTTTTTTCGAGTTCTATGCCGCATTTGGTTGAACTTGCAAATAATGGTCAGAGACCTTTTTCTAAGAGGAGAGTGTACTCAGGGCAATTACATCTGGATCAAGTCAAGGAAAGGATTTCCTAAACTTCCCTGAGATTATTTAGGCCAAGGTAACTACACCTCATTAAACACAAAGCTGTTCCTGAAACTCTTCCCACATTCGGACTGCAAGAGCAGTTCTTGGTCTACTACACAAACAGGAAGACAATTATGCTCGTGGATTTACCCAGCTGCAAAAATGCCCAAGGAAACCTTTCTGTGAGCAATTTGAGTAAATCATTTGTCCTTCTAGTGTTGTCAGCCTTGTGTAATGTCTCACTTACAAGAGGTTTTTGTTAAATCATTCTTTTTCAAAATTTATCATAGCAAAATGGTCAAAGTAGCCAGCTACAACTGCTTTTACTAAAACGATATTCACAGGTTGAAGGCAATTGTGAGAATACACTAATTTTATACTGGTTGGTACATAGACATTAACAATGAGAATGTGGAGATATTCTTTAAAAGCAGCTGATAGATCTAGTGAAAAATTCTGGTGAGCTTTCTGTGGAAAGACAATGAAAATTTTCTTCTTTCCCTCCTCCTCTTTGGTCTTCTAGTCTTTCAGATAAAAGATTTCTATGACAAAACCATTGATGCAGAGGAGTGCAAGGGGGATCTTGGCAGAGGAACTGCCATCTGAGTTTTTCTTCTCAAGCAAGTTTTCTTTTACCAGCAAAGGATAAAGGACTTGTACAGGCTTGTAGCAACAATAAGAAACTCCCAAGAATTGGAGATTGTAGGACTTTCCCTAAGGGTGAATTTGTTGAATTGCAGCCTAGACATCCAAGGGAAGTCATGGAAGCCGCACCACCTGAGAAGCTAGTACAAAGAGCCATCCTGTGCTGGTAAAAGAAATGGATAAGGTAACCCAGTAGTTCATTCTAGTATCTTATTTCTAAGTTTCTGTGACTCCTTACATCCTGTAGGACAAATGAAGTGCTGTGAACACTATGCCAAAAGCAAAAGGGCAGGGGTCCCACTGTACTTACCCATGTTAAGCACTATTTATTCCATACTTTAGAAGAGAAAGCTACCCTCTAAGTAACAAAAGCATAGGTTGGTCCAAAAGAGGATCAAATTAAGCCTTGCATTAATGAATTGCTGGAGTTAATAAAGCTAATAAATTAAAAATTCATGAGAGCTGAATATAATTTTGGAAAACACTGGATGTACCAAGAGCTGGTGTATGAAACCTGTACATTTCAGGAAAGAGTATACAGACCATGCCTGTAAAATGATAGACATTAAATCAAATATTTTCCTGGAGCAATTCATACAGCATAACTCAGAGAACAACAAGACAGTCAAGCACTGAGACGGAGAACAAACTAAGCTTCTACAATACACCCTTACTTTTCAAAATAATCACGTTTTATCTGTTCTTTGGATTTTCATTTAGATACTTCATTAGCTACTGAAGCAGTTTCATTAACTGTTGTGTCAGGACAGAAATATTTTATGGAAAACCTGTCTTATAGCACTGCAATTTACATACCTCACTTTCCAACCTATCATTTACGGTGCAAAAACTGGAAAAGAGGTTGGTGAAAACTGGACTTGTCTTTTGCTCTACACACTGGTGATATGGGTTGTTTCTTTTTCTTGGAACCCAGAAACACAGCATTCCTGCCACCATGAGCGTGATGTGCTCCTCAACTACCTTCTCTCAATATATTTTTATATCCTTACTCTAGTATGCACCTGACTCCACATGTAAGGGTCATAACATCCCACCACTACACTTCCAAACCCGTATACTTTTCTCGCAAGCTAATACTGGCTTTAGAGTCCTTGCCTAAATGTTTTACTTAGTAATTCACAAACTGATCTGGCCAGGGATTTTGTTCTCTTCTGTCTAATTCCACATTTCTAAATCATATATACACATAAAAATTTGAATCTCTGGTATAAAATGGCATAGAGAGCACCTGAGAACCTTTCTGACTGGTACTGGACAACATTAAGTTGCATTATGTTGTACGGAAGGGGTAATAATTCATCTAAAACAGCTGCATGACACCAACAAAATTGCCTCTTCTGTTAGTTAGGTTTTGTTTTCCAGGTGTCGCCAAAGCAGCCTGGTAAGGGAAAAAAGGCACAAGATCTCTCAGCATTGTGAATGGGAGGTTGGAAGCGAGGCTGTTTAGCAAACAGCTTTCCCATACAATCTCCTAGTATGTTCAGCTTATGCATATATTTACTTTAGAGAGCACTGCAAGTGCATGAGTTGATGAATACCAGGATGGCTCCCGGTAGGGATGGAGCGGGTAGCGCGAGGGTAGCGGGGAGGCACAATGTCACCCTGGGTGCCACCGGACAGTACTCACACTTCAGCCAGCGGGCTCCGGCGTGCGTGTCCTTGTCCCGGATCAGCCTCCTCTGCGTGCAGCTCCTGCAGAGGTACCAGAGCATCCACAGCAGCTGGATGAGCATCAGCGTGATGAGGTAGGAGAGCAGGTGGCTCTTACTGATGCCCACGGCGTGCACGGCCCAGGCGAAGGTGAGCAGCAGCCCGGCCAAGAAGAGGTTGATGCCGTACTGGCTGCTGAGGATCTCGGCGTTTTTCTGGGGGTAGCTGCCGCCCACCGAGGGGGAACCGCCGGCTTTCTCCATCGCCCGCGCCGAGCGCTGCGAGGAGGCAGCTCGGCTCCCCAGGGGAGCCCCGGAGCGGGCGGCTGGCCCGGCCCCAGCGCCGGGGGCGGAGCGGGGAGAGGCTGCGGGGCGAGGACTGGGGAGCCCTGAGGGGAGGGGAGGCAGTGGGGTGAAGGATGGGATGGGGGTGTCCCGAGGGGATAAGAAAGACTCACAGAATTAGAGAATCACTAGGTTGGAAAAGACCCACCGGATCATCGAGCCCAGCCATTCCCATCAATCACTAAACTGTGCTCCTCAGCACCTCATCCACCCGTCCTTTAAACACCTCCAGGGAAGGTGACTCGACCGCCTCTCTGGGCAGCCTGTTCCTGTGCTCAATAACCCTTTCCGAGAATTTTTTTTTTATGTCCAGCCTGAACCTCCCCTGGCAGAGCTTGAGGCCATTCCCTCTTGTTCCATCCCCCGTCACTTGAGAGAAGAGGCCAGCTCCCTGCTCGCCACAACGTCCTTTCACATAGTTGCAGAGAGCAATGAGGTCTCCTCTCAGCCTCCTCTTCTCCAGGCTAAACAACCCCAGCGCTCTCAGCTGCTCCTCATAAGGGCTGTTCTCCAGCCCCTTCACCATCTTCGGATGGGGCAAAGGCTAGGGGTGCCCCAAGGAGAGGGGAGAGGCAGGGGCATGAAGGTTAGGGGTGCCCCGAGGGGAGACCAGCAGTGGTGTAAAGGCTGGAGGTGCCCCAAGGAGAAGGGAGGCTGGCAGTAGGGCGAAGGCTGCTGAGGTTTTGTGGGGCAGAAGGTCATTCCATAGTCAGGCAACAGCTAGGATTGAGGTTAGAGATAAGGGAGACATGATGCGACCCAAGATTAGTCAGGAGTTGGTCGTGTCCCTTTGCAGAGGTGAGCCCTGCACCACTGAGTGCAGTGGGGGACATAGAGTCCATACCTGTGTTGACAGAGATGTGTGTAACATAACACAGAGAGACTGGAAAGATAGCAAGCCATGAACAAGGTAGCCCTGGCTGGCTTGAAAGCCAAGGACCATGCAGGAAGGGCTGAGTGAAAGCAAAGAAGGGACTGACGGAGCCTGCCTTGCATCCCAGGGAGTGAACAGTGGTGGTGGCAATGGGATGATCCACCACAACATAACAAATTCTTTTTGGCAGCTGGCACTTCCATTGTTAATAAATAACCCCCTCTTTTCAGGAATTTTCTAGACCTTTCAAAAGTAGCAATTCGTCTAGCTACTCCAGTTACCAGGCAATTGGGAACAAACACTGTCCCCTCTAAGAGGGTTGAAGGCTCGGCAGATCAGCTGAAGTGCATTTACACCAATGCACGCAGCATGGGGAATAAGAAGGAAGAGCTGGAAGCTGTCGTAGGGCAAGGAGGCTATGATGTTGCCATCATGGAAACGTGGTGGGATGACTCATATAACTGGAGTACAGCTATGGTGGGGTACAAACTCTTCAGGAGGGATAGGAAGGGTAGAAGAGGAGGCGGGGTAGCCCTCTTTGTAAGGGAGGACTTGGACACCATTGAGGTGGATTGTGGCAGTGAGGAGATTGAGTGCCTGTGGGTTAAAATCAGAGGAGCCCATAAGAAGGTAGATTTTGTGATGGGAGTCTGTTACAGGCCACCTAGCCAAGGAGAAGCAGCTGATGAGCTCTTCTATAAACAGCTGGGGTTAATCTCCAGATCAATGCCTCTTGTTCTTGTGGGAGACTTCAATCTCCCTGATATCTGCTGGGAGTATAGTAGAGCAGAAAGGAAGCAGTCTAGGAGGTTCCTGGAGTGCATGGAAGACAACTTCCTTGCACAGCTGGTGAATGAACCAATGAGGGAAGGTGCCCTCCCAGACCTGCTGTTTGTGAATAGAGAAGGCCTTGTGGGGGATGTGGCAGTAGGAGGATGCCTAGGACTGAGTGATCATGAGATGACAGGATTTTCTGTTCTATGTGAAGTGAAGAGGGTAGTTAGCAGGACAGTTGCATTAAATTTCCAGAGGGCAGACTTTAAACTCTTTAGAAGGCTGGTTGGCAAAGTCTCCTGGGAGACAGTACTTGAGGGCAAGGGAGCCCATGAGGGCTGGGAGCTCTTCAAAAAGGAGATCCTAGCAGCTCAGGAGAAAGCCATCCCCATGTTCCGGAAAAAAAGCCGTCAGGGGAAAAAACAGCTTGGTTGAGTAGAGAGATCTCAAGTGACATTAGGAAGAAGAGGAATGTTTATAGGCTCTGGAAGAGGGGATAGGCCTCTTGGGTGGACTACAGGAGGGAAGTGAGGTTGTGTAAGGAGAATATCAGAGGGGCTACGGCTGAATTAGAAATCAGGTTAGCAAAGTCCGCGAAAGATAATAAAATCTTTCTATAGATATATAAATAACAAAAGGAGAACTAGGGAGACCATACAGTCCCTTTTGGACACAGAGGGAACAACAGTGACAGGGGATGAGGAGAAGGCTGAGGTACTTAATGCCTTCTTTGCCTCAGTCTTTAATTGTAAAGAAAGCTGTTCCCTCTGTGTACAAACCCCGGAACTAGAGGAGCATTACAAGGCTCCCAAGGTCCAAGAGCCTTGCTTGCCCAACTGGACACCCACAAGCCTATGGGGCCACATGGGATTCACCCTAGGGTATTGAAGTTGCTGGCGGATGTACTGGCCAAACCCCTTTCCATCATCTTCCAGCAGTCCTGGAAGACTGGGGAGATTCCACTGGACTGGAGGCTGATGTAATGCCCGTCTACAAGAAGGGTCTCAGGAAGGACCCGGGAAACTACAGGCCAGTCAATCTGACCTCAGTGCCAGGGAAAGTCATGGAACAGGTGATCTTGAGTGCTACCATGAAGCACTTG
Source organism: Coccyzus lansbergi (assembly GCA_033558105.1). Taxonomy (NCBI): domain Eukaryota; kingdom Metazoa; phylum Chordata; class Aves; order Cuculiformes; family Coccyzidae; genus Coccyzus; species Coccyzus lansbergi. Next base: position 2,051,235 of record JAUMJK010000128.1, read on the forward strand.
GAAGAGAACCGGGTGATCAGGTCCAGCCAGCATGGGTTCACAAGAGGCAGGTCTTGCCAAACTAACATGATCGCCTTCTATGACAAAGTGACTCGGTTTCTGGACGAGGGAAAGGCTGTGGATGTGGTCTTACCTGGACTTTAGTAAAGCCTTTGACACAGTTTCTCACAGCATTCTGCTACAGAAACTGTCAGCCTCTGGCCTGGACAGGCGCACACTCTCCTGGGTAGGAAACTGGCTGGATGGCCGGGCCCAGAGAGTGGTGGTAAATGATGTTAAGGCCAGCTGGAGGCCAGTTACAAGTGGGGTTCCCCAGGGCTCAGTGCTAGGTCCAGTCCTGCTCAATGTCTTTATCAATGACCTGGATGAAGGTGTCGAGTGTACCCTTAGCAAGTTTGCAGACGACACTAAGCTGGATGGAAGTGTCGATCTGCTCAAGGGTAGGGAGGCTCTGCAAAGGGACCTAAACAGGCTGGACGGCTGGGCTGAGTCTAATGGCATGAGGTTTAACAAGGCCAAATGCCGGGGTCCTGCACTTGGCGCATAACAACCCTATGCAGAGCAACAGACTGGGAGAAGTCTGTCTAGAAAGCTGCCAGGAGGAGAAGGACCTGGGGGTGTTGGTCAACAGCCAACTGAACATGAGCCAGCAGTGTGCCCAGGTGGCCAAGAAGGCCAATGGCATCTTGGCTTGTATCAGAAACGGTGTGAGCAGCAGGTCCAAGGAGGTTATTCTCCTTCTGTACTTGGTACTGGTGAGACTTCTCCTTGAATCCTGTGTTCAGTTCTGGGCCCCTCACCACAAGAAGATGTTGATTGAGGCTCTGGAGCAAGTCCAGAGAAGAGCAATGAAGCTGGTGAAGAGGCTGGAGAACAGGCCTTATGAGGAACAGCTGAGAGAGCTGGGGTTGTTTAGCCTGGAGGAGACTAAGGGTAGACATCATTGCTCTCTATAACTACCTGAAAGGAGGTCTCTTCTCCCAAGTGACAGGGGACACTCGTAACTTTCCTACTTTGCTGGACTTGTGTGCAGTGAGTACACCTACCTCGGATTTTCAGAAAAAGGCATCAAGAGTAATCAGAAGACAAATAGCTCTCCAAAGGCACACAGAATAGAATTACACCTTCAATAAAACCAGCTGAGAGATCATTGAAGACAAACACACTTCAAGTTTGAAGTATAGTATTTAAAATCTCTATAAACATCTATTTTTTAGCCAAATAGATTGGCTGACAGTCCCTAAGACAGTAAACAATCAGCACTGAACAATAAATGATCACTTTTATACAAAGTTTATTAAGATGTCCAGAAGAATAAATCTGAAAAAAATGTAGCAAATAGTAATAACTTTAATTAAAGAGTACAAAGCAACTGAAAACACCTACAGCATTTATACATTTGACAGACAAAATCACAGTAATAATTACTGTCCCTGAGCAATGGTGTATTTTAAATTCATAATAAACAAAGTTAGTCAAATGTATCTATGAATGCAGGCATAAAAATGTTAAAATTTGTTAAAAGATGAAGACCTGAAGATAAGCAACTTGAACATGTGAAGTACAACTGGTTCTGGAATACTTAAACATTACATTTAAACAAATCAAGCTGTTAACTCACTCTATAAGCTACTTAACAGTAGCACTAGATGTATTTTATTTTGGTTTGACTGATCCTTTGTATTGCAAACTGACAGCATGAAACAGTAGCAGCTGAAGACAATGTATATTTTTCATTACTAAAGTTTTCACATATTTTTTATTCAGCAATGGTTCAAATTTGAAAGTCAGAATGAAGAACAGTCTCCTTTAGCGGTCCACACTTAAGCAAGTCACAAGGAGTAAATTTTAACAAGTTTCAATACCCAGCGTCTACATTCTCCTGTCTTCCAAAAGGTGCAAGTGTAAAAGTATTTAACACAAAGACCTAAATAAAATGGTCTAACAACTAGATGGTGCTCAGGCTTCCAGACACTTAAGTAGCTTAGCCAAGCTGAACAGACAGAAAATGTTGGTTTTCCAACTGTGTATGACTGGCAGCATTTAAGTTAGTATCAGCCTCCTTATTGTTGAGGAAGAAAAATGGCAACTTTACTAACAGGCATTGCTAAGAATGAAAAATTATATACAGAAGGAAAATAAAACTGAATACTGAAGAACACTGCATAAATCACAAAAATTTACTTTGTGCTCTTAATTTCTTGTGTAGTGTTAATATTGTTCATTATATTGCTGGTTATTCACAGCTTGATCATCCACCTTTGGCTGTGGCTAAAGTGCATCAGCACGAGTAGAATCTATTTATTTTACTGATGGCACTTGCAAAATTAACAATGATGTAAACATGAACCAGCTTTCTAGGCCCTTACCCTGATCTGTATCATTTTTTAAACACTAGCAGATATGAAGTCAAGAGGTTAAGTAACAAAATGTGTGTTATCACATAGGAAATATAACATTAGAAATGTAATAGATCTGAGATGTCTCCAGTGTTATCTATAAGCAAACTTACAAATACAAACACAGATTAAAGATAACAATATTTTAGCTGTCAGTTTCAATGACAGTATTAAAACCCCCCACACTCCACTTATAAATTAAGTACTTTCAAATGAAACAATCTGCTTTAAGTAGGGAGTTGGACTAGGTGACCTCTGGAGTCCCGAAATAGGATTTAGGACTATATAACTGACTTATTAACACAGAATCACAGAATCATTTAGGTTGGAAAAGATCTTTAAGATCATTGAGTCCAATTGTAAACCTATCACTGCCAAGTCCACTATTAAACCAAGTCCCCAAATGCCTCATCTACAAGCCTTTTAAATATCTCCATGGAAGGGGACTCCTCCACTTCCCTGGGCAGCCTGATTCAATGACAACCCCTTAATTGAAGTAATATTTCATAATATCCAGTTTAAACCTCCCCTGGTACAACTTGAGGTCATTTCCTCTCGTGGTATCACTTGTTACTTGGGAAAAGACACTGACATCCATCTCATCACAACCTCCTTTCAAGTAGTTGTAGAGAGTGGAAAGGTCTCTCCTCAGCCTCCTTTTTTCCAGACTAAAGAGCCCCAGTTCTCTCAGTTACTCCTCATAAGACTTGTGCTCCAGAACTTTCACAAAGAGCTTTGCTGCTCTTCTCTGGACACACTCCGGCACCACAATGTCTTTCCTGTAATGAGGGGCCCAAAACTGAACACAGTATTTGAGGTACAGCCTCATCAGTGATGAGTACAGGGGCACAATCATTCCCCTACTCCTGCTGGACACAGTTTCCCATACCTATCAGGATGCCACTGGCCTTTTTGGCCACCTAGGGACAATACTGGCACATGTCCAGCTGGCTGTCAATCAACACAATCAGGTCCCTTTCTGCTGGGCAGGTTTCCTGCCACTCTTCCCCAAACCTGTAGCATCGCACAAGGTTGTTGTGGCCCAAGTACAGGACCTAGCACTTGGTCCTGTTGAACTCATCTGCTTAATACTGGAATAAGAACAAAAGCTATATGAGAGTTTTACGTTACCAAGAGAGGTAAAACCTGTCTATCTTTCAATTATTCACTAATCAGTTGCTTTTTCCCACTGGTTGACCTGTCATAGGTTATGTCCATACGATTTATAAATCCGGTAGTCTAAGAATTATGGTATTAGTTAGAGCAAACAAGCAGTATTGGAAAATAATAAATGTACTGGAATGTTACAGAAGTGACATCCACTTTGCAGCATACTTGGGTCCTTCACATGAGCTGAAAAAAAGAAAGAAAAAACAAATCCAACTGTAAGGTTAAGTATACCGTGCAAGTTGTATCTTGTACTAATTCAATACTGATCAGTTAATGATTCTGCATCGCACAATTGTAATTTGACCCTAATTATTAGGCAAATAATTATCTGGCCCAATACAGAATTAATAAATTCTGTGTAAAAGAATTTACTTGGCTGGTCACATAGAAAACCAGTAAGGGCCAGCTATTCAGCATATCTGTAATTCACTGTACTTCTTACTTTCTAAGTACAAATTAATGTAGAATGGTTGGTTTACTTTGTTAATACCATCAGCTCTAACAGATCAAAATGTGTCCTTTCCCCACATTATAGTCTTACAATACTTAAATGTCTAACAAAGCAGTTCATGCAACAAGATAAATAACTTCATGTGCTTAAACAATTCAATTATTTACCTGGAGGACTTATCCCAGGAGTGACACAAGCATGACAACGCCCATAAACTGAATGAAGAGCAACAAAGGTGTCATGAATGACCAGACAGGCCAAAAGGCAACATTGAAACTGGGAATAAAAGCAAGAGGTTTTCAGTAAGTTCAATTGTCATATTACGGAAATATCAGCCACACAAATGAAATATGGCACAAGAGGAAACAAGATTTAAATTACTCACCCTGGAAAAATACTTATCTCTTTACAACTTCAGAGAAAACAAAACACAAAGACCCCACAAACTACTTATTAAATTTGTAGTTTAGTTCTGTTTATTTACTACCAACTCATCCTAGAACTTCAGTAGCTGCTGCAAATTTTACACTGAGCAAATACACTCAGTCTGATGGAGGATAAATATTCCTTTTACTTTCAGAATCTTGGTATATGAAGCACCTGAAAATTAACTACTCAACTTTTCCACATCCATACATGGCATTGAGAAAAGCCTTAATTTCTACTTCTAGCCAAGTAGATTTGAGTTAACTGAAGAGAAAGAGGGAAAACCAAAGCAGTTCTTACTAAAAGTATGTTCTCTGACAAGATATAAACCCTCACAGCTTATATAACAATAATTCAAAGCATGGATTCCAGGATATGTTTGCTATTTATAGATTGCTTGATAATTAAGAATTCTGTATTAGAAACTGAGCAGGCATTATTTTTTCTCAGCTACCAGTGTCTTAATTTGTGAATCTCACAGAGGTTAGCAATTTAGTCTAAAAAGGCTTAGGATTTCAGCATTCCCACAAATTACCAAGACAGAGAAGACCTGGTACATCTGCAAGTACACTTAATATACTGTTTCAACAGTTGCAAGTGGAAGAAATTATGCTGCCTGGAACTACTATTGTCATTAATACACTTAGCAGAATTAGAGAAATTGTATTTTTTTATAACATGAGCCTATTAGCAGACTTACACATGTTTAGTAGGAGTTTGTATGTGGTGTTCAAACTTACCAAATTGCTGCTGCAATAAAGGTAGCTACTGTGATAGGTATCAGTGCTGGATACTGTGCATCATAATCCTGAATTCCACAATACCACTCAAGATACAGTATGCAGTAAAAGGCAACTGATGAACATGCAATCAATAAACAACTGCCTGAGGCAAACCACCAGCTGTAGAGAAAAAGCATGTTAAGCACAGTCATATCGCAGTTCATGCAGTAATTTTCATTCTAATCTAGAGACTGAACAGACAATAGCTGTTAATTCTACAGATCAGCTTAAAGATCTTGTTTTTCTAAAATTACTTCTATAAAACAATTTTGTCCTTCAGAAGCTAATATACATAGCTAATTGAGTTTAATTTTGTAATGCATCATTACTGTCACCTATTTTCCCTCAAATATTTTCAAAATCCAGTGCAACAGACCTTGTCAGTGCTCTGCTATCACACCAAAAAAAACCCAAAACCACTTTGTCAGTAATGAAATAAAGTAGTCACCATTGCAACTGTGCTTCTCGCTGTAAATTAGATTACTGAATTTTGTGTTATGGAAATGCTGCTGAAAGTTTTAATAAAATTTCAAGTTTACAAACTCTCAAATTTAACCAATGAGAAGCACAAAGATTTTTCTTTACAGCAGCTGAAGAAAACCACAGAGAAATCCAGGATTTCAGATTCAGAATCAAGAAAACACAAGGTATATGTTTATTTAGGAGGATGTACTTTTGGGCCTCTTTGAGAACATACTTCAAGAGGAAGATGGGAAAGACAACTTGGGAGGAAGATGCACTTTAGTAAACCTTATACTTATCTGAATGTTTATTTAGCAATTAAAAACTTAAAAAGTAAATTTTTATTACTGTAGTAATAAGATAGTAAATTACAAAAGGTAATCAAGGATCTTTCTAGTCAGGTGACATTTGCTCCAATATGGTAAAACAAATACCACATGCTATTTTGTTACCTCAGTACTACCCATCAAGAAATCGACATTAAGAGAAGTTGCCATAGTCTACATTAACAAGCAAGGCAGGAAGACAGGATCCTGCAGGGGGCTAATGGGGCTACCAGAAACCTTGATCAGATCCCCTCCTGGATCAATGGACAACAAGATGGGGACCATGGGGGTAAAGCCCCTCCCACTGCAGAGGAGGATCAGGTTCATAACCACCTGAGGAACCTGAACATAAGTCTATGGGACCTGATGAGATGCATCCCAGAGTCCTGAGGGAACTGGTTAATGAGGTTGCCAAGACACTCCCCATGATATATGAAAAGTCATGGCAGTCAAGAGAAGTCCCTGGTGACTGGAAGCAGGGCAAAATTGTCCCCATTTTTAAAAAGTGTACAAAAGAGAACCCTGGGAACTACTGACTTTTCAGCCTCACCTCTGTGCCTGGGAAGATCATGGAACAGATCCTCCTAGAAGCTCTGCTAAAGCACATGAAGGACAGGGAGGTGAATAGTGGCAGCCAGCACAGCTTCACCAGGGGCAAGAGTCCTGTCTGACTAACCTAGTGGCTTCCTATGATGGGGTAACCATATCAGTGGACATGGGAAAACCAACAAATGTAATCTATCTGGACTTCCGTAAAGCCCTTGTCATGGTCCCCCACAATATCCTTCTGTCTAGACTGGGGAGATATGGATTCGATGGATGGACTGTGTGATGGATAAAAAATTGGTTGAGGAGTTGCATCCAGAAAGTAGTGGTCATTGGCTTGATGTCCCGATGGAGATCTGTGACAAGTGGTGTCCCTCGGGTCCTTACTGAGACCAGTATTATTTATCATCTTCATCAATGATAGACAGCAAGACTGAGTGGTGTAGCTGCCACACCAGAAGGACAGGTTGTTATCCAGAGGGACCTGGACAAGCTGGAGAAGTGGACCTGTGTGAAAATCCTGGGTCTGGGCAATCCACAGTTTCAACATAGGATGGGAGATGATGCTATCTAAAATATTTAACATCCATCAATCCCATAGAAAATAATTTAATAGAAAATAAGATAAATAAAAATTATTTAATATAAATTACTTCACTGAACTTTCATTGTTTTACTCAAAGAAGTCTAGAGAACTTACAGAGAAATGAACTTCATTTTGATGTTTAAAGATTAATTTCAGCTTTTTTTGATTAAAATAAAATCAAACCCCACTTTTGGCCAAACAAGCAGTGATTTCTTGTACTTAAGTGTAAACATGAAGGCACAGTATTAAAACATCCTGCTATTAGAACAAATTTTGCATGTACACAGATGGCTCAGCAGAATGTAAAGGAAAAAAATAATTATAGAAAAATGATAAGCATTGTATTTACTTAAAAATAGTTTAATAATAATGACTTAGGTGGTCATCTGATCCACTTTCTTTGCTCAAGCAGAGTCATCAGACAGCTTTTGAGTATCTCCAAGGATGAAGACTCCACAACCTCCCTCAGCATCCTGTGCCAGTGGCTCAGTTACCCTCACAGTAAAAATATTTTTCTCGATGTTCAGAGGGTTCATGTTCCTGTGTTTCATTTTGTGCTCACTGCCTTAGGTCCTGTCACTGGGCACCACTGATAAAGCATGGCCCTGATCACAATGCACCCTCACTTCAGGTGTCTATAGACATTACTAAGATCTACCTAAGCCTTCTCTTCTCCTTGCTGAACAGTCACAGCTCTCTCCATTCCCATCATAGACCTTGAATATGACTGCAAGATGAAAACACAGCTTTCTTTGCAAGAAAAAGTACCTTACCTATCCGCTTGAAAAGTCTCTTTCACATTTTTAAAAAAATCAAAGTAGTATGTCACAGCAAACGATGCCAAAATCCAGAATGCTGAATGAATATTGAGTCGGCTAACAGGCGTCCTTTTCTTCTCCACAGCTGCAGACTCTTCTGTAAATAAGAACATAATTATAGCACTAAAGCCGGTCATTAAATGGAATATGATTATAGTTACGTAAAACATGATGCTTTATCCTTTTAATTCATTTCTCTTTAGAGATTATTATACTCAGTATAGTACATTTTGTATTACAAAGGAAGTATTCTAAAAAAGCTCTGCACATTACCTGAAATAAAACAGATAAAGGAAGGTACCCTTTCATAAAACAATGAAGCAGTTAAGGATCAGCACACATTGTGCTTGTGTACCTTTTTATTAACAGCTGACTAGATTATGAAAGGGTTACTTAACAAATGAAAATCCTTGTGGTTTATTAAAAATATCCTGGGTTGCTAAAGCTTTTCTACAAATCTGGCATAAAGAAAGTCACATTGGTATTGCCAATTACTGATTTATTTGTATCCTTTTCTGTTAATTGTAATATTTGCAAACCAATTTCAGCCATAAGTAATTTTCTTGTACTCAAATGCAGTTTCAGAAGCCAGTTTGATTCACACTGTGACCTTCAGCACATGAATAAAAACTACCATTACATAGAAAAATATCTTTTCTCTTTGCCCTCATAAGTGTATGTCATTTTAGAGAAAGCAAGACAACAGACTTGAAACCTTATTTTTGTGCACAACAGTAACCACCTAACACATCCAACACCGCCAACAAAAAGGTGTGAAATGTGCCTCGGATGTTTCATACTTTGAACTTTATCACTAGAAGCTCCTGGTGACCTAAATGCCTCTAGTCCTGGCTACTCCACAGACATCACCATGTGTGCCAGTGGCTTGGCTGGAGTTCAGACACATTTGGGGCTTTAATTTCCAGAGTTTCCCCCATAAAACATTCTGAGAGTTGAGGTTGTTCAGCCTAGAGAAAAGCAAGCTTGGAGGAGACCTTACAGTGACCTTTCAGTACCTGAAGAGGACCTGCAAGAAAACTGGGGAGGGACTTTTTGCGAAGGCATGTAGTGATAGGACTAGGGGTAATGGCTATAAATTGGAAAGGGGAAGATTTAGACGAGACATAAGAAGGAAACTCTTCACAATGAGAGTAGTGAGGCAGCTGTGGCTGCCCTATCTCTGTAGGTGTTCAACACCAGGTTGGATGGGGCCTTGAGCAGCCCGATCTCTGCCCATGGCAGGGATTAGGAACTGAATGATCTTTAAGGCCCCTTCCAGCCCAAACTATTTTATGATTCTATGAAACTATAAAGCAATAACGATCAGCACATACTGTGTCTGTGCACCTTTTCAGAAAATTAATAGCTGACTAAATTATGAAAGTGTTACCTAATAAATTAAAACCCTCACGGTTTATTAAAAATCTCCTGGCGTTTTCAAAGCATTTTTATGAACCTAGCAGGCTACAGCGTGGCTCAGGAGCAATTAAGCCCTTCACCCCCATCATGAAATCCATGGTTGCAAGACAAGATTTTATACACCTCACAACTCCCTTTCTGCCTCACTGTGAACCACCAGACACCTGAAAGCAAATACAGCTCGAGCTGCATCCCCGCTGCGGGCAAACACTCTTCTGCCAGGAGTGGGAAACATCCTGTCCCATCCCCATCCCATCCCATTCCACCCTGTCCCCATTGCATCCTGTCCAATCCCATCCCAACTTGTCCCAATCCCATCCCATCCAACTCCATCCCAATCTACCCCATCCCTGTTCCCATTCTATACCAACCTATCCCATCCCTATGCCGTCCTATCCCTATGCCTACCCCATCCCTTTCCCTGTCTCTATCCCCATTCCCACCCGTATCCTGTCCCTATCCATACCCCATCCCTATCTCCGCCCCATCCTGTCGCACACCTACCTCTATCCCCATCCCTATCCGCAGCCCTACACCCACCCACACCCCTACCCCTATCCCTATCCCTGTCCCTGTCCCCATCCCGGTCCCCACGCACCGCCCGTGTCGCTGCCCCCGCGGGGCGGCCTGGGCGGCCCCGTGTCTCGCGGCTCCGGCCCCCGTGGCAGCGCTCGCCTCAGCCGGGGCAGCGGCGCGGGCTCATGCTCCATCTTGGGCCGCACTGGCAGTGACGCCGCGGCGGGGCGGGGCGGGGCGGGGCGGGGCGGCGCCGAAAGTACTGGCGGGGGCGCTCGCCGAGGCGCCTGTGGCAGGTTTGGAAAGCGAGAGGGCTGTGCCAGGCCTGGGCGGCGCGAGGCAGCGATCCCCACGGCCGCGTGCGTTGCCCACTCGCAGGCATATGGATAAACTTACCCAGCATTCTTATGCATGTATCTTATGCGTTCCTTGCTTGTATCAGAAACGGTGTGAGCAGCAGGACCACGGAGGTTATTCTCCCTCTGTACTCAGCACTGGTGAGACCACGCCTTGAATCCTGTGTGCAGTTCTGGGACTCCCACCACAACAAGGATGTCGAGGCTCTGGAGTGAGTCCAGAGAAGGACGAAGAGGCTGGAGAACAGGGCTTATGAGGATCGGCTGAGAGAGTTGGGGTTGTTTAGCCTGGAGAAGAGGAGGCTGAGAGGAGACTTCATTGCTCTATAACTACCTTAGGGGAGGTTGTAGAGAAAGAGGGAGCTGGCCTCTTCTCCCAAGTGACAGGGGACAGGACAAGAGGGAATGGCCTCAAGCTCTGCCAGGGGAGATTTAGGCTGGACATTAGGAAAAAAAAAATCAAGGAAAGGGTCATTGGGCACTGGCAGAGGCTACCCAGAGAGGTAGTTGATTCACCTTCCCTGGGGGTGTTTAAGGCACAGGTGGATGAGGTACTAAGGGGCATAGTTTAGTGTTTGATAGGAATGGTTGGACTCAATGATCCGGTGAGCCTCTTCCAACCTGGTTGTTCTGTGATTCTATGATTCTATGATATTCTGTTACTAATTTTAAAGTTATCAGGAACTTCACAACTCTTGCTGATTTGGAGCTGGCTCCAGCTCTGGCTGACCTTGCATTCGAGACAGGGAAACACTGTGATGATGGAAGGCACATCTGTGCAGCTCGGATCACGCTTCACACAAGATGTTCTCATCTTCAAAGCGTGAATGGTGTCTGAAAAAATACTGACTAAAAACATACTGTCAGAGACAGAAAACATGTATCAGAGGGATGTTCTGTCTTAACTTTCAAAGAACACAATTACTTAGGCAAAATTTTACTTAAATGAAAAAATATGCTGCTTTTTGCAATAGTAACTACCCTCACCACACCGCTATAGAATCATAGACTCATAGAACCTCTGGGTTGGAAAAGATCTTTGAGATTATAGAGTTCAACCATACCTGTCCACTACTAAATCATTTCCCTAAGCACTTAATCTACTTGTCTTTTAAACACTTCCAGGGATGGTGACTCAACCACCAACCTGGGCAGTTTCAGTGCCTGATAAACCTGCTGTTGAAGAAACGTTTCCTAATGTCCAATTAGAACTTCGCCTGGCACAACGTGAGGCCATTTCCTTTCATCCCATTGCCTTTCACTTGGAAGAAGAGACCAACACCCATCTCTGTACAACCTTCTTTCAGGCAGTTGTAGATAGTGCTCAGGTTTCCTCTCATCCTCCTTTTCTACAGGCTGAAAACTCCAGTTCCTTGTTCTCCATCCGTTCTCTGGACACATTGCAGGATCTCAATGTCTGTCTTGTAATGAGAGTCCCAAAACTGAACACAGTATTCAAGTTGCAGCCTCACCAATGCTAAGTAGAATCACTGCCCTGGTCTGTATCACTTCCCTGGCTGTACCACTGCTATAGCAAGTGGTGGCCCTGGACTGGCCCAGTTATGTATTACAGATCGACAGTATCATAAATTGCACTAATCCCCACTGAAAACTGAACAGTGAGGTGTAAATGATAAAAAACATGATGCAAACTGAAGTTCCAGAGTGAGGATTGCTTTGTGAAAATAATGAGGAAAAACAGAAAAACTGGGTGCATACAAATACTTTGCTCGTCACATTGTGAGCCATGTCATAGTGAGTAGAAATTAGGTTTTTTCCAGCGTTAGAATGTCTCACATAAAGGCTAATCACATCACAGTCATTAGTGACTACAGTGATTATTTTTTTATTCAATTTGATTGAATTTTTTGATGCTAACAGCTTGTGGGAACCTCTGAGCTCTGCTTTCTTGATGATGAAATAGAGGTTTCTTTGTTTTATTTCCTGTGAGTGACATTTTATTACCTTAGCCTTCACTTTCATACTAGTGATTCAGAAGAAACAAAGGAAATCTTCATCTTTGCAAAAGCTATTCATAGGAAATATCTTTGATTTAAATATGGGAATTACATCAATATATATGCCTGAAAAGGTTAAGATCTGTTAGAGTTGTAGGCTGAAGACTCCTGTTTACCTACAGAGTGTGTATTGTGCAAAGAGCTGAAATAAGAGCTTCCCTTCCCTGACTCACTATTGACCTTAACCTAGACCACTCATGTTCACTGTTTGTAGAGCTGAGATGTTTTCTGTGATCTTTACACAGGGCTTCTCTGATTCAGAAAGTATTGATCAGTTACAAAGTAGATAAAGATCAGGAGCTGAACTGAGACTGTTACAAAATGAACAACATAATCAATCAAGCATCTAAACAACCGGCCTGTTATGATAGTTAATTCTTCCAAGTGAAAGTTTAAGAATTCCTGTAGAAATGTTAGAAGGAATTTTAAAATGTGGTGCTTGATCTGATAAATATATGTGAAACAGATTTGTGAATTTGAAGATTCAGTGAAGGAAATGTACAAAGAGAAGAAGGTGCAGTAGGTTTTTTGTCGAATGTATTTCTTGTCTCCTAAATAATATGACTTCTTCCAACATTTTCAGAAACTGACTTCAACACCATTGTGTTCTTTTACATAAAAAAGAATGCTTTGTAAGTTATTGAAATGTTTTTAAATATTAAGGTTTTGCAGTTATAAATGAAAGCTGAATTTTGCAAGCTAGTTGGATATTTTAAAAATTAATTTTCTTGTTACTCTCTGAGTATTTGCCATTTAGTGATCAGTTGGGTTTACACTGATTTTCAGATAACACTTAGTAAGGTGCACAAGAAGCAACTTTTGATGTTCCTTGACTGGGAGATGGGCTTCTCATCTAAAAATCTCAGTTTTAGAAAGTCAAATTAGTTTTCTAGTATTCCAATAAATATTCATAATTTTTTCTCCATTACGGAAGTCAGTAGCTAAAGTTACCCAAATGTTGTCTGTTCATGAAAGACCTGATTGGAATATTCTTAATGTTTTTTCTAAGTAGGGCCGTCTCCTCTCTCACTGTGCTTAGTTTTAGCTGAAAGAGGTTGGCTACGCTGTATGTGTATTCTTAATTTTGAGAATGATTGAACAGTATTGTCAGTGCTGTCTGTCAATGAATTAAGAAATAATTAAGTGAGTAGTAACCTACTGCTTATCTTCCACCATCAGGAGTAAAATGATGAGATCGGTAGAAATTCTTAATCCTTTCTGAATGAATGTTATTCTTGGGGTATAGCATTGCATATCTGGTCTTACACTAAGCGAAAAAATAAATGCATTGTCTCAGTCATCTAGGTTAAGAAAAAAGCCTTCAAATAGCACTACAGTTCTCTTGCTTTCATCTAGCATTCCTTTAAATATTTTAAATACAACACAATGGAGAAATATCACCAAAGGGCTTGAAAGCACTTGATATGAATAACTTAATGCAGATCTGGGAAACAACTGAAGGTTAAAACACCATTGTATCACAATGTTGTACATACACAAACTATTGAACTCAAGTTGAGTTCTCATGCCAGTATTAAATTACAGTGCAGCCCTGAGCTGACCCTTTAGGAAGGAAACAATACATATAATAGTGTGTTTGATACTAAGAATGCGCTCTATATGAGCATACATGCATTTGGACAACATGAAGGAAAAGAAAGCAGAAAAGATAAAGGCAGTTAAAAAGGCAAAGGTGACATCTAAGAGAGCAGGAAAAGAGCACACCACATAATGTCATCTGATTTATCTAGGTATGCTGTTCTTCACCTTGAAAGTTGTCTACCAATTACAAATAAGTAGCTCGTCCACAACTAGTTTAATTGAAGTGTCTCTTTGATGGAAGACCGTTTCAGCACCCTCTGTTGTCCCAACTAAAAATGTTAGGTAGCTTCAATGTTTAACTCTTTTGCTATAATCGGCTTTCAGAATATAAAATTAGAAGACTCTTCATTCCAGCTTGCATCTTCAAACATGTAAAAAATCCCATGAAATTAATCTGGATAAACTATTCTCCTAGATGTTGCTAAGTAAACCTTCTTACTCTCTCTCCTAATTAATTTCTTGATTTTAGTTTCACTTAACTATGCGTACTTTCTTAGGGAGTACAATGGCTTTCAAAATGTTTTCCTAAGACTGCAGTTTAATGATACAAAGCACTTGGCAGCAATACTCCAGCTGTAATTGTTCTTGACTACTCTATTCCCAGTAGTGGTATATAATACCTCTCAGTTCAAGGATTTGATCTGGTTTTAAAAGCCTGCAAAAATGCAGAGGGCAGTGGAGAGGCAAAAACAAAAGGCCAGATGTGGGAGGGTGGGAAAAGGAACACTTGGGTATTATTGAAACTGATTTCCTCACAGAGGAAAAAGTCTGTGCAACCATGTAGCTGTAACAATATGACAATATATTTCATACTTGGGGCACTATATGAAGTATATTTCATACAATTTCATACTTGGGGCATTAAGGAACATCCTTAAGTTGTTTGGGGTTTTTTAGAGTAATGAAGTCACAGATCCAATTCATACAGAAAAAAAGAACCCTATCAGTTTTGGCAATGGGTATCCAAGTTCATAATTCATCAAGCATTTGGTTTACAGGAGTATCACTGTCTTTAGGCATGATACTATTTCTGTATTGATAGAGATTAGCATTTTTTTAGGCTGTGGTAGCATATTAGCTGCTGTTTTGCAGATGATCTCATGTTCCCACTGCCTGTGGTCTGACTGCAGTAATGAAGCAAGGACAAAGCTGCCCTGGGCACGTGGACCTCAGTGTTACAAGATTGGAAAATACAGATAATTTTCATAACGTGGTCAGCATAGGAACATCCCACTGATGTATATAGTGTGGAATTCAGGGCGTGCTGTTTGCCTGGGTAATTTTTCTGTGGAGTCCTGACAAAAATAAATATGAAACAAAACTCTTACACACTTCATTCGAGTTTATAAGCAGGTTTCCTTTCCCATCATCCTTCAGAGTCCATTGCCACTTGTATGATCAGTTTTTCATGTTTTGACCTGGTATTGAAACTGGACAGATGACAAAGTGCTACACTGTCAGAGGTAGGAAGGAAGAGAGAAAGGTGTTTGCTGATATGAAAACTAAATTCATCAATATCTCCATTTAAAATTTTAGCTGGGGGATTGTTGCACAATTCCTGTTACTGTTTTAGCTAATCTGCTTAATGTGAACAGGTCTTTAAGAACACAGACAGACTTAGTATTTTTTCTTGTCATAGAAAACTTATGCAATTCTAGTCCTGAAACCACTCAAGTTTTGAAAGTTTACCAAAAAAGCTAAACATTCAAAAGTAGTTATTTCAGGAACTGCAAAACTACTTCTGTAGGAAGTCAGTGATTTTGCTTCACCTGTAACTCAGATATGGAATTGAGTAGCAAGGGCAGTTTTGATACAAAAGATCTAATGGGGAGGACAAAACATAATTTCTGTTTGAAGACTACAATTCTAAGTCTTCTAGAATAAATTTTGAAAGGAAAGATAAATAAAAAAATAAGCTGAAGATATATTCAAGGAAGAACTAAGCTCTGTGATTTGCAGCCCAGCAGAAAAAATGTCCAGTCTAAGCAAAAATCTTGAAGGTTTTTCAGCCCTTAACTTGTGAGAGTATAAAAGCATGAGGGTACAGGCACAAAAGAAATTATATCTCAGGAATGTAAAGAAAAGTCATTGCTTACAGGTATCAAAGCAATCGTATCTTAACAAGTGCAAAAAAAAAAAGGCTACTACTAAAACTTCCTCTAGTCCAAGTGAATTTTAGAATTCAATATAAAATAACACTTCCTGTGAAAGTACTAAAGGAAAACATGATACACTGATTTTCTTGGCTTATAAAGCAGGAAAGAAACTTAAGAGGAGTTGTTCTTGTTTTTTCTTAAAAGCTAAAATGGGAGAAAAAGGGGATAAATGTTGACTATATTGACTAAGATATCTTGTAACCTGTGAATACAGTTCAATGCATAGAACAATATGCCTTTTTGGCTTATCTCACACAAAAACTTTAATATTTGCTCTCTTATTTCCTTAATAAGGGTGAGTGTTACAGCTTTAAAAGTTGCTGAATGAAATCATGTATTGGGTCTCTGTATCCTCTGGTCATCAGCGAGAAGCCATTACTCATGTCAGTGTCTGACTACATTGTACTCATACAATCGGATTATTGCACCAGGTGGGAGGATTGGTTTTCACTGAGAGAAAGAAGAATGAACTCCTCTAATGTACCAGTGCAGTGGAGTGTTGAGCACAACAAATAACTACCTGTCCTTTGAAGTTTTTTTTCTTTCAGTGGTTAAACTCCATGCTTAAATGCTCATGCTATACTTATCAAGAAAGCCACTAGCTTTAACCAATTTTCTAATTTACAGTACTTCCCCCACCACCACCTGGACACTCAATTTCTAAGAAACTGGTTTAGAAACAAAAATTTTAACAGTTAAAACATATTTTATTATGGAGATATATAACGCTATTTAGAAAATCAGCAAAACAAACATTCTGCAACATTTTGTAATGCTATGTAACTAGTATCTGATGTTTTCTCATCAGTTTATTGTGACTGTTTGCATTAGCAATAACTACTGAACATACAATTTATGGAAAAAAAAAATTAAAAACTGCATGATTTTGTCTTTTTGTATTAAATGCTAAATGAATCTTTATATAAGCATTATCTTGCTCAAATTTTTCATTACCCTGACCCTTGTTACAACAAAAAAATTTCCATGGTTACATTACTGAGTGGATACTGGAAAACTGCAAATTGGTAACATTAATTTTATATGTTTTCACATCTCAAGTTGAAACAGAACAAGTATAAAATATGTAGTTACAAAATAAATATTTAATGTTATGATATTTTTTCATACTATAACATTTAAATATCCAACTCTGGCTAGTGAAATCAGAACTCTATTTACATTCTCATTTATTGAGGTCCATCTGTACAAACTATATTAAAATACTGGCTTTAAGGGTTAAGTTAATGCAACGAAACTAAGAAATGCACTAAAATACAATTTACACTTCTGCTACTCTATCTCCTTGTTTTAAGTTATGTGATTATTCAGTAGCTTCTTTGCCTCTGCATAAGTTTAGAAGGGCTCCCTTTGTTTTCCTCAGATCTAGAGTGGCAGCTGCAAGACAGTAAAATCCCTTTCTGAATATTACTGGCGGCTGATTGCAAGTGAGAAAAATGCAACAAAAGCTCCATGGGCATCAGCCACATGGTACTGCCATGCTGCAGAATCAATATTAAGCAATGCCCCTTTCTCCTGAAAGAACAGAAAGGAGTAATAGCAGGAAAGGCGATGCTGCTCTAAAAATATCTCATCAAAAGAACTTGAAGAGGTGTTGCTGACCTTCACATTCTTTTTTGTTGTTGTTGTTGTAATTTATGTCCAAACACTTACTACTTAATTACCTGCATAACACTAATATCTGAGCTACACAGCAAGATCATGTACCAAAAGATGGAATCTCTTAGAACTGGAAAGATACCAGAATAAAAAGTGGAAATGTTGTAAGCTAGCAATTTTGATTTCAAGGATCTACAGCAGCTCAGTTGTCTCTAGTTTGCTGTTGGGTTTGTGGGTTTTTTTTATAATTATATGACTGCAGCATGTGATAAGTTTTGCTGAATCTCTCCATGGTATAGAAGTGAACTCGTTACTCAGATGTGGTTTTAATGGCTTCCTATCCAAATGCTACAAGAAACGAATTCAGTGATTCAGTATATGGCAACACAAACCCAGTACAATGGTACACTGAAAATAAAGTCCAATACCAATGCTATTCTGTCAGAAAAAAACCCCAACACATTAAAATAAAGGCTACTTAGTACTGTCATGACATTGTTTTAAGTGTTCTGTAGTTTGTGTATATTTTTGAGCAGGAGGTCAGTAACGTGCTGGGTAAACGCACCCAAAACTATTCTGTCTGTGCATAACCTTAATCAATTAACTTTGCTGCTGACAACCTGGATCAACGATGATGAACTTTCTGGTTCATCACGGGCCTGTTGTCATATGTATTTAAAATGTCGGTTGTGGATGTGTCAGCTAATTTTCTGTGGGCACCAAACTTGTTGTCAATGGCAACATCTTGCAGTAGTTGATGTAGATACTAAAAGACAGAGCACAAAAGAGGGATCACAGTCATGTGATCATCACAACACCCAGAACCACTGTAATCACCATGAGCTAGGTCTTCTGTCTTCAAATACAAGTGTGAATGGGTGGATGTCAGTCCTGCCATTTGTTCTGGAAAGTGACAGACCCCAAAGTCACTCAGTTGAGAATTTAAGAGCTGCTTAATGAAACTGGATCCCAGCCCTAGAAGCTGGGATCAGATAATAATGCTTAATGAACACATTAATTAAGCTGCAAGCAGGTGCTCAGCAAGTTTCCACGTTGCCACTGTGGGTCATACCTTGCTGTTCCCTGACACTGTCTGTAGGAATAATTTTTAAACATTATATTGTCTAAATGCAATCAGGGCAATTGATGCAGTTGCTCTGTTGCATTTGGTAAATCTTATATCTTGCCCCACACTTAAAACCAAAGGAGCATCCAAGTTATGTAACTGTTGCAACAGATCCACGGGACTTAAAAAAATACTGGTAAATAAGCTGGTTAGTCATTGCATAGAAATTTTATCAGTCTTACTGGTTTTCTGTCTTCATTAAATGAGTTGAACAGCCTGCAAAGGACTGTTCCTCCCTCTGAAATTATTACCCCTGAATTGGTGGCTTTAAAGAACAAGGTAACTTCAATCTGATTGAGATATTATTAGCTATAAGCAGTAAGTTAAAGTTTGAATATGTTGTAAGTGGAAAAGCTAATTTCAGTCCTCTGAAGAATATATTAATTATCTAATGAAAAATCAGAGGTTTGTTCTTTTTCAGTTTTTCTTTTTCTGGACAGCTGCATGTCAATAATGCTGCCGTGTGCAGACTTCAATAGACTTCTGCCATGCTACAGTACTTCCAGGAATGTTCAGAAAGAAAAATATATCTACAATGTATTTTGCTCCCCTGTTCTTTCTTTCTGCCAGCAGACTAGGAAAAGGTAGTACTACTGCAATGATGTGAGGTATTACTACTGTGATTGTAACAGCACTGACTCAAATACTTCTGCTAGTGGCCATCAATAGAGGCATTAATTTTCTGTCTGACAAATCATTAGGAGAAAACTGAATGGCAGTTGGTGTTGCTTTGCCCTTTACGCAGAGAAGGGAAGATGTAAACCTCACGTTTGCTACCTCAGGCAGGCACTACTAACACAACCATGGCCATGCAGAGCAGAGTGGAATCAAGTATTTGAACTATGAAGAATCACAACAGCTACTGTAGGAAAAAATGCCAGGGCCATGTCCTATGTCCTACTCAGATAGCTCATCTGTGTACTGTCGATTTGCTAGTCCTTAGTTTCAGCTTTAAACTGGTGTGTGGTCTTTTTGAACAACATTCAGGCTGTTGCTTTGCTTCAGAGATGTCCGTAACGATCAGCAAAGTAAACCCTGAACATCAGACACCAGAACTTTGAAATGACACGAACCAGAAGAACTACCTGGTTATCTTCTTAGACTGAATAAAAACAACTGTTGTATAACCTCAAAGGTTCTTTTACATTATTGTTTCTATGTAGATCAGCTTCTTTGTCCATAGATTAGAAAACATCAATTGTTTTCATGAGCAGAAACTGTCATTCTCCCAAGCCCTGAAAGGTAAATGGCAACACTCCAAAGTAAGAATTTGCTGTGAATGTTTATTTTAAAACATACAGCATAAACAATCTGAGCTGCCCGTAGCAGTCTGAAAAGAAAAAAAGATGCAGCCTATGAGTCCACAAGCATGTCAACAGCCAACCTTTATGGAAAAAATGTGCAGGTAATGCAGGCTGCCAGCGGTAACATGGCCAGTAGTGCTACAGCACAATCCACTGGGCAGAATGAGCTTCTGCTGCCATTCAAAAGCTGACCTGAGCTACAGGATATGCTCCCACAAGGCACCTGGAATCAGCTGGCTGACAGGAGCAGAGGCAGACACACAGGAAAGCAATCGTGGCTTGTGGACATGGGACCCTAGTTTGAGGGCAGGGAGGACGGAGGCATGGCACAGAATTAGCCACAACTGTAGCAGCTGCTGAATGCACGCACAGCTCCTGCTAATGCCACAAAAACTTAGGATATCATCAGCAAAAGTTTCACAAATGCAGTTTCTGTATGTGTTAAACGTGTTGTGGTCAACAACGGAAAACAAAAAGTGCAAGAGAATGGCATCACTTGGAATAAATTATAAAATAAATAAATAAATAAATAAATAAAACGAACCTGTAATAATTATTGAACAAAACTATTTAGGATATTAGTATAACAATATTTGCTGTAAAACAGACAGTGAAAAGATTAAAAGCACTGTATTAATAATTTCACTGACCAGAACTTATTCTATGTCCTTTCCTAAACTAAAATCAAAAAATCTAATATTTTAAAATATGTTCAAACTACTTCTTGGTCTTTTCATGTCTGTATCTAAATTTCATTCTATTTATTTGTAAAGCCACTTTCATGAATTAACAACACTTATTGAAGAGATCTTAAAATTATTAATTTTTTTATTATAAATTTATTATAAACAAGACAAATAAGCACTTGGAAAATATGGACCCAGTGTATGACACAGTCATTTTTTCAGTCATACTTCTAATACATTCAATATTTATACAAATTAAGATATGTTAATTATGGAGTGTTATAAAAGTATACGTGCTCGAAATCACAATGCAATTTTCCAAAGCACTATGCTATCTACTGCTTTCTCAGACTGTTTTAAACATATTATTTGATGGGAGGAAATTCCTTATCTGCAAGTACTTTGCATTTCATTACAACCTATAAAATTCAAGTAAATTTTTCCCGGTAACTCTGACATTTACGTTTGTATAAGATTTCTGGCCTGCCTAAATTGTTTCAGTGACTGGAGTGTAACGGTCTCTTCAAATTTTGTGTACGTTGTTGATCAAACATACAATCAAGGTGGCAAGATTTATTATACATAAGGTGGTGTTTAAAAGTAATTTATTTCATCAATGTTTAGTCCATGAGAACACTTACATTGAAGTCAGATGCATTACTAAAACATTCAGCAGCTGCAGATATACAGCTAACTCAGTCTTTAGATTTTCACTGAACGTGCAATATTACAAACACAAACTTGACACTTGAACTACACATTTTACAACACAAAAAATAACAGGTTATTAAAGCCTGGTGTGTTTTTGAATATGAAAATTCTATTTGCTCTCAGAATAGATTCTGCAAAAATCCACACCACACACCCAGGTCCTGATAAACATTCATGTCCATAAATTATATCCATTACGGGAATAATATTAATACAGTAGGCAGGAAAAATCTTCAATGCATCTTAAAATTTGTAGAAAAAATACACATTTTCTATCAAATCAAAAAATATAATATCTGAAAGTGTTTTGTGATAAATCTAGAAAAGAGGAATCAAGTCTTAGTAGTCAAATTCTGCTCTAACATACACAATTCAAATTAAGACAAGATATTTGTACAGTTGACAAAAGAATTTGACTCAATCTGCAACACTGAAATGCAAAGGTTATTAAAAGTATGTGAACTTTTATTGCAGGAGTTTAACTTTGTCTTTTAAAACTTTAAATTTGGGATTGTTATTCACTTTCTTATTAAATATGACTAGAATATCCTCTTCAGATCTGTGACGTTCACCAGCAACTGCATAGTACTGAGCTATAACCTGCACAAAGACAAAGAAACAGTTCTGAATTAGTAAAGATGATTCCACTTTTAGCAACAATACATTTGTGTTACTGTACTAAAGTAGCATGGAATCTATTATGCTATTATTCCTTTGCAGAATTAGAACTGAATTTCTCCTGCATTCCAATAAACAATAAACAACATGTCCTTCAGCTGACATTCTGCCAACCGATATTCCATTAAATAATGTCAAACTTTTTTTGCTTATGTGGGACAGGGTTTTATGAACTTAGGCATTACAGAAAGACATTCAGAGAATCACAGAACAGGATCATGAAATCATTACGGTTAGAAAAGACCTCTAAGATCAAGTCCAACCGTTAGCCCAATCATCAACTCAACAATTCACAAGACCAAAGGAGATCTAAAAAATCCACTATGCACAATACCTTTTTTCTTAGTTTCTTAATTGAAATTTCATTGTCTGGAGCCTGTTTCAGAACAGCTTTGATGGTTCCCTTCCAGTTGAATTTACCTGGAAATAATTAGGCGTACAACATAATTACTAAAATTAGGTATTTTGAGGTCTTCTTCTCTAATAGAAGCTAGCCTTCAATCTCCTAATTTTGGAACCAATTCAACTATCATAGCAGTTGACTGTTATCTTAGTGACCCTACAACAACAGGGTGTCCGAAGCATAAAGGCTGTTTCCGAAGATTACAATAGGATATGCATGAAGAGTTAACATACTACTTGAACAACTAGGATCAGGGTTACTTTTACTTAACTTTTGT
Source organism: Coccyzus lansbergi (assembly GCA_033558105.1). Classification (NCBI taxonomy): domain Eukaryota; kingdom Metazoa; phylum Chordata; class Aves; order Cuculiformes; family Coccyzidae; genus Coccyzus; species Coccyzus lansbergi. Next base: position 2,074,070 of record JAUMJK010000128.1, read on the forward strand.
GCTTCAGTTGTTAAGCCACAGCTCTTACGTAATAGAGGAATAGTCTGCTCACCCTTAGAGTACAAGCAGTGGATTTTGCACAGCACTCAGAGGTCAGTAATTGGTAGTTTTCCAAATAAACAGCCTCTATGTTCTAGTACAGACATTCCCCAACAGTACCAGTGTTGGATAAGTGTAAGTAGGTTTATCTAAGCATAAACAAAGGTCAAACACAGCTAAAGTCCAATTTATGAATCACTGAGAAAAAAATGGGGATATCCAAGAGATACAAAAAGATCCAAGGGATCTGTTACCCTTTTGCCTATGTGTTGGCTAATGAGCATGGTGGCATGGGAGAGACCTGCTGTGGTAGCCAAACAAACATGCCAAATTCCTCAATGCCCCAGGAAAGCAAGCGTAGCCAAAGGCTGTCAGCACAGCAGAAGCAATAAATAAGAGAAGTGGTGTTCAGATGTTAAGTGTAACACAGGCTCCTACTCTGGCACACATATGTACTGAATATACATATGTACATGAATGCATATACTGAGGCACAATTTACTTCACAACTTGCTGCAAGGACACTGTGTTTATGCTCTGAACTAGGTCTTTGGCAGAACAGTTTCGTAACTATCTAAACTTCCCCTTTAAAAATACCTTTAACTATTCCAACATTTTCTTCATTTTCATTGGTGTTTTCTGTTTCCATGTCTTCACAAATCTTTTCAGTTTTCATTTTCTTTGCTGTGGTATGAGGTTCCTCTAAAGATGGAATTGAATAAATATAGTTATAAAACTAGAAGAAAACTTCTGACATGACTTAAAAGGTTTTTTCTAGTAACGTTTGTTTACATTTGCAAAGAGATTCAGATTTTATAAAAGGACTGCAACCACGGTGCTAAAAAAATAATCTAACTTGAATATGTAAGTTATTAAAAACTCTACTAATACTATTATTGACATCTAAGGCACTGAGAAAAAGCATCTTGAAAAGAGACAAGAATTTAAGAATTAGGATGGATACCTTCTGCATGTTTGTGTTTGCGTTTCTTGACATTTCTTTCCTCTTCTGTTTCATTTTCATGGCCATTTCCGTTTATTTCAAATTCATTCTCCAACCTCTCCTTTCCTTTATTGGACTTCTTACTCTTTTTCACTTCTGACTGGTTTTCTAATTTCAAGTCTTTTTTCTCCTTCTTTTTGTTCTTTTGTCTCTCTTCTTTTCGTTCTCTCTTATTCTTTTTCCTCTCAGTTTTATCATCTGTAACTCCATTTTCTTCTGCCTTAGCTTTCGCCTCAGTTTCTGCAGATTGTTCCTCTTCTTTCTGTTGTGGTTTGTCTTGGTTTTTTTCGCTTGAATTCTTTTGTTGAAAGACATTTTATTAGAATTTTACGTGCCTTTCTTGACATTGCAACTTTCTTCTACTATATCATTCATGAAGAATGCTAACATTCTGAATTCAATTAAACTGCTTGCAAGTGGTGACACCCATCACCTCAGAAATAGCTCTATTTAGTATGTCTGATTTGTCTTTTAGCTTTACAGCCTAAATGCTAATTACCTAAACATCACAGAAGAAATGCTACCTTAAAACATATAAAATTTCTATTTGAAACAATAATGATCTGAACAAGAAATCTGTGTTACATACTTTACTTCAATGGTCTGTTATATGGAAAAATTCAACTATTTACTTGTGTTTTATTAAAATAATGGTTCAGATTAAAGTTTTTTTAAAAAAACTGCTTAAATCAAGATGGAACTGCTTATGGCTTTAGTGAATCTGTATTGATTCAGGATTATTGTTCCAGCAAGACAATGTATTTGAAATTTGGTTCCTTATGTTAAATATTTATTTCCTCCCTGACTCTGATATTTGGATTCTTCAGAAAAAAATACAAATAGATTTAACTGAAATCATCAAATCAGCAAATGAAGCATAATCAACAAGTGATTAATGTCAAAGCTATGCCTGCACATTTCCTCAAATGAAGCCAGGGACAAAAGTAATCTTTACATTAACAAATAAGTAAGCTTCAGTTACAACTTTTTAGTAGCAGTAACAGATGTCAACAAAGAACTAAAACACCACACTACCAAAACATACTAAATTAGTACTAAAATAGCAAAGAATTTAACAAAAGAAAAAAGGTCAGGGTCAATCCATGATTTTGACACAGAAACAGAAGGGATTTACACCACAAGCTGGAGGATCTCATCTCTCTCCAATAATAAAATAGCTTAACTAGGTGCTGTTAATTTCCTACTCCACTACATATGATTCTATGTTAATTTGAGGCCAATAAAGTTCTGAAGAGGTTGTTTTATTCCTTCTTAAGGCATAATAAAATACTGGAATCAAAGATAAAGCTAGAGTTTTCCTTACGTACTAGTAGCACAGAATAAAGTTAAATTAGCAGTCTGATTAGTACAACTGTCACTGTGTCCAAGTTTTTAATCACAACCTGCCCAGCATGCACAACTACTTCAGAAACATTGTTTCACAAATTAGCAATTTAGTCTAAGAATATTATATTATAGCATAAGCCACTGTAAAAAAGGAAGACAATATTTCTGCTAGCACCTACAAGCGAAGCCTGAAAGGTTTTCCTTCCAGCATTTTTGTCTGCATTCCTGTTCTAAAATGTTGTACCTCTAACTTAACTTACGTTTCTGGTTGCTTCCGAGAAAATATCCCACACCTGGTCTTGCAAAGTGCTGTCATTAATTCTCAAACTGTTCTTCATCCAATTCTGCGTAGGAAAAAAACAACTGAAAAGACAGGTCTCTGATTTTTGTCTTGACTGTAATATATTTAGTTCTAGTTTTTATTTTCAACTTAAGAAATTAATCGCATGCTCTGATTTAGACCTGGTCTTAAACCTCCCTGTTAAATTGTTTCACATAATGACTGTACTGAGGCTACACCATGTCTATCAATTGCCTCACCATTCTCTAAGAGGGGGGTGTGTATATATATACATATATATATATAAAAATGTAAAATAATCCTCAAGCTTTTGAATACAGTTAGTTATGTTAATGTCCTACGAAACCTTCTGACATTTTCATGAGTTAAAACATTAGGGATCCGATCTTATCTATTTGTGTACTGGACAGATGGTCATGCTCCTAAATAGCTACCTTAGTTTGTTACGGAAAAGTAAAATTAAAGCAAATATCCCAATGCAAGCATTTGAAAGTTGTTTCTGCTACTGCAGGAGTTCCTGCTGAAAATGAAAACAAAGCAGTGAATTTCTGCTTATAACATGCTCACACTATGTGGAACTTTAAAACCTAATGTAAAGATCTTTGCACTGCAATAAAAACTCCAGGAAAGTTATGTTAGTAAATTGGAACAATGAACTGCAAAAACTTTTCATCTTCCACTGCAATATGTCTTACCGAAAACAAAGAGGCTTCTCTACAAAATCACTTTCTCTGCTTAGAACATTAATTTTGTATGGAAGTATTCTAACCTTCAGCTCACTAGCAGCAATTTCACCACAGTTCTATTAGGTTCCATTTGAGCACTTTGGAAGTAATTGTAATCATCTCTCAGCCTCACAATCTGAGGCACATAACAGACAAAAAAAGGCCAATTTCTCACTCATCCTTACTAATATCGCTTAAAACATTTGGAATTTGCTTTGACTATGATGCAAGGCTTAGTGAATCACCCAGTGTGGGAGATTTTGTCATAATACTGAGCAATAGGAAAACCCTCAGAAGAGTACCTTGCCTTCACCAGGAAAAATCAAAGCCACAGAAATAAGAATGTTAGAAGTATGTTTAAGACTTTGGACATTCAATGGAAACTGCAAATAGAATAAAAGAAAGGTATTAAAAAAAAGAACAAGCCTACACATGGAGATGAAGCTTGAATGCTGAATCTGGCTTAATACCCAACTAAAATGGCAAAGTCTTTTTAAGCAAGACGTATTCTACCAACATTACCTATATGAAATCCAACTATTACACCAACTATTTACCAATGCCCAAAATAAGCACTATGTCCCACCTTTGTTACAAGAGAGTAGCACTCTCGAAAAAACTCTACTTTCAAACTCAATGCATTGATTACTACAAAACTTTATTAAAACACACCTGAAACTTTACTTTTTTTCTTGGAATATTGTCAAAGACTCGCATTTGCTCCAGAATGTTTCTCACTTTAGGACTTATGTTTGGCTTCTTCATTACTTCATGGATTTTCTGAATGAAGTAAAACAGAATTAAATCAGCAAAGAAGTATAATGATCAAATAATACATGTAAGGTATTCAAGTTGGAAACACACTGGACAAAAATCACCCAGTACTCACTGACTGTACAGGCTACTCAAAAGACAGATCAGGCATGTTCCTACACTATGGGCACCAGCACAAAAGAGGTAATGCCAGGACCTTGTGACAGTTACTTGAATTGCACCACTGCCTTCATGGGGGAAAACAGCTCGGACCTTCCCATCATTTAATGATGTAGCCACTGGACACTGGAGTGCCTTCCTCTGCTTTTGCAAATCTATTACTGGAAGGTTTTTTAGACTACTTTTTAGACTACAGGTTTTTTAGGACTACCAGAAAAGGATGCTCTGTAATAATCCCTCACCTTTCTCTGCGGAAAGCACTTACTATTGAAGAAGGCTAAGAATTTTCACAAGCAATAGCCTTCATGCCATACCATCTTTGATCAATGCTATCAAACAACGTTCAATCTCATTAATGGCACTAATCTTCAATAGTACATACCTTGACTATCCATGTAGCTGACTACTTCATTAGACCATATTCTACGTGAAATAGAAATCAACAAATCTGTGGGAAAAGAGATCTAACCAATTATATCTACTGAGGTTTTTAAAATGTGTTTGGGAGTTCCTTCCTAAATCCCTTAAAGGAAACTGCCAGTCATATGAAGGTAGATTCTGGCATAGGATAACCTAACTACCTGAAGGGTAGAACAGAAGGGTTAGGAGATATTTCCTGTGATCTACGGTGCACTCTCTACTGTTCAAAATATATATAAAATACCTGAAAAGAGGGTAGGAAAATTGTCCTGGCAATAGGAAGCTATTCAGGATAAGGGCCGCGAATTCCAGAAAGATCTTAAGAGAATGAGTGACTAGGTGAATTAAATTCAACACAAATTCATATAAGGCAGCATGCCTAGGAAAACGAATCTTCGCATCTAAAATGTCAGGCTTTAAGTTGATCACTTTGGGTTGAAATAGCCAATTCCATGCAATCTCCAGTACAATGATCTGCAGCAGTCAAAAATCAGTAAGAAAGGAGTAAAGGACACAGAAAACATCATTCTGATGCAGAGTAAATCTATGGCTCATCCATGGCTTGAACAGTCTATATAGTTCTTGCAATCTGACTTCATGAGGACAGAGTAGAACTGGGAAGACTTTAGAGGACCAAAGATATCATTTTTGTATGGAAAAACAACTCAGCAGGACAGGCAGCGTGGAACTGCTGAGATGGGGAGGTATACCTGACAGAGGTCATATGTGGCATGAAGAAGGTGGACAATGATCAGTGCCTCTTTGTATGCAAGAACTAGGAAATGGAATCAAACTAGTAGAAGAGAGATTAAAAATAAAAGGTGTCTTTCTTACCAGGATAAGCAACAGACCAAGGAATTGCCAAAAGAAAGCTGTGGATACTGGGAAAAATAGGATCCGATATAACCTCATGTCTTTAACAGTTATAAACAATAGTTATTTATCATATCTATATATAGTATAATCCTTACCTGAATCCACTCCTGTTGTTTAGCATCTCCTTTGTTAGTTTTGGCTTCAAAATCCTTTCCACCATATTTCTGATCTTCACTTATGCACCTCACATGTTCCTTATAATCGTCACCCCTGAACACAGGGAATTTTTAACTGTAGTTCACTGAAGTGTTTCAGCCCTTCAGACTAAGCAAAACTTATGCGATCAACAAGCCAATGTAACAAATGACAGCATCTCACATGTAAAACTTAATACTGTCAATGCATTTAAAAGTAAAGTTTGATATGCTTAAAGGGTACTTGTATAAAGACTGCTCACATTTCTGTCACACTAGAACCTTCAGTGAAAATTTCAGATTGAGTCTTCAGTAAACTACTGTTCTTATGGATGACTGTAACAACTGCAGCACTTTTGTACACATGACATACAGACAGCTATTTATGCCAATCTGTGCTTTACCACTCACACTGACATGTTTTAAAATTAGAAAAACAGGTGAAAAATGTTTGCAAAGCCTAATTTCAGAATATAATGTGGTAGTGTAGTTCTCACCAATGTGTAAGAACCACCCCTAAATGAATGAATAACAGGGAACTTTTGTCAGTGGAGTATAGGGGAATATCATTATCTAAGGACAACCTTATTTTCTTGTGCAAATTCATATATTTATATTTCACAAGCAGACAGTAACACTACTTTCTTCTGACTTCTGAGAAGTGACAACCAAATTCCATTTCTGATGTTCTTGCCAATCTCTCTCTCTCTTACAGTAGTACAATAAGCAACAGCTGTTAATGATCAGGAGCTGAAAGCACTGTCACTTATAAGAAAAGAAACTGCAGCTCTGTCTACCACGTGGTTTAGCTGTCCTTGTGGTTCAAATTGGATGATTAAACTTTAAATTATACTAAAAACACGGATAACTTTTAAAGACCAATATGAATTATTCAGAAATCGCCGAATTTATTTCTCAAACACTTTAGGAAAGTCCTGTATTTGTGACAGCCACTGCAGAGTGAGCAAGGCTTATTCCCACCCTTCACGTACCAGAAATCCTTCCCACAGTCCATGCAGGAGAGGCACTCGCAGTTCCTGCAGATGCCCACATGTTTTTCAACCTGTGCTTTCTTCACGGACTCCCCACACGCGTTGCACGTGAACACGACCATACTTGCAGACGGCCTGGAGCTCCAGTGCAGCGGCCGCAGTTTCTTCCTTCCCCAGATGTGCACAGTCCTGGAAACGCAAAGAGATCTGACATTTACAGCATGAAAGCCACCCTAGGACAGCAGAGGAGAAACGCGGCCGCGCATCTCCAGCAGAAAACCTCAGCGTTTCTACTTTAGACACGTGCTAAAGCTCTGAAGGAAGGGGTGGAGCACCTCCAGACTGAGAAAACAGGGATTTTCAACCTATAGAAGGCTCTGGGGAGACCATTTTGTGACCTTCCAGTACCTGAAGGGGCTTCAGGAAAGCTGGGGAGGGACTGTTTACAAAGGTTTATGGTGATAAGGCACGGGGTGATGGGGATAAACCGGAGAGGGGCAGATTTAGACTAGACATAAGGAGGAATTTCTTCACCATGAGTGATGAGGAACGGGGTTGCCCAGGGAAGCTGTGGCTGCCCCATCCCTGGAGGTGTTCAAGACCAGGCTGGATGGGGCCCTGGGCAGCCTGATCTAGCAGGAGGTGTCCCTGCCCATGGCAGGGGGGCTGGAACTGGGTGATCTTTAAGGTCCTTTCCAACCCAAACCTATTCTATGATTCTAAGAACTTATTTCGCTGGATACCGGGAGCACGAGGGAAACCACTACCCGCTGCCCTCCAACCCCCACAGCCACGCCTGCGCCGCCGCCTCACCCGCTGCCTCACCCGCCGCCTGCGCCGCCGCCTCACCCGCGGCGCTCCGCCCCGCCCCGGAAGCGGAAGGAGCGGAAGCGGAAGTGGGGGTAGTGGCTGCTGCCGGGCGGCCGTGCGGGGATGGAGTTAGGAGGTGCTCCGAGCCGGTAAGCACCGGGCTGAGCAGGGCCGGCCTCTGCCCCTCTGCTGGGCCGCCATCCTCCCGGGGCGGACCCGGCTCCTCGGCCCCCGCTCCGCCCTCCCGGCCTTCTGAGGGAAACCCCTCCCTCCTTGAGCGCCTGGATTCTGAGCTGTACCTCGGCAAGGGCGAGGGTTATCTTGAAATGGCAGCTTAAGTGGCTGCCTCTGGGGTTCTTTTCCTTCGGGAGCAGCTCGGCGTGTCCGCTGTCTTTCCCACTGGGAGACAGGCACCTGGTGGCTGAGGGACTCTGAGCTCACAGGTTGTTAAACTGCTGCCAAGATACCGTGATGGGGGACGTAAACAGAGCAATCAGTTATCTGGAAAACAGATGTGGTTTCTTCCTATTAAAGCCTGGTAAAAGTCGTAAATGGGGAAAAAGTACAATGTATTAGCTCACCATAATCTGAGAAGTAGCTACTATCACAACAAGTGGAATACTTTTTATTAGAGTCAAAGTAGAGTTAAGTTTCATCTAAGTAATTGTATTTTTTGAAAGTTAGGCAGAATGTTCCTCTGATAGCATGTTTTCTTAATGAACAGTGATTTTCCAGACACTGTTCATTCTTTGAAAATAATAACACCTTGTGGGAAGTGCGATCTGTGCTGTACAGATGTTTTTTGTAATCACTGTTTGGAGTCTCTCCCTATCTTAAAGGCAAGGTCAAGCAGAGAACTGGAGCACGTTCCAAATTAGTAAGAATTTTCACTGTTGTGAAGTTCATAATCTTCGCTGTTGTGAAGTTCATAATCACATTAAAATTAGTCCTTGGGAAGTAATTGAATATGCATACGATTTCTGGGAAGTGTTATATATATGTAGGTAAGTGGGAAATATATTCTGTCCCCAACTTTGATCACTCCCTCAAGTTTTCCAGGCCTGATTGAAGGATGTTTGCTTTCTGAAACTCCAAAACAAGTCTTGTAGAGTTTATTTGCTGTAATTTTTGGTATCATATGCAACAGGAGGCAGTGAATCTCACAGAGTAACAGAATAAATTAAAGCATGGAGCCTTAAGCACTCATGAGAATTGAGAATATGGACAGCTGTGTTTTTCTCAGGTTTAACCTGAAGTGATTTTTCTGCTCCGTTCACTAGTTAAAAGATTAGAAGTTCTATTCACCATAATAGTTGGAATTTTCCTTTTGTATTTACAATCGCATAGAGGAAGAGTTGCCTCTTTCTTCCAGAAAGAGGAAGTATAGAATGTGTTATGTGGGAATGCTACTTGTCTTCCTTTCAACCTGCTCAGAAAAGTGATTTTTGAAAGAGACTACATTTTATTATATAAAAAAAGTTACCACACTAATGTACATGATCCATGTGGGAAATATGCTTAGCTACAACAGCAAAAATACGGCATAAATAATGGTGGTACAGTGTTTCCCCTTTTCAATTTAGAGGTTAAAGAAGCTGAGGTTTTCCTCTACAGTTACTGCTGATTTTGTAGGTCTGATACGTTTTTACCTTAGATTCTAATTACTGTTGAGGTTGTCTAAATTGCCTTTTTTTATGTGGCTGTGGAGTTCAATTTAGCAGAGCCATTCACATATCTTTGGAGAAGCTCTATGTTGTAAGAAAAACTTCATTAAAATCAATATTTCCTGTGTATGTTGATGGATTTCTACTGGTCAGCAATACTGTGGCTCATCTTTAATCAGAGAAACGCCTTTTCAGCTCACGTTGCAGATGTAAACTGAAGTCTTCTTTTGGGGGGGAACTTGAATAGTAAAAATGTTCTTTGTGTTCTAAATTAATTTTGCAATTTAATATTTGGAATTCATCTTAGTGTTTTATTTTGTTGTAGGTAATTTAAGTGATTTCCTAGCATGGACACTGTTGCTAGCCATAGTTGTCATCTTCTCCAGCAGCTACATGAACAACGCATTCAGGGTCTTCTCTGTGACTGCATGCTGGTGGTTAAAGGTGTCTGCTTCAAAGCACACAAAAATGTATTAGCTGCTTTCAGTCAATATTTCAGGTATGTGACGGAAAATTCTTCTTTTTCAAAAATGTACTATATGTTGTTGGTTGAGGTTTTCTCTGAGAAGTTTTTTTTTTCCTGGTAGTTACAGCCTAACTATCAGAGTCTAAGGGGAAAAGTTAGTTTGTGCAGAGATAAACCTGTATCAAATATGTAATCTAATTAAAAACTATGGCAATCCTAATTTATTTTCTAGATATACATAGTTAAATGCTACAGCGTTCGAGTTTGGCATTTATCGCAGTTGCTTAAGGTACCTTTCAGTATTTGAGTATGAAAAGATAACTATTTACAAGTTGCATGAACAAAGGCACATAAGGGATATAATTGATATAATTATCTGGCTTTGGATAACGTGAACTGTTTCATCAATTATATGTTCAAACTAAAATCTAACTGTATAGGTTGTTATTGCATCTCTATTTAGAACAGGTTCTTAGGGAGACAACATCTATATTTTGAAGTTTTAAAGCCCATGGAGCCACATCAATGGTTTCTTTCCCTTCTGTACAGCCCTCATTGATCCTCCAGATTTTGGGGAATGCTGTATCTCCCAACTTAGTGTTTTACATTAGCTATGAATAAGCTGCTAGATCTGGAATTTCATAGACCTCCCTTCTTGAAACATCTTCAAAGCTTGACTACAAATTCTTGTGTGAGAAAATTACTTTTGTTATGACCAGGGAAAAATTATAAGAGGCTGTTTTTCCTTTTTCTTTTCTAGTGTTGTAATCCTGATGATGAAGTGAAATTATGTTCAAAGACTGAATTTTCAGAGTAATTGAAGATGCTCAACTCTTATTGAAATTCAGTTGGATATAAGTGACTAATTAATTTAGACTTGCAACCCAGATCTGTTTGTTATACTTCTGGTTTTAATTAAGATAGTATGACCTGGATGTATGAAGGAATTTGGATGTGGGCACTGACTCCAATGTGGCATGAAAGTAAGAGGACAGGACAGCTTAAGTATGGGAATGCACCTGAAACTCTGCATTTCTAAATTCATTTGCTTGAAATTCAGAGCTCATTAATATTATCAGGTAATCATTTGTATTGGAAGGGACCTTAAAGATCACCTAGTTCCAACCCCCCTGCCATGGGCATATTATGCCCACCTTTAAACAGAACCCAGTTTGAGATTTAACCCACAGAGAGGAATTATCAAGTTGAGGGTACTTCCTGATGTAGGAATACAGCTCCATAGGAGTGACCTGACCCTATTTGTATATAGCATCATTTAATGTGAGACTATCAGGTTAGACACTGGAGTTTTAGTGTAAAGGTGTGAAGTTCCTGACTGATGCAGAGTATAAACCCCCTTAATCTAGCATGTGAAGAACTACAGCTCTGATGCTAAGAATACATTACATTGAAAACTAAGAAGTCTAGCAAAATCAGAAACTTTAAGGATTTGGTGACAATTCAGTGGGTATTGGTTGGACTGCTGTTTCAGGCTCATATATCTGTCCTCTTCATTACTATGTAAGGAACATTGGTTAAGAAACCACACATATGGGATGTGTTTTCAAAAAATTAAAAAGCAGAAGATTAAAGTTATACAAAGGATCATTTGCTTTGAGCTACACTTTAAGTGCTCTACTGTAGCACTCATACGTAAGACCAGTAATCAAGCAGTTTGGAAACCTGGAAGATTCATCTGCAAAATCACAGCAATCTAGATAGGAACATATAGTGTAAATTGTTACTGCAGACCAGACAGTCTATTTCAGGTGTATTTTTTATAAAAGTGCTTGTGAATTATTTGTGTTTGAATATTTGCCTTATTTTGTCAGGACCCTTTTCCAGAATTCTTCAGGCCAGAAGAACGATGTCTTTCACTTGGACATTAAAAATGTAGGTGGGATAGGCCAGATTTTGGACTTCATGTACACCTCTCACCTGGATCTTAGCCAGGACAATGTGCAAGCTATGTTGGATATTGCACAGTGTCTCCAAGTGCAAAATGTGCTGAACATTTGCCATACCTTTTTAAAATCTTCTACAGCTGTAGAGCAAACAGCCAACATGCCTTGTAATAACATTTTTTCACTGCAGAATAGTTTGAGTGCAGATACCAGCTGTGCCAATGACAGTTATGGAACAAACCTATTGCACGAATGCTCATCTGACACACAAGCTAATAAAGTCTTGGCTGACCAACATTCTCGTGCATCGCAGTCTCTTAATCTTCACACAGCCTCAGGTGAGATACAGAAACAATCACAAGACCCCTTAGATGGCAACTGCACAGACCTTCCATTTAAGCAACCAAATTACTATTATAAACTACGCAACTTTTACAGTAAACAGTTCTATAAGCAAAGCACTTGCTCTGATCATGAGAGAGTAGCAGAACAATCCTTTTCTTACAACACATCTACAGAAATAAACACAGTAGAGAATAATTCTTGTACCGTCAGTCATTCTGAATGCATTCTTGAAACCTCTGATCATTTACCATCAAACTTTCTGGTTCAGACTGTGAATGAAGCTGCTCCAGACCAAGATGCAGGCAGCGTCCTTATGCAGCCCACCAAACAGATGCGGCTGAAAAAGGCAGTACACCTCAAAAAGTTAAATTTTTTAAGATCTCAGAAATCTGCGGAGGAGCCACCTGAGCCTAAGAGAGATAACAGCAGAATAACAGGAGTAGTTGAACCTGTAAATGAAAGTTCCATGGACATGACAAGTGTTAGAGTAACTGAAGAAAAGGAAATGGAAGATGTAGCAGATTCTGAGAATATTGAACAAACTGTTGAAATTGAAAGATCTCAAGGTCCTTTGGAACAAGAAGGGCAATCACAGACTCTTCAGTCACAGAGGCAATATACTTGTGAATTATGTGGGAAGGCTTTCAAACATCCAAGCAATTTGGAGCTCCATAAAAGGTCTCATACAGGTACAGTTATGAATAACTTGGTCTGCAGGCCAAATGCTGCAGTTAAAGAGGATGGTCTTACAGGATCTCTTGACTGAGAGCTGATGCTTATGGGTCTGCTTTCAAAAGGGTGTGGTTTTGTCTTTTTTTAAAAAAATGAATAATCATACAGGAGTAGACCTTAAGACTGAGTTTGGCTCAGAGTTTTAGTTGTATAAAAGATTTAACCTTCCATTTCTTTTTTCATGGCTATTTTTTGAAAAACGTTGCGTGATATCTCAATGAAAATTAAGTGTACATGGATAGAAGACTATATTACAGGTGTTCTAGATTACTTCAGTTCTCTGTGCTGATATATTCATTGTAAGATACAAAGGATTAGGGCTTGGTGGTCATTTCTTTTTAACCTGTAGAAATCTAGTCTATAATTAATTTAAACTTTTTTCCTAGTGTGAACAACTTTCCTCGCATTTCCCTAGAGAGTAATGCTTTTGAAAAAAAAAATAGGCTGCAGAGCAATTTGGAATTTTGAATTCATTTACCTTTTTTTAAAACCTCACAGGTAACATTCTTTTTAAAGTAGCATAGACTTATTTCTAAGGATCTTTTTATTCCAGTGAAACACAAGACCTATTTTAACTTCAAATTAACTAATTTGTCCGTTACATTTGACCAGCATGTTCTATTATATTTCTACAACTTTAGATATGCGTTTTTAAAAGGGTTTTTAAGAATTACCTTAGTTAGTCAAGTAACACCATTGATTTCAAGTCCCTGAGATGGCATTATTACTGATTAAGGTATTGAATATGTTTTGAATTTCTTTTTCCCTATGTTAAATATTCATATGCATCTCTCTGTCTTGTTAAATAAATATCACTTTGCAAACGAGCATACATGTATCGGCACTTTGACAGTAAACGGGAGTCTGTCTTAGCAGACAATTTCTTTGGTTAATTGATCCTTACTATTAAGAATTTATTCTTCCATGTTTTTAGTAAAAAAAAATCTTTCCAGAACCTGAATATATGAACATTTTGCTTTAGGTTTCTGAAGTTTTTACTTGATGTCTTTGACTACATCTGTATGTTCACATTACTAATACTACTATTTTTTATAATTTGATCTCCTGTGAAAGAGTTGCATGTGTCTCTTGCCTGGATCCTCTCTATCTTGTATTTCTTTTTTAATCTGTTGTCTAATTTGAAATTATGTTATCAGGTATATTTTAATATCTTAGAAATTTCAGGAAAATAAGTGATCAGATATAGAATATAAAGCATCTAGAAGGTTCCCAAATGAGGATGAAACTCTGAAGTCAGTAGCGTTTAAGCTTGTGCTAGGTAATCTGTGTGAAAGAGAGACACCCAATTATGAAAATCTGTTAGAATTTTGCCTTCCTTAGGTATCACAATCACTGGAGGAAATCCTGATTTCAAGAGTACTGTTGCCCATTAAATTACTTGGTTTTTTAAGAGTGTATTGCCCAAGTAGTAGATTTAATTACTGTAAGTTTCCAAGTCTACTAAATCATTTAAAAAATGAGGTTCACAGTTTACTTTACCTTCTTTAATATGTTGTAACTTAAAGGTCAGAAGAGCGAATTAGATACTAAGCTTTATGGAAGAAAGAGGAGACTGTAGTCCACTCTACAAGTGTTCTAAAAATTATTTTTTATCTTTAGACAAGGCAGGGCCAGCAAATACTTAAAAATGTGGGAAATGGAAAGAAAGGAAAAGGGTTGCAGTAGCTTTGCAAAGCTGTTTGTGTGTCACAACTAATTTCTTTCTTGGTATTTTAGATCTGTGTATTTATACATGCTTCCACTCTACTTAAGCTCTGGTAGATGTTGTTTCATGTTCCACAGCACTGCCTGTTACAAACTATCTTTATACCTTTGCTAAGAAAAGTGATCCTAGACTTGGGTTTGTTGTTGTCACTGCCTTCTACTAATCAGTATACACTGGATTCACACTGCTTTTCATCTACCATGTTCTTCCAATAGTTTTCAAAAATTCTGGACTTGAATGCTACTTAAAGTGACATTGATATGTTAAATTGACAAAGTTTAAGAGCTTAAGTTTAACAAATAATAAGCACATCAAAGAAGGATGGGAAAACTGAGACATAATAGGCCTGGTTGCTTGCCTGTGTTTTTGGGAGGTCATGTTAATTTGGTTTTAAATATCCAACTATTGCAAAAAGAACACTTGGAAAATTACAGTAGATAGCGAGTAGAATGTTAATATAGGAAGGATCTGTAGCTGAAGATAGAGGACAGATCTTCATCATTAATACTAGCTATACTGGTAGTTAAGTAATGTAAGTCTATAGTAAAAGCCATTTCCATTCATCTGCCATTTCAGAGAACAAAGCAGATTACTATCTAATCAATTTTATTTAAAAACATTAATTTTCTAGAACTGAGCAAAAGGTTTAGGAAGCATTTAAATATTATGGTGCTCACTGAAAGTCCCCTAAATCTGGCTTTGCTGAAGAGGTGAAGGAAGCAAGTTACTAAAATGGGCCTTTCGCACTGGCAAGCCAGTTTTTAATCCAGAAATGACAGCTCTTTAAACACAAAAGCTGCAGTGGCTTCCTCATCAAGAAAAAGCAAATGTGAAATTCTCTGTACTTGAACACTAGGAACTACTGAAGAATTTACAGATTAGCATGGTTGCATCGATAAGTTGTCTGAAGACAGGCAGGTTACTTTCAGTAAGTCATTATATTGGGTTGCCTAGCTGTTTTGGTTTATTGGTAACAGATATTTAAAGGAATCTCTAAATAGAGCTTACTGCACTGACTTTAAGATTGATTTTTACTTGACTGAATGTTATAATTTGTTTTTTATTAGATTGACCTTTCTGAAAAAAAAGAAGGAAGCAAGCATAGCTCTCTTATTGCCTATCCAGGAACATCCAGTGTTTTGGTTTTTTTAAAACATACTTTCAGGAAACATCTCAACCCCACCCACACCTCAACCCTGTGGAAAGAACTCTTGGCAGAATGGAATACACTGTGAGCAGCATCACACTGTTATGTTATACAGTGCTGATCCTCAGGCTTTTCATTCCAAGCTTTGCTTGAGCAAGTTGCCAGCATTCTAAGCCCTAGTGGGTTCAGCTCCTCATCTTTGTGATCTCTTCAGGAATATCACTTCTGCCTTCATGTCTTTCTCTTCTGGAGCTCACACACCACTGCTTTGATCCCATTGCTGTGATGCCTTCATCTTCATCTCTTGCAGAGCATCAAACAAGAAGGGTGCAAGAGAAGATAGAAAACACAAGGCAGTCTGAGGGTTAAAAAGGAGAAATTTTCTGGATGTCTATTTTAAGCACTGTCTTAACTGTAGCTCAGTTACTACTTTTCCCCAACGTTTCTCTATTGCTGTTCATCTGGCATGATCTTTGAGAAGATCAGTGTTCTCAGATAAAGTTTTTTTGTTTCAAATTTAATGACAGTCATAGAATCATAGAATAATTTGCTTAGAATAGTCCTGACTTCATCTGTTCCAGACCTCTGCTCAAGGCAGATCAAATTACACTGGGTAGGTTTGCTTATGACCTTATATAGTCAAATTTTAGCTATCTCTGAGGACACAGATTCCACAAACTCCAGGCAACCAGTTCTAGTGTTTAACTGGAAACCCAGTGTTAGTGGGTTTTTTTTTTCTACATCTAGTCAGAATTTCTTATGATCTAGCTTGCATCTGCTGCCTCCTGTCCCATTGCTGTATACCTTCCAGAACAACCTGTTTATGTCTGTCTTCCCATTCCATGTAGATGGCGGTAAGATTTCCTGTTTGCCTTAGTTTTCTAAGGCTCCAGATATGGTCTCACCAGTGATAGGCAGAGAATGATTATCTTTGGCTGACTAGCTGCACTTGTACTGTAAACTTTAGGAAGCAATTAGCCTCGCTGTACTTGAGGGATGCTACAACACTGAATAATTTGGTTTTTCTGATAGAATTAATTCTTGGAATAAGCTACTTGATATGCCCAGTGGTCTGGAATTTTATGCAGGTGCAGAATTGTTCTCCAAAAATTCAGTTGTTTCTTTTCAAGCAAAACTTTTTTGTTTTATCTCTGTCATCAGGGAAAGCACCTCCAATTCTTTGTACATCAGTACAGTTAAAACGAGGCTGCATTACAACCAGCTACAATAGTATTGAGAAATCTGAGCTTTCCTGCCTCTCTAGTTATTTCAGAGTAGATTTCTGTTAGGATAATAGTCTTTGTATCAACAGTAACTTTTTTTTTTTTTGGTGTAGGAAATTTCTGCAGAAATTACTACTGGTGTTTTTTATCCTCCATTTCAAATTGCCTTGGTGCTTTTATGGTTGTCAGAAGCCTTCCTGTCACTTGGCTCCCTGTTGGTTTCATTTATATTTGTGTAGTCAGTGCCAGAATTTTTGCAAGTTCAGAGCCATCATGAAATCATGCTTCAGTGTTCTTTATAGTTGAGCTATTGGATAGTTGAGTCATTGGTTTCTTAATTTTTGTATTTAATTGAATAAAAGCTTTCTTGAAACTACTGTATCATTTCTATTCTTCATTAAGTAGAAAAAGTAGATTTAGCCTCAGTTGTCAGACTAACTGCAAGGTTTCTGTCTGCGAAGCTACATGACTATTTTATTCTGTGTTTTAATATGTTAAGAGAATTGTATTTAGTCCTTGATCCTCAAATACTTTGAAAGAACATTGTGTGTATTTGGCATCAGGGAAAGAAAATGGAACCTCAGCACCTGGATATTGTATGTGTTGCTCCTTACACTTCGAAGGACAGAGGAATAACACTGATGTAGAGAATTCTTGCTTAAAGAGAAGGCTACAAATAGCTAAGAAGTCTTCTGCAAAATCAGGGAAATTAGAATTAAAAAGCAAATAAAAGTCTTTAGGCAGATTTTGTATCAACACCATGAAGTAACACAGTGTAAGATCTCTTTTTCCTTCTGGAAGTATCTGTGCTCAGAAGCACTAAATTTTGTTTCCCTGTATCTGTGGATCAAATTATTATGTTCTTGTATGTATAGTTAGACTCATGACAACATTAGAAGTCTGACTGTCATTGAATTCAGTGGTATTTGAGCATTAATATTGTTTTAAAAATTCTAGAAGATGCACAGAGATTTTCATCAACAGTGTAAAAATTAGGAAACCAAGAATTGAGCAGAAAAAAAAACCCGCTTTTATGAAATGCTGTAGAGAAGTAATTAGAAAAATATATTTGCCTCAGTTTGACAGCTAGAGAACTAACTATTGTGCAATCACGATTGAGAGTCGAGTTATCTTTAAGTTACAGTGGGCTGCACTAAGTTATTTTACTAAAGCTGCTCATGTTTTTGGAGATGGAAGAATACCAGTTTCATATATATAAATTCAGAATTTTTGAGCAAAATACTTGGGTTAATTATCAGATACTTTTATATAGGATGAGAATTTGAAGGCAAATATGTATTTGCTGGCAGTGAACAGCTACATACTGATCACAGATGCACGGTACACATCATAGAGAAAACGGAATCCTTCCAAATTAGCTTCTCTGCATTCTCTGTGCTTTCTAAGAGTGGGGCCTTTCTGTATACAAATGGAAAAAATAGTGCGCTTCTCATAGCTGTTGTTGTTGTTGGACCTCATCATGTATTCTGTTTTTCCTGGAGGTACAGTACCCCTTTCATCCAGGGAAAAAATTTACAAAACATTCCCATTGTTATGAAAACTCTTCTACCTGCTTGTTTTGAAAGAATTTCTGTTTCTGAGCAAGTCCAATTTTCAGGCTTAATGGTAAATGCTGTGCTTCCCCCTTGAATTTCCCTTTAAATATATGGGTAAGTGTCCTTTGGGGGATATTTTTACTCTTATATTACATGTTTTAAAGGGAAGCCTACCAATGTAAAACATTTGTCTTTTATTGCAACTACTAGAAGGTCTATGTTCTGTTTCTTCTCCTTTTAGGTGAGAAACCTTTTGAATGTAACATTTGTGGGAAACACTTCTCACAGGTGGGAATATTTTATATTATGGTACTTACATTTGAAAATGAAATGCATCTATGTGTTGATTCTAAAAATAAGCTTGGTTTTAAGTCCATAGGTGTTGTTTGTTCAAAGACAAACAACTTCAAGGATAAAATATTGAAATGTCTTAGTTGAAAATAACATGTTAAGTATTTTAGTTTTCTTTGATAGGTTTTGTGCCTTTGATTCTGTCTGTTCTCAGTAGATGTGTTATGTATTTTACCTTCAAATGAATATTTAACTATACAGAGCCACAACTCTTTCAAATACCAAAAGCCTTAATTTTTAGACTGTGCTTTTGCCTTATGCTTTAGGGCTGTGTTGTTAATAGCACTTGTCTGAAAAAATAGAGGGTAGAATTTTAGATAATGTTTTATTCACAGTGCAGCTTCATCTTCCTAAATATCATAAATTATTAAGCAGAATTTTTGAGTCGGTTTCCTTCTGTGAAGAACAACAGTACAACCTGTCTGAAGGGACAAAACTCAGCTATGATTTAAAAGGATACTCTTGTGAAATTCCCTACTTACATGCAGGGCCTAAGCTTTAGCTGACTTAATTTGCCCTCCAATTCTTGCTTACTGCTCTAGGTACAGCAATTCATTTGTGTTTCTACAAATTTGGTGCCTAATTATCTCATATTTCCTAAATGTCTATTCTTTTCTATTTTCCTTGTTGGAATATGTGCATTTAAGTACAGGAGACAACAGAGAGGTGAATAATTTTATACTAAGATTAAATAACAATTATTGCTGAATGACTTTGGTCTTCCTTATGGTTTAAGAATTAGAATTATGTGACCTTTGTCTACCCACCCAACAGTACTTGTACTTGGGCAAAACTGGGTCTGCTTATTAAGGAAAAAAAGTGCATTTTCATTAATTTTGATGGTTGAACTTTTAGTTCATGCCCTCAGAGTACATGATGGGCATAACAGCCGCCTCATGTAACACACATTGTGCCTCTTTATTTAGAAACTAACAGAAACCCAACAAAACTGGACATTTTTGCTTTTTAATTAAGCAGTCTTAAACAACTTCCTTCCCCTTTCATCCCTATTACTTCACTTGCCTGAAAGTACCAAGAAATACATAGTGAGGGACAATTCCTGCATGTCCAGACTGTGAACTGTAGCATTAAGCTTGTCTGCTGCAGTTCTCCTTCTGGTCATAAAAGGGAACTTGCATACCTCTGAGGTACTTCTTTTGAATCACACAAGTAAGACTCTACCTACCAGAAAGAAAGAGGCAAGGATAGTTATAATTCACTTTTTGTTTAAAATATTTTCTCTGTTCTTGCTCTTGATCCTTCTCAGTCTGCGGGCACAGAAATAGTAACACTTTTCTTATCCAAGCCTGACGTTCTCTGCTTTTGGGAGAGTGGAATTATGCCTGGTAGTATGTCTGCTACTGCAGGATGTGACTGACACTTTCTGTTCGAATGTGAAACAAAAAAATGAAGAAAGTAGAGATTGACATAGGAGCTCAATCAGGAACAAATAACTGTAAATGTCTTTGAGTTTTGGAGGAGAGGGTTCCTTTTCTACTTCCAGGCTTGCATCTACCATTACTGCTAATACACAACCTGTTGCTGTGTGGCCATTCTGTGGTTGGTGAGCTAGGATAGCATGCTTTACCTCCTGACTGCCTCCTTCTGTAGATCTTCTTTTGGGGGACTGTATGCATTATATGGATTAAGTCTAGTGTATCTCTTTAGTCTGTGAATTTGCAAGGAGTGACATAGGCTTGTAGTGAAGAAATAGCTCTTTTTGCTACTCTGTAAAATGTTTCTTGCTAAAAACACCTGTATTAGAACTGTTTCAGAATGTTTCTTGCACTTCAAATTCTGTCCTTTTCTAGAGTCACTTTCAAATGCCTATTATAGTTTGTTTTGTGATGTGGGTAGAGGTAAAGGTTTTGTCTTTTGTATGTTTCTCTTAAATGCACCTCTGCATAAAATCCTCTGCAGAGCACAAATTGCTCCATAAAGAATTCTGCTTAGTCTTCTCCTTCCTCAGAAATAGATATCTAATGTCTTTTTCTGAGTGGATTTCAGTATTGTAAAGTTTGGCCTGAAAGAATAGTGGCTCGGTCTTACTGCTGTCTGAAAAACTTTACAGAGGTTAAAGAAGGCTCTCTAAGGGTTCACATAGTGATCCATTTAATACTGCTCTGTGTGTCTACGCTAATTCAGCTCTGGTATATTATAAGCTGTGATTACAGTGATTGATTGTCGCAGGTAGTTTATTATCTAAAGGAGTCATGAGAAATTACTAATGGGTCTTATTTTTATTCTCCTCCTGTGACCAAGGAAAATGTGGTAATCTTTGCATCCGCAATTTTCTTTCCTGATTGAAAGGACTTAATGTTCCTTTACTGTGCTTAGATAAAACCAGGCAGTTATCCATCAAAGAGAACGGAATAGTTAAAAACTGACCATTGAAATATGCACAGTTTACGGAACATCTGCAGCTCTTCTGTCCAGACTAGCTGCATCTTGTGGTTTGAGAAATGAACTTTCAGTGGATCAGCCATTCAGAAGCACCAGTGGCTTTAAAAATACATATTTTGTAAAAGTTGTGATGGGTAAGATGGTTTTGTCTGGTCGTTATCTGGTTTGCCTGCTAGACTAGCGTGATTTTTACAGGACTAGGAGAGAAAAGATATGTAATAAAAATTAGTTGCCAATTAATTCCAGGTTTGGAGCAGTTGGTTCAAAGTAGTTTAATTGAATTGGTTTACCCTATCCTTTTCTTTTTAACCTCCTGGTATGTAAATTCAGATATTTTGATGTAACAATATTTTATTTGTAGGGCAGGGTAAATTACTCTAACATTAACCATATTACTATTAAGTTTTCTTTTTCACTGCTATCTAGATTGTGTAATTTATAATTGGATCTGTTTTCAACTATAGGTCTTTCTTTTTCCATAGCATTTGATTCCAGGCTTCTTTTTAATTTATTCAATGTAAACTTGCATACATAAGCAATGTGATTTTGAAGTACATGGTAGCCTGTATTTACTAGATAAGAATGCTTGAATTTATACATGCTTTGTAGTTTTCACTGCCTTAGAATTAAGAATAAAAAGCCAGTCTCATAATTCCCATCATTGTCTTTTTATCTGTATGCAACAACAGGCTAGCTCACATTAAATGTTTGAATTACTGTTGCTTCAGGCAGGTAATCTCCAGACGCATTTACGTCGACATTCTGGTGAAAAACCATACATTTGTGAAATCTGTGGGAAAAGGTGAGTAGAATTGTTCATGATAACATCATAGAACTTGTTCGTGTTTTCTTTAATCTTCATGATAAACTAAGGCCTAAGGCAGCATGCTGATCAATTTTGTTAAAAACACTTCAGGTTTAATGCTGATAGAATTAAAAGACACATGTGTCTGCAAATGTCTTGTTGCAATTCATTATAATAAGATAAATGTTTCACCACATATATGGTCTGGGGTCTTGATTAATCAATTTGCTGTGTATTTGACTTTAGTTAAGGTTATACTGTTACGTGTGTTTTGAACAGTGTGAGTCACAATAAATCACCTAGTTTTGTACCTTTCCTTTAGATTTTTTTTTCATTATTTGGTCATACAATTTTTATTACATTTTAAGGAAATTATGAAGTATGGGAAACCTTATGAATTCAAGCAAAACGTTAAATATTTCTGCCTTCTGCTAACAAGTGTCAGGAAATACAGTCATTTAGGAGTAGCATTCATACTTAAATTAAATGCAGAAAAAATTAGTAACATTAATAGTGAAAAGATTTTTTTTTCATTTTTGTTTCTTTTTCTAGCATATATTTAATCAGACACTGCCAAAATGTCACTTCAAAATATTTTCTCTTAAATGCATCTATTTATCTGTGTTTTAGATTTTAAACTTTGTTCAGAACATCGTACATTCTTTATAGTTGATTTCCACGTGATACTTAGTTTAGGAGAATTAAGGGGCTTAGAAGAAAATAATTGTATTTGTGTATTCTGTTGCAGATTTGCTGCTTCTGGTGATGTTCAACGTCATATTATTATTCATTCTGGAGAAAAACCTCATCTGTGTGATATCTGTGGCAGAGGTATGCAAAAGCCAAGGTTTCTGCCTCTGAGGTTTTTTGATTGAAATGCAAGGAGTCATTTTTCATCTCAGTGTCTGTCATATATTTCTAGGATTCAGTAACTTCAGTAATTTAAAAGAGCACAAAAAGACCCATACAGCAGATAAAGTATTCACCTGTGATGAATGTGGGAAGTCATTCAACATGCAACGAAAATTAGTAAAGCACAGAATTAGGCACACTGGAGAGAGACCATACAGCTGTTCAGCATGTGGTAAGATTTACTCTGCATAAATTGGTTGTGTCCTTGCTTTTTAAATGATAAATAGAAGTTCCTGTGTCAGCAGAGTAACAATTAATTATTTTAAAATTGAAATTATTTTAAATTGAAATACCATATTGTGAGAGTTTTCCACAAAATCTGCTGCCTTGTGTCTGTTGTAGACCTTTCACTTGGTGTATTAAAACTTCTTTGACTATTGTAAATAAGTGTAGAAGTGAATTCATGTTGATGAATAGAGAAAGAAAATAAGAGGAATCAACACACATACATTTTTGCTAGAGAAGTACTGATACCATCTTCTTCAAAAATTGTTTTATTTTCAGTGTAATCCTTTCTGATGGAAAGCAGGGTTTGGCGTCACTTGGCTGGCAATGGAATCTTTTTTCTTGCTTCCTTTTTTTGTTTCAAGTTGAGTACTGTTCAGATATAACTGCATTCATAGAGCTTGATAATTACAACCATTTGCTACTTTACTTCAATCTCTGTAATAAAATCAAAACTTGGTCAATGCTTCATACCAGAGAATATCAAGTTTCAAAATGTGCTGGATAAGTCAAGCTTTGAAGTGGTCTCAAAATGGTTCTTTGATCAATGATTCATATTTATATATCATAGTTCTCAGAAACTGTGTGTTGTCTCATACACTTCTTAGTATCGTGCATACTACTTAAGCCTTTAAGTGCTATTTTAGTATAATTTATTTCATGCTCTGAGGAATCCGTTTTGGAGGGAGATAACTCCATACAATAATGTCCAACGGTAGTATGTTTATTTGTAATGTCTTGAGGCACAAGGAAAGCTAATATTATCAGGAGGTCTTGCATCAGATGGAAGAAATGTAGACATGCAGGATATGAAAGTATAAATAAACATTTTTGTTACTGTCTTTAAAATAGGCTTGTTTTCATCTTGTCTTGTAGTGAGTTTTGATAATTTTTCATTTTAGGCAGGTAAAAGAGAAGGCAAAAATTGTACAAAGAGGGTCTGATCAAGCATTAAGAACAACACAATTGAAATGTTCATATTCACATTAGGCAAAAAATCCATGTGTATTATTCCAGTAAATTGTAATCTTACTGTTTAATGGCTTTTCTGAAGAGAAATATGGGCATTAGAATGAAAAATATTCTGCCGAAAATTGAGACAGCAGTTTTACTGGACTTTCAGATAATACCGTTAATTTCTGTTGGTATCTGTCCATGCAAAATAACATAATCTTTAACCTAGGTAAACTGAGAGAAAATCACAAATAAGTACCAGCTTATTTCTACTGACCTAAAGTATGTGAGATGTTTGAATCATGCAGAGTTCTGGATCTTGATATTCTCATATTCTGCTTGTTCTTCTCCACTTTGCTTTGGGTTGGCCTCAGAAGCTTTTTTTTTCTTTGCAGTGTGGTAACTGAGCTTATTTGAGCCTGTGGTTCAGAACACAGGAAAATAGTTGAATATTTTCAAACTGAAAGAGGGTAGATTAGGCTGAAAGAGGATAGATTTAAATTAGATATTAGGAAGAAATTTGAGTGGTAAGGCACAGGAACAGGTTGCCCAGAGAAGTCCTGGATACCCCCTCCCTGAAGGGGTGTTCAAAGCCAGATTGGATGGGGCCTTGAGAAATTTGGTCTAGTGGAACGTGTCCCTGCCTGTTGCAGTGGGGTTGGAACTAGATGGTCTTTAAGGTTCCTTCCAGCCCAAAACTTCCTACGGTTCTCTAATTTTATTGTATTCTAGTATTTATAGCAACAGAAAACTACAGTTTTGACAGATTCTCTGACTAAAATATAAAAAATTATCTGCAGCATTACTCTAGCTCAAAATTAACAAAAAAAATTTTGTCAGCACTGTAAGAATAGTTCCCTGGTAATGAACAAACTGTGTGATGCAGTTCTTACTGGAAAAATATATTTGGAAGTTTATTGGCAGACTTTTTCTAGGCAAATGAATTAAATTGATTATTTTTATATTTTTTCCTCCATGAAGATTGATGCAAACTGAGAGCACTCATAACTTTCAAATACTAATGTATGCTCCCATCTCTTGAGACAAAAACTAAAGCACTGGGAAGCACAAGTTAAAAACTCAGATCAGGAAGAAGAAACTAGTCATTGAACTGTTTCGTGGAACTTGTTTGAACCTGTTGTAAATAAACAAAGTACCGTGACTGAGGCATACCATACCTTATCACTTGATATTTTCTCTATGTAAAACATGTTTGTGTACTTGTGTCAAGAACAAAATCTTAGTCTGTCACTTTTGTCTTGTAGGGAAATGTTTTGCAGGCTCTGGTGACCTGCGCAGACACGTGAGGACTCATACAGGAGAAAAACCCTATACCTGTGAAACTTGTAACAAATGCTTCACTCGCTCAGCTGTTCTGCGTCGGCACAAGAAAATGCATTGTAAATCTACTGATGAAGGTCCAAACACACTAGATGAATTTACTGAAGGGATTGAAACTTCTGACCTTGACAGATCTCAGAGTTCTGACTCCTTTGGCCAAGAAATGTCTGTTACGTTGTTACCAGTGTCTGTTAAATTTCCCATTCGTACAACTGCAAATTCAACGGAATTTGGTAGTTCTGCAGATTCATACTGTAAATTGCAATCAATGATTCAACACTGTGACTCGCCAAACCAACAGAAACTGAACGTGGATTCTGCTAAACTCCCAAAAGCTCAGACACAGCCAAATCCACCACCACCACCATATGCTTATGCAGATGTAGATGTATCTTCTGCAGAAGAGCCCTTACATTCTGATAATGTTCCCATGATTCGTTCCTCTATGGTTAGCTTGGACAGTCATTGTAATGATCCACTCAGCAGTCGAACATCATCTGCTGTATACAAGAATAACGAAGGACCCTTCTTCTCCAGCATGACTCTCTGGGGTTTAGCTATGAAGACCTTGCAGAATGAAAGTGAATTGGAACAGTGACGGCTCAGGTGACTGTATCAAAAGTTCTTAGGGGCACTTAATGCTAAATGAGTACAATTGCACTGCAGTATAGAGAGGTCAGAGATAGTTTTCAAGCCAGCTTGCTTGGATACTGGTAGAAATCAAGATGCTCATGCCCAGAACCCGGTGTAGGCTGCCTTTACACTGCTTCTCAGCAAAGCTCAGATCTAGTTTCAGGGCCCTTTGCTGTTCTGTGACTGCACTGTGTAGCTCATCTGTTGCCATGATTTACTAAAATTTGCTATTTAATAAATTTACTATTTAACTTGCTATTTTTTACATGATAATGAAGGAAAGGATGGCCCAATGCCTAATTTCATGATATCAGTGCAATTCCAAGTATGAGTCATCAGAGTTGTGTAAGGGTTTAGGTATGAAAAGAGGCAAATATCTAACAAATCCCTAGTGAACCTGAGTTTCAGTAGTGGTTTTCTTACTAGTAGAATCATTGGTTTACATGACTTGAGTATTGTGATATTAAATTTAAATATTAAATACTGGGCAATATTTGTGATAGTGCAAAGTAACTGTATATCTAGAGACTTTATTTTTTTTACAATAAAAGGGTTTGGTTTTTTTTTTTAGTATTTTATAAACTATTTTGCACAGCAGATTATTTGTACAATGAAGGCTAAGATCAGGAAATGCAAATAAAGGGAGTTTGTTTTACTTTGTATCTCAATTGCTCAATGTGTTTCATCTTTCATAAAAAATTTTCAGTAACATAATTCTATCCATTCCACGTATCTTTTCAGTGCTAATGGGGATACCACCGTAAGAAGAGCTACACTATAAAATAAGGGCAATCTATACACCAGTAGATTGTCTTGCATTTCAGTGAGTTAGTGTAGAACGCTGGTTAATTAATGGAATGAATAGACTCTTGCAGGACAGAAACTTTGCCTTGAGGCCTTTTTTTTTTTTTCTTTGGTGCTTTGAATGGTTGTATTCATTATCAATATAGATCTGTTGCATTTCAAACTGCTTGCTGCAGTCTCATGAGTTTTATTGACTGAATATTTTCCAACCCATCAAAAAGTTTTAGCAGTGTACTGCCA
This sequence comes from Coccyzus lansbergi, assembly GCA_033558105.1. NCBI lineage: Eukaryota > Metazoa > Chordata > Aves > Cuculiformes > Coccyzidae > Coccyzus > Coccyzus lansbergi. The sequence continues at coordinate 2,101,081 of JAUMJK010000128.1, forward strand.
AGCATTATGATAAAAATGTCATTAGTTAATGTGGTTTCTGAAATGAAAATATCCTTATGCTAAACTTTTTTTTTCTGAACTTCACAGGCTGGAAAGTCTGAAGCACATACTACTCATTTCCTATAAGGAGTCTCAGTGTTTACCACTAGCAATATAGCTGTGAGTACAGGTATTTCTCGATAAGACTGCGAGTATTCAAAGTTGCACTTGCATGAAAAATAGTCCAAAATTTATTTGGGATTACAAAATGATGTAAAAACCCCAAACATCTGGTTATATAAAAATTTTGTCGTGAAAAACAGTTTGTAGGCTGATATTGCTACTATTTTGATTACACTGCACTTTATTACTAAAAAATCAATAGCTGGAACTTGCCTAGTAATTTATATGTAATGTCACATTTTTCTAGTACTAGAAAATATATCATTAGTTGTATCCCATTAAAGCACAAAAATTCAGATCTTCTACAATTGGCCAGTTCTTGGTAGAACAAGGATTAGTTTTGCTAGAACAGGAATGCAGACCTCAGGTGACTTACATTCTGTGGAAGTTCAAAGCCTGGAAAATACAGTATTTGTCATATTTTTAAAATGCCTACTAACTCCAACCCCCACCCCCTTTCCCCCAAGGAATTCGAAGATAGCTGTTAAGTTTCTTACTGTGTTAACACAATACATTACAATTTCTGGCTTGCCTTCCTTTACTTGGGTCCTGTACTTCCCTGTTAACTGATTTCAACCTGAGTTGAAATGAGAAAAATAATATTGCAGGTCCCCTTTGCACAGTGCCCCTTAAAACAAAAGGTGCAGTACATTAAACGGGGTATGCAGCTCAGGAAAGAAACACACTTCTCTCAGTCATCTTTTAATGTAGTGAAAAAGTTTTAACTACTCTGTTAACATAGTGAAAAAAAAATCCAGATGCACTGGAGAGCAAGCTGGGATTTTTTTTCACCTACCTTTTCTTGTAGTGCACATGGACTAGGAAACTAAAGCATCTATATTTTTCCAGCCAGCAAAGTCAAAACGAAGAAGGTTTTGTAGTGCCTAATTTTAAAAATGCATGTAGGCTAGCAGATCACAGTTCCACAACAGTTGGTATATTTGAACCCTTAGCTCTTCTCTTATTTATTTTCTTTTACCTTATTTACTGTTGAACACAACAGATATTTATGGAAATTGTTCACTTGCTATTCCACAATCCATGTATTATGGTTCTGTCCACCACCATGTGTGGTCATGTTGACAGTCACTTCACTTTACTTACACTAGTGCCTAAGGCAAAATGTGGGGATCTGCCAGTCACTAGCTCGTAGCGTTCTCCTGTCAGAAACTTTTTAGATTTACTTATCCCAAGAAATAACAGAAATTTGATTCTGTTCCCACATAGATTCCGTGGCTTGGAAAGGACAAATCTGCAATTTGTGAACCTCCTGACTTTTTGTTGCTTCTGGTTCTGCAATAGTTTCATTTTCCCTGTTGTATTTTTGTGGCGTCAGTACAGGGCAGCTTTAAGACAGAACACATTGCAACCTCTGGGCTCTCTAACAGAGCATTGGAGGTCTGTATGCTTTGTTTTGGAGGAATATGTTCTTGCTGACTGTCTTAAAGTGAAAAAGGTCTCTTGAGCTGCTTGCAAACAGATGGGTTAGATTGCGAGGTATCAAGTGCATGTTGCACAGAGGATAGTCTCTCTTGTTTGGCAGTACTTCTTTCTGTGAGATTGTTTCACACCTGAAACTTGAGGATTCTCAAACTTGCTACCAGATCACAAATACTGTTTGAAGTTTGGAAGTCTGTTAAAACACTGTGTGGCAATGTGGCATCTTTGAGAAAGAAGTAGAGAAAACACTGGTAGGAGACAGCAGTCCATCTGCATTTGTGCAGCTGGAACCAGAAAATGCAAGAGTTGCAGGCAGGAGCACTAAGAACTGTTATTTCTAGCTGGCTTTAGGGAAGATCTGAGCAAGAGAGACGATTCAAAAGATAAGTAGATAGATGGAGTCAGATGGAAGAAAAGGATTTTTTATGTATGGAGTAAGAAGTTCTGAATTAAGAAGCTCCATCTCTGTAGCCACTTTTCAGCAAGAGTATCACTGCAAGAAGATGTATTTTCTTTCTGTGTGTTTCCAAAATCAAATACAGTACGTAATGTTGATTTAGTATTGCCTGAGCTTTTCTCAGCAGCCGCTCTCTAGAAAATTACCTGAAAAGAGGATGTTTTTCTGTATCTTAAGAATTTATGCCAACCTGTAGGGCCATAATGGAGAGGATATTTGATTAGGAAGAGCAAATATGGTCTGATAGTCCTAATGCTGTCATAAAGTTAGCACAGTGGAAAACCAACAGCAACCCCATGACTTTGAGGAATAGAGGAAAGCCATGACAATAATTATTGAGCCAGTAGTATTTCACAAGCAGCGGACACTCAGCCATAGCTATTGCTCATAAATATCTATAGCCAGTGTGCTGAGCAGTGTGAATAAGCATCAGTCAATTGGCTAGCAGCAGGCTCTGCTAAAGTGCCATTATAATTGATGTTAGTGGCATGCTTTTTAAAAAAGTCAACTAACCTGGCATAGTAAAACTGAAGGACTGCTAATTGTTATTTATTAGAATAGCTATCCTGTAGTCCAGAGCTGCTGTTCAGTTTTTAAACATTTGAAGACATTAGCAGCATTTTTTTAACTGAAGTGCGTTAAACCTGTATAGAATGTAACCTGCCTTTTTTATGAGGGTATATTTTCTTTGTGCACACAGGAAAATATTTTATCATATAACTAAGTCTAAATTGAAATAACTCCTTCTCAAAAATAATATTCTTGCTTATCTTGAGACTTAACAGTCTCATTAGAATTGAAAACAGTTGTTTAAGGAAGAACTTCACTAGGAAGGACTTGTCACTTGTTTATCTTTTGCAATTGAGCATTTATAGTGCTTTTGTGGTCTAAGACTTTATCATCATTCTCTCATACTCTTTAAAACTGGCCTACTAGATGTTTTGCAGGTTTGGTTTTGGATTATTTTTGTTAATTCAGAGATTGGGCATTAGGACAGAGCACTTGTGCTTTGTTTCCATGGCTTCTTCTGCAAGTCCAAATAGGCTTAAACTCCTGTTGATAATTTTATAAGGAAGTAATTGCTACACATGAAGTCTCCCCAAAACATCTAAGTGGCATATACAAGAGCAAGCCAAATTTAAGACAAAATCAGTGTGAAGTGAGTGGAACTGGCCCCATAGGCCATTTACTTCTGGAATCTACTTTTTTCTTTCCTTTCATTGTCCTCCCCGCTGTGGGTAGCTCCATTCATGTGTGGACAGCTGCATTCAATTCTTGCTGCTCACTTCATGCCACTTACCCACCGCTCATAATCCAGACCAGGGGTTAACATATTCAAGCTCAGTGAGGAAAAATGTAGAGGCGTATAGGTAAACAGAGTCCCACATTTTTATAAGAGTCTAAATATCTCCTGTCTGTGTTTTGCAATGTGTGCTGGGATTTGGGATATTTAGCTTTCTTGCTAAAGAGCTTGTTTGAGCAGTGGTACATAAAACAAACATGACCAGAAATGTAGATGGTCTTGCTTGTGCGAAAGACTTAATAGAAAGAAAGCAAACGTGAGCTTTATAGGCAGATTTGAAGCAGGAAAATGTGATAGCTTGGGAAATGTGTTCTAATGAGAACTGAAGGGCCTTAGATGCAGCTATTTTGTAATTCAGTATGCTAATGCCTTCAAAGTGACCTGTGCTCCACTGTGCTGCAAATAGATTTCTTTGTATTGGTACACACAGGCTTGTGCTTTCTGGTCCATAGCCTTATTCATTAATCCTTACTGACATCTATTATTGAATTTGTCTTCTCTAAACAGTTGGTTTCCATCTCTGTTATTAAATCTTCATCCTAGCAAACAGATAAAAATTACCTTTAAAACACAGCCTAGTGAAGACACAAGCTAGTGACTCAGACATTCTTTTTTTCAATAACAACAGTACCCCTACTGTTTAAATATAATTTTCTTCCTTTCCTTTTTTTCTGTCGTTGATATTCACATATGTGTTCAGATCTGACAACAGTTTTGTTCTCTTGGTGAGGGAATTTTTCCTGGAAGGCTACAAAAGCCCATTAATACAGCGGCACAATGCAGTGCTGAGGAGCGTGCATGCATGAACTACAAGTCTGCCAGCTTTTTGTGAAGCTCTGCAGGGGGCGTTATGCTAAAATAAAGCCTTTCAAGCTCTTTTAACATAGTTCTGACCTTCTACTCTATATTAAACAGATGACTGGAACCAGAAAGATAGGTCATTGTGATTGCAGTTAATATTTGTAAGGACGAAAGCAGCTCTCAGCCTTTGAGGTAGAAGGGAATCATCTTAAGTGTGAAAATGTATCATCACAAGAATGAAGAGGATCAAAGGAAGGCCAGCTGGTGCTCGGACATCTTTTCATAACCTTTATTACAATGCTAGAATACACTAACCTCAATGGGAAGTCCATTCAGTTCGTGTATTTCAAATAGATAATCTGTATTCTGGTGAAACAAAGAAAGCTAAAAGAGCCCCTTCTAAAAAAGAGGGTGGTCGACACAAATTTGCCTATGATTTAATCATATTGATTTTCTAAAATCAGCTTATTCAATGCAAATATATGGACGTGCTTATTTTTGAAGTGGGTGGAATTTTGTAAGTTTAGGTACAGCAGCTTCTAGCTGATTTTACTGTAGTTTACTTACATTTCAGAATAGAGGCCCTCCACGTTTTCATTTGCTATGCACAAAAAGTAAGGCACAGTATTTCACGGGAAAACTTTAGAGAACAAGCATAAGCTTAAATCATCTGAGAGACATATATATGGAGTCGTAAAAAGCCCAAGATTAAAGCTTACTAGTTTTGACAAACACTGAAATTTAAGCTTGGGACTTCCAGGGAACATAATACCACTGTAAGAATATATGAGATTAGCAATATGAAAGCACAAAATCAATGAAGTTTGCTGGTTAGAGGTAGGTTGTTACAATAAAGTCCTGTATCCACAGGCTGAGGGCTGTGCTACTGGATCCACACTAAATCTGTAGGGAAATTATAGGACTATAGGTATAGCCCAGAGGTGAGCACTTCTGCCATGATGTTTTTTAGATGGGGGATGCCAGAGATCACTAGAACATCAAACACGAATGTTAAATGATTTAGTAATTACTTTCAGATTTGGATATCAGTTGGCCACTTTCTGAATTTGTTTCATGGTTCAAGAATGGGGAGAGTCTCCCTTATGCTTGTTAAGCAGGGACTTATTTCCAGCCAACTTAATTATTTTTTGTCTAAACATCGACCTATGTAGGAATTTTATTATTTTTGAAGTAAGGCCTTGACAGGAATTTCATCAGCCAGTCTTTTAATATTGCAAACCACCAGATGGACAAAAGAATATTGCTTTTTTCTAACCAGAAGGTGACGGCAGACAGTCATCACATCCACTGAGTAACCACTGCAGCCTGTGGGACAGGTCTGAGGAGCACTGGAGTTCTGACAGCTTCAGGAGATGCAACAACGGCGCTTCAATTCAAAAGTGATTAAAATCATTCCTAAATTCTAAAGCTCAGAAGAAAACGTATTTAATTTCTTTTTCTCTGAGTGAGTTGCATGTCAAATCCCTCTCCCTCACACACTCTCTTCCTCTCTCTCCTGTCGTGATGTCTCTCTCAGCAGCTGTCTAGTCATGAATCACTGCTGTCATCTGAAGCATATTTTTAACACTTCCAGACGTGCTCTAAAAGCAAATGATGTTGAGCAAACAATTTGCACTGTTTTTCCATACACTCTCTTTACTTCCCGAACCCTTTCATCACCATGATTTTAAAAGCTGTGTCATGGGGGAATTGGGTACTGGAAAATACGACCTTTAGTATTTGTGAGACTATCATAATGTTACATCAAGTTCTCGTGTAATGCAGACCTTCTGTCTGACTTGCAGAAGACTTGAAGTTGCCTGGAGCTTGAGAATTTCACTTCATTAAGATTCATATGAATGTTGCCTTTGATTTCACTCATTGTAGTCTGCAGCCTCACAAGCTCAGACTTCAGTCTGAGTTTAGGAATTGAACATACAAAAAGAAAATCACTATCAAAGCTTAATTCAGCTGCTGTAAAGTAGATTAGATTACATCATGTTTGCTTCAGAGCAGTTATTTTACAGCCTGAAATGGAATACATAATCACAGACCCTGATAAATTATTTGTTTTGTAATCATGAGTTTCAGAGCTGTTGGGAAAAGGACATCGACTAAAAGGATTTTGATCTTAAAAGCTTTTCTCTGCTTTGGTGGAAGGATGCCCACTGGGACCTTAGGGCACCAAGGATCTTTGCTAGGTGCCTGGAAGGCCTTTGGAATCATCCAGTAACAGATCTGATAGGAAGAAAAATGTATTTTGTGGTCCAGCTGGCTAGTAAGGAACATTGTGCTAAGTCAGATATTTATCATGAATGCAAGTTGTCAACTTCCAGATCCAAATTATTACATTGGCACATGGGGGAAACAGGAATCCTGATTGTGCCAAGCTAGAAGGAATTTTTTCTTTCCAAGTAAAATGTCACTTTAAACACCTAGGACCAAGTTAGTTTTAATTTTTGTAAAACCTCAAAGCAATAACCCTAAAGGATGCTTCTGACTGAAGTCCTAATGCAAGCGCTATACTTGCATTATACATATTTGAGCCATGTATTTCCACTTTATGTTTCCATCTAGAACTTATGTTTTTCTTTCTTGCTGCTTTGATGTCACATCCTTTTGTATTTTCCAGGACTTAAAGGAACTCTAGTGTGAAAAAAAAATACTAAACAATAATCGAAGTCTAGGACATAAAATGATACTGTGTAATATATTTCTGATAAGGAGCACTCTTGGATCTGGACTGCAATGTGGGTGAACATCTTGAACACGCTGATGCTCCTGCATATATCACTTGTCTTTGTAACCTGGCAGTAGTGGAATAACCAAGAGTTATCACTTCAGAAAGACTTGTTTAAAACAAGGAAGCTTTGTCAACCACCACTAAAATATCCCCACGTTTCAGCAGCTGAATTATAAGATTAGTGCTACTTGCTGCTCTCAAGTTCTTTCATCTGAAGATGAGATCAAGTAAAACCTGCCAGTAAAAGGAGTTGGCCCTTGATATTCAGAAAAGCCTGGCATGTTGTACATGCCTAGAAACCAGAAGACTAAAAGCATTTCAAAATACTTGCAGCCGTTATTTGTAAGCCACATTCATGGTGCTTTAGGATGCGCCATGTGATTCGTGAGCGTGTGATCTGTACCAAGCAATAGGCTCCTTCGCCTCCCTCTTATTCCTCCATGAATATAGGTTTAGCAATTCGCTTTCTCCTGCCGATCCGGTGCCGCCGGGATGCCGCGTCCCGGGCGCTGGGAAGCCGTTTGGAAGCCGTTTGCCCACCGGGTGGCAGTGGAAGCCCAGGCTGCGAAAGGGCCGGGCAGTGCCGCTGCTCGACCAGATAATCTTCCCAATGCACATTCCAGACGCTCAGACTGTGGGCGTTGGGGACTTCTTATAATTTCCTGATGCTGTTACAGACTGGAGAACCTCGTGAGGCTCAGCACGGCCAAGGGCAAGGGCCTGCCCCTAGGTCAGTACACGATTGGGGGTGACGGGATTGAGAGCTGCCCTGCAGAGAAGGACTTGGGGGTGCTGGTCGATGAGAAGCTCGACATGAGCCAGCAGTGTGCTCGCAGCCCAGAAGGCAAACTGTATCCTGGGCTGCATCAACAGAAGCGTGGTCAGCAGGCCAAGGGAAGTGATTCTGCCCCTCTATTCCTCTCTTGTGAGACCTCCTCTGGGGTATTGTGTCCAGTTCTGGAATCCTCAACATTAGAAGGATATGGACCTGTTGGGATGGATCCAGAGGAGTCTACAAAGATGATCAGAAGGCTGGAGCACCTTTCTTATGAGGACAGGCTGAGAGAGTTGGGCTTGTTCAGCCTGGAGAAGAGAAGGCTCCAAGGAGATCTTATAGCAACCTTCGAGTACCTGAAAGGGGCCTGCAAGAAAGCTGGAGAGGGACTTTATAAAAGCTGGTGGTGATAGGACAAAAGGGAATGGATATAAGCTGGAGAAGAGCAGATTTAGGCTTGATATAAGGAAGAATTTCTTCACCATGAGAGTGGTGAGGCACTGGAACAGGTCGCCAAGGGAAGCTGTGGCTGCCCCATCCCTAGAGGTGTTCAAGGTCAGGTTAGATGGGGCCTTGGGTAAACCTGATGTAGTGGGATGTCCCTGCCCATGGCAGGGGGGTTGGAGCTAGATGATCTTCGAGGTCCCTTCCAACCCTAACTGTTCTGTGAATCCATAATTCTATTTTATAAAGAAATCCTGTGCTACTTCCTTCACTTAACCCAAAAGGATGCTGAGCACACTAAGTAGTTTTAACAGCACTCTGTTTTGAATATGCTGGTAACCACTTTTTGCCATTCTTTGATTATATGACACCCACCTGCCAACTCACCTACTAACCTAGGAAGTCATTTCCTACTAATTCACCCTGCAAGAATAGATGTCTCAGTTTCTGCTTCTGGCAAGGATCTGAAAGTATTGGACAGCTGCAGGTATTCAAGCAGAAAAGGCAGGGATCAGTGAACCCAGTCAAAGCATAAACAGCAAGAAGTGGTTTATGTTCAGAATAATTAAAGTATGAGTGTTTGGAAATTGCAAGACTGAAGCCACTTGGCCATACCCTCCTCAAAACTGGATGAAAAAGGATCAAAAATCAAGAAAAAAAATCTGAAAGTGATTCTTTCAAGAGTAAGGAAATCTTTAATTATACTTGCTAATAAGCACTTTTGTAACACAGATCCAACACAATTCTAATCCAATTTGAATCAATTATTTTGTAGAAACCAATTACTTTCAAAATATTTTTAGTATTTTGGTACTAGTAGAGTCTTGGCAACTGGGGTTTTCTAAGCAGTTTATTTACCCATATTTACTCATTTTTTAAAATTAATTCTGTACATGAGAAAAGGATGTTAAGGATATTCAGGCTGTTAAGTTTGAAGTACTTAGCTATCTTAAGAAGATACCCTCCTGCACCCACCTACATACAGGTACCCACAGACACATGTAAAAATGTCTTTAAAAGTTGGCCTTCAGTTTCCAGCAGAACTGGACATTGGCATTCCTTAGAGGTTTTGTATACAGTGTATGTTGGGTTGGTTAGACTACTGAAGGAATAAATGAACTGTGTGTGATGTCATTTGTAGTCAATATTGTTATTTATGCTTGACTTAAGTGTAATCTTTCCCAAATGAGAAGAAAAATAATCTTGATCATGATGAGATATCTCTACACAAATGGCACTGCCATTAACTGTAGTGTTCTGTGGGTGTGATGATACTGTTAAAAAAAAGAAAATCATTTCCCAAATTAACATAGTTATAGCCTGAGCAAAAATTGTATTTTGAACAGGTTTAAACTTTATCTGGAATCCCATGAGTTAATACAGTGATCCTCCAGAAAAATATCTTCAGTAAGAAAATAATTAAAAACCACTAAAAATTGAGATCACGACTCTTCTCCAGAAGCAAATATTAGACTTAAACTTAGTGAAGCACAATAGAATCTAGTTTAAGAAAAATGTCTATACAGATTAAAAGTTACTCCCCTGCTGTGAGGAGAAGGCAACTAGTCCCTGCTGCTCCTAGAATGCTTTGTAATATCCATAGCTGCACAGTAGGACTAGACTGGCAGAGAAGACAGGATACTTCTTCAATGGCTGATGTCCTCCTTTAGTAGATGTGATAGATACACCCTTGTCTTTGCTGAATATTTCCTTAGGCAGCACTCCTCCTTGCCTTTCTGGTAACTGACATCTATATACAATAATTGGAGACACATGAAAAACAAGAACTGTCTGCTCAGAAACTACAAAACTACAACTACTATCTGCTCCTCTCTATGTCTGATGTGCTGTTGCTTTACGATCTTAGAACTATCTGCAAAGTCCTTTTTTGTTAAGAGCCAGTTAGATTGACTTCATTTAGGCAGCTGGGAAAGAATTATGATACACCACTCTGGACTTTTTTGTAGAGATTATAACCTTGAGATCATCAGTAAACTACTACTGTGAGTTAGCTTGGCCATCCCGACATTCTTGAAAAATTGTCCTTCTCTGCCTCTAAAGCTTCAGGCCTGATTTGCTTTTCATTCCGAATTCAGCTTTATCTATAATGGGAAATGGAGCAAGGAATTGTTAGTTCATCTTTGTCCAGTGCTTTGAAGATATCAAGTATTTTTGGAAGCTGCTCGTAATCTCCTCAGGCAAAGGAATCTAACATTTTCTCTCCACAGCCTGTCCTTAGCCAATATTCAAGGAGCTATAGTGCCCCTTCTGTTCCCACAAGGCAACTGGATGGCTTTACTGCCAATTCTGATTGAAGACACTAATTCAAGAACCCAATTTATGAAGAGTCTTGAATGTGTTTGGCAGATTTCCTCAGCTGCTGTACTTCAACGCATAGTGGGAACCCTGTCTTTCTGGAATTGTTCCTCGCTTGTCATTTTTATTTTCCATTTTTCACTGCATTCTCTTTTTGAGTAATTTTTTTCAAATGTGCACTATGTTTAGAGATTTGATTGAATTAAAATTCATAAGTACTGTCTTTATATTTATTAGCATCCAGGGTGCTTAATGTTCTCAATTGTGGTTTTCTAAAGTAACATAAAATAATTAATTCAAATATAGTGGTGACAACGCTGTGTATTTTACAGAATACAAGTAGGATTTGGGGTTTTTTTAAGTTCTTGAATCTCTTGCTGTGAAACACCAGTAATCCTGTGCTAGTCAACATCTGTGCTGTCTGGATGTTGTGTGCCTTATCATTTTTTCAGCTGGTAGAGCAGGAATTATTCCTGTGTCAACCAGAACCTGCAGGGTTAAACCTTTTTCTTTGAAGTTACTATTGATGCTGCTTGCTACATCTTTTTGTCATTGTTTTTCAAAGTATCTTCTCTTGCATGGATTGTCAGTTTAAAGCAATGTAAAATGGGTTATCAGGATAGAAAAAACTCTGCTGTTTTAAAGCCATGATAAATCTCTAATCTTACAAATAAGTGTGATAAGCAGTGCACATAAGCTGTGAATGAAGTTTTGCTTTTACAGTTTTTAATAACAGGCAAGACTTGTGCATGTAATACCCTTTCCATCCAGCATATAAGACTAATAATATTATATGCTATAACAAGATATTTTGGCATGACCAGCAGGTCCAGGGAGGTTGTTCTCCCATTATACCTGGCACTGGTGAGACTGCTTCTTAAATCCTGTGTTCTGTTCTGGGCCCCTCACCACAGGAAGGATGTTGAGGCTCTGGAGCGAGTCCAGAGAAGAGCAACAAAGCTGGTGAAGGGTCTGGAGAACAGGCCTTATGAGGAACGGCTGAGAGAGCTGGGGTTGTTTATCCTGGAGAAGAGGAGGCTGAGAGGAGAACTCATTGCTCTCTACAACTACCTGAGGGGAGGTTGTAGAGAGAAGGGAGCTGGCTTCTTCTCCCAAGTGACAGGGGACAGGACAAGGGGAAATGGCCTCAAGCTCCGCCAGGGGAGGTTCAGGCTTGACATTAAAAAAAAAAAAAAAAAAAAATCATGGAAAGGGTCATTGGGCACTGGCAGAGGCTGCCCAGGGAGGTGGTTGATTCAACTTCCCTGGAGGTGTTTAAGGCACAGGTGGACGAGGTGCTGAGGGGCATGGTTTGGTATTTGATAGGAATGGTTGGACACGATGATCAGGTGGGTCTTTTCCAAGCTAGTGATACTGTCAAGAGTAATCTTCTGATATTTGTAAATTACTTAGAGATTTTTACTTCATTCATTAAGTTACCCTTATTTTGTGTGGGAATGGTTCAAAGCTGCACCAAGGAAGGTTTAGAGTGGACATTAGGAAGCATTTATTTACTGAAAGGGTGGTGGAGCACTGGAACAGGCTTCCTAGAGAGGTGGTTAATATCCCAAGCCTATCAGTGTTTGAGAGGCATTTGGACAATATCCTTAATAACATAGTATAACTTTTACTTAGCCATCAAGCGGTCAGGTAGTTGAACAAGATGATCTGTTCCAACTAAAATTATTCTATCCTAGTCTAGTCTAGTCCAGTCTGTTCACTTCCATGTCCTTGCTCCATCCACCCTGAAAATTACAAATATAATAGTAAGTACAGTACCTTGCTGTTTAGTAACATCTGTTTGCAGTTCTCTTTTTTTTTCAGTGTACTGTATTTAAAGCTTTATATTAAAAGAAATTACTTACAATGTAAAGCTGCTACAGTCTAGGTGCCTAATTCTATTAATTTGTTGCTTCCTAAAATTACTAATTCATCTGTTCAGTAAAGGTACCTGGCTCAATCATGACTTGCTTTGGAGGCTCTTGGTTAGTTTTCACTTGATAGTCATCTGAAGTGAGTAGATGTTTTGTACATCTCCCTCCTTTGTCTTCTGACATTTGGGTACCCTTGTAAATGAGAAGCATATTTAGAAGCCTCAAAACAACATGTATAAAAACTGCCATAGTCAAGAATGAAATCCCCACAGACCTAGGCTCCTCTGCAACTTAGCTGTTTTGGAAAACTTCTCCCATTATGCTGCATCTCTTTCCATTCATTTCAGCATCTCTTCTTTCCATATATTTAAATATAAATATCAAACAACTTTTTAACTTGCTGACCTAGATTACCAAAAGTAATTATTCGTTTCCCATGCCTCAGATTTAAGTGCTTACATTAAGAGTGGATCTTGACTAGCTGGCTCCCTTCCCTTTGCTTGCTTGAAGCCTTTCTGTTTCCCTGCTAAAGACTGAGATATCCCAAAATCACTTGCTGCTTTTGGCAATTTCAGTCAGTGGATATTGCAGAGAAAGTGAAATCTTCTTAAAATTCTATCACAAGTACAAATTGAAAGCAAAAGCACAGACACAAAGATACAGACATTTCAATTTACATGTACATCAGAAAATGCCTGATTGATTTTTTTCTTCTGCTGGACAAGTTCTATCTGCTAGCTGAAATACAGCAAGATCAATGCCATGTACAAAAACTTAAATGGCAGCTTTTGTAAAACTGCCCCATTAACCTGATGAGTTTCTAATTACAGTAAGATGTAAAACCTTTTTTCCCTCATGCTATGTAGGATTTTGTCCTAAGATTAAAAAAATAATTTAACTGCAGTGTTTGAGTATAATTTGCCCTATATTTCTTTTGCTTTCTCTGAGGAGTTACATAACTTCTTCAGTTCTAATGAGTTTTCCTAAATATAAATTGTGGTATAATACACCTCCTTTGGCTCCAAATCAATTAATTTGAAGTGGTTCAAGGCCAAAGAGAAGTCTAGGATCGTATCCTAACAGTCCTGGTGAAGGGCTTTTTTATGCGCTTTTTGTTTTAATTGAATGATTAGGTGTTTAAGTCAATCTTCTGTTGAAATTGTTCTTACTCTTTAAATTAATGTAATACTAGAATAGTGGATCATTTGGATAGCTGCATGACCTTGTGTTACTTAGATGCTGCTTAAAATCCATTTGTATAATTGTCATAACATTATTATGTTTTCCTGAATCAGGTAACTTTAGCCATTTAAATGACTGTTTAGTTCATAAGCTGGATTAAACTGGGAAGAGATCACTAAAAGATCAACCTCACTTTACCCCTAAAGCAGTGCTTCTTTGTCTTTAAGTATATCCAAACACTGCTGTCTCCTCAGATCCTCTGCCTATTCCTCCTTAGGACTGACACCTTTCTGCCCCAGCTTAGTGAAGTGGTGTGTCTGGTAGCTGAAAGTAACAAAAGGCCTGGAGAACAAACAATCTGTCAGCACTGCTTCTCTTTTCTCTCCCAGACTCTGAACACTCATCTCCCCTGCTGTTTTTTTTACAACACCTGCTGGTTTTTGGCACCTTATCTCCACTAAGAGATGGATCTCCAGGCCTACAGATTGAGGAGCCATGGTACCTCACCTGCCTTGCAGCGCAACTTTTCGCTCCCGCTGCATCCGCTGCCTCAGAGCACTGACTCTCAGAGCACTCCTAGCTTTTACTATGCTGCGTTTTATGTGTTTGTGTCACTTCACCATTTGAGAAATGGTGCTCCTGAGAATCCAAGTGCTAAGAACTTCCTCTGTCTCAGAGTTACTACAATGTGTGGATAATTTCCCTTCTGAAAAAATCTTATTTAGATGTTTAAGTATGAATTCAGGACAATTAATGATAGGAAGTCAGGATTAAAGAATTGTTTGATGTTTCAAAGAATTTCATAGAATCACAGAATCACCAGGTTGGTAGGGACCCACTAGATCATCGAGTCCAACCATTCCCACCAATCTCTAAACCATGCTCCTCAGTACCTCATAGCTTTCCAATGTCTGTTTCTAAAATTTCCTCAAAGAAGAATTCAATCTCCTCCTTTTCAGTGATTTTGGAAATGAGAGATATGCGTTCTTCAGTTTCAATTCCTTTATTTCCATCAGCAACTGACAGTAACTGAAAATCAAGTATTTTTCATATTGCTGTTTGCTGTCATCAGAGTATCCCTTTTGTTCATGCACAGGTTCATTATCCCTTTTTCCATTGTCCATTCATCAAGAATTTAACAATTCTGCAGTTGTTGACACATAACACCTATCACATATGCAAATGAGAGAATAAAATCCTAACAAGGAAGTTCAGTTTTAGCCTCACTGTTGTCCTGGTGTGGGCTGACTGGGCAGAGGGAGGGACTGAAGAGGCTACATAAACCTTAGCGCTTCCTGGTGAGGTGAACTCCTGGTGGTATCATGTGCTAGTACCCATGCAGCTGTCTCTACTGGTCTAACTTCACCATGCATTTCTTGCATCTCCTTTGGTACATCACTTAGCCTATTGCTGACTAAGAGTTTAACATGATTTCTGAAGATTATTGTCATGTTAAAATGGACTACTGGTTCGTGAACATATATATAAAAATGCCATTCTTCTTTGGTATTTGTAAGTAACCTCAGACATTAAGGGGATGGACTACTTGATGCTTTAGGGTAAATAAACTGCTGGGACACCTGACAAACCACAAGAGATAGTGCTTCTTTACCTCCACAGATTTTGTTCCTTTTCATGAACGCTTATGTTGCACAAGCAATTGCTGCATTGCACTGCATCAGCACTGTTCCTAATCCTGATTTGGAAACATCAACTGTTAACTTGACAAAGCGTGACACATGGTATGTTGAAGTGTTTTCAGCTGCGCTAACACAACAAATTGTAATGGCTCCAGAAGAGCCATTTCAGTTGATTGTGTCAATAAACTACAACCCACAAAGAAAAAGACACGTGGCCAACCTGAATAAAGCATCATCAAATCAGAAATAATAGGTTAATGGTCACAATTTTTGTCCTCATTTTTAGAAAAAGTATTTTGCTGGGAAAAAACCATGACATTTCTAGAGCTTTTGCCTGTGATGAATCAAAAGTCCAGCCCTATGGCACTTACCCATTTACAGTATTTCCTTAATTTCCATATGTAGAGATTGTGTGGTTTTGTTCTTCATACATCTGCCTCAAAATGAGGACTTTGCATGTGTTCTCATTTTTGGTCAAAAAGCAGTCTGTCCTGTACAATTGGTCTTTCTCCAGCTTTAGTGAGACATAGGCATACTGTTATTTAAAGACGACTTCTGTATCATTTCCTGGACCAAGTGCCAGCAGACACAAGCTTGGCGTTCCTTTTTGTTTTTCCTCTG
Organism: Coccyzus lansbergi; assembly: GCA_033558105.1. Taxonomy (NCBI): domain Eukaryota; kingdom Metazoa; phylum Chordata; class Aves; order Cuculiformes; family Coccyzidae; genus Coccyzus; species Coccyzus lansbergi. Next base: position 2,116,839 of record JAUMJK010000128.1, read on the forward strand.
TTAGTTAGTTCATTAGGAAGGACTACATCTGCTTGATGGTAGTGAAAATTTTCTGCTTTCGTAGTTAGGCTGATGGTACATACAGTGAATTCTAACCTCAATGAGACCATTAAGATTTCAGAGTAAGTAAATCACAGTACAATCTGACTTAATGAGACTGGCCACTAGCTCATCAATTCTGCGCAGTGGCTGCTTTTTCTGATGCCTACATACCAGTCAAAATCCATAAGGAGCTATCATGTTTCTTCAAAGATCACTAGCATTAGATAAAGATTGCTGGCTGTGACAGTTGAGTGCCTCCGCAAGGATGTGCATTATTTGTGAAGAACCTGGACTTGGCTGAGTTACTCTGTAAAGGGTACAGAGGAGGACAGTCCTTTCCCAGAATTTACAACCCCATGAATAACATTAGCAAAATGACCTACAGCAGGAGCCCTGGAGGAAAGAGGAATGCTAGTTTTTAAGATACATTTATTTTCAAATATTCTTTATGTTAGTATACACCTTTTTGCATCCTTAGGGCAGCAGTTTCTGACTAGGAAGCATGCCTGTTTTCTTAGTAAGTGACCTCTTCTTCTAAAATCATCGATAGCAAACTCTAGTTGGTTGTTACCAAAAATTAAATCCTTTCAGCTACACCTTTCACATACCTGGCAAATAAAGGTACTTACTAGTCATAGATATTTGTCTGTGTATATGTATATGCATATGCAGGCACAAACGTATCTTTTTTCTGTTACATCATAGTATATGGGGTGAAATGCAGTTCAAATGAAAAATAGTAGGCCAAGTACTTGTAGTAGTATACAGTGGCAACAGTGCAGTCTAATTGCTTAAGAAAAATGTTACATAAGACTTTTTCGGTAAAATTCAAGAACTGGATAAGACTATGCCTAGTTAGCCAAGTTCATAAAATGCAGATTACCATTAAAGAAATGCACAGTGCCAAAGAGAAGAAAAACTTACACTGGAGACGAGCTGCCCAAAATTCGTCTTTTCTCTACAAGGGACATTAAACAAGAGTGCCCCATGAATATGCTCAAATAACTGAATAAGTGCCTTAGCAGTCAGCTGGGGATTGACATCCATTCATCTTAATCTGATACTGACACTTCTTCAGGTACACACTTGCTACACAACTGTTCTTTGCTTTTGACCAACTTCAGCCAACAGAAGGGCTCTGACATAAAATCCACATAAGCTGCAGAAGAAAGGACCTAGTCACTCAATTTGTTAAACCATTTGCTGTGTTATTTTGGCTTCCTGTAGTACACTGTCAAATACACTTCCAATCATCACTTGGCCGTTTGATGTCATTTGGATTCTGAATGCCTTTGGCTTCACAGTCAAATGAACGGATTACACTCACAGTTTCTTCATCGGTTCCATTCTAGAAAACTTGCTTGTAAGACAAAGATATTGCCAAAATTAAATAATTAAAGTCCTTTTTGGTTTTTTTTACAAATGCTTTAATTTCCACTTATAGGTGAAATTTTCTATATAAAATGAATAACATTTTTTCGACTTAACATGTCCAAGTGTGATTTATGAAACGTTACTCAAGTAAGACAAGCTTATTTTACACTTTATTTACTCAGAACAGAGCACTGATGGGAGGAATATATGAGAAAGACAAGATGATCCATAGTCAGAGACATGAATTGCTTTATGCCACAGCTAGGAAGAGAATCTGGGCCTCTTTCATTACAGACCATTGACCTTGGAGAAAGAGAGCTGGAATGCATTTTGGATTGGACAACTGGAACAAACCACATAAGAAACCAGTATGTATTGAGAGCTGCTGACTGAACGCCAGCCATATCTGTCAGACATAGGGGTCAAGATGCTCTGAATGTGTAACACTGCAAAAATAAGGCATCGAGAGGTAAATAAATGCTGCTGCCTTTACCATGCTCAGAGATTAATTCACCATTTCAGAGTCCTCCTCTTCTCTATTTGATATGATCAACAACAACAAAATCAGAACTGCTTGCTCAGTAATTGAGAGGCACAACAATCAATTTCTACCTTGAAAATGTTTTATGTCGGTTTGGGAGTTTTCTGTTCTATATTTGATGTAAGCTGTTCCACCGAGAATGTTTTGAAAATAGGTATTAGCCCACCAATCCTTCTCATCTTCCAGCATGTTTGTTTGGCTGGTGCGAATGTAGTTACCCAGCCAGCAGATTAACTAATTAAGTTGTACTTCCCAGAACTGTGCTGATGACACTAGCATTATCAGTGATGTTTATGACAAAAAACCAAAGCCGTTGAAGGAAAATCCATTGCCCTCTGAGAAAGAAAAGAGAACACCACCTCCCCCCAATTACTTGCAAAAGAGAAAAAAGGAGATGACAGGAACTAGAGCATCTCTCTTTAAGAGACCACCAAAAAAAACCCCTATTGTCACTTTAAAGTGTGAGATTGAGGTTTACTTTTACAGCAATAGGATGCTAAACAGTCTTGAGTACATTTTGTTTTCATTGACTCTGCAAGAGGTTTGCTGAGATTTTCACAGAATCACAGAACAACCAGGCTGGAAGGGACCCATTGGATCTTTTAGTCCAACCATTCCTATCCAACACTAAACCAAGTCCCTCAATACCTCATCCACCCGTGCCTTAAACACCTCCAGGGAAGGTGAATCAACCACCTCCCTGGGCAGCCTATTCCAATGCCCAATGACCCTCTGTGTGAAAAGAGTCACTTCCTGTGTGAAGTGAGTCAAATGACTCTGGTGAAGTCAACAGGACTTTCTCCAATGACTGTAATTGAACTCAGGTTTATTTGGAGTTTTAACACCCACTAAAAAGCTTCCACAGGAAGCTGTCAATGGCTAACGTGATTTTCAGACAAAATAACCTTCTTGTATTAAAAAAAATACTCCCAAAAACAAGAGGAATTTTTTAACTTGGAAAAAAATTCTGACTTACAGGCAGAAGGGTTCACTGCTGACATATCTCTGATATTCTCTGCTTATACACATTGCAACTTTGCCCATTTCAGAATCAGCCCAAATTTAGTCACTGATGACCATTGCCTGGTGCTTCTAAATGCAAAGCAGGAAAGCCATGCCTGTAACAGATCAGTTCTAAGGGTAAGAAAAGTTGCGATTGGCACAGTTTTACTTTTACCTGCAGTTCACCTTTGCATCAGCACTGTTAACAATTCCCATGAGCTGACAGCTGAATGCCAAGCACAAGCAAAACTTTAATCTACTCTTGTGGCACCATGAAAAATCTTGTCCAAAACGTAGAATAAACTAACACAGTGATGCTCTGAGAGCAAGAAAACCTAAAATAGGAATCACAGCCACTTTCAGGTTTAATATCTAATTTTTATTACAATAGTTTGCCTATAATTTGTGCACACTCGAAGCACATAAGACAAAAGAGTGCATGCTCATGCTGTTATGGAGGTTGGTTGGTTTAAGGCACCAGATGCTGTAGGCTGATCGCCATCCGGCCTCTCCTCTCTCTCCAGGGCTGTCTGCGGCCCAGTCACTTGTTGCATCCCCTCCAATGGTTTCCTCTCTACAGGCTGGAAAGCAAGGCACCTGCAAGGGGATAAAACGAGCACGCGGGTTGCCTTGGGTTACAGGAGACAGAACAGTGGATAGGAATTGCTTCTATTTTTCCTTCGCCCAAGATAGACTTCTTCCAGGTGACAGGTGATAGGATGAGAGAGGATGGCCTCAAGCTGTGCCAGGGCAGGTTCATATCAGATATCCAGAAAAATTTCTTCATCAAATAGGTTATCAGGCACTGGCAGAGACTGCCCAGAGAGGTGGTTGAGTCACCATCCCTGAGAGCGTTTAAAAGATGAGTAGATGAGGTACTTAAGGATGTGCTTTAGTGGCAGGTAGGTATGGTTGGTCTCGATGATCTCAGTGCTCTTTCCCACCCGAGGGGTTCCTCAATTCCATGACCTCCCTCCCTCAGGTTGCAGAGCCCTGCAATACGCATTTACCTTCAAGTGCCGCAAGCACTGGCTCCACTATTTCCATTCCCCCTGCTTTTGCAGGAAGGAATCCCACTGCCCCGGGGGATCCCTCACCCTCTTGCCGGAGGAGACTCTGTACTTGGCACTGGTGAGACTGCACCTCGAATCCTGTGTTCAGTTCTGGGCCCCTCACCACAAGAAGGATGTTGAGGCTCTGGAGCGAGTCCAGAGAAGAGCAACAAAGCTGGTGAAGGGGCTGGAGAACAGGCCTTATGAGGAGCGGCTGAGAGAGCTGGGGTTGTTTAGCCTGGAGAAGAGGAGGTTGAGGGGAGACCTCATTGCTCTCTACAACTACCTGAAAGGAGGTTGTGGAGAGGAGGGAGTTGTCCTCTTCTCCCAAATGACAAGGGACAGGACGAGAGGGAATGGCCTCAAGCTACACCAGGGGAAGTTCAGGCTTGACATCAGGAAAAATTTTTCACGGAAAGGGTCATTGGGCACTGGCAGAGGCTGCCCAGGGAGGTGGTTGATTCACCTTCCCTGGAAGTGTTAAAGGACGAGCGGATGAGGTGCTGAGGGGCATGGTTTGGTGACTGACAGGCATGGTTGGACTCGATGATCCAGTGGGTCTTTTCCAGCCTAGTGCTCCTCTGTTGCTGTGATGCTGTAGCCGCCGCCGCGCTAGTGCCGCGCCCCGCGCCCCGCCCCGCGCTCCTCCCGCCGCCGCTGGGGGCAGCCGCTCGCCGCGGGCCCCTTTGTGCTGCCGCCTCACAGCTGCCCTCAGCCCGGCGGCGGCTGCGTCACGGCCCCGGCCGCCCAGAGGGGACACCTCGCTCGCTCCCGCCGCCCCCCGCCATCGCCGCGGAGGAACGACGCCTCGCCGCCCCCCGAGGAAGGGCCGGGAGCCGCGGCGGTGAGTGGCGGCGCCGCCGCCGCCGCCCCGCGACTCGCCCTCCCTGCGGAACGGACGGCGGCGGCGAGGAGGGGGGCGGCGGCGGACGCGGCCCCGAGGCGGGGGGCGCGGGGGGCGGGCTGCAGGCACAGCGCCGAGGCGGGGGGGGGGACCCCCGGGGGGCACAGCCCCGTGGCGGGAAGGGGCAGGGGGCGAGGGGAGCGCCCTTGGGGGTCGCGGCGGGAGGGGGTCAGGCGGCGGGCACAGCCCCGGAGGGGTCGGGGGGTGGGGCAGGCTGCGGGCACAGCCCCGGGGGGTCCAGAGCATCCCGGTGCCGCCCCGGGAAACCGTCGTTGTGTTCGGGCTGACGGGGGTTTAGGGTGCTCTGGGTTTCTGGGTTTGATTTTTTTTTTTTTTTTTTTTGGTGGTTGGGGTTTGTTTTTCTTCGGCTTTGGCGATAACGCGCTGGCCATCGTTCTCGCTTCCCAAAATGCCGAAACGCAGCTGAGTCGCAGCATCCTGCGTGGAATTTTGGTCGTTTCATTTTTTTTTTTTTTTTGCCCTAAGAGATTTCGAGTTTCCCCGAGGGAACGGTCTGGTACATCCTGAGTTTCTGACATTTTTGCGTTTCTGTGTGTGTGTGCCAGCAGAAAGTCCCTCGATCCTGGAAGAATGGTGAAACTGGGGAATAATTTCAGCGAGAAGAGCACAAAGCAGCCCCTTTTGGAGGATGGATTTGACACCATCCCCCTGATCACGCCCCTGGATGTCAATCAGCTCCAGTTCCCGCCTCCTGATAAGGTACAGTAGGCTTTGGTTTCCACCCTGGAGAATCACACCCAAATCCCAAGCAAACAACAAAAGAATAGATTGCATGCAACGGGCAGCGTCGAAATGCCAGGAGATACGGAGTGCTTTAAGGCATTCTAGTTCTCTCTGGTGAAGAAAATAACAGTTAAGCTAATGCAAATCCAGTAGTAATGATTTGCATTGAAAAGGAGTAGGAAATGTTAGCAATAAGCATATAAAGATTTCAGTGCAGGTGTAATACAAATGCAGGCTTCCCTGTGCGGTGTTGTTGTAGCCCTTCCTATTCCCTATCTTTCATTTTTGTGTCTGGAAGGTACTGTGTATTGTTTGAACAGTGTGGATTTTCTCTGTCCAGAAAAAACCCTCCTGGTGGGGGGGATAAAGCACTGTTTTATGTCTGCGTAAGATGTATGTGGGCAGACTCGCCACAAAGAGAAAGAACTTCCATGTTCCTTTTGTGCTTCACTAGGAAATGAATGGTAGCTGCAGACAAGCTGAAATAACGAGATGAGAACGGGCCACTGAGTTCTCTACTTGGCTACTTAATTGGTTCAAAACCCTCCAAATAGGTGATGCTGATGCTCTGTAGCTGAAAGGGAGGAGTCCAGTATGGTTGGAAAGGAAATGTGCATCCTGGATTCCTCATTACATGGCTTGGTTACTAAGGATTTAATTTAAAATCTTTAGGAAGGAGGTGTGATAGCCTGTAAATATATTTATTCTCACCATAAAGTTCAGTGTTTCTACAGGTAAGGTGGTAGTAGTAGGATACTTTTCCAGATGTTTCAGTGTTCTGTCTTTCAGTGTCCTGTGTTAGTAGCATACTTACTTGATTGTTTCTCACATATCTGGTATAAAAAGCGTTATGGTCTTCAAAAAAATAAAAAAAAAAATAACTAGGAAATGGTTGCTAATATCTTCATGATGATTTTTATTTTTGACATTGTTTCCTCCACAAGCTAGGTTCTACTTCTGGATAAAATTATATGCATTCCTTACCGAGCCAAAAAAAAAAAATCACAATCTTTTCTTGGGGTTGTAGGTGATACAAATAAATTTGACCTCCATTTTAATTGCTATCAACATCATTCTGTGTTGTGTGTGGTGACCAGTTGGCAGACATAAATGCAATAAGCTGTAACAGCTGTTAGAAAGCCTGAGGGTCCATTTTCTGCCCTCTGTTACATGGGTGTAAATCTTGTAACTGAGGACAAAAATTGCACCCTAAGGCTTTAATACAAGTTAAGCCTTCCAGTGCGTCATGCGTCTGCCAACTGGTGGCTGGATATAACCGATTACCAATGACCAGCATCCAAAGGAACCTGTTATGTTACTGCACTTCTCAGCAGACATCTGAACGAGGGACCTGTGTGGTAATAGGTTTAACCTGAGTGGAGCCTCCATAGTGAACCTAGGAGGTTCTGTACCAGCTTGACAGCTCCTGCTAGAACGGGGTGGGACTCCTCCTACTTTTGCATTTGCCTTTAACAAAAGCAAATAACTAGGCTAGAAGCTTAACTAAAGAAATGTTTGATTTGCTCTTCTACTCTTTGTACTTATATGTTAGTGTTCACTTCCCTTTTGCAAGCATAAAGGAGAAAAATAAAAACGTGTTTATTGGTAATACTGGTTTCCTTCTGTAGCTGTCAGAGTGTCTCTCCACTGGTTACTACAGCCTCAGTAGCAGTAATACAGAATCATAGAATTGTTAAGGTTGGAAAAGACCTCCAAGATCATCAAATCTAACCATCAGTAGTAGAGAAACTGACGTGAAAAAAAAATGAAACAAACCAGTATTAAGTGAAGATTGGCACACAAATCAAATTCTGAAGTATGAAGACACTCATGTGTAATGAATAGGAGTATCTACTGCGTATAGCTGTGCTTATTATTTCCTTACAAGGCTCCAGTGTGGCACTGAAGCATAATGGCTTGAACAGTAGTGACTACAGCGCTAAGAGGCTGATGTTTTTGACAGCTTTTAAATTAAAGGGATGAACTGATTTAAATTCATATTTAGGTATGTTAAACAAAAGAAGACATTACATAACCAAGCAGATAGAACTGTATGTTCAGTGTCAGCTGAATGTGATTGGAGTTGCCAGAGATTATACAACATAAAGGGGGAGGAAGGGAAGTAAAATGTTACAAAGCATTCAAAAAGTCTGCAGACAGTTTACTTTCATGATGCTGTTGTAAAATTAAGTGTTTAATTTTTGTCTTCTTATTAATTATATCTGAAAATAAAGTTGTTTCTAAAGCTATGTAATGTTGTAAAAGCGTGTTAGTAAGTGTTTTGGTCTTGAGTGTAGGTACAGTTACACATTCTAGATACCATTGTAAAAAATCGAGGAGAGGGTAACCCAAAGTTTTAATTTCAATGCCTGGCTACCTGTAGGTGTCCCAGTATTAATTTCAGAATAATATAGTTGCTGTTGATACCATGGGCTTCTCTAAAGATAGAATCTGATATTAAAAATCTAGAAGAGTCTAGATATTTATTCTTTGGAACAACAGAGAAGATTGAACAAATCTTAATAGTGCTGCCAGTACAATAAGCTGCACCCTGTCTTGAGAGTGATAGTTGGAAAAAGATGGTGAAAAATGGTAGAAGACAAAAATGAGGTAAATAGGTTAGGTGTGTGAAAGTTTTGTGCAATTATAATGCCTAGGAGAGCACTAGGGCTACGACTGACGTAATTAATATTTTGGGAATAGAGGTAAGGTGCTAAATTATGTAGCTTGGGGCAGTAGCTCATAGCAACAAATAAGCTGAAGTTCAAGAGCCTTGGGTTTCAAGAAATCTCATTAACGCAAGGGTTTGTGTGCATCCTGCTCCTTGCAGTCGGTAATTTGGAAACTAGACATTAAAAATAATAGTGTGAAGAACGGTAGTCTAGCACATAGTGAATAGTCACTAGATATATCATTTAAATTCTTTTAAACTCAAAATCCTGCCATCAAAGAGCATGGCTACTGGCAGCATCATTTTCTGCTAGATTTCTATGGGCAGTCTTCAATAATCTTCTCATCCTATTGGTCTCCAGTTTGATATCCCATTAATGGGATCTTCTGAAGCAAATGGAGGTGGCTATTTTCAAAATATACAAAGTGGGAAGCTTCATGATTTGGGTTTGAACTAAGTAGATGCTTGCCTGTTCAGCAGCACAATACCACCACAGCTGAAAAAACTGAACATTTGTGGAACTGTTGTACAACAAACCTTCCTGTTGGTCCATCAAAACCACTTAGAGCGATACTTCTGTTGATGATTGCTATGAAAAATAACTAATGACTTAAGCTTCCAAAGAACAGTTACACAAAGTGGGAGGAGGATAAAAATACTATGCTAGATGTGCTTGTCAGCAGGTAAAAGAAGAGTTAATGAATAAAAAAGATTCCTGTGGCTAGTTTCAGGTGACAGCTCATTGATTTTTATTTTTTTAAAGGTGGTGGTCAAAACAAAAACAGAATATGAACCTGATCGCAAGAAGGGGAAGTTCCGTACTCCTAAAATAGCTGAATTCACAATCAGCATCACTGAAGGCGTTTCAGAAAGATTTAAGGTAAGCAATGCTATCTGAAGATGTTAATGACTCTGTTGTGCTCACAGAAGTGCTTAAAATCAATTGCTGATTGTAGCCAAAACTGTCTATAGCTAATAGAGTGGATATTGTGGGTATAGCTGAATATAAGAAGAAAAAAACACAATTTTATAGTAATCTAGTATTTAGCAGTTAGAAGCAAAAAACAAATCTTGCAGCATTATTGCTCATAATCCCACTGTGGCAGATGAATTCAGATGGTGCTTTTGTCAGCCTGTGGGTTTCATAATGTGACTGATCAGGGTCTATGTGGTCTGCACACAGGTAGCTCTCATGGTGTGGATAAGTCTCCTGTTAGTGTTGAATGACAAGAACTGCAAGATTATATTTGTTTTCTTTTTGGCTTATTTTTCATTGTGGCCAAACTATTCTCTTAAAAGCACTGTCACAGTCTGTTAATACTTTTTTTTTAATTGTTAAATGTATGGCTTGGCAGCACAATGATGTATACCAAAGGTCTTTGCTATCAGTTTTCCTGGTCCAGTTGCATTTTACAGCTTGGTGATGAATGTTACTGGCAGGTGGCAGTTCAGCAAGAATCTGCCTTAGACTTACTTTTTAGTGTCCATACCCCTGTTACTCTCTTTAGTAGACCCAGAAGGAAGCTGAGAGTTTAACTGATGCAAGGATTGAATTTCCTTTCCCCTTTCTCACTGGGGGATAGGTTTCCTTGCTCTGTGTAAATAGAGCAAAGCAGGAAGGTTCACAGTTCAGCTTGTGCTTTCCTGCCTATTCTCTTAACAAGGGAGGACTACAGCTTTTCAGTGCTGTTAATTTGGCATCTTGGCCAAGGATTTTTAAACAGTAGGCAACCACACTGTTCAGTACACAAGTACAAATATGTTTGGAAAGCCTGATGTTTAGTATGAGGGGAAAATACAGAGTTTCATTAAAGATGTGGACTCTGTTTATACTGCACACTTCTGACTTCTGTTTGGATGACAGGAGTTTTAGAGCACACCCAAAGATTCTAGTTCTGTAATTTGAGGAATAAGCCACAGGAGCTGTGTCTGACCAGAGGTTTTGAAAGCTGCCCAGGCCCAAGCCTACCCTCAGAAGCATGCAATACAGCTTTAGTGGAATCAGCACATGCTAAACAAAGTGAGGGCTAGGGGAAAGGTTAGATGTGTTAGGCTGCATTTGCAAAGAAACTTCTCAGGGTGTTGCCAAGGAAATGTTTAAAGTGCAGGGCATCTGGTGGGGTCTTCAGCCATACAGTGTAGGTTCCCTGTAAGTTGCGGGGAACTACTTAATAAGAGATGTTATGGGGTGTAGCAGGAATTTAATAGGGAATTAAGAAACCTAGTTCCAGTTTTTCAGTTCTCTGATTTGGAGCAAGGACATATCATCCCTAAGGGGAAAATCTTCATTGTGGCTAAGGTTATCTCTTTCTCCTCCTGGCACTGTAGTACCAGTTCTTGAGAGTAATTCTTTCTCTCCGGTGAGGGTTGTGCACACTGTACTGTCGGGTAGCACACAACTGGACAGCTCAGAACAAGGAGGGCTTATGTCTTTTGTGCATGTCCTTGTCAGCCTAAAGTAATCTGAAAAATCTTTGCTATATTGTGGAAGAGAAAAGGGAGAAAGTGTTTAGTTTTGATACTCTGCTAGGAGCTTGGTTCCAAGCAATTGAGCAGAACCTATGCCTAAGGAATTTTGTACTTACCCACTACCTGTAGGGATGAGGGGATTTAATGGCTGCAACATTAAACTGTAAAAAAGGAAGGGTTTTGGATAGCGTAATTGCATCTAAATGTTTTGTGCATCTCTTCGTGGATCTGAGTTCTTTCTGTCTTTGGTGGGATAGCTAAGCAAATTAAACTTTGCTGAACCACAAATAAATAGCTGCTTTTGTTGTCGTGTGGTCTTGTCTAGTTTGTATAGCTGTACAAGTAGAAGCTTGAGCATTTTTGCACTGCATTTTTATGTACTTTTGATTGGCATACTTAAAGAAAATGTCTTTTAGATGTTCCTTTATGATGATCGCTCTGGGATTAATCCCATCCTACAGGGTTGCTAGGTTTTGCTGCTAGGTAACTACTGCATCAGAGAGAGGTTTCAGTACGTTTTGGTGTCTCTTGGGAATTGCAGGGTGATTCACACTACGGCTGTAAGTCTAGGCCTCTAAAGAAGAGTGGGAGGGTTGATCAGTTAGGAGAATTGTGGTTCAGTTAATTGAAAACAATAGTTTGATGCAGAACATTCAGATCCTAAAAATGTCCCTTAATCTCTGTATAACAGCTTAAAATTGAATTATGCTGCTTGCAACATTTTAAAGAGAACTGACTGGTTCTCCAGCAGGGATGATTGTCATAGTCACCACTCCCAGTAGTAAATATTACATGAATAATTGATGGAATTTCATAAATATGTAGATGAAAAGTACTGATTGTGTGAGATTTTCTCCTGGGTCTTTTGTTAATTGTGAACCATCATGTTAACTGCTGCTGTTGATTCTGAGAGAGCAAAAGGATATTTGTTTGAAAATTAAATGTTTGCTATAATTATGAAATGCATTATTTAACTGGTTGGATATTGACTTTGGCTTGTGCTCACAAAAAAAAAGCTTCAGATACCATTTTAATGACTTCAGCATTGTACATTGATGGTGCATAAGCTTGCCACAAGACACAGCCCAAATGTTGTGCTAAAAGTAAGAAAAATCAGTCATTTACAAATAATTCACATGTGTATTCTAAGATGTACTCGTTAAATAAGGAAGGAGCAGATTGCACTTTTGGGATTCAGCAATGCAGATCATCTAAAGCTATTCTTCTTGAGAAATTATACTTCAAAACAAATGGAGCAACTCCATCATGTGCATATGTCATGTAGATCATTAGGTGCTTTAGCAGCTGGGTGAATAACAAATTATAAAACTTATTTTCTGCATTCAATCCGCATTACCACAGTTATTACAACAGAGCTGAGGATTGTTTACAAAGGAAACTGCAAGTGTAATTTTCCTCTGTGAAGCCACATTCTGAATTCAAATCAGAATCTGTCAGAAGAATGTGATGATTTCCTGGTTCTGAGAACCCTGTTGTCTTTATTTAGTTTTATGGCACTAACCACATCAAGGATTATGTGTTTTTTCACTGTAGGTTATTTTTCATTGAGAAAGAGAAGTCATGCTTTTGTTTTTTAAACAGTGTAAGTTAATGTGAGGAGTTGGTCCTTCACATCTGGAAAGCAACTTCGACTGAGGCAGATCTTTCTCTCCTGTAAACTATCTGCTGTGTAGAACAAAACATGGCTAGAAAACATGTCTTTTTCAAAGGAGTCTTAAAAAGCAGAATGTAGAAGGGAGAAAATGGATGGTGCCAGTTACCCAAAGCCAAACCTTAGCCTCCCCCATTGACAGAGCAGCATTCTTAGAAACTCCAGTTGTATTTTGTAGTGGGATGTCTGTTCTGGCACCCATTTAATTGGGCCACAGTTGACAATTGTGCACAAACAGACCAATTTTAAAAAATGTTTGTCGTATCAAAGCATGATGATTTTTTTCTGTCTTTGAGGAAACCTGAGTAAAGAATATTGAGAAGTATTTTGAAAGCTTAACACTTATGTTTCCCAATAAATTTCAAGCCCTTAAATAAACCAAAGTTGTGGTATGTCTTAAGCCATTTGGTTCAGTTCTTCAGATTTTATCCTTGACACCTCTACATATGACTAACTGCAGAGCCAAAGCCTCAAGCTTATTTCTGTGACAAGACCATGTGGGTCAAGCCATATACTATTGAATAGCAAGCAGTTGCTGAAACATGTGGGTGAGGTTGTGGTAGAGGAATTGAGACTTCCTTTCAGAGTCAGTTCTCAGAGTTTTGCCTGGTCATTTTAAAACTGAAAAAATATGTAATGTACTTAAATATTGCTTTTTTTAAATCCGCTTTAAGGGGGCATCCTTTAAAACATGTTTCTGCCTTAAGGCTTTTTTAACGGTTGTTCTTAGTAATACTAATGGTGATTATTTCTGCAAAAATAATCACAGGCAAGGAAGATATTTCTTTGTTGATTTCTGTGCAATTGCCCTACGTGTTGAGTAGCTCTTTTCCCTTACTTCAAAAGTCTGCTACATGCACAAGATGTCAGCTGATTGCTGTACAGGATGTTGTGTCCTTAAGTATATTCTGTGTCTGTCACTTAATGCTGGAAGAGTGACAGGTACTTACCTACCCTGAGTGCTTCTGTTTTCTTCAGTAGAACTATTCACAGGATTAAAGTTGCTCACGAGTATAAGCATTTGGCAGGCTTTGAATTTTTCCTTTGTTGCTTCAAGCAAGAAAAATACAGGAGATTCTTCTCTCAAGGTGACTGCTATTTAAAAATTGCTGCATGGCAACTGTCATTTTTCCACTTTTTAAAATATTTGATAATTCCTTGATATGGCATTGACAATCCTCATGCTAGATTGTTAGATAAAGGAATTTTTTTACAGTCAGAACTAGAGGACTTAAGTGAAGTGGATGCATAACAGCAGCTCCCCTTCTCGGAATCAGGTGTCCTCTGCCATTATGTCCATCTCTTGGAGCAGAACCAGAGACACAGGTGACACAAGAAGATGTTTTGAGTTTCTTCAGATGTAACGATTACATAGCCTTTCCTCTTCTGTAGTAATCTCCATTTTTGGTTTTTTTTTTTTTTTTTATTCTTGGTCTCAGTAATATCTTCTGGGTTTATATGGGAAGGTAACATGGTTCTTATTTCTGAGCCACAGGGTTTCCCGAGCTGCTTCCTTGGATCTTTGTAGTTAAGAAACTAATACGTGGTGCTATGTGACATCAGATGAGAACACTGTTACAAACAGTTGTGTTAAGCCACAGGCCACTGCCTTCTTAACTCGTTTTTGTCTAACAGGATCTCCCTCAGGTTTCACTGATCAGCTCCCTTTTACTCTGCTTCTGGTGTCTTGCACTGTCGCTGTTAATAAGATCAGGGTCTGTAGCTTCTTTTTAGTTACTATCCTTCGTGAATCTATCTGCCTTCCAGTCAGCTCCAGATAAGCATCCATGCCAGTTCCCTCTTCCTTTGTCATCTCTGTTGAGAACAGTCTTTTGATTCTCCCACTTTTTCCATACAGTCTGCCACAAGACTACAAACCTCTGAGCACAAGGGTTTAATGGGAATGTTAAGATGAAGAAGTTGAGTTTAATATATGGATACCAGTCATATAGCTAGACGTGACATATGTTAGAAATTCTTGTCTGGATTGTGGCACCTCATTTTCTTTTGAGTCTCTTCCCATATGTGGGAAGTTGTACCACATTGTTTTGTGTAGTTTGGATTGCTCTATAAATGAGTATGAGTGAAATGTTGCATGTATAGATGTGAATGTTCCTTTCTTTCTTTCATGTTGCCATTTACTTCAGATTGAACATTTCTTATTCCTTAAATGTATTGTTTTGTATGCATCTTTCATATAAACTTCTAGGGACAGGCCCAGGTAGTAGCATACAAAAATAATTTTGGAAAAGTAGGAATGGTAGGGGAAGTGGAGAGCTGATTTCAGTGTTCTGTCAACAAGCTGGTAGAGGGCATTGTGCAGCTGGTGATGCAGGATTTTAGTGGAGAGAGGTGAAATGGAGGTCACGGCCATTTGCAGGGAAGTCGGAGTGATACTTAACAAATTTTAGCGTGGGATGCAGCCACATGCAACCTATTGCAATCACAGTCTGCCTGCCTAAAACTGTCTTGTAGTTTAAATTGAATAGAATTAATCTTAATTTCCACTCCTAAATGGCTATAGAGAGTTACTGTTTTTCATGCCAGAGGGCTTTGCATTTCACTGGTGGGCTAAGCATAACTTGATTCTAAATCACTTCAGATAAAAGGTGCTTCAGTGTTTTCATTTGGTGCTAGGATGTCTGTTCCTGGCACTTTACAGACATACCAGAAATGAAAGTACAGTTCCCAAGAGGCTACAATTGAAATAGGTAATGCATAGATGTAGAGCAGAGATGTCACCAAGTGGCAGTGATTGAGCAGTGAAAATTACTGCATGTCTTGTTAGTTACACTTTAGTTCCACTTCTCGTCAAAACAGGAGTGTTTCTAGGTGGGCTTGTATGCTAAAAGGTGCATGATGTAAGGAAAGCTATGAGGAAAGCGGGCGCAAACCAGTACAGTATGAGAGGGCTAATGAAAGGATTTTAGACAAGAGGAGAAAGCGTGATGACAAAGTTGGAGCTGAAGGCAGAGGGAAAACAGATAGCATTCAGGCTTTGGTGGGACACTGGGATACAGGCAGAGTGGAAGGAGATAAAGAGATAAGAGGAGCAAACAGGGCAGACCTGCGCATGCTGTGAAACATGGCTTGTAATCTGTTCAGAAGGGGACAGGAACTTGGAAGGGATCTGAAGAGAAGCAGGCAAAGTTGGTGCAATTTATGAATTTTGCAGTAATAATGTGGCTTGATTAAAAAAGGGGCACAGTAAGCGAGGAAGGAGGAGACTGCAGAAACTAGGCAGAGAAAATACAGCTTGCAGTGTTTTGCAGCTGCAACAAAGCAGGGTGGACTGATTGGGAAGATATAGCAGCTCTTGATTGCTAAGGCTTTGTCATGAGCTCTTCACCTGTTGGTGTAGTTGTCCGATCTGGTGAGTTTCATTTGTCTGGCTAAATGCTTAGTCTTAAGACAGATTTTTTTTTTATTCTTTTGGTACACTTAGTTCATTCATTAGTCATCTCTCATTTCCATTACTGTAATGGCTTCTGGCTAGACATTATCCTTCTTCTGCTCTTCACTTACAATCTATTAAAAAATCTGACGTGTACATAATATCTTGTAATCTTTTAAGGGGATCTGCCAGATCCCCTTATTACCAACTTTAAAGGACACACTTAAGATGAAAACAAAACCACACTTTTTGTTCCTAGTTAAAAGAAACAGCTCTTTGAGCTATCTTGTAGTTATTTTGTAAAAAAGTACTTTAAAAGCCCGACAGTCGTGTAGTGTGACAGGCACCTTGGAATTCTGCAGTAGGTACATGGCAGTGAGTGATCATAGTAATTCAGAAGACACTGTTTCCCACTGCGTGGGGTCCTGCACTCAGCCAGCTGACTATTACAAGGAGCACAGATTCAAGATTTCCTTCTAGAAGAAGAGGGAGTGATGTTTGCATGTTCATTGCATCTTCTCCTGCCTGGAACAGAGAACAAGGGCAAGTTGCTAGTAGTGCTCTAGTAGGAAGTGGATAACTTCCCTTTGGTTTATAGTGAGTGTGCAAATTTGCTGTGGAAAAATAATAATAAAATGACAGCTTTGGTACCATTTCTGGTCCAAAGAGCAGCTTGTTGCCTTCCCTCTTTCCATGCTGGCATCTGGGAGAAGACGACTCTTTCAGAAAGGGAGGCAGGGAGGTAGGGTTGTGCTGCATTGCTGGCGAAGGAGAGAAGATGCCTGCCTCAGGTTTGGAAGTGAACCTGGGGATCTGACAATAGTGAACCATCTGTGGTGAGTTATTATGAGAGGGAAAGAAAATTACTATTAGAAGAAAAACAAGGATTTTCAGCTTATAAGGGAGAAGTGGATTGGATTAACAGGTGATTGTGATCACTTTGGAATCCATTGATGGATTTATTTCCATCTGTGCTGTTTGCATGTCCAACTGCCCTTTACTTAAATAGAAGTTATTTTCATCCTGAAGGATCATAAGAGAAGGGAGCATCTCTTCGAATAAGGAGACAAGAGCAGATGAAAGATTTGCAGATGGAGTGTGATTACAAATTCTTGGAAATACTGAGAGCAAAAGTTTACGTTTTAATACCAAAACTAATAATATTAGGATATATAGTAGGTGAGAGAGAGAGATTCTGTGAGAATTATGATCCCGGAGTCCTGAGGGCTCTTCCTTGTGGCTTGCTGCATGGCAATGGAGAACCATGCTGGGTGTGACTTTTATGTATTTTTCTGTTGTTCTAATATTTGGTTTCAACAACAAATTACCTTGTTAGCTTTACAGAACGTTCCTGAGGCCTCATCTGTAGGTCAAAATGGGAAATAATGCTATAATTCTACTATTCTTCGCTAGTAGGATGGCTAGGGAATATAGTTAAAATGCTTTGAGATTTGGGAATATTTTGCAAAGCATTTTAAACTGTTTACTCCTGTCTGTGGGGGAAACAAATGTGAGCTGGATCGATCCATACTGTAGCAATTGTTCTTTGTGTCCATGTCCTGTGTCACAAGCCTGTGCTCCCAGAGAGAGCAGCCTTTCTTTAAGGCTGTGTGGAATACATCAGCAATAATCCCACCTGGGTTTTATCTTTATTTCTGCTTTCTAGTCTCTCTTTTCCATTCCTTCTTTAAGGGAAAGAGCAGTGACTGTGCAAGCAAAAGGAACCATGTAATGTACAGGTGGAGTCAGTGGGATGCAAATAATCCAAAACCTGCGTCTGGGACCGGGCTGTATGTGTGTCATCAAGCTGCTGGGCTGAGTCAGGAATGCTCCCTGCTTTCTGGTTCCTCATCTTCCTGTGCTGCTCAGCAGCAGCTGGAGCTCAGCTGGGGAGGGTGGACAGGGCTGCAGACCTGCTTACAGGCCCCTTGGCCTGGTGGGGCAGGTGGACCCTAGGCATCTCCACACAGGTACAGGGTGACAGCAGCAGCAGGTGGGACTTGGAGATACTGGCAAAGGAGGTGGGAGAAGCAGCCCCAAGTGAGAACTGTGGACTTGGGGGAGAAAGGTCAGTTTTTCTAAAACCTGGAGTACAAGGAGAATTTTGGGGGAGAACAGAGGATAAGGAACGTTATACTTGTAGGGAGGGAGAGACACTGGAAGATGAGATGCAAGGCTTGGGGCAGGCCAGAGGGTGAAGGTCTTAGTACGTGTGTGTGGCTGAGGAAGCTGAGGAAATACAGGAGGGGTCCCAAACAACTGTAGAATTAAGAAAGGGAAAGGCCTGAAGAAGGGCTGAGCTGGGGCATGGCTTGGCCAGGAATAGAGGGGATTGTTATTAAACTGGGCCACAGAGAATAACCAGAAAGGAAGATGTACCTTTTCTTTTGGATTCACGTAGGACATATGGAGACATGGAACATGTGAGCAGAAAACACAAGGTTAAGCAAGACAGAGTGATCTATCCATGTTAACTTTTTGTATGCAAATGAACAGTAAATTTGAAGAAAGACTAATTGGATTTGAAAATTGGTGTCAGTGTGAGGTTTTTGGAGGAGGATTAAGGATATGATTTTTTTTTTTTGGTAATCCAGTGACTGATGTGAGAAACTGAAGATGTTGCTATTAACCAGAAAAGTCCTTTGCTCCATGTCTCATTTTGTTTGGCATTATTACATTAATATCTACATTTCTTCTGCTAAATTGCTTTCTGATTCTCAGTTCTTCCCACCTCTCCTCCGCCGTTGTATTTTTTGCTTATAAAATCCTTGCCTTCAGCAGCATACTCCCCAGCCTTGTTTCACTCAGGAAACACAACTCACTGTTGTCTGCCCGTGGTGAAGTTCACTGCCCCAGCATGAGAAATCCCTGAAAGTGTCTTTCAGGCCTTCAGTGTACTGTCCCACCACCACAAGCAGTTTGCAGTGTTGCAAGTCCTGCTAGGGTGTGAGTTCTCATTAAGGGAGCGTGTGGTGTTCTACCAAGAAACAATGCTACAATTTTTGATGCCTTTCTCAAATACCACATTATTCTTCTTTGCATAATTGACCCTGATGTGCCTAAGTTCTCTTTTTAGGAGGTGTGTACAGCTGGCTTACTCATCTTTGCTTAGTATTTAGATCATATTATGCTTTGTTTTAATTAATTAATCACATAATCTGGTTTGTTTCTGTTTATTAATGTTTCTTATGCTGTAGCTCAGGCTGGCTTCTTTCTAACTTGCCAAAAAAGTGCTCAACCACTCTTGCTCTGTAATCTCCTCAAGCTACTAATTTGTCTATCAGCTTAATAATAAAGCTTTTAGAATAACAAAAACACACATCTGGGACTCTCTCTCAGGTAATGAATGCTATTTCTTCAGTTCACACCTTCCACAAAAATTAGTCTGATAGGGAGCTTTGCAGTGTAACTGCTAGGCCAAAGTCCCATGCTTTCTCTCATCCATTGGTGAGGGAATTCTAATGGGAATTCTTTCTCCCATCTCACCCAGAAGGCTCTTGGTCTCCAGCTGCTTGGGGTTCATTCCTTGGAAAGGGTAGCTAGATACTGACAGTGACTGCACATTGAGTTTAAGGTGTATCTTGGATTTTCTTTCACCCCAGATTAAGGACCAGAGAGGTACTGAAAGGCATGGTGAGACGTCAGTGCCATGTAATGCTGTCTGAAATGGCTGCTGTGCTAAGATGTGAGCACAACAACTCAGGGCTGGTCCTGTATTGAACATGGAAATGTGTATTCCCGTATGGAAATGGCAGTGAACTACTCTTGCACAGTCTCTCTGTGATGAGGAGGTAGTTTCAGCTTAGAAATTAGGAGCATTGAGTAATCAGGCCTGTAAACTACTGGCCTAGCTATCCGTGCATTCATAACAGGTGCAACAAGCTCTCATCTGAACAAGATAGCACAGACATTACTTTCTCCATGCCCTGCGAGAGTCCTTTGTGTTACTTGGTGACACCTGTGCTGGTTTAACTGTCACCTGACTCCATTCTTGGACAGGCAAGAGAAAACAAATGTTGACTAGCTGACGTGAACTAGAATTACATCATCCAAATGCTAAAAAAACAGCAGACCCAAGCTACCTCTCTGTGTTTTTCTGGCCTCCTGTGTGCACTGAACAGAAGTGCCACAAAAAAACCTTGTAGTAGAGAGGCACTGCGCCACTGACTAGATCATCTGCTTTCTTCTCCAAGAAGGGGGAGGTAGAATCATGTGTTGATGCCCTGTTCTTCCTCAATAATTAAGAAACTTGTTTTATCCTTTGCTTGATTTTACTGTAGAGTGCAGTCACAGCTCGCTTCTGCTGCTTGCAGTGACAAACAGCAGTATAATAAGCAGTACATTACTAACATAAGCATGTTTTATTTTTCTTTACAGGTAACTGTGCTGGTCCTTTTTGCCCTTGCATTCTTAACGTGTGTTGTATTTCTGGTAGTCTACAAGGTTTACAAGTATGATCATACCTGTCCAGAAGGATTTATTTTCAAGGTAAATTGCCTACACATTCTAGAAAACTAGGAAAGCATGTAATAGTCTCTGTTGTTTTCAGCGTAACCCTGATTAAATCATGCTGTATTGCATAGAAATTTGTGTTTATTTTTATAGATTACTGTGCTTCCTGCTGTATTTCTTTCTGCTTAATTGAGGTTGTACTGTTGCAGTTTTCTTAATGGTTTTTTTTAATGCTTTAAACATTGAAAATACAGCAAAGGTCCCAACACCAGTGTCCTCCTAAGCTGCATGTGAACTTGTCCGGACAAAGCCCTCTGCTATTGGGTCTTGTCCCATATTCCTCCAAATGCATGTTCCTTAGTGAAGTAGAGAATGATAAAACCTGGAGGGGAAAAGAATTACTCTGGAATATGTATCAGAGAAACAGCAGAGAAACTCTCATTAAGAGTTCCAGGAGTTACCTCGGGGTTATTTTTGTAGAAAGAACTTCTTGTTCTAGAACATTGACCTCCGAGCCCTGCTGCCACAAGCCAAAAGTGATGCAAAAAAAAAAAAAAGGTAAAACACATTTACTGAAAAAAAATACCAAAGGAGAGGCTGAGGCTCACTTCCTTAGTGCAACATGATGGTGCTGGCTCCTCAGGTGTGACCTGGGCTGAAAGTCAGAAAGGTAATATTGCTTTCTCAGTTGTAAATGTAGCACTGTGGAACTTGACTACAATTAGGTAAGAAAAGTAGCAGTGATGAAGGCATTATTCCCTCTGAGTCTTTAAGAATATTTAGTCTTGTAATGATGCAAGTGGATACCTGGTATGATCTTCAGAAGGATTTAAGAAGGAATTGCTGCCTCAGCACTCCTTGGCAATCCTGTTCAGGATTTTTGATTCTGTCACTTCGGGCACATAAATATCTTAAAAGAATCTAGTCCAAAGTCACAGTCAGTGATGCCCTGGTGCATTAACTTGGCTCCAAACATTCTGGTTTAGGTTACTGCTTTCCCTTGGTTCAAGAGCGAAAGATACTGTGATTAGAATATTTGGCTGTAACTCTGGAGATCCAGCTTTTGGTTCTGCTGTTGTTTTTTTGTGTTGTCTCAGACAAGCACTGAAACCCTGCTGTGCTTATCTGTCATGGGACAATAGCTTTTTTTTTTTTTTCTCCTCTAAGCTTTCTCTTGGCTTTGAGCAATTTGGAGTATGGACTGCATGTTCCTCCCAAGCCTGTTTTGATGTGATCCTAACTTGACAGGAATGACCAGATACATGCTCCTGTCATAAGTCTAGTAACAGTCTGCTACTTCTGCTTCTTTTCGGATCATGTTGTCCTTTCCTTTTGAGTTCCAGCCTTCTGGCTTCTCTTGTCTTTTCTTCCTAGTGTCACAAACATTTATGGGGAGAACAGTTTCTTAGCTACACTTCAGCTGCCCTGTGAACACAGTTCAGTTGAGTTTCTTTCCTTAGGGCCTTGTGTTTGAAACGAAGGTTGAGCAGAATGTCACAGAGCTTACGATTTGTTTCTGAGGTGCAGCGCATACACAGGCTGGTTTACTGTTACGCTCCCAGTGTTGGGCTTTATGGAGGCCGTTTCCTAGCTGCTTGACAGTGAAATGCTAGGAGACACAGCATCTTTGGACATTTTAACTCTTTAAGAGTTTTACAGGATAAACAGGCTAGGAAATGACAAAGGCTTGAAACTACCAGTGTTGACATTAATTTCTATTTATTGTCTTTGGATCGTTTTTGGGAGAGTCCATAATATGACGTGGCATAGTTTGGCACAGATGTAATAACAGAGATGAAGTGTCACCTTGTGTCCAGTGTCTCAGCAGACTGGCTTTGTGCTTCAGGTGGACTCAGCAATGTTCTCTGGCCTGAATGTCCCTAGGCTTTGGATGCTGATGTGACTTCCTGGTTAAGGGCAAAGGTGCCTGCTGCCTCAGGAAGCCTGGTACCATGGGAATCTGTGCATAAAGGCTGAGCTACTGCAGCTGTGATTGAGACTCAGTCTTCCATGCTTTGGTGCTCTTGTACCTGGAGCAGTTCCAAAGGCTTCAGTGTTTTCAGCCTTTCTTTCTCATCTGTGCATCCAGGGCTTGAAGGTGTGCTTTCAAAAACTCTTATTTTCTGTTGTATCACAGTCTTAAACCACTTGAGCTTCAATTTTGTGCTTGCTCAGGCTTTGTTATGTGACCCTCATCCTGCTGTTGTGCACATCACTCCTCTGAAGGGCTCTTTACTGTTTGTGGGTGAGACTCACCAGTTTTCCTCAAAGACCTGAGTGTGCTTACATCCTGGAGGAATTTCTGCAGGGCTTCAGTGCGCTCCATACTGCATCTGTTACCCTTCAGTTTTCCTTGCCAAGGCATCATCATTCTGTCAGACTCGTGGACAGTAAAACAAAGTCATTTCAGTACGTTGAAGACAACACCATCTTCTGTTAAGTTTGGGATTACTGACCCAGCAAAGTTCACATATCAGAAGATATTGTTTATAACTGAATATCATTGAGGTCTTTCTGTCATCTTGATAGGTAGAGGTAGATACAGATAGGCAGCCAGGATTCTCTCTGGCCACAAAGACCATAACCCGTAACTAATTTCTGAAATAGAAGGGCTGTGAAGGAAAGGAGACTGGCAACTCACTCTGGAGCAGCATCCCAGTTTCTCCCCAGGAGCTTCCTTATTACCTATCTCACATAGGAACCATGGAAACGCATAAAAAAGATGGAGAGAAATGTTCTGATTAATCTGACAAGCAGCAGGATGAGAGTTGTCACTCGTTTCCATCACTTTCAAAAGCTGCCTGACCTGCCTTCATTAGGAGGTAAGGGAAGGGGGCAGTCCTTGGGTTGTACACAAGGAGCAGTGAGTTAAAGGGGAGGCGTCTCTCGTCTTTTCTAGAAGCGTAAAATCCAATCAAGATGGGAACTGTGCTCTGTTTCTTCAGGCTCTTCTGTCAGATGTTATGCATGTTTCTGACTACAAAAAATAACATCACTGAGTCATTTTGCTTGTTACAAAGCAAATTGCTTCTAAAAGCAGCAAGAATCTGTGTCGCTTTTTGAGACTTTCAGTAATGTTGGCTTGTCTTCAGCACTAATAATCACATTTGCTTGAATTTTCTTGGCAGATTTCATTAGATCAATGAATTGTATTCCTTCCCCTATTTTAAATATTTAGAATTGTGACTGCATTCCATGACTGGGTGAAATAATCACTACAAAGATATCTGTGTCTACGTGCTTCCTAGTCATTTTGTCACATCAGAAGTAGTGTCAGTTATTCCAGATCAAGCATGGATAATACTCCAGAAGCTGGCAGGTGAATGTGCCCATCAAATAGCTCTGTTCCAGAGTTGCCCTGGATTTCTGTTTTTCAAATCTAGGTCCCAGTCTTGCAGCTGGCCTGCATGATTGTTGTGACCACGGGGAAACTTCTGTTGACTTAAACAGTGCTGAATAGGCAGAAGTGTCTGCTTAGCTCGGGATAAATTGTGCACTTTGTAGTGCTACTTCAGACAAAGCTGTGAGGGAAGGTCTGTCCTGGCCGCCACTTTAACAAAAGATGACAAATAAACTGAACCTGGGTGGATGTGGTAACTTCGGGCACTGTTTCTGAGTCTGACACACATTGGGGCTCCTGATACAGAAGCAAGTTAGAGATGCTGAAGATGTTAATGCTGTGGGAGGACTGTGAGTGTTGCGACAGCAAGTCTGCTTTCAGCACTCAAAGCTGCCACAAGGCTGCGTTCATAGGGAGCAGAAAGGTCGTAAGACTACCTGTAGGCCTGGGGGTTTTTTTTTGGCAAGGCTTGCTTTTTTTTCTTCATACCTGTTGATGTTTTTTTCACTCAGTATTTTTAGGATGCAAAATTTATATTAAACCAAGTCACTGCTGGATCTTTCCCCCAGTCATTTTGTGCTTTGTGACAAACCATTTTAAGCCGTTACTGGTGCTTATTTATGCCACTTCTGGGTTGTTGGTTGTTTTTTAATTTTGACGAGAGTCAACACAAAAGTAAACATGAACACAGTTGAGATAGCATCTGGTCCTAAAATTGATGGCATTTTTGCCTGTGTTCCTGTGCAGGAGCTTCCAACATTGTTTCATTAGCCAAGCTCTGTAAGAACAATAGCAGTTCAGAGTTGCTGTGCCTGCAGTATTTTCTGGCTGCTAAGAGCAGCCAGAGCTGTCAGCCTATTTTGTTTTAAAACAGTCAAGAGCAGAAATGTTTAAACTTTATTTTTTCCTTAAGCTGCAGCTGCTCATAGCTTTTATTTTTGAGGACCCATTCAGTTGCCCAGGTGATGGCCCAACACCCTGAGGTATCAGGCAAGACTGCCTGGACTGGCAGATACGGCAGAGGGCTTACTGGGAGACCCGTAGCTCTCTGGAGCAAATCCCAGGGGGTCACAGGATATGTCCAAGTCATGTTTTCCTTCAGTGCAACTGGCTCAGCTGCTTTGCAGGCTTTTACTGCATTATCACTGGGGTGATTGCTAGGTGATACTTGCTGACTAATGCACTGCATATTCTCTTCTCTTTCTAAGATGACAGCAAGGTTTGCATCCTGCTTAGTATTTAACTCTCAAAATCAGGTATTTCACTTTCAAAAGCTCTGAGCGTGCATGAAGCAGCTTTTGGATAGTGCTCTTAGAATTCTGGGAAGTTAACAATGTAGCCCCAGAGCTAAAGATAGCTTTTTAAAAGCCTGCTGTTGGCTACATCTGTCAACATCTGACAATCAAGAGTGAAGTAATTTGTATGTCTGTTCATACTTGCACATAAGCTTGGCCACCCACAGTGTCTTCCCTGTACATCTTCTTGAGCTGAAAAACTGCTTGTACCTTTGCAGCAATAGATCTGTATTCATTTCTGTCCCTCAGACTGGAAAAAAACATATTAAAGTGCCTGAAGCCAATCTAAGGGTAGGGCACAGACATCTGTTAATGTTGACCAAACAGAATTGGGTGAGGAGGAAAAAGCAGCAAAATAGGGCTGGAACTAGAGATTGAGAACTGTCAATAACAATTTTAGGCAAGCTTTTTGTTAATTATTCTGGCATATAGAACCAGAATGGTCTTCTAAGGCAAATGCTCAAGTAGTTTAAGGATTGCAGGGAAGAACATTTTGAATACAGCAGGACAACACTGTAGTTAATTGCTCTGTGTTGCATCTTGACTTACAGAAAGTGAACGTTGGTTTAGACTAAAAGGAAAAGGAAAAAAACCCTAACCTACTTGGGTATGTGTGGGACTGTACCTGTAATCTTAATGATGGTTTTTTTCTTTTCAGAATAATCAGTGCATTCCAGCTGGGTTGGAAAACTACTACTCTGAGCAAGACTCCAGTGCTCGAGGGAAATTTTACACAGTCATAAACCACTACAACCTGGCCAAACAAACCATCACACGCTCGGTGTCCCCGTGGATGACAGTACTGTCAGAAGAGAAACTGTCTGAGCAGGAGACTGAAGCTGCTGAGAAATCAGCTTAGTAGGATAAGCTAATTATTAACACTATGTCATTTGAGGGTAACTAAGGGACTTTAAGGAATTTTCATTAAATATAATTCTGGATAATTTAGAGGTTACTCATGTTTATGGTGCAATTGCTTCTGTTTGCTGATACTGCTTTGCAAAAAAAACCCAAACAAAAACCAAAACAAAAAAACTTGCTGCAGAGCATTCATGGGCATAAACCAAGGTGCATATCAGCATCACTTTAGAGCTCTGACACCATTTTCGATGTTAAAAGAAATCCAGTGCTAGATATGTTCTTGCAGTTTATTGGATACTGACAGATTTCTCTGCTGGATTTTCAGGGCTTGGATCTTAGATAAATCGTGTTCTGTTGTCTGAACGGATGCTTTTATTTATTAATATTTTTATTCTTTGTCATTTTGCAAACCGAAACATCTCAGCCATAACCAGAGTGATCTCTTATTTAGCTGAAAGCTATGTTTAATATTTAGGTTTGGCTCAAACAAGAATGATAGCATTGATGTCAAGGGCATAATGTAATGACTTGTATGGAGAAAGGAACTGTCGGTAGCATTTTTCTTACATTTTCTTTCCTGTTGTTTATTTGTAAGTGATAATGAAGTTCTCTGCAACAAGGCATGCTCAATGTTCTATTATTGCTGTCAACAGGATTTAACTGCATTTCCACTGTGGCTTTAGCATCTTGCTAAGGATGTGCACTGAAACACAAACTAGATAGATGTTATGGAAAAACACAGACAGTTTTAGCGATGGATGTTGAGAATAGTGTAAAAAATACACAGTTCAGGATGTTCTAGTGAGAAATGAGATCTTTTGATCATACTTAAGAGGCAGAAAGCCTATTCACAGTAGATGTAGTCCACAATGTCATTTGTTGGGTATGACAGAGGGAATACGTTTAAATTTTCACTTTATTACATTAATATTTTCCCTTGTTACCAATTAAGAGGAGCTTTAAGTTTATGTATGGTTTGCAGTTTGATACTTTTCAAAACACAGAGCATGACAGGTGAAACAGTAGCATATTAGGTAGCACAGGTGGCTGTTCTAAAGCTACCTGTGGAAAAGAGTGAAGAGCAGAACTTGGCTTGGGAGGGTAAAAGATGTAGGAGAACATAGTGTTGTGGATGCACGTTAAAGGTTCATTGTAATTACAGGCTTATCTATTCTTTGTGTGAAACCATGTTTCATTTTTATTAGAAATCTTAAATATGTATTACAAAAAAAGACATCTTCTTAATTTAAGAGTTAGACAAAAGAAGTGTGTGAAGTGTCAGGGTCGTCAGCAAGTCACCCTTTCTGTTCATGTAACTTGATTGGGACAAGCTATTGTGGACATGTCAAAAGTTCCATTTTTGGTAAAGACGTTATAAAAATAAAGGGAAAACATCAGCCTGAGACATTTCTACAGATCTGCAGCAGAACAAACATGGTCAGCTCTACTTTTTTTTCCTGCAGTAGAATTGCTTTATCACTACCACAGTAAAAATAATTCTCTGGACTTGATAGAAATGTGCATTACAGAGTAGTATCTGTAAGAGGCTTTTAAAGTCATTAGGGTATGTGGAATGCATAAAAAGCAATAAATTATGTGCCAAATTTTTCTTTGCATTTAAAAATTTCAAGTTTATGTTAAGATACTCAAAATGTACCATGTTTGTGTTTTTGAACAGGCACACATTTTATTGGATGCAATGAATTCATTTGTAACTTTTGACATTTTCACTTTGTGCAAAGTAAAGAATGATGCTGCTTGTTGCAGATAATGTATAGAAATACAAATTCCAGAAGAGAGATGGCAAAACACATTCCGTATCAACATATTTACAGAGGACATTCATTTTTACAAATTGAAAGATCTGTTCCCTAAGACTGTCCCACATCGAAATGATTCATGATACATCTCCTCCCCTTAAATCTAGGACAATAAAAGCTTTAATGCACAAGTAAATACTGATGAGAAACAACTTCTTTCTCTCTCTTTTAACAATAAACATTAGAAAATATTACATTTTATTGTCTAGGTAAAAGAGCCTGCTTGTGCCTTCTGAAGTCAAAACTACTTTTTCCTTTGATTTAACAGGAGTGAGTTTGTGGATTCTGATCCGACAGCTGGAGTCGAGACTTTTTTTAGTTAAAAATTGCTCCCAGTTTTAGAACTTTGAGGAGTTTGGCTTTGCTATTGCCTATCCTTTGGCTTTGTTCCAACATGCCAGAATATCTGTTTCATTGCACAGTCTGTTTGTGTTGTATTCTCCCATTTCACCTAGAAGTAAAGCTCTTCAGCTGATGCTTTATCATTATTATTACTATTATAAAATCAACCTGATCCGACTCAAGTAGTTTCAAAAGATTTAGAAGTAGAGGTCATACATGTGCAAAATGGTCACTCTGTACTGAAGTGGTATGATTAAATAAAAGCCTGACACAGTGTAGCTGCTTTTGCACAGTAACAGTTTTCTCCTGATCTGCTCTGCAGGCTGGGAGCTGGACTTGAAACATCACAGATGTGTGGGTGACTATGATAAAACCGTTATCTTTTTTTTTTTCCTGCCACTGGTTGTGCTCTGGTCTGTAGCTTTCTTACCAGCTCTTCAAAGGTTTTTACAGTCTCTGCAGGATTAAGTGTCAGTTTATGTTCAATAAAAGGATTTCAAGTGAGCGCTAGCAGCTCCCTCTGCTGCAGTAATTGATACATGAACATGCTTATTTATTGGAAAGTATTTCCATTATGACAGCATGAAAAAAAAATACATAAAATGCACAGGTTTGTCAGACCTCACTCCATTAAAAAAAGTCAAAATTTTACGAAGAAAGCATCTAGACAATACTTTTCATTAATTATCGTACCAGTCCAGGAAAAGCAAGGAAAATGAACACATCACAAGGAAGAACAGGATCCATACTCTAAATCCAGCATTGTTTTTGATGGCCTGCAAGGAAAAGGTTGTCTCCATTACCATCACCAGTAAACTCACATAACAGTTCAACAGTGACAACCCAGAGTGACTCTTAAGTGGCTTCACTCCTTCCCCCAAAAGGACAAAGAACAAAACTTGCCGTTAATTCCAGGTGACTAAAAAACTGGCTGATTTATCACTCTAAAGTTTCTCTCAATATCTTCAAATTTGACACTTCAAAAAAAAATCCTAAGGTCCCAGGCAATGGAAATACATTCAAAATATTAAGAACCACAACAAAACGTACATGCTTAAAGGTCAGTTTTAATTTCCAATAGTGAAATTCTATGATTGAAAATAACCAGGCCTTTCTCATTCTAATAAATATCATCTGACTGAAAAAAGAAAAAAAACCCAAGACTGACAGCGATTTCTGGAGGTTGAACTGTTAAAGTTGAGTATTTCAGTCCAGAGCAAGCACCGTTGTTCTTGGATTCTACTTAACAAAATAGAGCAGGTGGCCTGCTTTTCTCTTTTATTTTTTTTAGATTTACACGTGGACTAGATTTTTCTGTGTGAACAAGCATTAATGTAAGTGATCAAGGTTTGTATTGATAATCTTTACTGTTTCTCAGTGTGATTTAGGAAATTGTTCTATCTACAAATGTGAAAAATGAAGCAAAAATAACAGCAGTTCATGCCACATTGTTGAATACTGATTTTTAATTGTGAACAGAGGGACAATTGGCTGACATCTTGCTACCCTCCAAGTGACCTGTCTAAAGTGCTTGCAGATAATGATCTAAAGGCAGAGTATCTGTGTGCTTAATATTATTAGGTCTATTGATTTAAGTTGTTAAAAAATTGTCCTCCTTACCATGTGTCACACCACCCAGCCTACCAAAGAGAAAGCTCCAGATATTCTACTTGTAGAAATATGGAAATAAGTTCCAAATCAGAAAGGTTAAGTCCCTAAGTTATGCTTGCTACTGCATAGAATCATTTGGTTGGAAAAGACCTTTGAGATCATCAAATCCAACAATACCTGCCTACTGCTAAACCATATCCCTGAGCACCCTGTGTACCTATCACTTAAATACCTCCAGTGACAGTGACTCAACCACCTCCCCCTGGCAGCCTGTGCCAGTGCCTGATAACCCTTTTGGTGAAGAAATTTTTCTTGATACCTATTCTGAACCTTCCCTGGACAACTAGAGGCCATTTGCTCTTGTCCTATAACTTGTTACCTGCAAGAAGAGACCAACACCCACCTTGCTATAACCTTCTTTCAGGTGACTGTAGACAGGGATGAGGTCTCCCCCCAGCCTCCTTTTCTCTAGGCTAAACAATCCCAGTTCTCTCATCTGCCTCTCAAAAGACTTGTGCTCCTGCCGCTTCAACAGCTTCAGTGCCCTTCTCTGGACATGCTCAATGTTCTTGTAGTGAGGATCCCAAAACTGAAAACGGTGTTTGAGCTGTGGCTTCAGCTGTGCCGAGTACAGGGGCAAAATCACTTCCCTGGTCCCGCTGGCTGCCCTGTTTCTAATACAGGCCAGGATGTTCTTGGCCACCTGGGCACACTGCTGGCTTGTGTTCAGTCACACTCAACCAACAACCCCAGCACCTTCTCTGCCAGGCAGCTTTCCAGCCACTCTTCCCGAAGCCTGTAGCGCTGCAAGGGGTTGTTGTGCCTCAAGTATACAACCCAGCACTTGGCCTTGTTAAACCTCATACTGCACATCACAAACCATCAAGCCTGTTTAGATCCCTCTGTAGAGCCTCCCTGCCTTCACGCAGATACTTGGCACCCAGCTCAAGTGCCATCTGCAAACTGACTAAGGGTACATTCAATGCCTTCATCCAGATCATTGGTAAAGATATTGAACAGAACTGGACACCACTGGTTACCGGCCTCAATGCCCTTTTCAGGAGAGCTGAGCAGTAGGTAACTCATTCCTGAGTTACAGTCTGTGTGTTTTTAGAAGGGAGAAAAAAAACTGAGCCATTTACTCAGCAGCCTAATCTAAGAACTCTTGTTTTTATCTAAATCTCAGTTCCTGAGAGAAAACATCATTTCATTCTAATTAGTAAGACAATGGGATAGATTTGTTTACTAGGAGCATGAGAGATGTGCTGAGCATGGTAAAGAGGCTCTTCTGCTAATGTTTGGCTTTTAACTCCAGTTTCAACAGTTCCAGCATGGTCTTTTAAGTCTGCAATTTCTCCCCTCCTGCTTCCTTTCTTTTTTTGAGAAAGCTTCCCAGGTGCTGAAGTGGACACCAGGTGACATCCATGGTTAAGAAACAGCTGAGACCAGATAGATTTCTGCAGACCTGCATAGCTATTCCAGTCAAGCTGTGCAAACTACCGAGAACCTCGGTTAACTTGTATATTTTTTTCCAAAATCACATCCTCCTCCCAGCACATGTTGCGCCTGTGCTGCAGGTGAGCTGGCATGTGCTGTTCACAGTGATGCTTGGGAAAAAATGAAAGTCTGGGAAAATGAAGGAGTTTAAAACACAACTTAGAGACGTTACCTCTCTTATGTCCTCATTGCCTTCTTTGATATTCTCTGTTGCACCCACAACTAACTGATGGATGTTGTCAATCTCAGTTTCCTGTTTAAAAAAAGAGGCAAGTGATGAATTTTTGGAAAAAACCCCTCACATTAAAGGACTTGAGAAACAAGCAGAACTGAATTACAAAATAAATGTGGTTTCATTACCATCTCAGTTTCAATGATACAAAACTACCGAGGCAATTAAGTTGCAATTTACTTTACCTGTGATTTTATGAGCCTGAATGGAGATCACCAAGATCAACAGGAAGCCTCTCATATATCTAGAATCAAGTCTAACCTAACTTTGGCAGCACTTCTGGAAAAGGTACCACTATTTGGCGAAAAGATGCTAATAAACTTAACAAGACACTACTTCCAGGGCAGAGGGATCATTCTAACATATATATCGCATTTTCCATTCTCAGAAATCCTGATAAGTAACAACAGCGAGTATCTTGATCTTGCAACTGAAAAAGAAACAAGAATCTTTTCCATTGCATTTGTGTAAAAGATTAATGAATCTTACATGTACATCTTGAATGCAACAAGACCGGAATAACCCCAAGAAAATCGTCAAGCTGTATTTACTGTTGTAACATTAAATTATACTGACCTGCTGCAAGACTTTTTCAGTGAATATCTCTTGTAACCTGGAGATTTCCACCACTTTTCCTTCAATTTGTCTTGGCAAAGAACAGAAATATTCCATTAGAAACTAGCGCAAACATTTCTTAACTCTTGCAGCTTTAGATTCTCCAATCTGGTAAGCACGCTCCTCTGAAGGCTGGTCTGCCAGCTGCCTCTCAGGCAGCAGTAGCTGCAGCTGGGGCTCTGACAGCTTGTGGCTGGAAGATGAGCAGCTCACAGTGAAGCTCTGGGAAAGGCACCACCCAGAATATCTCAGATAGCAACCTTCACTGTGACAGCTTTCTCATGAAGAACCCACGGTGGACCCTGCGTAGTTAATATTAGAATCATAGAATGACCAGGTTGGAAGAGACCAACTGGATCATCGAGACCAACTATTCCCACCAATCTCTAAACCACACCCCTCAGTACCTCATCAAGTAACAGAAAATTGTACCTGACTTCATCAAAGAGATTATTCATTTCTCCAACAAGCCTCTGGTTCTCCTGTTCAAACTGGAAGGGAAGAAGGAAATCACACATCAGTTCATGCGTTTGGACCCAGGGAACTTGAACCCTCGTCCCTGATCAACCAACTTCCACCCTTCCTTGCAGTCTATTTGCACTATGTCTCAACTAAATAGCTCTTCAAGAATTAATAACAGTGGCCTAAATGAACAATATGGATCTGCTGAGTTGTAACCAGACAGTGTAACATTCGTCATGCTCCTCCCATTAATGAAACAAACCCCAAAACAACTTTAAGATTTTGCTCAATGTATTTTGCAGTAAGGAAGAATATAGTGGATGAAATCTGACCTTTTTTATTATTTTAGAAGTTTGAGAGGCAAAAGTTTTCATGCTTGTAAAAGCTTGTGATTCTCTTCATGACATCTCTGCACTGTCATTCATGTATTGCTCATGTTATAACATTAAGAGCTTTTAATCTAAAACTACATTGCTACAACATGCAATATTTTGACATCTACTACTTCATACTTCACAAATGCACTGGCTTTAGTTATTCCAGCAGACCTCTTCCATTTAAAACTCATGAGTAATCAATGAAACATTTAAATATACTCCTAGCACTATATTTTTCAATGTAGAAGATGACTTTCTACAAGAAAATAAGTTTGGACTTTTCAGATGTACTTGACTGTCACATCATTTGGAATTCATTTTGGAACAAGCAATCATACAGCAAGTGAGGTGACACGATTTGCTGAACCAAAGTCTGCAGAGCCAAAATATGACTGAGAAAGGTGTCCTATGTCATCGTTGAGCTTGTTGGAAACTACATCATAAGGACTGTGTTTTAGAGAGAACCCTTTGGGCACATTGAGCTGGGATTTTCAAGGTGCCTGAGTGGGTTTGATCCTGCAGTCTGAGGGTGCTGACAACCTGCTGCCCCCAGGGCCGCTGGGCTCTGGGCAGCACTGTGGCTACCCAAGCTGAAAGGCTTCAGCCACCAGTGACAGCAGAGTACCTCATACTGGAAGTCATGGCTCCCATTCTGGAGGAGGCAGGGGAAGCCTGTTCAAGGTATTCTGTCAATTAACTCTACACAGTCAAAGCCCTCGCTAACAGCTGGGGCCCTTGTGGTATGGGCAGATTTGATGAGATCTTCACACTTTTTTCACAAAGCTGGGAAAGACCCGGTCTATGCAGTTACACAAACAGCATCCTGGATATAGAGTCCTACTGGAAACATTACCTGCCATAAGCCTCTGACAAACCTGTTTGATACATGCAAAAGTGTAAAAACCAGAAAGTAGGATTCAGAATACAAAGAGTCTGACACAGGAGCTATGCAAGACAGCAAACTCTTTTCCAGTTAACTCCTCAATGTAACACACTTTAATTTGGGCATAATTCAATCATGTTACAATTTGATTAGCAGTAGAAGTGCAGCAGTCCTCCCAGCCACCTTGCAAGGCCTTGTTATCCTTTTTAAGACAGAGCAGTGTGTGTCAAAGATGAAAATGCCAAAAAAGCAGCATTGCTTACAGGTTAGGTCTGGGTTTCAGTTGCTGCCATAGGAATTGCTTGCTGAGCAAATGCTCAACAATTAAGCTTTCAAGAACAGGAGGTGCTGCCCAGAGATGACAGCGAGTATTTGAAAACAACAATCACCTTGTGCAAAAACCAAAATGAAGGAAGGAAGGGGAGAGATCTGAATCAGAGAGAATTACGGTAGCAGTGAGAGTTGTGTTACATCAGTGAAAGGCAAATGGGCATTTTGCTTTTAGAGTGGTGCTAGTGAAATAGCTGAAAGTGAAGCACTTGGTATTTCAAAGTAGTTTAAACACAATGCAGTTTGTCAATAAGATGCAGTGTGAAAGTTAGTGGCTATAATCTGGCACAGTTCATCTGACCCACAGCTTCTTTCACAAAGCCAGTCTTTAGGAGCATATATATTTAACACTATTAAACTACCACTGCTGGTGACAATCTTGGCTTACCTGTGCAACTCCCACCCAACCCCAATCATGCCACCAGTATGTCTATTCCGGGTCCTTTAAGATCTTCCTTATACACCTCTTGTGCAACACCTCATGTGCACTGCTTCAGATGTTGATGCATGACATCCCTTGAAATGATCCAGAATGTTCCACTTTGAACTTCTGCCATATCAAGTACTTTAATAATACAACAGAGAGCCTGCTACTTAGGGTGCTGTGAAAAAGACCTGCTGCAGTCACTCGGGGATTTGTCCTGCTCCTCTATCCCCACATACCCAATGCTAAGGAAGGGCTGCTGCTTGCTGGTGTCATACTGTGATGTTGCAGCTCATCAATCACTTTTTCCTCCCAAGTTTTCTGGTAGATTAGTAAACTGCATCTTGCCACAGTCATGATAAGGCTGCCTTAAAGGAGAGTGGGTAGCAGGAGCTGAGGGAGACTCCTGCACTGCAACAGAGCAACAAAGAAAAGCAAGAAAACAAGAAAACGCAAACCACCTTTCATACTTTTTCACCTTCATTCCCTCCTCTTCACACCCAACCTGTGCTCTGACATTTTTCATCTTGCTTTGGGCTCATCAGGGCCTCGGAGAAAGAGTTCCTGATTCCCTGCCAACAGCAAATTAAGTGTCAACCTGCACAGCTTGGGGGAAATGGCAACTGTTTTAAAAAAATCAGAAATGTGTGGGTTTAATCTAGCAGAATTGAGTGCAAAATGATGGGTACATTTAAAGAAGGGTAACAGTGAGTCTCGGAGCAAAAAGGTTTAATCTTCTGATGTGGACAGTTTATGTCATGAAGAATAATGAAAAATGATTTTTAATTTCTCTTAAAATACAAATTAATTTTTGCACAAAGGGTTCACTATCAACCTGATGGGTAAGAACATCCTTCTCTCCTTAGTTAAAGAACTCCAAAGAGATCAAGGTCACAAATGAGGAGGAGGATTTATTTGGCATTGTCACCTTCAGTGTGGGGGAAAGGCCCTTGGGGAGGGGCCCACCTCTATGAATCAAGAAGGAACAGAGAGGAACAGATTGCACAGGTCTCTGAAGTCTTACTGGTTTCCACCGTAAAGATTCAATTTTTTTTTTTTTTAAATAAGAAAGTATCAGTGTTGCAATACATTCAAATGTCATTGTCACTGCTGTCTGCAGTGTCTCTTTTACAGAGCGAGCATTTGTTAAAATATGACTAATACAATGATATTTACTTCACAGTGGTAGATGTTAATAAAGGTATTTCATCACATCACTTCTTTACCTTCACATCACTGTGTATCTCTGGTTTTAGTGTCATCACCTCAGAATAAATCCAAGGAACAGAGCAATAAAACAGCCATGAGGTGTAGTGCTGAGTTGAACGGATGGTCCTTAAAGTGACTACAGGGGCCAACAAGCTGTAATTGTTATTCTGACTTCTGTAAGGATGACTATTTCCGCACAAATGTTAATTCCCTATTTTGCTGCCTTAGTAAAACTGAGATGATAACTAATTTGGAAGGGAAATTTTCAATAAAGAAACAGTGAATGATATTAATCCCTTACAAATAGCACAAATCCACTTGAGAAAGTATTCTTTAGAAGTCCCTTTGATATTTAAAACCCTCCACTGGCACAGGCTGCCTTTTAAGCAACTAAATGGTCTTTGCAATTTGAAATCATGGGTGATGGACCACTTGACAGACAGTGGTAAGATATGCTAAAACGGTCAATTGAACAAAAGGTTAGAGCATAGAACACATCATATACCAGTGTGTCAAAGGGATTTACACAACTGGAGCATAAACCAAACTCTAGTGATCACTATAGCTTAATGATTTAGGGCTTATTAAAGTAGCCTCCTTTATGATAGTGAAACATGGTTACTGAAGTATAGCATAAAATGATAAACTGCTTGAAATATGTCTAAAAATCAAACGTACAGAAGAATCACAGTTCTTTTTTGTTATTCCATGAAATAAGTCATTGTGTGCACTGTACTCTGAATTTAAGGCAAAAAAGAAAATTAGATATTTTCACAACTGTAACAGCAGAGCCAGATTTTTTCCCCACTCAGTGCAATGCAACCACAAGACATCTGCTCGCAATAACTATAAAACCCATTGATATACCTGTACTCAGGGTCATAAACTGAAATTTATTGTGCAAATCATACAATAGCCTGCAACCATTTTGAACAATGTAAAGCTCTCTCCTGTGGGTAAAATAATAACAGAAATTGCTGCTGTAGCAATATGATAGGGCTTTAATTCATTATTTCACCCACAGGAAGAATCATGGAACCATGACTGAGAATTGTTAAAGTATGATTTGACACAACACATTCCAATTTAAAACCAACACAGCAGTTTCTATGCTGTAACCTACCCTCTCTTTGGAGAGCTGCGAGATTTTCTGAGTAACTGAGAGGCAGTCCACTCTTCACAAATCAAAGGTTAAAACCGCAGAAATTAACTTCTCTGTAACAGCAGATGTAACACAGAGGAGAAATAATTAACTGTCATTTGAGTGAATAAATTAACTAGAGCTGTGAGGGTTTGATTCCTGCATTAAAAGCACTATGAAGTCATTAAATATTGCCAGGTAGTGTGAAGAATTTGCGAGCAACGAAAAAAGCAATGTGCATTCAAATACTCAAATTATTTCCTAGTCACACCTGTACTTACACCTTGGACCCAAATTCACCTGAAAATTAGAATGATGGATGCAGTGATTTTAAAGTCTGTTAGGAATGAAATTGTACAGTATCCAACTTTTGAAAATAAAGGCCAACTTTTAGCTACAATTCTTCTCAAAAATGCATGGAGTCGTTTTGCTGCAGAATAGTCACCACATACATCCTTATCCTCTGCAAATTACCTAACTATAGCATTCATAAAATGAAAAGACATCCCAAACTCTTAAGAGCAAACCAAAACACAACATGGTAGTCCACAGAATACAGTGATGGTTTCCTCAGCTATGAGCACCAACACACTAGTGGCAACATTTATGTGTGAAAACCTGCTGTGCACATATAGGTTTTACACAAATATACAACTCTCTATTTACAGTCTGACAACTCAGATAACATGCAATCCAATCCAATGATAAAAAGCTCCCCTGACAATAGATGATCTTAATCAGGGCATTAACTACAACTAGAAGGAATGAGCTCCTCTCTACCTCTGGAGAAAGAAAAAAAAAAAAATGGCTGCATTAACACTGCCACAAATGCTGACTCACTTATTTTTAGATCATAATAAACGTAGACCCCCCTTCCAAGGCATAACAAGAAGTAACCAATGCTTCCTTATTTTTAGGAGGTAGAAAGCAAGCCTGCATTTCTTCACGACAGCTCCAGATGCACAAACTCATAGCCAGTGTGAGAAGAAGCTGTCTGAAATACAGACAGACCCGACTACTGGTGGTCATACTGTCAGCCTGCAGAGAGGTGTAACAGAAGGGTTCTGGGTGAGATCAGAACAACAAGATTCAACAAGAGGTTCAGACAGCCAACTCAGAACCAGTTTTCTGCAAAACTTGAAACAAATTATAAGCAGAGAGGAGGCTGTTCTAATGGTAGCTTCCCTTTCCATGCTTTTTTCCTGTTCTAGTTTTCTAGTATCAGGGCTAAACCACAAGTACTGAGAATGCGCAATAAAAAAAAAATTAAACGTAAATTCACACATGGAAAAAAACCCAAGAATTAACTATGGCACTAGAGCAGTAATGATACTCCGGTGTATTAATATAACAGGATTTAACAAGTACTTATATTATTTTTATTTTGGTATTTATATTTTTTTATTTTGATCTCTTGTTTCTCTAAACTGACTAGTAAATTTGTCTCTCTTTTTGCACTGAGTCATGTGATAAACTTAAATCCAACAACCGAAGTCTCCAGAACAAGTAGTTTTTCTAGGTTTAATTACAGCACTGACATCAAGGTACGGTTATATACTATAAACTTTCTTACAAACTACAGGCAGAACTGTGTAAACTAAAAATAAGGACATATTACAGTCTGACTGCATTAACAGTTTATTTAATTTCATCATAGAATTACCTGGTTGGAAAAGATGATTTTAATCACTGAGTCCAACCATACCTGTCCATACTAATGCCACATCCCTGAGCATTTCATCTATTCATGTTTTAAAATCCTACAGGGATGGTGACTCAACCACCTCCCTCCTGGGCAGCCTGTTCCAGTGCCTGAAAACCCTCTCAGTAAAGAAATTTTCCATGATATCTAATCTCAACCTCCCCTGGCACAACTTGAGGCCACTCCCTCTTGTCCTATCGCCTGTCCCTAGGGAGAAGGGACCAACACCCACCTTGCTACAACCTCCTTTCAGGTAGTTGTAGACAGTGATAAGATCTTTCCTCAGCCTCCCTTTCTCTGGGCTAAGCAATCCCAGTTCTCTCAGCTGCCTCTCATAAGACTTGAGCTCTATGTGATTTGCTTTCCATTTAATATGGAGTATCAGTGTATTTTTGTACTCCTTTCACAGGAAGTGCAATTCCTGAAAGCACAATACATCGGTAGATGAATGTAAAACAAGCAGTAAATGTTTCAAAAATATATAATAATAAAAAAGCACAGCACAGGATAGGTCTCAATGGCTAAAGAGGAATAATGGATTTTTTTTAAAAAATGTCTGTTGGTTCTGCCCTAGGAAAAGGTGTCCAGATTCCTAATCAGAAGCAGTTTAGGATTAAAGAGAACTTACTCCAGGGGAAAATTCAAATCCTCAGTGTGCAAAAATAGCACTTTGAGATGCTTATCTTCTTCACCCTTGATAACAGAAATGGAACAAAATTCACAGGCTTAAGCAACTTAATCTAAGTCGTGAGGTATCTGTGGCCTCGACTCTGAAATATAGAAGGATTTAATGAAAAGAAATGTATCTGTTCCCAAAGTACCATGACACATGGGATGTAACATGTTTAAAACTTAATTACAGTCTGAGGCCTACAAAAAGGCAAACCAGCATTTAGCAGCCAGTTATTAGTAAGACCTGTCAGAGCCATCATCTGTGGCACTATTTTCTTCCTGATCTTCCGGAAGCTTACACCAAAGGGACTAATAATACTGTGCCGAAACACTGAGGAATGAAAATATGTAAAGAATTATCTTTAAAAAGAAAACAGAAAGCAGGAGTAAGACCTTATATTTCATACTGGTACTGAAGAACAATACAAGAGCATCTCAAGCAACTTCTGAAGAACCTTTTCTCTTTGACAAATCATATCATAATTACGTGCCATTTACTCACCTCTAATGAGAAGAGACATACATATTGTGTTTGGAAACATCTCCAATCACTGCCAAGGAATATTCATACTGCATCAATACTTTACCTTAGTAAAGCTCAGCATTTTGAAAACTGCACATCTACTGGCTAGTTTTCTTTCTTTCTATAGAACAAGTCACTGTGTGGTAACGTGGAGATGTTTTCTAAGAGTCCTGAGACTCGTTCAAAATGATAAATTTTATGAATACAAATGTCATGCAGGTTGTCAGCAATCATGCCTATGTCAGAGATTCTGTAGTCTATCAGTACAACTGTAAGCAGGATTGGATCAAGCACTACCCAAATGTGCTGAAAATGGGGAAATGCAGATAAGGTAAAATTCTGAAGATTCTGTTGTGACAGAAAGCTTGTAGCTATTCTTTCTAGTAGACCAATCTGATTTTGATAATCAAAAAAAAAAAAAAAGGAATAAAGTGGAGTATAGCTTCATAGTTATAGTCAAATAGTATAACTATTTAAGGTGTATTCTAGAAATAGTTCAAGTAAAAAACAGTCAACGCTTCACTCTTCCAGAAGTTTCATAATGTTTTTCTGATGTTGCCTTGACTTCTATTGTTTCCTGACTAAACAATTAATAATTGTAATTTTAAAAACAATTTTCGTTTCAATTGTTGAAAAACAGTTGTTAGTAATTTCATGGCTCCACCTACGCATTTTGTAGCAACTTTAAGCATTTTGTAGCTGCTACCAGAAGAACCAGGAGGTCACATGCAAGAGGTGTATCTTGTCATGTCATTATTCTGCATAAAATGAAAGCTGAAAATTAATGTGGGTGAACCTGCTATATTCATATGTGTTAAAGTACAGAAAGTATAGTAAAAGAGACAGTAAGACAAAGGATATACTTACCATTTGCATTTCTTCGGGCGACAGCTCATCTTCACCTTTGCTGTCCCCCCATAATCCAAGGTTACCTTGGGCATCAGGCAGATTCCTGTCTGCATAAGAATCAAACACTTAAGACCATGCAGGATACTGACTGGCAAGGTCAAAGTAATTTTTCATCCATTTCAGAACCCCAATAACATTGTTCTCTCATTTGTCATTAATTGAGATTCACCTCATATTTACAGCACACAATTTAACCTCTAAACTGGGACAAAAGTCTATGCATGTGTTTAATTTTGTGACCTATGAGGAGTTGCACTAATACACTGATAGTGAAGGATGTAAAACAACTCACAACACATTAAGCCTTGCTAGTGCACAAAATACTATTTGTCTTTTGACAAAATACACATTTCAAAATGACTGCCCATGTGCAAAGCTATAATAGTCCAATGAGAAATGAACCTCGAGCTCATCATTCCAAAAAGTAAAACGAGAATCTCAAAAGACATTTTGAACAAAGTTCACATGACAAACTTCATTTCCTCATGCTGTCCAAACTGCATATTGCAATGCAAATCCTCCAGCACACTAGGCAAGGGGTCTTCCTCCATATAGCAGGAATCAGATTCAATCCCACAAACTAACCCTTACACATCATAGCTGCTTCAGTGACTTCAATAGTACCTCCCCTTTGATTAAAGCTGATCATCTGCATAAATCTTCACAGGAGTTGGGCATAAAAAATTTGAACGGCTATTTATGGGATGTTCCCTTCTGGAAGATTTATTTTTAGGCTTAATTACATACTTCTGATTATAGACAAAGAAGTTAGAATGGGAGAGAGAAGAAACTATGCTGCAGGAAGCTACTGTTTCTCAAGATGTTCTAGCATCAATGTTTAAAAACCTAATGAAGAGACTGCACTTTTGAGAAGGCCTTTCTTTTCCCTGCTGGCCAAGACATTTTTACAAAATCCAAAAGAAATGTTTTTACCACCCCACAATGGATCAAAGCTGAATTTGCTTTGACTCATCAGATGCAGGTTGCAATTTAAAACACAGGAAAATTTAGTTTTTAGTTTTCCACAGACTTCAGATTTCCTATTTATCCCAGTCAATTTCTTTCCAGGAATTTGTTTTACTATCATCTTCTAAACTTTTTTCCCCCCCCCATTTGCATATGCAGCACTGATACATTATTCAGATACTGACTTCTCTCTGAAAGCCTGTGAAAGAAGTCCTATTTTTAAAAAAATATATGAAAAGGATTATAAGGAGAACTTTTTCCCTTTTACCCTTCTTCACAATATTTGTAAAAACTCTTGAAAAATAACTACTACAAAAGAGTAATGTTGTCTATAACTCCATTATAAATGTATATTTCCCTTCTGAACAATCGAACCAGGACGTACAATCAGTGAGTATTTCAAGTGAGGGAAGTGGATAAGAAATACATAATAATTGCATAAAACACAACAACGACATTAATTATTATTATTATTTAATAAAACACCAACATCACCAAAAACCCAGTCCCCTCGCCCACAAAAGAGACATTTTCTTTCTTACAAGTAATAAGAAATAAAATCAAGTATATCTTTAAAGATTGTTTAGAAAGGATTCAACTCCATGTTTTCTACAGGGTATTTCAAGTCTGTCTCATAGAAACACAAAACATATTTATTTAGGTAATCAATGTATTTACATTATATCAAAATCACAATGAATTATTTACTGGATTGAAAGTAAGAAGATAATTAGTTTATGGAGCCACGAAATAAGGTATATTTCTAGGTTATCCCAGAGGAATCAATTACTTCCAGGCACTATTAGCAATGTTAAAAAAACAGCATCTGTATCCAGTGTGACTACTAATAAGTAAATACACTTAAGTGGTAAGTAAGAAACACGTATCTCCCCAGGGTTCCTCCTGTTGCTGTAGTATGTTTCTAGCTATGGGGAAAGGTGTTCTGCAGCTTTCACAGAGCTGACATCAATGCTGTTCTACAATTCAACCAGCAACAACCATACTACATTTCTTTTGCAGAAAGAAGTAGATAATACATGATGGAGATAAAAAAATAATGATCGAATTCTCTGAATCCTTTTCTATGCTAAAGGGAGGCAGCTGCTAAGATCGTGGACTAGTTAAAAAGTTACTTCTTATTTACATTTATTACCATAAGCTAAATGTCAAATTTGTAATATGCAAATGTCAGCAAAGGCTATAAGATTTAAACTAAGCTTTTTGTTTCCTAGTCATCTCTTTCAAGCTATTTCCATGCTTCAACTACCACCTACCCATGAAGTCACAAGGCTGATTTCTATAAGCAGTAGCAACCAACACTTATGTGACCAACCACAGGCTGTGTATATTTACAAACTGTTTCAGACAGATTTATTTTGACAAACAAGACTCATAGTTTTCTCAAAGACTAGTCAGCAATCCCTTGTAAGTATTGCATCAGCACCGTTTATGTGATGGAACCTCTACTTTCTTATAAAAAAAATAAAAGCATAAACTAATAAAAGTGAAAACTGGAGTAATCAAAATTAATGTGCAAGACACAAAACTTCATTTATGGATATCAGAGTGGTTTGTTGTGTCCAAGGCAACCACAAAGCAGTGTTTTCCACCACAAGGCACAAATTTTTGGAGGTAAAAATTGCAATGATGTTGTTGTAGGAGTGCACACTTCCAGAGACTGTGGAGACATTTGCAGCAAAAAGGAAAGAGGACAGTGCAATGAAGATGCTACTACACTGCAGCTTCTCTGCTGGCACTAGCCCACAGCTGCAAAACACTGATAACATGTTAGGGTGAAGCTCATCTATGCGCCTACATGCTGCATCACTTAAGACATGGCTGACGGCTGTCCTGAAGGTGAAAACTACGTTAACTGAAGTGATACTGAGAGGCATGGTTTAGTGTTTGATAGGAATGGTTGGACTAGATGATCCAGTGGGTCTTTTCCTACCTGGTGATTCTATGATTCTATAACAATGTTGTAAGCACTATAAACTACACATAATCAAAACATTTACTCCTTACAACAAATTCAGTGTTGGGGTCAGGGGAAGCGTACTGACAGAGCTGCAGCAGTGCACACTGGTTAGGAAGATAAGCAGTTCTGTATCAGAAAATGAAACTGTTCACACACGGTGAGGTATTAGTCTTCATCCAGAAATGGAGTATCCACTTCACATAAATCCACCCTTAGTACCCCTTAAGCACAATAAGCGTACTTTAGACTCTTCTGGACAGCACAAGCAAGAGAATTTAAGCCAGAAAAAGCAACTCTAGAATCAGAGAAACAAGTTTTCTCTTTAGGTACGAAGCCTGAAGCTATTTGCATAGTGGTATGCTCTGAAAGGCACTCTGCAATGAAGCTCTGCCAGTGTACACATCTCAGGACAGGCTAAGAGAAGGGACTTGCATCCCCTGGCCTCAGAAGCAGCCCAAACAAAGCATAAGAAGCAATGTTCACAAGTCCTGTCGGGAACAGCATCAGCTGAAATGACTCTGAGGTCAGATACTGCTTTGGACTTCCGGTTCTCTCCTGCCCACTGAAAGATGAGATGCA
This sequence comes from Coccyzus lansbergi, assembly GCA_033558105.1. NCBI lineage: Eukaryota > Metazoa > Chordata > Aves > Cuculiformes > Coccyzidae > Coccyzus > Coccyzus lansbergi. Next base: position 2,160,924 of record JAUMJK010000128.1, read on the forward strand.
AACCTTGGAGCAGGAAATCTCAATGCTGTGGAGAACATACCCAAAGTTACTGGATCTGGCCAGTCAGTAACTTCCCCTCTATAAACATATTCTACCTTTGAGTTCCTACTGTAAAGGTGTCCAACTTAAGGTCTCTGTGCTTAAAAACTAGAAAGTGTTGCCAGAAGGTCACAGAACTGCTGTCCAATTTCTTGCCATCACAGAAAGGCAAGTGGAAACATCAGACAGCAATTAGAAGACACACAAGGAGATGGATATTGATAAAAATAAAGAAAAGGGAAAGTGTCTGCACAGAATTTATTGAGAGGATGAGGAAATCCAGCAAGGAACAAAACTTTTTTAGCTGGTTGGAGAAAGCGTGTCAAAAACTTTAATACCTTGCTTCTTCAGTCTCACAGTGTGATTCACAAAAGCCTGATCTACTCAAGGAAGATAAGAATAGATGAGGTGCAAGTCACAGGAACAGGATTTTGTAACATGAAGAAAGTACTACTGAACAGACAGGCCTTGCTGCAAAATGTGAAATATAGCTACATTTTACTCTTACCTTTGCTTTCCTCAGCAGAAAGTTTTTCTTCAGAATCATCTAAAGGATTCTGTGAAGACTTTTCAGGGGGAAGAGGTGACTTGGACACGTTGCTCTGCTCAGGTTCAAGTTTGGACCTAGAAGTAAAAGAGACTATAATTTAATTGATATTACTGAGTTGAATTTCTCTAAACTGAGAGCAACCACAAATTATTAAATCTGACACTTGAACTCTTGTAAATGTCACACTAAAGATTTACCAGTCCAGATACAAAATGTACTTATTAAACTTCCTTTCAAAAATCCAGCATACTAAAATACCTCTACTTTTCAAAAACAACCAACCAGTATTGTGGTCACACTGAAAATTCTTTTTAGCAGCAATAGCCAACAACATTGTTTTATTTTCTCCCAAATAATAATTAAAATTGTACTTAATATTGTTAATTATCATAAAGGAAAAGTAGGAAGCTACCACAAAATTAGATTTTTCTCAAAACAAATATTTTTATTTAACTTAAAGGAACAGTTTAACCAGGATGAAGTTGATCCTTACCTTGTCCACAAAAAGACACAGCAGACCACTCAGAAGCAAAGTACAGAAAAAAACATATGCAGTGGACAGATAGATGGTACATCTAAGTTCCTGCTATGTAATTTTATGGCAAAGGCAATGAAAAAAATTGAGACGCATATTCAGTGATTAGGTATTAAGTACTTCTCAAGTACGTTTCACTTTGGCAGCAAGGAGAGTTTAAAATTAGTGGCAACATTCTTTTTCCAGTTAACTTCCCTAGTTTATTGTTGTCTACAACGAATTCTGTAACTGCTACATACTAAGACACTTAAATGCTAAGCAATTATAATAATAGGGGAGCGAAAGGAAAAAAAAAAAACAAACCCAAACCAAAACACAATGGGCTGAATCATCTGCTGTGTCACCTTCTCACTTGTGCCCCTTTCAAATATAATCAACAGTTAATCTCATTATGATCTTCAATATTTCCCTGCTGTTTAACAGAAGATGCTGGATTTTGCATTCATTTCATTCCTTGTATTGTGTCTAAATTCTAACCTATAATTTGAAAATTCTGAGGAAAACCAGAATATAGTGTATTAGTCACCAGTGGATGACTATGTTATTTAAACAAGAAAAAATAGTAACAGGCAACCTTTCTTAGTTCTAAAAACCTGCAAGTACTGCACTCTCAGTAATTTTGCAAAAGAGAACTCTTCGTTCATCTCCTCCCTCTGAAGTCCCAAATTTGCCTAATACTGGGAGAAAAAAAGACTTATCTGGATGTAATGCAGTTCAAATAACAGTTCTGATACTAATAAAGTACAAATTCCCCAGACTAAAAAAAAAAAAAAAAAAGCCTGATTTGCATAATTGCATACATAATTCACAAGACATTCTAATCTAAAAAGAAGTTTAAATTTGAAGTACAATTTAGAATACTAATAAACATAAAAAAATGAAAACCACAACGAAGTACCTTTACACAAAAAGCTGTTTGTGTTTCTATTTCTCAACTTTTCATCCTGGAAATTAGCCCTATGTACTTGGCAAAACTTTTAAATCAAAAAACATGAGTTAATTTGTAAGGGCAATTTATGTAAGAAAACATAACATTTGGGCAATTTGTCAAAGACCTTAAGATGTTTATCAACACAAAAAGAAACAATGAAGTATATTTCAACTGAAAATATTTTGGTATGGTCTATTACACATATGTTTAAGTTACCTAAATTGCAGAAAAGATGATCTGCACTAGGATAAATTTACTTATAAAGAAATGTATTCTTTTGTTGCCCTTACTTTGCACAGTATACTAACGTAGGAAGTTTTCAATTAAAGATGAACAAAACATCTGGGATGCGCTAGTTAAAGAATGCCTAGTGATAGAACATATTATCACACAGAACGTCTCCTGAAATCTGTAGGAAAATTGTGAATCAAATAGTTGAAGGCATATAAAAAGAGACAATTCTTTTTTCAAGCCATCAGAAGACTGGTTTATGCCCTGTGATTTACTAAAATTGAATTTTAATTTAATTGACAATTTAGCCATTGCATCACATCTGCAATGCATGCACACTCCACCTGGTCAACACCTGTTTTCTAGTTCTTACATCTGTAAAAAGTAAAGAACTATCCTCCAATGTTACATGGAAGAATTGCATCTTCTGGGTTAGCTTTTAATGTCTTATTGCTCTTTAATTAAGTGGCATGCTACCTTCTGAAACAGCTCTTTCATTGCTCCATGTTTAGCATACATCAAATTGAGTCGTCTTCTCTGTTAGCCTTCTAAGATATCTTGAATCTGGGATTTCACCAAGAGACAATAACATAAGAGTACGACAAACAGAAGAGCTGGAATTTGTTAGCCAATTCTAAAACTGCAGGAACCATGCTACCTTCCTTTGAAGTTCTTCATTGTGAAGAATACTGATAAGGTTATGTACTTCTACCCAGTAAAGTACTGCAGTTTGTTTCTGTGTGTTTTTTATGAAAACTTAAGGGAGTTAAAAAAATACCAATGCCTTCCTTTTCTCCCATTACCTCTTCCCAAATTTCAGGACTGGTTTGTGGTACTTTGTTTACTTGTTTTCAGCTTGTACTACTAGTTATGTCTCAGTAGGATATATCTGAGTGAATTTAAATGTGCTTAATCATGCTGAATCACTCTGAATAAAATGTTCTTATGGACTTCTCAAAACATCTGTAGCTTCAATGTAAACAGCTGATCAAACCAAACTGATAAAATCACCATCAAGTCCTGGAAACCAACACTGAAGAATTTATTTACTGATATGTACGTTTTAGGATTTGTTATTTTTAAACTAAAATGCACATAACAGAACTTAAGGTTAGAATTTAAATAATGCAGATTGAGAAGACACAGAAACCCTTTCACATATTAAATAAATAGCAAATATGTTCATTCTTCCTGTGATCCTTACACCTGGGAATACACAGAAAAATAAATTGGAAAAATATTGTTTTTGACACTTAACTGGTAAGCAGAAACCCAGACTAAAATGCCAGCATGCAAATAATCTTTAATTCATCCTAGACATTTTCACCTCTGTATGGTAGCAGCCTTGCATGTATGCCACAATAGGAAGCAGAAATCCTTTTGTTTCGATTTAAAAGTTACATATGAGATTTATTTTTTTTTAATCATGTTTCCACCTTCTATAAAGATCGGCCATCTCAAGTAGCATTTATGCACAACATAATCACTTGCCTTAGCAGAAAGAGAGTGGCTTGAAAACACAGAAGGGGAGGAAAAAAGGTAACAAAAGGCAAAAAACAAAGAGGTAAAAAGGAGGAGAATGAGAAAGTGAACATCTCTTGCACCTACACAGACAGCATCCTAAGTAACACCTTTGAGATGTATAGATGTATCACCAATGGGCAGGATTTCCTGCTAAATTATTTCATTCAGAATATCACTTAATGGGTCACACACAAATACTTTGCTACATTTGTAGAAGTCCAACAGGTTTATTGAACCACACTGTACTCTTTTGGTGCTTTAATAATTTAGATAAATGCCATTTACAGACTTTACTTCAGATGTCAGAAGTCTAAAAGAATCCTGGAATACACCTGCTGACAGCAGAAGTTAAAATAAATCCCTTTGATTCTAAACATGAATAACAGTGTTGTTGAATATGCTACATAAAAAAGGCACGATTAAACTAGTTTTGGACACTACTTACAGTCTCTTCTTATCTATCACTCGCTTAACTCGGATGGCTCTTTGTTCAGAATACAGCTTACACACTCCTGTCCAAGACAGCAGCAAACAAAACTTCAGGTTAAAGGAACATAACTTCTTCCTTGAAAAATACAACCATTCATTTCTAATTAGGCAATAAATACTAAGTACTTTTTAAGTAATCTTCAATGAAGTCCAAGACAGCTGTTCTGTGCTCCTTTACCTGTGCAGACTGGACACCCTTGTGTGCTGAAATGCAAAAGAAAGAAATAACACAATCTTAACTTTATAGTGAATTACACAAAAGTCTGTATTTTCAGTTGATATATGTTACATCCAACAGCCTATTAACAATTTATATATACTAGCATTTATTTGAAACATGGTTATATTAAAATACAGGTTCTGTAAACAGCAAATCATTACAAGAAAGCAAACGCTGAAAACTAGAGTCTTACAACATTCATATTATTGATTCGTTATATATTCCACTGAGTCATATTATGTCAATTACATTTCTAAACCAGAACAGATGTCACCAAGCTAGGCATAGTAAAACAGATCTACAGACTTAACTTGCTTAAAATATTGAACTTGTAACATTTTAAATTCTCCAGTGTGTAGACTATGTGGAAATCTTTGGGACTTACTGTGTCAAGCATCCTTTCAATTCACAGATATAAATATTTCTTATTTTGATATCATGAAGTTCCCATACGTGACTGAATCATAGAATCACAGAACAATCAGGTTGGAAGAGACCCACCGGATCGAGTCCAACCGTTCCTATCAAACACTAAACCATGCCCCTCAGCACCTCATCCACCCGTCCCTTAAACAACTCCAGGGAAGGTGAATCAACCACCTCCCTGGGCAGCCTATTCCAATGCCCAATGACTCTTTCCATGACATATTTTTTCCTAATGTCAAGCCTGAACCTCTCCTGGCAGAGCTTGAGGCCATTTCCTCTTGTCCTGTCCCCTGTCACTTGGGAGATGAAGCCCAGCTTCCTTCTCTCTACAACTTCCCCTCAGGTAGTTATAGAGAGCAATGACGTCTCCCCTCAGCCTCCTCTTCTCCAGGATAAACAACCCCAGCTCTCTCAGCTGTTCCTCATAGGGCCTGTTCTCCAGACCCTTCACCAGCTTCGTTGCTCTTCTCTGGACTCACTCCAGAGCCTCAACATCATTCTTGTGTTGAGGGACCCAGAACTGAACACAGTATTCAAGGAGCGGTCTCACCAGTGCCGAGTACAGAGGGAGAATAACCTCCCTGGACCTGCTGGTCACACCGTTTCTGATACAAGCCAGGATGCCATTGGCCTTCTTGGCCACCTGGGCACACTGCTGGTCCATGTTCAGTCAGCTATTGACCAACACCCCCAGGTCCTTCTCCTCCAGGCAGCTTTCCAGCCAGACTTCTCCTAGTCTGTAGCACTGCATAAGGTTGTTGTGCCACAAGTGCAGGACACGGCATTTGGTCGTGTTAAACATCATTCCATTGGTCTCAGCCTAGCGGTCCAGCCTGTTCAGACCCCTTTCCAAAGCCTCCCTACCCTCCAACAGATCCACACTTCCACCCAGCTTAGTGTCGTCTGCAAACTTGCTGAGGGTCTCAATTCCCTCCCTCTTCACATCTAGTTTAAAGTTCAATTTATAAACTTAGCTAGGTTTTTAGCAAGGGCTTTAGCCCACCTAGGAGACCCACATGTCCCATCCTTAGCAACAAAGTCTGGGGTACCCCATGATCAAAGAATCCAAAGCCCCTTTCCTCACACCAGGCTCGGAGTCAGGCATTAATCGAGTTGTTCTTTGTAGCTTCCAGGTCCTCTCTATTTAGCTTTGGGATGGAGCAGAAGACTACCTGTGCCCCAGAGCCCTCCATCATTTTCCCAATGGCCCTGAAGTCTTTCTTGATGTCTTTAGTCTTTCTTTTTACTAAGTCATCATTGCCAGTTTGGACTACAATCAGAGGATAGTAGTCTGCCTCATGTACCAAGTATGGAAGTTTTCTACCTACCTCCTTCACTGATGCCCCTGGTAAGCAGCAGACCTCTCTGTGGAGAGGGTCCGGTCTGCAAATGGGTCCCTCTGCTCCTCTTAGGAGGGAGTCCCCTACAACAATCACCCTCCTCTTCTTCTTAATGGAGGATGTTATTATCTTCTTCTGAGGATGGTGTGGCCTAGGCTGTGGGAGCCATCATCCTCATCCACAGGACTGGATTCCACCTGCAGCACATGGTACTTGTTCACCAGGGGGATCTCAGGTTTTGTTGTCTGGCTGAGGGGAGCAGGCTTCCTTCGTCTGGTAGGAACTTGCTGCCATTCCCCATCTCTTATAACTCCAACCTTGCAGTTTGCAGGTGGACAGTGTTTGTACATACCAGGTCCAGCAGGCTGCTGAGTTTGTGAGAGAGCACTGCTCCACAGGTTTATCTCCCTCTCACACTCCCCGATAGTCCTCAGCTTCTTTACCTCCTCCACCATACGAAGGAGTTCCCCCACTTGAGCAGAGCTTTCACAAGTGGAGCCAGTAACAGTAACGGAGGCATGAGCTGGTCTGGGAGGTGGGCACTACCTGCAGCTCAGGGTCTGGGGAGCTGCATGCACACATTGTGGCTCTGTCTGGGTAGCAGCATCCCTCCTGCCTGCTGCAGCACTCGGAGCAGCTTTAACCTTCTGCCGGGAAGAAGGTACTGACTTTCAATGATCCTGAATAATGCTATATCTATGTCTCGATGGCATTTCAAAGCTGATGGAAATCTTTGGTGTATTAATAAAACACACACATACAGCAAGTCAACTTGAAAATGACAAAATATAATTTCCCTCTACAAGTTCATAAGATAGTGTTTTAAAGGTATGACCCCACATTTGTCAGAGTGCTATTACTTTACCAGGATACTGTTAAAATTAGTTAACTATCTCAACTTTGAATAATTATACTTGTAATACCTTAGAAATGGGAAAGCTAGGAAGAGACAGTTATTGAATTTATTGAGCTTTGGTTCAGGCCTCTGTTCCACAGTGCTAAATTACTATTTAAGTAGTAAGTATTTAAGACCAGTTTTTTACACTTGCTGTTTAGTGTATTTGAACAAATAAATAAAATTCTATGCTCTGGCTTCTCCTTCTACTAACATTAAAGAAAATTAAGTACAGTACTAATCATTCAATGAGACTACACAGATACAAACAAAAAAAAAACCAATGAGAGTTTACCAATCTCTCTTCAAAAACATTTCAGATTCATCATTCAATAGTAAGTATTATTTTAGCCTATATCAATAAATAAGAAAAAATACTTGAAAGTCGCTCGGTTTACCTTCTGTTCTCAGCTGATGAATGGCATCAGCACACGTCCTCATAAATATCTGAGCATCTTGATCTATCTGATCACGCTCCGTATCTGTCATCCTCACAAACTCGGACATAACATGGCTACGAAAGAAGACAAAATGTCATTTAAGAAATGCCCAACATAAAATCTACCATATACACATTTGAGACCTCCATCCCACTCACCATCTCCACAGATCCTTTCCTGCAACATTGATTTTCGCAGAAAAGGTAGTAAAATAATACAATAACCGTCGCAGATAAAAAAACACCAAGAGTTTTTAAAAAACATGTTTTGACTAGTACAAGACACGAAAAGCAATATAACCTATTCAACTTGAAAATAATCCAATACTAAGCAGAAAAAGAAAGTACAATTAGAAAATACATTATTACCTGCAGTACTTATTCCAATGAGGCATATTTCAATTCTAAAACCATGAAAGCAAGCAGGATAAAGGAACAGCTCAAATGTTGAAAGTGGCACAAACAAATGGAACTTATTTTATGTAAATGTATGTTTTCATTATCCTAACTGCTGAGCTTCATTTTTAAAGTAGCTATACTACAGAATCTGTGAATTCAAACCCAAGAAAAGAAAAATAATACACATTTTTCATATTGAGTCTATTAAAAGATTTATTAAAACCTGTTCCCATTGTTTATTTTAGATGATATATCATATATGTAATATTTTCTAATAGGATTAATATATCATTTTGTTACTAAATTAATAAAAATGGAGGCCTGTTAGTAAAACATTAGCACATTGCAGATAACCATCAGAAAAACATACTGTATGAAGGTATTTAACACTGTCTCCACAGACATAGATGACCAGATGATAAAACTTTAGTAAAGCCGCTTATCCTATGTTCATCTTGTGTTTCCCGATGACACAGTCACCATAGCCTATTCTATTTGCTGTTAAAAACAGGGAAGAAAACTAACTCATATCTTTATTTTAATTAAACAGTCACGGTTATATATATCTTCTCTTTGGTGTGGCTTTTGCTACCATCTTTTGTGACAGTCTCATAAACTACTGGTAAATAAATAAGTTAGAAGAAATAAGCATCATATGGACATAAAACTGTTCAGAAAGCTGAACCTGAGGTACTCACACACCAAAAAAGGAGTATACACTCAGTTGTGTTCCACAGGAGTTTGTCCTATGTCACACTATTTAATAGTTTCATTAACTACTCGGGTAGTAGGATGGAGTATACACTTAATACATTTGCGGATGCATACAACTAAGTGAATTAAAACCATATTGAGAGAACAAGACATCAATTCAAAACAATACTGCCAATGTGGAGTAGTGACAGGAAGAATCTGAATAAGGAATGGAAAGAAGGTCTTTGTTGCAGCAGGAACAATTATCTGAACCCACAGAGAATGACGCAGAAGCGATTAGGGAACAGCTCTTCAGAAAGTCATCAGGGATCATACTGGATTGTAAACCAAACATAACAACATGTCATAATTACGACAGGATGCACAAATGCAGTATAATCCCTTACAAATGAAAGGTAATCTTCCTTCTATCCTTCAATTTGGGCAAGGCCACAGCTGCAGATTTCCTTCCTTTCAGCACCTCACTGCAGCACCAATTGGGACAGTGTCCGTAGGAGAGGAAGAAGTACAAACAAAGGTTGAAAAAAACCACATACAAAACCCAAGCTACTGTAATTGTTGATTCTAGAACAGACCAAAGAGAAATCAAAATAAGTCAGGGTGTTGGGGTTTTTTTAAATAATTCTAGTAGCATGGATAAGGAAACAGGAAAAAGCAGGAGGAGGAATCTCCACTGAAAGAAACATTTAAAAGCATGCAAACCATGGTGGCAGAATGTCCTAGTCATTCTCATTTTAAATGTGTCAGTCATGCTCCTTCCAGCCTATCATTTCTATGATCCTATGTGGCTGGCAAAGCACAAAGAACCGCAGCTGATGGAAGAATTACACCAGCTCTTGCAATTAGTAACTCCTTCTGCTGGTGCATGAAATATTTTCCACTTACTGATTCAGTGAAGACACCAAATCAAGCACAAAAACTTGATTTTCTTCCAACTGCATATTACAAGAGAGAAGCAAGAAGCTGAAATAAGCCGGTTCTAAAATACTGATATGTACCGTTTTAGCAGTAATACACCTGATTCATCTGCAGAAACTGCATTACAAATATACACACATATGCTGACACATACACATAACTATATAGGTATATGCACTTATGTACATGTATGTATAAGCTTAGTCGTAAATATAACCGACATTTTTAACATTTTCCCTTTAGGCACCTGGTATGTTTTTAATTACATCATTTCTTATTTAACTGTGAAATTTAAACATTATTTTGTATGTTATGTGTATTTTAGTTTACTGCCTTTTTCCATCCAAGTGCTGTCTGATACTAATCCAAGGTGAAAACTCATCTACTCAAATGACAAAATACTCCATAACAACATACCTAAAAGTTTAAGTCTGTGGGGAAGCTTCTGCTATTGGGACGGGCAGTACAGGTATATCTGAATTAGTGCTTTCAGTTTTGCAAAATATAGCTGAGAAATTCCAGAACATATTATGAACAATTATTGTTTCTAAAATGTGGTATGTGAACTTCTTACAATCAAAAAAAAAAGAAAAGAAATAATTTGAAAACAATTCCTTGGATAACAGTAAAATACTACATATGAAATGCTGAAACTCTACAGAGGACCACAGAAGCATGTAAAGAAGACACATAAGAAGCCACCTATCCAGCCTTTCCCATGGAAAAGGCATCATTTTTACTCAGAAACAACCCATCACACCAATGAACTACATATCTCTACAATTACAAAAGACAGTAAATTAGATGCGTGACAATCAAAGATTTTTTCCTTTCAAATATGGGATGTTCTGTGGTCAAAATCTAGAACTCTCTCAATTCCTTTCCAAAGTCTGACTAAAACAGGACAAATAACTACCGGTCTTTAAGCTGTCTAAACCTTGAAAGATCCTTCAGAGAAGCTGAAAGCTGTGGAAGAATCCCAAGAGGGCCATTTCTAATTCCCAAGTGCTAGGGCACTACAGTTAGCTGCTCAAACTACATTTAACACAAACATACAAACCATCTCAGCAGTTCAGTGATCACAAACATGAAGGAGAGTATTATGAACAGCAAATGCACAAGTTGTTCACAGACAAAACATCAGACAATTTACCAAAGACTGAAGATAGGATCTCACGCAGCATAGTGTAAAAAGCAATGTAGGAATGCACTATAGCAAATGGACTGAGAAAAGAACATACAGAACGTATAGCAGCCATACTCTAAAGACAGGAAGATTAAGTAACAACCCTCATTTGAAATGAATGGTCACAGTTTGCTTAATAAGCAAAAGAGAGCAGCCACATCTTCTTAATATCTTCAGAAGCCAAGAGCCTCTGCCTTCTCCTTTCTAGGAAGCATGACCAACTTGTTCTGCTGGAAAGAGTTTATGATCAAAGGAAGATAAGTAGCTAATTCACTACAGAACTGAATAAAAGAAAAGTGCTACTCATTTTTCTTTGATGGCAATATAAATGAGGTACTATGAAACGATTCCACTAAATTAAATAAAAACTTATCAACATATCACTCACAAGCAAAGAATCTGATATTCAGACTTGACAGAGTCAGGATGGAGTTTTCATTTGTTTAGGGTTTTTTTTTTAAAGGTACTGCTCATCACCAACTCACTAAAGACATGCATTAGCAAAATGCTATGTTGCTGGGAAAGCCCTTAAAGACTACAGTTTAGCAGGGTAATTGTCTAATATGTGTGGTGTTTACCATATTTAATAATCAACTTTAAATTACTTTTGTGATTATTAAGTAAACTTAAAAAGCCCTCAGTTAATCAGTTCTGTTTCAAGGAAAAGTCTCCGGTTATTTTTCTTAAACCTTGCCTCAAGGACTACACTCCGTATGTGCTTTCTAAACACAACCACAAAGCTTAACAAGACTAGATGAAAAAGCTGGCGAGCATGTAGAGACGAACCACAGACCAGATATAAACAAATATCCAAATACTGTTTACCATTTCTGCTTAAGAGTATTGGCAGAGCATTTTCCAACAGAAACAAACTAATTTTCAAATAATCCAACACATCCCAAAGCATTTTTTGATTGTTGACTTTCACTTCCTTTCAAAGATTCTTGGAGATAGACTAGTTATCAACGTCACAAATGGCAGCTCAGATAAAGCTTCTATCAGCAGGAACAGTGAGGATGGAATGTCCCATGACTTAGCTACGTGCTTCTTGTAAAATAAGAAACCAATGCCAATGAATGTGTTCACTGATCATGAGCGTGATACCCAAAGGGCTTTCTTAGGTTTGAAGTGTGTACATGAGGTAAGCAAGAAAATAATTAAGCTATTTTTCTTTAAGATAAAGCTCTAATGTTAAGGAAAAGCAAAGTTTAGAAAAAGTCACTGGCCCTTCCCTCAGTAGGTGTAACCAGCAATTGCTACTCATTCAGTGTTTTCATTATTCATTCATTATTTTCATCATTTTTCCTTAAGATGTGTTATAGGGAAAGCCCAAGTTTTCACTATTATTGCCATAGATTTTAAGATTAACACAAACCCCAATTTTTAAGCTAAATGACAAGAAAGTACCACACATTTGGAGTGAAGTTTGAAGGAGGAGCTTATATACATGCCCCTCTCTGCAGAAAACTCTGATTTAACAGGTCAGTTTCAAGTTCCTTTCCATTGCTAACTCAAGTTGTCAGGGGAAGATGATACCACATGTGTTGCCGCTAAAGCTCTCAGAAGTTCTTTCCAGAAGACAATCATGGCAGGATAAAACAGGCAAAATGACAACAGAAAAGTTCCTTATCACTGAAAGCCAAGGTGTAAGAGAACAAATGAGCCCTGATAAACAGGAGAAGATACACGTGCAACAGCTTGTATATCAGCAGGTTTAGATCACTGCATCACTACTTTCAGGTGGTTTGCCATTCACATATTTACTAGCCAACAGTCAAATCAAGAAGAAAGGTGTATAAATGATTACCAATTATTGAACTTTTGGGACTCGATTTAGGTATTTCAGTTAAATAGTTAAAGTTTGATAAAATGGGTCAGGGCATCAGTTTCAACCAACTCTTCTGGCTGCATTTCTCATTGCTAAAAATCCTCCTCTAAAAATTAATCAAAGACATCCCATCTGTAGTAGGATATTTTATGTATGCCAAAAATAAAAACTATATTGCTAAATAATTTATAGTCTGCAAAAGTAAGGTCAAAGCAGCAACCAAGGATCTGGATGTAACACATTATGATTAAGTTTTAAAAGGCATACACTGATTCAACTTGGCAACTCAAAGTTGTATTTCACCAATAGACCGTCCTATATACGCAAAACAAATAGCAGAATTGGCAAAATACAACTAGACAGAATTCATTTACAAAATCAGATCTCCTACATAAACTCTAGCACAGCCTTTCGGTATCAGATTGTTTAAAAATTCTACCCATAGTTAAAGTATTGAAAAGTTATTAAAATCAGTGTCTTGAATGAGTGAGTCGTTAGCTAAGCCTATGAGGCTGACAGCATAGATGCTGCGATTCTCTTTGCATCCACAAAGTAGAACACCCTAAGCAATCTAGCACAGAGTTTGACAATACTATCTATTTTAAGTTTGACTATTAAGGACAGAATCAACTGCAATCACAGACGTGACCTGGAGGACTATTTTATGGTTTAACAAGGGAAATGACACTTCTTTTTTCCTATCCTTAGTCAATATGTGAGGTGAGGGGGGTGAAAAATCACTGAGAATTACCATGGTAACTGGTTAAACGAGAGTTTACAAAAAGAATATTGAAAACTTCTGGAAGTCAAAATAGGTTTGACAAATTTTTACTCCTATTATCACTTCAGTTTTTTGCCCAATAATGATAATAAAATACAAATATGACCCAAAATTTAACCAGACTGTTTGCTCTTACTGCAATTATTTGCAGATTCTCAGCTTATGCATTCATGCAAAGCTTTCATATAACAGAAAGTGATTTCAGCATTAAATTGGTAGCTCCACCTAGTGTTGTTCATAAAAATGAAAAGCAGAGAGCTAGTCATAACACCCAGCTAGCTGTACACTACCACATGCTGCTAGGGAAAACAGTCCATACACCTCAAACACAGAACTGACAACCACATCTGTCAGCTTCATTTTCACCGGCACCGATTTTAAATATCTCTCAAGGCCTTAAACTTATAAAACATGCCAAAATAAATCCTTTTTTTGAAACAACAAAACAACGATTTTAAAAAATCTCAAGGAAACAAAAGTATTCTGGCAACTTACTGAGGGATGCATTTTGATACCATTGATTGTACAGTGTTGTTATTGCTCTGACAGACCTTTCAGGCCTAGAAGTTGTTTCTCAGAAGGACCGTTACTCCAGCATGGACAGGTGCTTAAGGAATAGCATGTGGCTTATCTGTTCCTATTGTGTTTGCCTGGAGAATGGATATCTGTCTGGATAATGCTGCTACATTTGGTACCTGTGAAGCCCTCTGGAGCTTCACAGGATGTGGGACTCAGTATCTTCAACACCAGATGACTTTAGAATTCATTTTCTCTACCTTGATCGCAGCAACAGCTTAGCTTTAGTCAGGGTTGTGGCAGATTTGCAATGCACACAGAGCTGACTCACCTCATCCAATACTGAAGTACTGAGAGACTGGAGAAATATAACACTGGAATTTGACATTTTGGAAGATCCTTTATAAAAGAAAAATTACCTAAACTCTTTCATTTGGATATATCCTCACCTACTCCAAATCCCCAACTAACTGGGTTGTACATGTCTCAGATGACTGAAAAAAAAGAAGACATTTACTTGTCCTAAGTGATATCACTCTCCTCCTCATTCCACCCAAGAGGGAGATTGCTGCAATAATGCACTTTTATCACCTCAAGAACAGCTTCCTGGCATCCTCTTTAAAGCGGCTGCACCCTACAATCTGGAAACTTCGCTTGGTAGAAATTCACCGACTTCTTTATAAAGGGTGAATCCCAGTTCTTCAATGCATCTCAGTTGGGACACATTAATTCTGCATTGCACATGGAGCACATTCTTCCCATTTTACACATAGTTGGGATTTTAGAAGTTTTGATTTTGAAGCACCGATCTCAAAGTGGACTCACAGAACCTTGGAAAACGCCTCTTTCCCTATGCATAACCAGGGTAGTAGATCATACCAATCTAAACTACAGTGTGATGAATGTATGGCAATTTAGCAAGCATCTTTTTTACAGACAAATATATTTCCCACAGAGACAGCATTCACTGCATGTTACATTGCACTGTTAATTTTTTTAATCTTAGTCATAGCTATAGACCGAGAGGGAAGGAAATGAATTGTTAGTTGGATGTTGTAGGGTCTGCACTATGAAGACATGCAGAGGATATTTATCTGAAAAAAGTAGGTCTGTCATAAACCCATAACTACAATATGAAATGAACTGGTTATTAGTTCATTTTGAACTGTTAAATTTCTATTTACAACAGCAAAGTTAGTTAAGGGGAGATATCCATAAAATACTGTCTTTTTCTGGAATGAACGAAATATTGTGCAACCTATATGACTACTAACATTGCATGTAAGAAGAGTTTCATTAAAAAAGCAGGTTTTCAATTTCTCAAAATATAAGACTGCTTGTACTGAGTACACCAAAATACCAGCTGCAGTAATATTTCAGTCTTAGGATTACTCAATTTAGTAAATCACTAGGAATGTTAAATCTGCAGACCACGAGACACTTTTTTTTGATTATTAACACAACCTGTAAGCTACTTTTTTTCTTTCAAAATCCAGCTACTAAAGATATCAGCAAATAAGCAGATACAGCAGTTCTGAATGTTTCCTAATGACTGAAGAAAGTCAAAAGTTTGTCCACACAAAAATAACTATGAGAAGTAGTTTACAAGCGTAAAGCTTTTGTTACAGAAAAGTAAAAATCCTGTGCTGCTGTCCCCTGACACCACGTTCTCAACTTTGTCTTTCTTCAGGAATTCACATTCCAGCGTCTGAAGAGTTCACACTGTTCTCCTCCGGGACCTGCTGATTGTATATGAGGTCTGACAAAAAAAGACAAGACTAACTCTACCACTTGAGAATCAAGAGTGGGAGAGGAGGAACAAAGAGATGGTTACAGAACACATTCTAACCTGTGAGAAAAGGTTCAACTTGATCACTGGACACATGTTCATATATAGACATTTTCTTACCATCGGTTGGAAAATGCAAGTATGCAAGTATGCAACAGTGAATTAACATCACTTCTTGTGAAAATGGCAGAAACTTTTCAATTACTGACGAAGACTTAGAGTGAAGAGATCCCAAAGATCAATTTGGTGCTCAAAGTAACCCATTTTTTGTCAGTAGAAAACGTGAAAGCAAATACAACAGAGATCCTCAACAGCCTTTCAGGAAATAATCTATGGAATTGCTTTGAATGCTGGTACCATCTATGCAGCTGTTTGCCAACTCAAAAGGAACTATTTTGAAGGTCATCATAGCTGATTATCTTAATTTGTTAAATAAAAATAGTTACACAGTCTCGGGGTTTTTTTTGTTAGACCTTCTACTTAGTGATAACAGGCAGGATTAGTGTCACAGAGTGAAAAGGAAACCTGAATCACCGAGTCTAGTCTGCCCGGCTGTCTCTGGAACTGCTTCAGAAAACTACTCTTTAGGACCTTAAAAGGAGTTGGACTTGGACTGCCAGGTGGTTTTGTTTCCAAATTTGCTCCTAAGAACCAAAAATCATCTTCTAATTCTGAGTCTCGTTTTATTTAGTACTCTTCTTCTTGCAACATCACTATTCTTCATCTTAAGTAGCTTACAGTAACCTAATTAATAAGTAATCCATGTCCTTGTTTCTAGTCATTAAGATAGATTTCCAAGCAGTGCACTTTATAAAATGGAAAAACAAATAAATCTATTAAACACACTGCACACTTACCTGTAAGCATTAATGTACTCCTTTCTGTGTTGCAGAAGAAAATCTTTCAGCTTTCCAATATGAGAAATCTAAATGAATAGAAAACCCAATTAAACTTCAGTCACATAATTGATTACTTTTATGTTTAAAGTTCAGTATTCCACACAATGAACACAAATTAGTAATATTATTTATCCTGTAATTAAACAGAATCATAAATTATACTGTTTTATAGCACAATTTTTGCACCTTGCAAGAAGTCAATACCTGAAAAATCATCTAAAAAAGATGTTTAATGAGCGCAGAACTCAGAAAGAAGCAACAATACACCTTCTGTCCAAAACTCAAAATAAATACTACTAAACATTAGATAGAAATAAAATATTAAACATCAAAAATACTAAATATGCAGATAATAACACAAAACATTACCCAAACGGGTAACCCAGATCAGTGTTTGTTTTAGAAAAAATTCATTTGCAAAAATAATGCAAGGAAGTTTTAAACATTATATGAGTTACGATACAATATGCAGGTTCAGTTAGTAGAACTTGTAAAGCAAGGTGCAGTCCTTCTCCTGTTTTTGCAGTAATAGAGTGACCACTTTGTGCCTGTATGTCTACCATCTCACGGTAAAGTTTTGCCAGAGGATATGTGCCTTCCAGCTTCACCATGGATACATTTTGCTATAAAAACACTTGATTTTCTTTATTAAGAGTATTTACAAGGATCCTTTGAAAAGATACAAATATTCCTAAAAATCTGAAAGGACTTCTGCAAAATTTAATCTGATATAAAAGCAAAAGGTAGCATAAGGTATTGATATTTTTAAAGAAGGGAGGAGCTACAGAAATAGTTTAATTTGCCACAGGACTGAGGGGGAGAAGATTCATAAACATTAGTGGTATATTCATTACTAATTCAGGGGAAAAAATAATGCAAGGATTTTTGCAAAACAATAGTTGTTTCAGTTTACCAATACAACAAATGTAGTTTACTTGTGTATCTGGGAAAAGGCATCAGAAGCTGTTCAAGTCTTAAATCCTATTTTCATGCAAATGTTCCTTGTAATTAAACAAACAAAAAAAGAAAGAACACAGTATAGTATGGATAAATCGAAGATTAATTTCCTCAATTATTTTTATTCAAAAGATCAGCAGCTCTTTGAAAAAAAGAGGAAAAAAACATGTAGTTACTAAGACCACAGTGATTTGTACAACTAAAATAGGTGTTTCCTTGTGCAAATAAACACACATACATTTCCTTATTATTATTTGCTCTGTCCCATTTTCACTACAACTCATTAAATAGGAAAACAGCTTTCCCAGTTTTCATGTACAACGCTTTCCATGTAGTTAACAGCACAGGAAACTTCACTCCACTCACAGTCAACAGAGTTCTGTTAGTACCTCCAGTGGATCCGGAGTTTCCTAAAGCGTGTTAGCATCATCATAAGCAGTAAGAAGGGAAATACTGAATTCACTACAAGATCAACAAGGCACAAAGAATAAGCTAAACCACTCCACAGATGTTTGTTCTCATTGTCACTGAAATTTATTTTTTGTATACTAATCTCTTTTTCCGCTCAGACTCAGTATATCATGAAATTTGCTGAATAGGTAAATTAGGCTTGACTATGAAAACAAAACATTTAAAACAGTCATACAGTGTTTCAGTAGAACAATAATGCTTAACAGGCAGAAAGAAAGTACCACAGGGGACAGAGTGTAGAAATGTAAAATAAGAAACACATTTCACAACATTCATATTAATGAGAACAAACACTAAACTAGATAAGAGATTAGCAAAATTTTATAAGTAATAAATCTTAATATTATTGCAATAGCTACAATTTAGGAGTGATTAACAAGCAGAAAGAATCAGAATGACAAGCAAGAACACTGTCTTACAGTAATTAATTCATCTAGTCACAAAGAGCATTCTATTTAGGCTAAAATTGTCATCGTGTGTTTGAATTGCACTGACCCTACTTTGCCTCTCCTTCATTTGTAAAGCTATTTCCATGAATTTAGAATGACACCATTATGCCCATACTTGCATCAAGCTCTTAGTTCCCAAGATTTGCATCAGAAGTGAGGCTTCTTGTTCTACTTTCCCTCAAATTCTAACAGCATCTTCTGTGAGCCTGAACTGCTGCTATTTCTCTTTTGCCTCTTCTTACCATGTACTATTGGCACAGCTTTGAATTCAATTTATCATTACCATATCAATAAAAATTAAACAATTTTTAAGAAAAAGTTCTCACTATCATTAAAGAAAACGAGAATTTTATAAATGAAACAAGGGATAATGGCTGGGGTTTTTTGTACAATACTTACACTTCCATAGACACAGTCTCCTCTATTATATAAATATAAATCTTGATACCTCCAGGGTCATCAACATACAATTATTCTGGGTTTATCAGAGGCACACCATACACTCTTTACAAGTTACCAAGCCGCAGCCTAAAGGTAATAAAGCAGTTCTCTATTCCAACTGAATGGCTTTATTAGAATCCCACTGTTCTTACTGTGAATAAGAACCATCAGATTTGCAGATTTACTGATTACTAACTTGTATCCATCTGTTCTTGCCTCAAAACAGCCCCTTCCCTTAAAAGTTCTGCTTCCCTGCCTGTATTTGAGTTTACAGTCAATAATCTTATCTGCCTCTAAACTTCCGTAGTCCCAGACAAATGACACCACGCTTTTGGTTCCTTCTCACAAGACGGTTCTGAAGTTGCCTAATCCATAACTTTCCTTTGCATTTGTTCCAGGTTCCCATCCACCCTTTTTCCAATGCAGATGACTAGAAGAGCATTTACCACCTTTGTAACTAAGCTGGAAACATATTTTCTTCCACCATTTTCACTGACTAGTTTCGGGTTCATTCTTTTTGTCAGTCTTTAAATGCCCATTCTGCTGCTGAATTTCTTTATTCTTCCTACAAGTTCAGACCTTAGAGTCATTCAGAAGTTGCTGTAACACATCATGTTCCTCCCTCTCAGCTTTCTCTCATCAGTAAATTTTACTGACTCACTTTACTTTCTGCATTCCCCCAAATCAGAACAGTACTGAACAAGAGGGGTTTTAAAATCAACCCCAGAGTAATCCCCCTATTAACCTTTCTTCAGTCCAACACTTCTTTCAACACAGGACATTGCTTCTTCTTATTCATCTTATTCAGTTAATATTTTCTCTGCTAATCTCTAGGCTTCTTTCAGCTCTTAATGAGCCGTTACCATCACACATTAGCTTTTCTTAATGAAGGAAAACCAGACTTTCTTAAAGCATTAAACTGTTTGGGCACATCCTATTTTCAGTAAGACAGTAAATGATACTGTGTTGTATCTTTCTATTTATCTTTTTCCCCTTAAAATCTTTTCTGAAGCCTAGACCACTTCCACATTTGGCCATGATGATGCCACCATCAATTTCCCTCTGCTAACTCAATTATAGGCATTAAATTTGTTGCCCTCTGATCAAATGGTACAATCTTCAATTCAATGTATTTTCATTAAAAATAGGTGCTTTCAGAACTTGGGAATTCTCAGATACATAGTGTCTGAACTCAGCCCAGAGATTATCTAATAACACAAACTGCATTAAAGTGCTAAGATTTTGTACAGTTTCCAGTTCCATGCTGTGGTTCCTGCTACATTTCTTGCTTTTACCCTGCTGGTCTATGACATTTTACTTATTAATTTAGCCTGGAGACCATGCCTAAACTAGTCTTAATCTACATTCTAGCTGCATGACAAATTCATATTTTTGCTAATTCTTTTTTTAATTTACATAGCTAAAGGAACATTTTAATTTTACAGGGGTTTAATACCATTAGTTAACTCACGAATTTTGCCAAACCTGACTTTACCTCTACAAACCCCTCCTTTCTGCAACAGTTTTCTTGGCCAGTTAGTCTCTTTGTCTTTCCTCTCCTGCTTCATATTCCTCCTGGGATAATTTGTTGTATCTTTTCTAATTAATCTTTCAAGCAGATCTAGAACAATTCCAAATCCCACGTGCATTTCAGCGTATCTATTTTTAACACTCCATTTACCCATCTGTCATAACAGCAACTCACAATTTGCTGTATATGCCCATTTTCAAAACATTTATACCACCAGTCAACACAGCCATCAAAAGGCCAGATGAAAGCAATTTGAAGACAAAGCACAATCACATCTGAATATTGGCCTCTGGTCACCATTCCCATTCTCTGCCTCTGGAAACTAGCTTTCCCCTTCTCTAAAAGCCTGGAAGAGAGAAATAAGCCTCTTCTCCAGTCTTGAAATAACAAAATTATTTCCTTTATTCCCAGAAGGGACAGGAGGACTTAGAGAAACGATCTTCATTATTGCAGCGCTCTTACGCTACATTAAGACTAAACCTACCATGTGGGGAAGGACGCCACTGAATTTCCAAATGTAACTGACATGTTTATGAGAATCATGGGGGGGAAAAAAAAAAAAAAAACCAAACAAACAACCCAAAACACAGACCCAAACATTTAAACATTTCCTCCCAATTTTGCCAACATCAGTTATACTGCTATACTAACAGCACGTTCTGGAGCTTCTGTTCATTACCAGAATATGGAAGGTTACATTCTTTCTGACAAAGACTGCTTATGAAACTCCAGGCTCTCTCTCCTATCTTCCTCTTCCCACTGGCACTCTCTTGAGGGTCAATATCACTCCCCAAAACACTAAAATGACTTTTTTTTTTTTAAAAGAATACTCTTCTGAAAATAGGGGCTAATAATACTTAAGATCAAATATAAATAATTGGTTTCTTTCATTTCAGCTCCACAAATACCTGTATCAGCATGAAGGAGAGCAGAAGCTGGATGGTATCAGTAGGGAACTTCCCAAAAGAAGTACCTGACATGAAATGACAAATATTTAGCTGCAACTCAACATGATAACCTCCTAAGATCAGACACCAAAACTGAAGACTGTAGATGTTATTTAAATACTCCCAACTGTAGTTTGGATCATAAAAAACCCAACTGATTCTCTACAGTGAAGCAGCAGTAGTTTCCCACTGGGTTGCGACAAAAGCGTCAGAATCACAGAAGTTAAAAAAAATACCCCAGAAATTCCCATTAAAGGCTGTAATGTTAGCTTTTTTATATTACTTTAGGTTCCAGTTTGCTCTTTTAAAAGTTTAGTTTCTTCATAAACTACCTTTTAAATGCTTAAATTTGTGTTCTGTTGCCACTGCAGAATTTTTTAAAACAACTCTTATTAAAACACAAAAGCAAATATTGCATATAATGCAGGTGCAACACAAAAGGAAGCTGTGAATGGTTGCCATCTGCTACCACAGGTGGCATGCGCAGCTCTGTTTATACTTGGGGCCTTCACTAGAAATGTAGATGTTCCTCTATTTAAAGATTTTTCATATAATCTTAGAGCAGGCTATATTTTTAAATGAGGAGAGAAACAGGAAAGCATTTCTTTCAAAGCAACATCTTAACAAAATGCACATACTTTAGAACCAAGACGCTGACTGTGCTTCCTTCAGTATCTTAGCAATACATACATTTCTTTCCACTCCCAACAAAGAATTGATCACTCATGAAACAGTAGGTTCCAATTTGCATACGTTTAACCCACTGCAAGGAGCAGCAGCATTGTTTACGATTAAAATGATTGCAGTAGGTTCCCGTGACATATTGTAGAGAATTCGACGGCACTGAATAGTCATTTTCACTGAACAAACATGGTGTTTTATCAAGTTTACTCTTCCAAGAGAACAAGCAACCGTTAGCTAACATATAAAATTGCCACTTTGCAGTATGTTTCCCTTCTGAATTTTTAAAAGATGTACTTTGTTAAAAAAAAACTTTAAATATACTTAAAACAGAAACATAATAGAAAGCGTCTTCCAAAAGTCATAAGCAAGACAGCATTTACTATTAATTCAGCAGCACTGACAAGACACTTCCACCTGCAGTGCTTATTAACTATAAAAGCAAATAATAATAGTTTTGCATCTAATTTTTCAGTGTACAGAAAGCCTGATCTTCAAATGTCTAACCTAAACAGATTCACAAAAAGGTGACTACATTCTATGGTCCACTCCACAAAGAGTAGAAAGTTTAACATTGTTTTAATATTAATATCTAAACATCTATTGTGTTTCCTATTCCTATTTGCCTATTTCAGAAGAAATTAAGAATTTCAGGAAGACACCAGATGATGTGCAGAGACTGCATGTTTCAAGAAAAAAAAAAAATCAAACAACAAACAAACAAAAGCCAAACAAAAAAAAACCCCAAAAAACCCCCAAACAGTACTGCTCTAGTACTAGGAGGACATGCAATAAGAAAAGAAAATAAACTCATTTTTATTACAAAAAAATTTTGTTTCCAGTGTCTAAACCATATTAAAAAGGGTAGGGGAATATTCCCTGGTTAGTTCATGTAGTAAACACAAGCATTTTCAGAAATCTGAAATAAACGCCAAACAGAATAGATCCCTATAAATAGGAGTCAAATTTATATTAAATGAATTTTCCAATTGAGAGCTTTGGCTCATACCTAAACCATCACAGCTAGAGAACACTAGTTAGAAAAGTTTTGCTGCAAAAATTACTCTTATGGAGAAAGTATTAATCTTTTATAAACAGAATGCACAAAAGGCGATGCCCCGCCCAGCTTCTTTCTGGGTTATATTTTAAGCACTGTCAGCCCGCTGAATTTACATGGGTTCTTGCAAGATACTGCTTAAGAACACGCAAACTTTTGTTTTTATAAAAACTACCACCAGGATTCTGCATTTCAGAACTTTCAAAAGACAAAATAATTCACCTGATACAGTGACAAGCAACAAAGAGTAAATCAATTAAATTAAACCAAAGATTAAATTCAGCTCTGAATTGACTAGTGTGAAATCTTTTAGGTAAAGGGGGTGGGACGGTGACTGATCAGAGGGCCATGAGGTGGTGCTGTCCTACCACAATCAGCGGCAGAGGAGCCCTGGCTGCCTCCAAAACTCAACTGGCCGGTTTTCAGCTGATCTGTCTCTAGAGGGGATACATTTGGTTTCAGTTTCCCCAGCAATCGTTAAAGTTTCTAAAATAGGTCACGCAGATCAATTGCTCTTGAAATCTGAAACCCAAAAGAGCAAAAAATATCTAAACTGTGGCATGGGGGTGGCCCGACGATGAGAGCGGGGAGCAGAGGGCAAGGAGACAGCCAGCCTGGCTACTGCTAATCTCGGGGAAATGGGGACTTTGTCCCAGTTTCTGCTTTCCATCAGCACGTGTGGAACAGCAGCAGCAACGGGTAGGGCAACACTTTATTTCCATTTTTTTTTAGTAGTCTTGCCTTCAAGAGCAAAGGCATTAACGTAACCAAGAATATGTTGTATTAACAGAATGTATAGTACACACGATAAGAGCATCAAATTGAATTAATTAAAAGCCACGAAAAATGAGAAGACTGAAGCATTTTGACTTTTCAAAGGCAAAGATAGTACAAAACTTTTTTAATATATACAAAAGAAGTCAATATCAGTAGTCCTCTAATCAAAAAAAGCCCAACAATGGGGGAGGAGGGGATAAAACCAAATGAAAACATTAAGAAAACACTGCAAAAACGTGCATTAGCCATTATGGGATCTTGGGAGATAAAATTTGTTAGCAGAACACAACAGACACTATTCCTTCATCACTAAGAAACCGATTAAGAAATCTCTGAACTGCAGTACACGGCAAAGAATGTCCTAACACCTACTCTGGCACTGAAAATGCTTCCTTTTGCTTAACATTAAACAGGCAAAAAGGAAAAGAGTGAAAAACCATTGTCTTGCATGGCAAATCCAGCTTGTATTAAAGGAAATAATGTCTGTTTCTTAATTTCAGTGTTACTTAGAATATATTTCTAAATACTGCCTACAGTTCAAAAACTGTCATTGAATTTTGGTACTGTCAGTTCAGATTTGAAATACTTTGCCACTCAAGTGCACTGTAGGTCTGCACTTCATTATTTTGTTTTTTTATTCATTGTTTATTATACAAAGGGGAAATTTTGGTAGTATCGAACTCAATATCAGCCTAAAAGCCTCAAATTTCATATTACCATGCTTTCCTTAAAAATAACTCAGATTTGGTATAAGATTTGGTCAAGCATATGTTGGAGAGCCTGGTTTAGGAATTTTCTAGTACAACCGCAAATCATTTTTTTGTTAGACTTTTCTAAAAACAGTAGAGCAAAATTAACACTTAAAGAGCTCAAAACCTCCAGTTCCCACTGACCATAACAAAGACTCAGAAGTTCCTAGTATTACCACTGAGTTTAGGGTTCATTGGGGTGTTATTTGGGGGTGGGGTTGCTGCATTTTTTAAAAAATGTTTTTGGCACCTACAACAAAATCAAACTGAATAGAAAAATAATTTCAAAGCTATTGAATTTTTTTTATTTAATTTATCCTAATGTATATTACATATTCTTATAAGCTTTTTTAATACTTTGTTTCGTATATTTATAAATACAGAAAAAACCCTTAAATTATACAATAATTACTTATAATCACTAAATTTCAGGACTGAATCAGAAAACTGCAACACATGTAGAATTTAAGATGAAGAAGTCTCCTGATTTTGTCACTGTTTTCTTAAGTTCTGTGGGAACACACTGGTTTGATACCTGCACGTACAGAAGCACATCTAAACATTCTGAAAATGGTCTGTAGAGGTTCAATAGGAACACGATGTGACCTCCAGAAAAAATTAACAGCAGGCTTTCTGAAACATAACATCATGCTAAATGTTTCTATTAGCTAGTCTACAATTATTCTCTGTGGCAACAAATACTTTAAAAAAAAAAGCAGCATCTGATTTTAATAAAGCCTACTATTTCCCTTTTCTTGTTTATTGTCCAACTCTAATCATAACTTTCTTTAACGTTTATATTTTTACACAATCATCCAAAACCTCCTTGACTAGAACATAAGCCCCACAACAATTGTGGGAAATGTTTTGGTTGAGAGAGAAAAGTAAATTGGTCAAAATACATATTTGCAATAATTGGCCTTTACCCCTGCTGTTCAAAATGCTCCATTTACAAGCTTTCAGTAACTGCATTCAACTTTGCTCATGCCATTCTGTAAGAGATATTTTTCTTGTCCCTTGTTCTCACAGTCTGAACTCATTTAGTGCCATGTTTTCTTGACTCAAAGTTGTTTTCAACATAAAAAGATTTCCAGTCTCACTTAACAGAATAATGAGAGGTTACTCTGTCTGATCATCATTATGAAACTCAGAATCCTTTTTTTTTTCTTGCAGTGCAGTTCAGAGAATTGCATGTGCGCATGCTTCACTTTGGGACTACACTGAACCTACTCCAGTGGATGCCATCACCAGGCACCAGAGCACTTAAGTCCATGGCATTCGCTGTGTTACTGGGCTCTCGGCTGAAGCTGTAGCTGCGTGGGAGCCCACCTTGTGCACCGCAGTCCCACGCTTCTCTGCCATGCCCTTTTCATTCAAAGCTCTACAGTTTCGGTGTATTTACACTAATGCACCTATACACCGATGAAGCACAAACTGACACAGCACCCACACTGTCTCAAAATCCTACCACTGTCAAATACGATTTTGGGAGACAAGCATCATTCTGTTTCAGCGTTCAAGTACTTTTCCACACTTCCACCATTAGTACAATAGTGGTCTTAGAGCAATAATATTTTTATGATGTTTCTATACCTTTATTTTTATTTTGCAGATTGAATGTTACTTTAGTGATTGCTCCAGCACTTATGCCAGATTAGTTTCTCCCCCATTAAAACACTGGAATGAACCATGAAATTTATGATTCTTTATCTAAAGAACACATATAGATCAGGCACAAAAGAAAATAAATTAATATCCTGGAAAGAAGATAATTCTGAACACATTAAGATTTTCATCCAAGTGCTTTACTGTCTCAGCACAAAAATTAAGACGAGGGGCTCTTCCCCAGCTGCACCCCCCTCCAGCCTCCCCTATGTAACAGGAAATCCCAAGAACTGGATCATCTGCCCTTAACTGAAAGACATTCCTGGGCCCTGGTTACTGCAAGTTCCTGTATGGCTGATGTGGATTGATGAGCTGATAGAGGCTGTTCAAATCTTTGGTAAATCTAGACAAAGTTTCTCCATCAGGCACACAGATCTCTTCCATGTTGCCCCACTTCGAACAGAATGTTTTCCTACATTTTCTGACCAAGCTCTCATTCCTCTGTTATAGCACCTAGGAAGCAGAACCAAACAAAAAAATCCCTCCTCTATCCCTGGGGAAAATAACCCTTCTCCACTAGTCTTTCTAACAGCAAAAAGTTTTGGCTAAACTGAGATGAAGACAACAACAGTAGCAAAAAAAATGATGATCCCTTTAACTCTTGAACTGGACAGGGTTACTCAGAGTCAGTCTGAAATCCAGTCTGCCAATATAATCCTGCTCCCTCCACCCTGCCCCTTTATAAGACACTTCTGTTTCTTAGAAAGTGGTAATTAAGGCTAACCATGGCAGTTTCTCAACTCTACAGCAAAGGCTGTAAGTTTATTAGAGCATAAGGTGGCCTAAAAGAATCACTGAGAACAAAGGCACCTTACTTTGTCCCCACTCAAGAATATTCCAACACAACTGAAGTCCGTCTGTAATGCCTGACAGAAATCCGTTCTCTTAGAGTAAACTGCTCTGTCATGTTTCAATTAAATTAATGACCAAATAATCATCAGCTTCCCAAGGTAATGTACAATGCAGCATGAAGAAATGTCTCTCAATCTCTGCATTTGTCTACCACAAAACACTGTTGATGTTGGTTTTGATCTGCCTAGGCGTATCTTCCAACTGGTCTGGCCTATAAAAAAAGTGGTTCCCCTCCAATGCTGGTGGGGAGTAGTTTCTAATTGAAAAAACAAATCCAGTAGATAATCATATAGAAATTTCTCCTGAGAATGTGCCTGCAGAATTTGCAAGCAGCAAGCTTTAATTGTAATTGAAACGGAAATCAACGCTATTCTTCTCGCTTCTGAGTAATGCTGACAATTCTAAAGTGATCAGTGAAAGCAGAAACTCCTGACAAGATGTTGTGAAGTAGGCCACTTTTCCTTTCTCACTTTTTCTCAGTCATAGAATCTCAGTAAGATTTTTTTAAAATGTCCATTTCCTGTAATTTTGGTAATTTTAGAGTATAATTATTTTTACATTTTTATGATGCCTTTGAGGTATCATTACAAATATTTTTAAGTATTTAAACTTAGGAAAATATAATTAAGTAATAGCTTCTCTTAAGGAGAGACCATCAGCCCTGTTCTGAATAAACAATCCCTTTTAAAAGCAATCTAGAGATTTATAGTCCCTGTAACCATAGAAATTAATCTTGAGTTTAAACAAAATAGGGTAAAACATAATTATTTAATGAAAATCAGAACACTGCTATTGCAAATTAAAGTTGGGTTTCTGATTTTTTAACTCGGACAGCTTTGTATGCAGTCATAAGATTTTACTTGATGGGTTACTTCTTACAACTTAATCATACTCATTTAACCAATTTGAGTAAAGCATTCAGATTTCCGAGTATTTTAATTTTGCTTGAGACAGACGTCAATCAGGAAGAAAAATGTTAGGCTTCTCAGATTAAAGAAGTGGAAGTTAAATGTAAGAAACATTTATTGATAAAAGCAATCATGAGAAACTGCAATGGTCTTGTGAGGCCAACAAGAAGACAGTACAAAAAATTTATGAGTTGTTCAAGCAAAAAGTTTGGGAACGGCAGAGAACAAAAAAAAACTGGGAAACATTTTTGTATCTTGGCACAACTAAAAGAAATTACATTATATTCAGGAAAAAATGTTTCCTACGGACTGAGTATTTACAAGGTTGCATAAAACATTCAGCATACAGACCCTCTAAAACATTGACAATGTGTAAAGAATTTCAAGATTAAAATAATATTTGTGGCTGAGTTAAGTAAGAGCTATAAGAGTACCAGCATTTGCTGTATTTTTAAAAGGCAAAGATAAAAACTTGATGTTCACATAAAGTAACATCAATATGTTTCACAATACAATATCAATAGCCCAAAACCTAGAAAAATTTTCATATCACAAAAGACAAATACTTTCAGAATGTGAGAATAATGGTAACAGCCACATAGATTTAACAGCCACATAGATTTTACATGTATACAGTAGAAGAAATCTTTATCAAAAGAAATACAACCTAACAGACTATAATAATCCATACTGGATTAGAGAAATTAACTATTATGTGGCACTTCTACCTGTTACATTACCTGTACAAGACCACCTTCTCAGCCTCCCTCAATCATATCAATAGGAAATTATCAGACTGCACCAGAAAAAAAAAAAAAAAAATCAGCCTTATTTACAACAAGAAAGATAGACTCTAAACTCTGGTCTAAAACCAAATGCAAGTTATTGTACAATGACAGACACATAACTGAAGAATAGAAAGAAAGCAAGTTAAGCTGCTTAGAAGCCAAAAGTTTCTAAAAAGACAGCAACACTTTGTAAGCAACAGTAACAGATCTGAAATCCCTGGGAAGTCCCTCTACACAGGGTGGACCCACTGCTTGGCTTTGCAACTTGAAAACCAGCAAGTTGCTATGATACTTGAACCTGAAAAATAGTGGGTTTAAATTTTAAAAATTAAAAAAAAATTAAAAAACCCAAAATTTCTCCCTATCTATAATAAAGAAGCGAGTTTCCAGAATTGTATTGCCCTGACCTCCTTCACTTTTAAATAAAGAAAAATAGTAATCCTTACAAAAACACTGATTTGAAAGAGCTGGTTTTCGTTGTCAGTGCATTAAATGATGACATTCTCTACTCCAATGAATGAACAGTTCTAGAATACCCCTATCAATCCAAACAGACTACAAACAGCAGCATTACTGGTTTACTCCAAGTATTTTTGTCCATAGAGCCCCCTGTAAAACCTCATTTGAGCAAAACCTATATCTGGCTCTTTCTTCAGAGCCCGAAAACACAAGTGTTACTTAACAGCCTTAACTTTTACCATAAAGAACAAGATAACGCAATGGTACACTGACAACATGTTAGCATAAGCCTCCCTCCAAAGTCATCTCTCTCAAACACAGAGCATAGGTGACTTCTCCAAGCAAAGTAACCTATTCCTCTCTTGCAGAAAAGGCAAACTGCATGCTCCTGTCATCCAATCCCACTCCTCTTTCACACATATGCACCCTCCTAGGACAATTGTCTATTTCTTCTAGCTGCACCCAAAACCCAATGACACTGAAACTTACTATCTGTTCCTCCAACCAGCACCTTACAGAGGTTTTCACAAATCTCTCTTTATCTGGAAATGCTCCTCAGCAGCCATGGCAGAAAAATGTCAAAATTGCACGTAGGACCTGGAACATACTGGCCCAAAATGATGTCTTCTCTTGCAACATCACTATTGTTAATCAGCAAAAGAATAAACTTGGACGTGATTGGGGTGAGAGAATCACAGAATCACAGAACAACCAGGTTGGAAGGGACCCATCGGATCTTCTAGTCCAACCATTCCTATCTAACACTAAACCAAGTCCCTCAATACCTCATCCACCCGTGCCTTAAACACCTCCAGGGAAGGTGACTCAACCACCTCCCTGGGCAGCCTATTCCAATGCCCAATGACCCTCTGTGTGAAAAACCTCCTCCTAATCTCCAGCCTAAAGCACAGAAGCAACTGTGTAATAAAACGCATGAATATGCATCGTCCTAAACAATGCTAACATGCAAGATGTAAGCTTCTCATCCCCCCCTGAGCCCATAAAGGAGAACCATCTAGCAGACTCAGTCAAACTTAAGGCTGACATGGGCATAAGAAAGCTTGGCTTGTA
The DNA here is from genome assembly GCA_033558105.1 of Coccyzus lansbergi. Lineage (NCBI taxonomy): Eukaryota > Metazoa > Chordata > Aves > Cuculiformes > Coccyzidae > Coccyzus > Coccyzus lansbergi. Next base: position 2,191,376 of record JAUMJK010000128.1, read on the forward strand.
AGAGAGTGGAAAGAGACTCAGTGAAGTGAACTTCAAGGTCATACAAGACAGTTGAAAATACAACAGTCTATTCCTGTCTCCCAGCTTAACTAACCTACTTACTGAAACAGGCTCCCCTTTCTAGCAAGGTATTACTTAATTCTGAAAGGCATAAGAAATCACAGCTTAACACAGTAGGTAGCTTTTTGATCCTATGGATTCACAGAAAATAAAACAGACAGTATACAAAGAGGAACAAAAAACTGCAACAACCCCACAAAAACTAAGGCAAAAATTTAGCACAGACACAGAAGAAAAGGAAAGGAAGGAAAAGGGTTTGCTGAAATAAAAAGAAATAGCATCTGCCCTGAGATATAGCACCACCATACAATAGTGTACTGAACTGGCTTTTCAGATAGCAGTCAAGTCCAAAACGCCTCCAAGAAGAAAGGACTGTAAATTACAGTTATCTTCATGGCTGCTCAGGAAAGCAACAGGATCTCCATTCTAAAATTACTGGCTGGAGATACATATACCAACACACCACGTATTTGACTACATATGTTTACAAGTACATGAATACACTTCATTTATCCAGCACTTTAAATATGTTGAGATAAGCACACGTTAACTCCCAATAGTAGGAAAGGGATTGTACTTATTCTGTAAACTCTGGTGATTCAGAAGAGATTCAGAATACAAAACTATATTAAAACACTGTTCTGCAAAAGGAAATCAAGTTCTAATTTTACTTAAAGTAATCTGCTAAAAAGAATAAAATAGTGACACCTTCCTTCATTCTTTAAGAGATAAATATTATAGACAACAGCAGTTTTTTGACAGCTTGGGGCATATAAAGACTTGAAAGATGCTACAGTTTTCAGAGGTCTTACTTTTCACAACTTTCCGCTAACCTAAAGATGGGTGCTGCTGTAGAATACAGCAAGAAAGAACCATTAAGTAACTAAAACACCATCATGTCAGTGAGTAAACGCACACAAACTGTTTACGAGTTTATACCTCAAGCCCTAAGAGTTATTAAGGTTCATGTTATGATTCACTGTCCATCAGAAAGCTTCATTGTGTTCCACCAAACTGTACACTGTGAAGAAATCAACATCATCCCTGTGCCTTTTGCCACGCCAACTAGATGCCTCAGGTTTGCTGGCACCAGATATATGCTTGGGGAGGGTGGGAAGTAACAAAACTGGATAGAAAATACTGATGTTTCAGCAGATATGAATATGTAGAAAAGGGAGTACCTAATGTGAGATGGACAACGCTTCATATACAATTTTCACTCAAGATCAGAGTAAAGCACTTTTACAGCTCTTATATGAATATTGTGTACACTCTTGTGTGTCAAGGGAAGAGGTGATACTACATTTTCCATCTTATATTTATCTGGTATTTCACAAGCACCTGACTTATAGATGTCATATCACTGCTTCACTGTTCAGCTCTTCACTACAGGTGACCTATATTACTGAAATACATTTCATCAGTATTTCAGCATTCTGCCCATGCACACACAGGGAGTACTTAGTAAAAGAGAAAGGTAAACATGAAGTACCTCTCCACAGGGGAACTATCTCACTAGCTATTTCAAGATAAAAATTTTAAGGCTATGAATCGGAATTGAAACATGAAAGCTGAACAGTGGGAGGAGTATCAAACATAAGGAGACTTGTTGAGATTGTGTGGTAAATGTCAAGCACATACACGACTGAGCAGACAGAGCAGGAGCTGGTAAACTACTGTGGCAGAAAGACGAAAAGTAAGACCGATACTAAAAAGTTAAAAAAGGAAAGAATTGAAAGGAAGATAAAAACAAGATTAAAACCAACAGCCTATCACAGTCTGAGACAAAGAACAAAACATAAAATCAAATCTTGTCTAAAGCAATAATTATATTTTCAGTGCAAAGCTGAGACATATCGCAAAGACACAACAGCTAGCATGTACTCAGAAGAATGGGAATCTTATGTAGGGTAATAAAGCAAAACCCACTCATAATGCGGGGAAGAAGAAAATCCCCAAACAAATAATGAAATCTATTAGGATCTAAAACATTCTGTTTGGAACAATTCTAAATAAAGTAAACAAAACATTGTATACAATATATATGTGGTAACAGAGCTAGGGTTAACTTGACCTTTCAAGAACATGTTTTACTCTTTGGCACATCGGCATCAGAACACGGCACTCAAAATTATCACTTTTACTCACAGGAACACAGCTTCAAATGCCTGCAGCTCTAATAGTATAACAATGGAAAAGCATATTGCTGAACGCACTGTTTAACCACAGCAGCAGCATAGACATTGAAAGCCACGATGTCAAAACTAGTTTGAAGTTATCTGTTTTAACCTAATTGTTGTTTAGTTTCCTTCATAATGTTTCAATCACTGTTGCTGCAATAAGCAACTCAACTGTCTGCCTGACACGACTACGGCATTAATAAGCATGGAGGAGAGAGACAAGAACAACTTAGGAGAAAAAACAATGACGACAAACCAGCCCTGGCTAAGCAGAAAGTTTTACCAATGTAACTTTGTTGCGTTATATTTAGTTGCTGTACCAAATCAGCTGAACAGTGGCTCTTTAGGTAACTTAATGCAGTTTTGCTTTTATTTAAACTCATTTGAGGAATTTGCACTTTAGAAAATAAAAAAGTATAGCTTTAACAACTGTAGGCATGTTTTCATTGCTTAATTAGTGACATTATTAATATCAATTAATGATATCAATGGATTCAATAAAAGGAAAATGTGCAAAAGCAAAAGGTGGACAAGAAAGATTAAAAAAATTACAACAGAAAAATAAATAAGGCTACAGTGATAATAACACATAGACCAGATCTTCACATGGACTGCCCTTTTCCTTCTAATGTCTTTTGTCTTATAAGACAAATCTGACAGGAAAATAAAACCAAACAAGCATACAAAAAGCCTTTCTTCTGTCACAGAAAAAACCTAAAACATATGGCTAGATATTTGTGGGCAACAGTTTATCCTTCCTGCAGCTAAAAATTTTAAATGAAGAAACTACTATTAATTCTGTAATATGTGCTGGTAGAAAATCATGAGAGAAATACAGTAACAAATGGTGCACAAACAAAGAAGAAAATGCCAACAAGAAGAAATGGGTGACACTAAAATTGTGAGCGACAGATTTCAACTGAATTATGATTAAGTATAACACACAGTCAGAAGTAAAAGCACACATCATCAAAGAAAGTAAGAGTTGGAAGTAACAAATGAGGGCAAAAGAAAGTTACTCCTCTTTCTAAATGAGTGAAACAGGAGAAAATGAGGTGACTCCTGAAGAGTCACTATTTTTTGCTGAATTCAAGTCCAGGGAATTGATATAGTTAATGTTCCCTTTAGATTTAAAAATGATCCTACATGGAAAAAATCAAATGCATTTACTTGAACAGAGGCAGTTATAAGATGAACTCTCCACTCAGTTCTGAGTGTATATTCCAAGTTAGATAGTAAGATCTGACCTAAGAAATCTGATTTGAAAACAGTCAACACAGAACTATCCACTGATGCACAAAGGACAAATACTTTTCCTTTTAAAACTTCCCCTTTCTTTTAAAACTGAAAAAATGTGTGTTTATTTTTTTAAAAAAAAGAATAACACTGTTTTTTCCTCTTACATTACACAGGGCAGAAAATCCATTAGGCTGTGTTAGTTGAACGTGACTTCCTAATTGAAATTCAGTATTTTCTCGCAACAGTCACAAAACCAAACAAACTTCTTTTGCTAATGAGCAAAGAGGTGGAACTGTACCAAATGAGCCTCACTTGGGACAGAGTCATGAAAAATCTTGAGAGACTATGAAACAGTAGTTTTCCCATGTTTACTGTAACACAGTTTTTGTACGTTGTAGCAGGCATTAACTCTTTTAATGATTAGTAGCCTCAACACATAAGGTAAAAGGAGTACTGCTAGATCTTAGAATTAAAATTACCTAGATCAAACAGTGCAAAATCTAGACTCGTCATTACAGGTCGTCTACAGACTAAAGATGTTACCGTTGTTTACTCTAAGAACATACTTGCTATATCAGTCTAAAAATACTTACCTTTCTGAAATGCCCTCAATTTCTATGGCCCTATAAAACGAAATAGGGCACAAGTAACAAATTCTGCATTCTGGATGTCGTAGTCTTTTTCTAACTCCTATGAAGTTATAACATAATTTTATTATATAAATTAAAAGTTAAAAAAATTCTATTGGCTGTGTGTCAGGTGTTAATCCTGAATGGCAGCCTAAACTTCACCAGAATTTCGAGATGAACTGTTTATTTCTTATGGCTATTATGGTGAAAAGGAAAATAAAGTGCTAGGGGGTCTTACTCGTAGATCTCCCTGGTTTTAGACAGTGTATGGTCCTATCTTCTATGATAAACCTATTTATACAAATATGATTGTACAACACATTATGGCATTCACCATTAGCAACAGCTGAAAGGTGTTAGCTCCTGATGTGTAGTTAAGGCAGGGAGGAAACAGCAAGTTCTCTGTGTTTTCGTAAATACAATTTTGATGAAGGACTGAAACTGAAGACTGGATTTCCTGACTTCTGAGTGCATGACAATCCTTTTCTGAAAGAAGAAAACCCAGATCTATGTTATAGACCAAAACCTACTATGTTTCCTCATCACACATCAGTAAAAATCTTGCTTTAAAATTGCAAGTATGCAAATATTTCCATATTCATCCTTTTCAGAACATTATCATTCATCCAGAAAACTACTACACACTACAAACGGGAAAAGACCAGAAAAGATGAAAAATACGAGAAGTATTAGAGAACTCTTCCCATAATTATAAAATACAGAGATAAAATACATTCAAAATAATCATAGAATCATAGAATCCCCAGGTTGGAAGAAACCCATCGGATCATCGAGTCCAACCATTCCTATCAAACACTAAACCATGTCCAACAATAAACCATGTCAATGCAATCTCTCAGACCTCTCAGCTTTACAGTTAAGCAACCTTCATTACGATATTTTTTTCCTCAAACATTACAAAGGAAACCAACTAAACATCAAAAGATTCCTGCTTGTCACACAGAATTTACTACTCATTGGAACAGCATGCTTTACTCACTAAATATATGTTGACTTGGAAGTCATCATGAACAACATTCTTAACTAATTACAACAACTGCTACAAAATACTGATTGCTATTAAGAATCAGTAAATTGAAACTAAACACATCAATTACCGTAGCCTTCACATGCCAAGAGATGCCATTTTATCAAAAATACGCTGCACAATTAAAAGTTAAAAATAGTGTTTATTCTGTCCTTAATCATCGCTCCTTCACTGCTACCCAAGAGAAAATGGACTACTGTAACAAGTCTTGCACGCTGCAGTTGGTTCCTGCAAACCAAACACATCTTTATTACAAAGAACCCTTTTCAAGTGAAGGTTGCACAGAAACCATTGTATAAGGAATGATGTTCTCACATCTGCGATGTTATGTCAGACAACAAACAGCACAGGACATTTCTCAACAATGCGTTTAGTGGTTTGTTTCATTAGTAGAATACTATCAAAAGATGCCCAGACTTCAGCTTGGTGGTCAAGGTTATAACTTGTACAAGCTTCTGCAACTCACAGCAGTGTATGTATTCTTTAAGTCTGTCCAGTATTGCTGAATAGATAGCCTGTTTGCTCTAACTAAAATACATTAATAAAAGAGTCAAAAATCTATTTTCAGTGGTGTCTCATCTATGTCATGTACTGGCAGTGCTGTAGCCAAACTGATATGACGCTCATTTCTATAAAGTGTAAAGAACAAAATGTTTTTTGATTTTTTTTTTTTTAATCTGAACATTAGATACACGAACACAGCACAGAGAATAAATTACCTAATTTTGTTCGGATTCTTCCATAATGTCACTGTACCAATATTAAAGACTCAAAATAGCTGGTTAACCCACTTTTGTTACATTTAAATTATTTATCCAGTAAACTCTTAGAACTTGGTGCCATTTTATTAACTTTACCGGGATAAAAACGTAGCTGTAAATACTAGGTCAAGAAGGAAAAACTTTCATGATCCGGCAACTAGGTAGCAAAATAAGTCTTTTAAAAACTATCAAATGAAGGTAAAAACAGAATTAGATATACATTCACGTTTTAGACTGTGGTCAATTGAGGTCTAGACAAAACCCCATGTTTGCTCACTACCTAGTCTCCCGTCTGCTCCAAGTTTGAAAAGGTAATTGAACTCAGTCTATAATTACTGGATTAGATACAGATGGGCTCGGTACATTTCAGGGGAGGAAAGAACTGTTTTGATTCATTTTATGATTGCCTGTAAGGTCAAACTTTTCAAAATGTACTTTCATCTGTTAAATGGTTTCTCAAAGTCCTGAGGGACATCTTCAATAACTGATGTTTTAAGCAATTTGGGTCTATCAGATCCAGTCTTTGAATGTAATATGCTGTCCATTTTCTAGAATTATGAATGTGCATGTAGGTTAATTGCTACAACTCGTACATATTTTCAAAACTACACTTTTTTTAAAACTTGCAAGTTTAAACCAACTGCTGTTATGTAAAAATATTCATAGAATTATTTTGGTTTAGCATACAGAATATCTTTGGAAGTATGAATGAGTAACACAGATTAGAAATGTCCTTAGTCATAACTCCGTCCTATTTGTCAGAAGTTTCCAACAAAGTTCTTTTAGGACACAATTCAATAACATATGAATAGTCCCAATGAATTCTGTTCACTTCTTACAAACCAAAAAATTAGAAAAAAATCACCTAATAAAGAAATTCCTAAAAAGCACTGGATAAAATCTCTTCTTCAGTACTCTCTAATTTTGAGTCTTCAACCTCCGTGTCACTCACAAGATAAAATGTGGAATAAATGACAAGCATTAAATTTTCACTTCACTAAGAATTTTTTGCAAAATCTTTTCCTCAATTACATCAACTGTAACTCTGCAGCTTGTTTCAGTACAAGCAAGATTTCATCTTGCATCTTTAACTGTCTGGCTTAGTTAAAAGTTCAAATGCTCCACAAAGGATATCTAGCTCTGCTCTTAGTTAGGGACTCTCAGAGCAGCAGTTTAAAGCAAAAACCACATTATGCAATCAGATGGCAATATAATAACTCAGTTCATAGATTTAGAAGAGGTAGGAAACTTAACTCCAAGTAACTTACTATCCAAGATTTTCTGTTTATTTGCATTACAATAATTTTCTTGCTTATAAAAGTCCAATAAGAAAATATTTTTTGTTACAACAAAAATATCTTGCTGGCAACAGCCCCATTCAGTTATCTCTGTAGGATCAGATACCCATAGAATTGTTCTGCCATAGATTTAGTATTTAAGTACTAGCAATAAAAATAGGAAATATGTCAATATAATCTCCTTCTGTCTCCAAATATGCCAATGAAAGAGGTTTAAGAGCATAGCAAGTTATCTCACGTAATTTCCATGATTAACATTTTATTCGTACTGTTGTAACGTCCATCACTTCCATGAAGGGACAAAACCTGAAGTCGGAAACAACCATGTCAAAGCTCCAGCAGAAAGATGCATGATAAAAACAGTTAACCATACGCCTGCTCTGACAAAAGATATGCCTGTCATCATTAGATCCCCACGACAAGTCTTATTGAAAGAAGAAACTTCTTCCACTGTATCTTAACAAATGATGTTTTTTGTAATAGTAGCTCTTTTTTAAATGTAAAATCATCAGTAACAACTGATAAACAACTAAAAAAAATCAGTCTTTGAAGTAAACGTCTGATTCTTCTTATTGTCAAACAAAAATTTATTCAAAAAATAATTTTCATGTAATATTTACATTATCTTTCTTCCCATATCTGTAATCGATGCTTTTAAGTATATACCTTTAAAATTAGAATAATGTTCAGATTAGAATTTACATAGGGTGCATACACTTAATTCAGTAAAGCAAGAATCAATCTTTAAGAATGATATAGAAAAAGCTTATTTTCATTCATTGGAAGCAAAAAAGTTTCCTTCAAAAAATGCACACAACTTATTTTTCCTATAAAATGAAGTTACAATAAATATTTCAAGTGTGTTGCATGAACCCAAAAACCACTCCTGAAACTACTGTAATTTTTCAGACAGTAAATTGTGAAGTAATGGTAAACAGCCAGAATACAGGACTGTGTGCCATAACACAGGAGAAAATAAATATGACAGGAGAAGTTACCTTTTAGACCAGCTAATTAACTCTCATATTATTTTTATTTTCTTCTCCTTGACATTCTGGTTATACAAAAAAATATTCACCTGTATTTGCTGTGCACTTCTTTATATTGTATTAAAAAATGTAAGAAACAGTATCTGAGCTTTCGTGCTGTGCACTTCTTTATATTGTATTAAAAAATGTAAGAAACAGTATCTGAGCTTTCCCATCAATACTTCAATGGGCTCCACAGCCATTATTTAGTCAATGAAAACCTCATATTGGCTAATGACTCCTTTATTCTTAAAAAACCCAACAAAACAAACAAAAAAAACCTATCAGACACTTATCTGTCTTTGTACCTCCACTCATCCCCTGAAATTTGTGAGGAACAAATCAGAAAAACTTCTGCTTACTTTGTGGTAAGTAACTAGATTAAGCACCCTGTTGAGCCTAATATGGCTATTTTATTTTAAAATTACTTTAACACATTGTTTCCAGTAAGTTCACATATTATTAAAAATGAAGACAAAACATTCACACAGTCTAAGGTCAGGCTGATCAGAGTCATAGGTCACTCAAGCAGTAGTTTTGGATTTGAAAAACCAGTATCCAACACTTTGTTTTGGTAGGAAGCAGTGTCCCATACATAAAAAGGAATTCCTGAGTCATTCCAATATATTACTCCTGCATTACTTGTTGAGTGCCATATGTATGCATTTAACTTAAAGATTTTAAGTGCTACAGAAGCTACCAAATCAAGGATCCAGAAATAAGATGTACCTTTTTTCAGCTCTGTATCTTATTTTTGATTTTTCACAACATCCATGAACAAATCAGACTCTTTTGCTTGAGATCATGTCTCCTAACTAAACAGGATGAAAAAAATTATCATCATAAAGTATATTTTTCAGACTTTAGATGATTTTTGTACCCCGTTTTCACTGAAAAAAACAAATCAAAGCAACCTACCATCACCGTATTTCTAAAAAAGTTTGACAAAAGAACTGGACACAACATTTTGTTATTTCAGTAGTGATATATGCTTTTTCCTTAAATTGATAATTCTTCTCTGTGTTTCATTAAACTCACATCTTTTAAAAACTTAAGTTTCTTTATTTTGGTATTGGCTCCTACATGCAGTGTTTACCAGGAATCACAGAGGCCAAATTACACCGTACCATAACCACAACCAGAATCAATACATGCCCTACTTAAACATGCAAAAGTAATATCATGCCCAAGAATTGCATATATATAATAATTTTTCTATATAGCAGTAATTTTCTATATAGTTTTTCTATAATAATAATTTTTCTATATAGTTAAATGAACTGTGCCTCAAATTCAAGCCTACATAAAGGAACACTTCCCCTTGAATCTCACAGCAGAAACTTAAACATGCATCACACTGTCCAGCTGATTTGACACAAAGAACACAATATATAACAAAACCAACTGAAGAAAGAAGAATTTTAAATTAATCAAAAATTTGTAACTGTCACTTGAAAATGGGAACGCAACAAGGTTCTGAAAGAAGAATATTCTAAAAACACACACATCTGTTTAATATTACAAGCCAACTGTCAACATCCTAAGTGAAGTTTTAATTTAATATTTTTTCTTTCTTGATGTTTTACTCTCATGAGGCATTGACTAAAGGTATCAGCTTTCTATAAGAAACTGTTAAATATAAAGAAATGTTATTGTAGCATGTTTATAAAATCATAGTTCGAGAACTTTTTATTTTTCTAAAGCCTGACCACAACTTAATTATTTGCAGGACATTCCAAACTCACAATTGCAAGCTCCAGTTCCCAAGCAATTTTAAACAATATCTACTGTACAGGACACACAGTATTGCAAATACCACAACATGGTAGTGTTTCCAAAAGTCAGCATTAGAGCCTTTAGACGTGGTTTTTATTTTGAATAAATATTTGCTTCCATACTAATCATTAAATGGTTTTCATCACCATTACATGTTTGTCTTTCAAATGTCAGTTTGGTATCACCATTTATTTTTAATATAAAGGAACTAGTTGTAAAAAAAAGACAGCTATAATGGATCATATGTTTTATATTACACATGAATTATCATAACTGTAAGTTTGCTTTTCAGGAAAGCACAAAAGCAAGAACACCCTCTACTGCCCCAACCCCCCTCCCTTGTTAAACTGAGGGTAAACAGGGAGGGGAAATGAGACTTAGCTCAGCCAAAAAACCTCACAGGAAAGCTGGTATTTCTTTAAGAGAGAGAAATCTCAAAAATCCTGGGAATTCAAATTTGTTTCTCATTTGTAAAAGCATCCAAACCACTCGAAAATAGGCAAGAGAAAAAATAATCCATGATTCAATTATATCTGTATTCTACAAATCAACTTGAAAACCAGCAGAAGACACAAAACTTCTAGAGGAAGTTAGAACTCCAGAAATACATTTTTCTCCTCAAAACATCAACACTCTGTAAAACACCTTTGTTCCAAAACACTGCTGACAAACTGCCTTGTCTTCTTCCCCCTTTAATCAACTTTTCCCTTCTCTGGAGACTGCTTGAGGACTCTGGCTACTCTTCACTCCCTAGCATGCTGCCACCACAGAGTAAGCATGAGGAATTCTCAACACGTCCACAGTGGGCTGCCATACAAAAATACAACCTGGTGCTTCGTTCTCCACTCCTCTTTTTCCTGCCAGGTCTCAGGTATCTACTTTATTCCATATATATTTACCTGTTTTATTCAAACCCCTACAAGTCCTGCAACAAGGTTATCTCTGGTCTTCTAAATTTAGTGGTATTTCACTTTTGCCCATGCTAAACATTATAGGACTCGCTTTTTTTCCCATAAAAAAGGATATCACTGAATGATCATATCAGAATTCTAATTAGAATATTGTTCCACATTAGAGCTCTAATAAACTTAAGAGGCAAACCACGACCCCTTTGCTTATTTTGAGCCAAAGAGCAACATAACATTTCAGAGCTTCTGGATATCCTCACAAAACCTCCACTGACATTCACTTGAAATTCATTTCATGCCTGCTATCCAACAGAGACATGGAGGGGTGGGAAACTTCAACTGCATCTTGTACTACAGAAAAGAAATATTCAATTTAGAATCAGGGAGATTACATCCACATTCAAAACTGTTTAAAAGCTAACCAAAAAAAAGAAATATCCAGTGGGAAATGTCAAGCAATCTATTAATAGTGTAAAAGTAAATACTGAAAGGAAGCTGGATTACATTTAATAGTATCTGTTTTTTGCTTTGTTTATTTGGTTTTCAAATGTTGCACGATACTTATGGAAATGGAATAGATTTAAATTTGAGCAGATGCAGTACATCTGCTTTTTCATTGCTCTCACCAGTCTTCATCAAATGGAAAAGCAGAGTCAGAATGAAAGGGTATAAAGGGACAACAAATACCTCACAGCTGGTACCTGATCACTACAAAATGTCATTTTTAGGCAGACAGAAAGCTTTGACACACCACCCTGAAGTCAGGAAACTTACATTTTCAAAAAAGTATCCATCATTTAAAATACTATGCAATTATATCACAATAATATTTTCAGTGCTGAAAAACACTTTCCCAAAATTGCTGGAAGTGATTCATACCACCAATTTTCACCCTTTAATTCCTTCCACTGCTGAAACTATTGTACAAAGTTTTAATATTTGTCAGTCTGAAAAATACTTTCACGCAAGCTGTCTGAAGTTTCAAAGACAGAGCACATAATTACATAACCTCTTGCTGAAAAATATACCTCCTTTCTTCCACAGTGAAACAAGCGAAAACTTAATCCACTCATTAAACTTTTATGCTGATCATGTGTGTTAGGCATAGTTAGCATCCTAACTAACAATATCTCCCCATTTTACTCATATTTCAATAACTTTCAGAGTTCTAAGCAATTAACATATGTGATAACTCAGAAATTCTGCTCACCAGTTGTCACAGAAAAACACTCCTTAGTTCGAGGCTAGAGGAAGCAGAAGTTAACAAAAGTAGTACTTGTTAAATGGCCAAGACCACCCCTCTGATATCATAACCCTCAGCTTTCTTCCACTTCCATGTGGACTACAGACTCACATAAATTTTATCCCTACTTGTCGAAAATGACAAATCAAGAACTCGCAGGAGGGATCAGTTTAATGGGCAACCATAGTCAGGAAAGAGTCTGTAGTGACCAGCTACACATACATCAAGAACAAACCTCCCACAACAAGCCTGGAAGGAGGTGGAGTGAGGATAAAGACAACATCCTCAAAATGAAAAACGCAGCCTTAGATACCTTCAGACTCAGCTCCACGTGAGGTCCAGTTAATCAAAACAAAAGTAACAGACGACTAAGGAAAGTTATCCCCCAAACCAAATTTCAATTCTTTACAGTTATATTCAGAAAATTACTCCCATGGAGTTAAGAATATACTTTAAAAAAACCCAAACAAACAAAGCAGGAGGGGACAATGACAGACATCTGGCACAGACACTACCCAAAATACAGCTCTTCATAACTCTTCCCCCAAAAAACCAGAAGCATCACATGGGGAACATTAATGATTTAGCATTTAATCTTATTGCATTAAGCAAGGTCAACACTTCAACCCTCTCAAAAAAATTATTTAAAAATAAAAAAATCTTTCCTCTGCTATTTCTTTAACCAGCTCTTTATGTGTTTCTAATTCAGTAATTAAAATTACCAACTTCTTTCTCTGCCATCTCTCAGGCTGAATTTCTTCTCTAATAAGGATGAAGGAAATAAGAGGTAAAACCAATAAATGCTCATAATAAAAAACTAACCCTAATTTGCAGAGGGGAAGAGATAAATCTGAAATATTAGAAAGCAGTATACTAACTCCCCATTTAAAAAAGCATAATTTAGAATGGAATTTTCTGCCTAGAAAATGGGGAAAGTAAACCTATGTGCATGTGAGTACAAAATGAAGCACTATCAGCAAACTTTGAGAAAAGAAATAACTGTTCATAGCTGTACATGGGAGAAGTCTGAATTAATTCTAATGACCCCAGCTATGGGCCAAATTTATTAGAACTTACTTCTCATTAAAAGTTAAGAACTGAACTTAAGTACCACTTGCTGTCCAAAATTTGGCACAGTTATTTATTTCTAATAACTATAATATGCTACACCACAAGCAATATATATTTCCCTTGCATCCAAATATTCTGTCATGGGAGTTATTCTTATGTAATGATTAGACTCAAAACGATCATATAAACTTACAGTAAATCAGGTTAGAATTGTTTAGTTTGACTATAAAACAAAACAAAAAAATAATTGTAAGTACACTATTTCAACCATTTTTGGCCATTTCTTTCTTAGAACTGGTCAGTATCAGCTATTCAGTTATAACATATATAGGTCACTATGTAACCAGAAGTCTTTTGCTCCCTGCCTTTTTTCTGCCATGAACCTTAGTGGTACCACTCTCAGATATGGAACTTTTCAAAATTAAACCTCATTCAGGACTATTTTAGGTTGGTATTTTTGTTTTCATATACTTTTACTTTTAGAACAGGGATGGTGTTACTCCCTGCATCAGCAGATCGGTACCTACCAACACCAAAGCTACTATATATATGAAAAGAGGCAGTGGAAAAGCCTGTGGACTTCCCAGTCTGCAAGTCAACTCTTTTTTTTTTTTTTCCCCCTTATGATACTGAAATTGAGTTAAGCATGAGAAATCCTTTGTTTGAAATCTAGATCTAATCATCTACTAATATTTTTCAAACTTTTTTTGATCTGTAAATCCTTGAAGCTTTTCAGGGAATGTGCAGATTCATCTCTCTCTTTTAGCACTGTGTACTGGCTACTGATTACATACTGTAACCAGACCCATTTCACAGTTTTGGTGGCTTATTTTTATTCTTGATACCTCTTCAATCAATCCTGAAGAGTCTGAAACAGACTGGAAAGTATACGTACTTAAAACCACTCACTTCTAATTATGCTACGTCACTAATTCAATGTGGTCCTATACAGTCAGTCTGGGGAAGCACTTACTGGTTCGGCATCCCCCATGCTTTTTTAGGCTTTATTAATGCAAACACAATGGCAAAGATGAAGCCATTGTAACCACCATATACAAACATCTTCACCTCTTTCTTCTCTTATGAGAATGTTCTAAATACCAAACTGTGCATAGATGTACAAAAAGATTCCCTGTTTGGGACCCAGGACAAAACATTAGTTCTCCACCTCTTCTAATAGAAATGCTCCTTCAAAATGCATGCGCTGCATCCAAAGAATGAGAAACATTTGACTTACACAGGTATGCATGAAAAGCTGTCAGAGTATGTAAAATTAAAAAGAAAAATACCTTACCAACCAAAAAAGCCACCACTACCCTATGCGTAGCCAGAGTAGTACAGTAAGACGGCCTTGTAAATAAAGATTTGCTCAAAATTTATATTCACCATCATTTGTTCTGGCTTTTTTCTGGAGACAAGTTTTATTGGGGATTTTTCCTCCTCATTATATCTTTGTACAGAGCAGCCAAACATATTTTTGATGCCAATATTGGCCTAGTATACCAATCATTTAAAGAATCAGTTAATCATCCTACAGAATCCATACACAGAAGTTATAAGAATAGCAGATGATGCAGCCTTGTTAATCTGGCCTCCTTATGCACTGAACAGTTTCAAACAGACATTTGATCATTCTGAAATTTTGCATCTAAAGACTCAAACATTTAACCTCCCTCATTTTCTGTTCTCAAAAGTACATTTTCAGATATGTATGGTATTGGTTTAGAAGAATTAATGCTCCAGCACTTCATTTTCCAGCTTTTCACAAAAACTTAAAGATAATCTCCCTAGCAAAACACAGAATTTCATTCATGGCTGCAATCAAGTCCACCACAAAATTCTGTATGATCATAAGGATGAGTTATGCAGAGAGAAGACTAGGGCCAGAAAGAAACAGAAGCTGTGAACAGGAGGACACAAAAGACTTAAGGCAGATGTAAGGAGGGAAAGGACACAACTATAGCATGCCATCACCTGGCAGGACTAAGGAAACGAGAAGCTGAAGCTGAGGCTAGGCCTGAGTACAAAGAGAACTTCAGAAAAAATACCCAACCCCCCCAAAAAAAACTGGGAAGAAGCAAAAACAAGGGAGCATTAGTGATAGGAAGGAAAGAAAAAGAAAAGACTAGAAGGGAGGAAGAAGTGCTTATGAGCCTAGTCTGAGGTTATAAATTATCTGGAATACAGACACTGAAATTGAAAAGGAATAACAGAAGTGCAGACAGAGACAGTACTGCAGGCAATGGGGAAGACAGTATAAAAAGCTTCAGAGAGAAAGAAGTCTGTGGCTATAAGGGTAACTAGAACAGAACCCAAAAGCCTCAGACATCCTCTTGCTTCCTCTACTACCACAAGCAACTATTAAACACTTTGGTAAAGTATCTAAACACTTGAATGGGCTTTTTTAAACTTAACTTAAAAGCAGGAGATGCAGTTAAGGGAAAAAAGTCAGACCTCCTAGACAAAGATCATGAACACAGTTTTATGGACTGGTCTTATCACCACAGATAGACCCATACATACATAGTGTGCAAACACTCTTTGCACAGGCCTCAAAACTATCACTGAGCTACTGTATATCAAACATCAAGTGTTATCATGGAATCATTAAGTTGGAAATGACCTTTACGATCATCAGTTCCAACCGTACCTGTTTACTACTAAATCATGTCTCCAGGCACCTCATTTACCCACATTTTAAACACCTCCAGGGATGGTGACTCAACTACCTCCCTCGGCAGCCTGTGCCAGTGCTTGATCACCCTTTTGGAGAAGAAATTTTTCATAATGTTATAAAAAATAATTATCACAAAATCATAGAATGGTTTGGGTTGAAAGGGACCTTAAAGACCATCCAGTTCCAATACCCCCTGCCATGGGTAGGGACAACTCCCACTAGACCAGGCTGCTCCAAGCCTCATCTAGCCTAGCCCTGAACACCTCCAAAGAGAGCACATCTCATTTTAAGCACTCTCTCAGAACTGAGAGGAATACAGTGAGCACAGAAATATGACACTAATACCTGTGTTTGAAAATGATATTATTCCTAAGTTAGAAAATGACTGCACGGGATTCCTTGTGCATTCTTTATTTATTCCTAAACTGGCATACGCATTCTGTAAATCTTTCTCCTCAGAGAGCACACTGACAAGTCTTCCTCTTTTAGTTTCTCAAAATACGGTCCAGAACCTTATTAAACAAGTGTTATTTAAATCTTGCTTTGGGATCAGACTTTTTCTCCTTGCCTTCTACTCAGTATGGAGGAAAATAATGTGCAAGAAAATTGCTCTTACATCATGATTATGAATTGACAACTATTAAAAGCGCCTTTAGCTCTGTAATTCATAGAATCATGGAATGGTTTGGGTTGGAAGGGACCACAAAGATCATGTAGTCCAACTCCCCTGCAGTGTGTAGGGACACCTCCTGCTGCATCAGGTTGCTTGAAGCCCCACCCAAGCTGCCCTTGAACACCTCCAGGGATTGGCATACACCAACTCTCTGGGCAAGCCGTGCCAGTGTCTCACCACCCTCAACAAAACACATTTCTTCCTAAGATCTAGTCTAAACTTCTGTTAGCTTAGAGCCGTTACCTTTTGTCCTACTGCTACAGGCATTGCTACAAAGTTTTTAGCAATTCCTCAAGTTCTCTGTGCTTGCCTTTTCAAGTCTAAAAGTGTTTCGATTCCCTTTTCACATCTAATTTGTTTAAATCGGCGCTTTTACAGACATACTGTGGGAAGCAAAGTTAATACAGCTTAAGTCAGCACATACAGTCCAACTCTCCAGGGGCGTGTGCTCACATTGGCTACGGAAGCGTCCTCTTACGTGGCAACTGGCAAGACTGCGGCACAGACCGAGGGGCAGCCGGCTCCCCACGACCACAAGCGCCAGCCCCGGCCGGAGCCCGCAGAGCCCCCGGGAGAACGCTGCGCGCCCCCGGGCCGAGCTCCCACGCCCGCGTGGGAAAAAGCTGCCCGGAGCTGGCCTGCGGGCGTCTCCGGGACCTCTGGGGAGAGCTGGAGGCGGCGGTTCCAGCGGGGGCGAGGGGCCCGGGGAGCCGCCACAGCCGCCGCCACAGCCGCCTCCACCCCGCCCCGGGTTCCCCGCACTCACCACCTCTCGGGCGCGGCCGGTGAAGTCGCTCTTGGGGCGGACGCCGCCTCGCTTGAGCAGCTCGTCCCTGGCGCCGTCCCCTGCCGCCACCCCCAGCGCCTTGTTACGCGTCTTCACTGTCTTCACGCTGGCCTTGAAGAGCAGGGTGATGTCCACCGCCATGGCGGCGCACACCGCCCCCGTCCGGGTGCCGCCGACAACTCGGGCCCCCGCGCAACGCGGCCCCGCGCCCCGCGTTCCGCCCTGTCTCCGTTCCGCCCCGCGACACCGAAAATGCCGGGAAACCAACTCTCTGGGACTCGATTTGGAGTTTGAGAAAGCGAAGAGCCTTCATCAGGCCTGGGCAACGCGAGGGAGCGATCCCCATCGGCCGTGTGCAGCCAGACCGCAGCTCGGGGCGGGACAGATTTCCACCTTTTATGTATGAAAATTCCTAGAACTCTTAGGATGTTTCTGTTACTTTCTAAGGACTAATGTTAATGTTATGATGAAGCTTCACAATAGACAAAACTCGAGCTAATTTGGAGCTGGGTCCAGTTCTGCCTGGTCTTGCCTTTGAGATAGGAAGGAAACTCCAAACAGAGGTGATTACAGAATCATAAAATCACAGAATCACTAGGTTGGAAAGGACTCACCGGATCAAGTCCAACCATTCCCATCAATCACTAAACCATGCCCCTCAGCACCTCGTCCACCCGCACCTTAAACACCTCCAGGGAAGGTGACTCAATCACCTCCCTGGGCAGCCTCTGCCCGTCTCCAGTGACCCTTCCTGTGATTTTTTTTTTTTTTTTCTGATGTCAAGCCTGAACCTCCCCTGGTGGAGCATGAGGCCATTTCCTCTTGGCCTGTCCCCTCTCACTTGGGAGAAGAGGCCAGCACCCTCCTCTACACAACCTCCTTTCAGGTAGTTGTAAAGAGCAATTTGGTCTCCTCTCAGCCTTCTCTTCTCCAGGCTAAACAACCCCAGCTCTCTCAGCCACTTCCAATAAGACTTGTTCTCCAGCCTCTTCACCAGGTTCACTGCTCTTCTCTGGACTCACTCCAGAGCCTCAACATCCTTCTTGTGGTGAGGGGCCCAGAACTGGACACAGGATTCAAGGAGCAGTCTCACCAGTGCCAAGTACAGAAGGAGAATAACCTCCCTGGACCTACTGGTCACACCGTTCCCGATACAAGCCAAGATGCCATTGGCCTTCTTGGCCACCTGGCCCAAGGTCTTTCTCCTCCAGACAGCTCTCCAGCCAGGCTTCTCCCAGTCTGTAAGCTCTGCATAGGGTTGTTGTGCCCCAAGTGCAGTACCTGGCCTTGTTAAACCTTATGCCATTAGACTCAGCCCAGTGGTCCAGCCTGTTCAGATCCCTTTGTAGAGCCTCCCTACCCTCCAGCAGATCCACACTTCCACCCAGCTTAGTGTCATTTGTAAACTTGCTAAGGGTACCCTCAGTGCCTTCATCCAGGTCATTGATGAAGACAATGAACAGGGCTGGACCCAGCATTGAGCCCTGGGGAACCCCACTTGGAACTGGCCTCCAGCTGCATTTAACACCATTTACTACCACTCTCTGGGCCCGGCCACCCAACCAGTTTTCCACCCAGGAGAGTGTGCGTCTGTCCAGGCCAGAGGCTGACAGTTTCCGTAACAGAATGCTATGAGAAACTGTGTCAAAGGCTTTACTAAGGCACATCTGTTCAGCACAGATCCCTAAGGCAGTCTCCAAAGACACAATTTCAAAATCCTGACTCTCCCTAGCAGACTAGAACTTAATCTTCCACAACTATTTCTCCTTTCTACTCCAAAGTACCAGGCTTTTTTTTTTTTTTTGCCTTGTTGATTACTGTTGTGCTTTCAGTTCTCATCAATTCAACCTTAGCTATAGATTAGTGGTTCCCTCATTGTGGGCATAAAAGATTCCAATATTGAGTGTATACTGGAATCTTTTATGCCCGCATCTCATAGTTGTAATGTATTCATTCAAACATTGTTATTATTGTTCTATTTTAAAATGTGCTTTTATTGTAATATGGGTATGTATTTCTAATTAAAGAACAGACTGTTTTTAGTCCCTGTCCTCGGTGCTGGATTTACCATGAAAATATATTTTAAGTAATAAAAAGTGGACAAAAAAGGAAGCTGAACTTTTCATTCCAGGAATGCAGCAGTATTTGATTGAACCTTGAACCAAATGTCTTTTCTCTTTCAAGAGTAGGAAAATAATTTAAAAGATATTTTAACAAAGGATGTGTTTAATAAAGCTGTGCGGAATTTACATGTAGTAAATCAAATACTTTCAGGTACATTTCTGTAAATTGGCTGTTTTCATTTTCTTTGCATTGCCAAAACCATACTAAGCACACTTAATAAAATTACAGGAGTGTCTTGTTTGGACTGACACCCTCAGTCTAAAACTCCTTAAAGACACTTCTGAGACATGTTCACCACTACTATGTGTTAGTGTAGTTCTCATATGCTGAAGTTCTGCCATCCTTATGGTAAATAATGCCTCACTCCTCAAACACATTATTTCACAGGTGGTTGCACGGTAACTTCTTGCCAATAGAAATAAGAAATTCGTAACTTGGCCCATGGTAAAGTGCTCCTGAGAATGTAGCTGCTAGAACTAACCTCTGATTTTGTGCTGTACAGCTTCTTCCAACACTTAATGAATTTAACATTTACACTCCCTTGAAGTATTCCTATTTAGGTGGGCATTGGATAAGAACCTAGAGTTTTGCTGTGAGTGTTGCTTTTTTTACATTTAAATAGTAGGAACATGGAAGTTATTTTGAAATTATGGACTTCACTTTCCCTTCCTGCTTTCAGAAAAGAACAACATATATAGATGCCTGTGTCATGTTGCAGTTTACTCATTTTCTAATGAAATTTAGGTACTTTAAAATAACTAGAATACTCTGTATGTTAGCAGATATACTACAGATTACCCCCCTAACTTTGCAAATATTTGTACTCATACTAAAACACTGTGAATACTGTCAATGCTCCCACTGAAGTCAATGGAACCACACACGATACATGCAGCTAGGCACATAACCCTTTTGCCAGATCAGGACCTTATCTGGAAATTCTTTGTGAACAAGATAGCGTCTTCATTTCTACTTTTACTTATTTATTTGTAGTTTATGTGTATGTGACCAGTAGTTGCTAAAAAACACTCTAAATCAGTCATAATAATATTACACAACCAATTCTGAACTTCAACAGTCTTAAAACTTCCTTTTGGGGTACAAGGAAATAAACAGAGACACATTTTTTAAAAAAGCCATAGTATTAAAATTCCGTAAAACTGTTCTCATCTGTCAGAAATGGACTGAACAGTTAACCTGACAAAGGAAAAAAAGTATCTTCTTAATGTGAAAGAAAGTTGCTCAAATGGTCTAACTCATTAGGTATATAATACCCAGGGCCTCTGCTGTAGAGATAAATAGATAGCTTTGAAGATTACAGCTGCTTTAAAATCAGTTGCTAAGAACTGGTGCCCAGAGCTTTTATTTGAACTTGATCCTAGCTTCCTGTATACAGTAACTACATCTACTCAGTAGTTATTTGCACTTCCACAGCTGCCTTGTTTTGAAAGTTTAAAGCTTACTTTGGAACAGATAGGTTTCACTAGTACATGCTAGGTCTTCCTGTAATTGCTAAAAAGACTAACCTTGAAATTTAAGATTTTAAGGTTGGAGTAAAATTCCAAAACACACACAAAGGGCTACAGTCCCACCACAAGCAATACAGTAAATCTGTAAGCACATATGCACAGTGCAGCCAGTCCTGCCTCAGCAGAAGTATATCTGGAAGAGGAGGAATTAGAAGTTTGCAAAGTACATCAGTTCTGTGCGCAGTGTGAGAACAGCATGCGGATAATCTGGTCTTGATGTACCTGCTTAACAAGCATGACCAGTAAAATGTCCTGGGCAAACCTGCCAGTGAGAAGGTCAGTATTGTGGTTATCAATCAATGTGCCTGTTAAAGAGGGGCCCATGGGGTTCATCTCCACTCACAGACAAGTAACCTCTTGTGTTTTAAGTTCCATTTGCGTGACAGGTAAATGAAAGAGATAAAGCTCCTGAACACCTTCACTTCTAATGCTCTGCAGCTACAAACATCCTAGTGTGGCATGAACAATAGAAAACTACCTGCAGTGCATGCTATACATTTTATTTTCTTTCTGGCATAAATTCAGTAGCTTTTTTTTATGTGATGACAGTGTTGCAAACTGAAGAAAACTTCAAGAGGAAGGCAAATTGCTTGTAGTACTCATTTGTAAATAAGGCAAATCAAAAGGGGAGAATCTAGCACGAACAGTTATTGTCCTAAACTCAAAGTAACTTCAATAACTTTGTGGGTATGTAAAGAAATCTTCGGTATTGAAAGTAGGATTGTAAGACAGTACAACCTGTACAAAGGAACTATGGTCACTGTGTACAATGAAATGGTATTTTGTGGAAATAATTTATATTAACTGCATAGATATAAGCAACTTGTATTGTTTGTGGCAACAAATATTGACCACTGGAAACCATTCAGTTGGCAGTAACATCAAGGTCCTGTTATTCCTCTTGGAACTAGACCATCACATCAAAATCTTAAAAACAAAAAAGAAACTTCTCACGTAATGTATATTTCTACCTTAAAACGTATCTCTTTATATTATGTCTAACAATAGAAATTCAGGGGAAAATGATAACTTGATTTTCCAGTTGTTTAGAGGCATATTTAATTATTACAGATGTTATGTATAAAACCATTCTTTAGTTCTAGTATGATAACATGATGTGATATATGCCATCCAAACTACATCATCTAAGAAGTCTGGTTGTATGTGGGTGTGTTCAATGCATTTAAGCTTGAACTATGGAAATGTTGAAAAGCTGGCTTCTGCATGCAAGAAAAATTCTCAGCAATGCTGATTGTTCCTCACAGAAATGTAAACACTTGTCCCTGCCTCTGGACATGGTATACAAAAAGCAGGTGAAATTCCAGGTGAGGAAGAAAATTGTAGGTCTTAATCAGAAAAAAACTGCCTTATAGACAAGGCTTTATTAAAAAAAATATTTACTTGGGTTATATACTTAACTTATGCACCAAAATGAATGTTATTTTCCAAAGCAATAGACTTCAGAGAGTAAAATCTTAAGTTCTTTGCTTACAACTTGAAGTGTAAACCTGCAGATCCATGTTTTTCCTACAAAGCTTTGAATCTCATAGTATAGTGTGTATTAAGGGGGGATTGTCTCATTATCACTACTGCTTCTTGACTGATTCAACAGCAGCAGTAGTTAAAGCAAATGTATTTGTGCAACTAATAACTCTGTCTGCTGCTAGTGTTTTAAGCAGATTATCATCTAACTTGGATAGCACCTGACTAGTGGATCCAAAGCAAGGGTGGCTAAAAGGAAGCCTAGAGCCAAATCAAAGGTAGTTAGGAACTTAACTCCTAAGGAGACTGGAATCCCATATCAAAGTATTTTTATACCACTTGATTTCAGTGAGTTTTGGGTGACAGGGCTCACCAACAGCCTTGACTGACCCTGACCAGCCTTCTCAGGGCCCTCCCTTATGACATCGTGTGGGTTAATATCAGGGAACTGCCTGATGCCCAGGACTGGAGGTGCCCCTGGCTGCCTTGCTCCTCTCCCTCTGGGGCAGCAGGGCAGGCTCCAGGTGGCCAGGCTGTGCTCTGTTGGCTGTGGTGTTGCAATCAGCTACCCATCCCAGCTGGTCCTTGCTCTGCCTTGACGTTAAACACCTAAATGTCATTATTATGACTACCATAATTAGAACAAATAAGGCCTGGAAGAAGTCAGTAGAGTCAGTGTTCTTTGTCTTAAATTCTACTGAAAAGTTTTTAGCTCGTTCGAAGTCTCTCTCCTTTGAGAACTTCCCATACCCTCCTAAACTCTTGCAAACTGGATGGTTTCTTCTGTGAAGCTCTGCAGGAAAAGAATACAGCTGGCACTTACACAGAGAAATTCCATCTGACACCGCAGAGACTCACAAAGTCAAACTGTTCTTTCTCGGTTCCTCAACAACATCAGCCAACATTTGTCTAAACTGTTGAAAAGGAAGCTTGGCCTCCACATATATGAACATGGCCATGCGTTGTCTACCAGGCAAAAAGAAAGAGCAGTAAAAATGCAGATGTTTTTCTCAATAGCAGAAAGAGACATACAATACCAGTGGACACTGTTTCCCAAATGCTTGGATAATCTTAACAGATAGTGGATAAAACAGATGGGTTGCCTTCTAATTTTCATCAGTAGAGGCATTTTGAGAGCAGCTAGTAAAATATGAGCAAGAACATAGAGAAGGGCTTGAGCTGTTACTAGTCCTAGCTGGGATATTTTACACTTGCCTTGAAAACGTTTTACTTTAGCCTTCAGAGTAGCATACACATTACATGTATTTTTAAGAGAAACATTTCATGAATCAAGAATATATTCACATCTTCCATAACCACTGAATTTGGCAATCCTGAAAAAATAGTTGAGCATACACTCAGATTAATTCTGTGTTGCATGTTTGAGAATCCCACATCTCTACTGCTAGATGTACAACGTTTGCACACTTGCATATTCTGTAGTTTAACATACTACTACCTGAAGAGATTCTTCCCTGGACGAATGATGGCAGTTAGAGGAATGGGAATCCAAGAATGAGAAAAGAAATATAATGAGCTTAGTGGAAAGGTGAAAAGTGGAAGAAGAGATACAGGTAAGGTCTACACCAATACAAATCTTACAATTAATTCAAGGTGGGAGAGAAATGTAATACGAATTAAGTGTTTGTAAAACAAGCACAGTTAATTAAGTGCTTGTAAAGCAAGTCTTGGGGCAGGGCCTTCCATGTAGCTGAATTTTAAGAATTGTGAAAATGTATGTAGCAAAAACACCTTTGGAGTGAGCCCTTTAAACACCCTCTAAATGGCACAGATGAACGCTAAGAGGAAGATTTGGTTAAACACAGGAATGTCCAGATGTTTCAGTTAGAGCTTGATTTAGTGCCTAGTACAATCACAACTTAGTTTGCTGCTCACAGGCTTCTCTGAGTCAGTGAACCCCTATAAATTGAGCAGCAGCCTTCACAAAGCAATTTCAATGCAGAATTCTTACAAGTATAATTTAATATAGGCAGTGGAGAGAATGAATATCCTTAACAACTATATATTTGACTGTCAGCCTATGGGGCCTTAGAAATGAGATAAATTGAGCACAAACCAGACAGGCACGTCAGTGCCCACCATATTGGATGTAAGAGGATTTGGCTTGAAAATATATATGCAATAAATATTATATATGTGGGATGCTTACATTATACCACAGGCTCTGAGTTACTGGCAGTAAGTAGAGCTTAGATTCCTTTAGAATTCCCGCAAGAAAAATAATGTATATCAACAATAATGTATATCCCCTGTGAAAAGTGTAGGAGAGAGGCTGCAAAGAAATACTTTTCAGGAAAGTATCCTACTATAAAGACTGAAAAGCAGTGTAGACACAGCAGTTCCCCACAGCACAGTCCAAATTAAATTTATTTCTCAAGATACATGGATTTAGTAGTGAAACCAACCTAGCCACTGTTTGAAATTCCAACCCTTTAATAAAAATGAAGAAGAAAAAATCAATCTGTTATATAATATTAAGATGAACATCAGTCATGGAACACAGTACAGAGCACACTCTTTTCTTGTATTAAAGAAGAACTGTATTTCAATGTGATCTTCCATTGATTCTGTGTTAATAACATACAAAAATGATAGTGAGGTGGCCCTTATGAGAGGCTGGGTAGAGCAAAACTGCAAAAAGGGCAGAAAAATTAAAATGTAAAAAGAATCTATTTAAAGAATTATTTTAAAGGAGAAGAGAGGAAAAGTGAAGAGTTCCTTTGAAGTTGTTTACAGACAATGGCATGAGAAGGGGAATTGGGAAATATGGACCATTTTTGTTCTATTTTCTCATAAGAAACTCAGATCCTGGTGTGTACATAACTAACCATGATGTTTGGACAGGCATTGGATTTATATTATTATGAGTGAATTACAAGTAAAAGAGGAAAAATAGAACTGGGATTTGCATTCTGTTTCATTTTATGTTAACTCCAATGGCCAACTGGTATGTCAGAGAAACAGTATCTTTCTTAATGCCTGAGCGCTCCATGCATTTATAGGGTCAGAAATAACAATAAGCCAAATCAAAGACATTTCCGTTGTTGGGATTTGAATCAGGCCCAGCATACGTCACCAGAGATCCTACAAAGCCTTAGCCAAACCCACAAAGGACTGGAGTAATTCCATAGCTCCTTTCTGACATTTCTGATCTTAGCCAACGGCTTGCTTTCTGCTGAATATCATGCAGATTAGCAGTACAGTAGCTTGTCCTAGTGGCTTTCACAATAAATAAAGCACCAGTAAAGACACCAAATTAATTGGTGTTGCAGTGCTCAAAATTAGATCTTTTTAGTTCTATTGTTTATAACTTTAAGCTTCTGCATGTTCTCACAATATTTGCCAGCAGAAATAATCCAGGCAGAATAATTTTATAGAAAATAATTTTAGTCTCATTTGTATTAGCTTAAATTTAGAAATTCCACAAAACCAGTGGAAAAAGCATAGGAAGTGTCTGACTCTATTCTTGCATGTCTTGGTAGAAACAAGAGTTAAACTTGATGTAAAGAGGTGTCAGAGCACTTACAGCATGTTTACAGCCTGCATAGCAGCACTGTGTAGAAATCCCTGAGCTGGCTCCAAGCAGGCTAGCATGTCCACAGCATATGGGATTCAGTGCCCCGAGTGTTTTCTGCCAGGGTGTAACTGTATCCCCTTAGCCTTTCAGCTTAGACTTGTATAAAGACATCATTATTGCTATACAGAATGTACCTTAATTGATAGGGTCTTAGAGACAACTTGTTCTTTTCATGTTGGTGACTGAGAGTCAGTGTCCAGGTTTTCCTGGTCATCTGTCTTTTCCAGCTGATGAACCTACAGTTTAGAGCAGAAATTGTTCTTGTTAGCTCCTAAGGGTCAAAGAAGGAAAGTACTGATACTCCTTAACTCTAAATAATCTCAAAGTTGGTAAACAGTCTAAGCTCATTCTCTAGCCACCTCTACAGCTGGTGGTTATTTTTGCAAAGTGTAATTCTAAGAGGCATTTAAGGATGAGATGCATCTCCTTGCAATGCCTGTCTTCAGAGTGTAGTTTAAACTAAACTCTTGTCTTAGATTAGGCATCTAGTTTCATGGAAAATTATTTAAATTAGATGAATGCAGTCTTTCTTATCATAGCACTCCATATGATAAAAATGGAATATATCGAAATGAAATGATTCAATACTTCCTTGGGAACACTGGAGGGAGCTCACAGAAAGAGACAAAAAAGGAACAAAAAAGAAAAGGCAAGAAAGAAAAGTTGTCCTGATTGTTTGAAAAGTTATGGGAATATTTACACCTATAGATTACGTATTGTTTCAATCCATGCACAAAAGTAAGAGGTATTTTTGTCTATATTAAACACTGGCAATTTTTCATATCCTGGCATCAATGTTACTTTCTAATTCGAGCACATTTATTTAGAAAACACACATAACTGGCCTTTTTCATTTAAATTGATGTTTATTTGAGTTCTCTTTTTTCCTGTTCACTTGGCTTCATGCTCTGCAGTCTGATATTTAATCTAAAATGAGAGAGAGGGACTTTGGCAGACTGTAGTTATACATCCCCTAGGAAAATACCATCATCTTCAATGAACACAATATAATGAGGAGGTGTCCTATTACATAATTGAGGAGGCATTGTCTTTTATATGCATTCTGGTTCACTTTTCACACTAAATTAATCTTAATAAGCATCTGCTTTGAGTAAAGAGAGTTTTGTGATATTTCAACCATGACCTCTCTGAATGTCCAAATGATTTCATTTTATGTTTCAGACTGGAGTATTCTTTTGAAATGTTTCCCTTTACTATATGATAATCAGTGTGTTAAGAAGAGCTGATTAATCCCATCAGTCTAACACTGATATCATGGCTCTTGTGCCCTTTCCCCAGTAATTTCATGGCTGCAAAATCACTGGCTTCTTAAATGAATTCAGTGCAATGCTACAGATTATATTATACAGGAGGACAAACTTGATGATCACAGTAGTCCCCTCTGGCATATAACGTATAAATCTGCATCTCAGACTGAGAGAAATACAAATAACAGCACTATAGTTGTAACTGAAGAAATAAAACTTACTGCTTTTAAGACAGAGCTTGATAAATCTTTGAGAAAGATTATATGAACTCATTGCCTGCAGTAGCTGGAGCATGGACTTGGTGGCCCTGCAACCACTTTCAGGTCTATTTTAATGTGTTTCAGTTGCTCATCAGCTTGCTCTCATTTTTGTATTTATTTTAAAACAGTTTTTAATACTGTTACTGGGATAACAAATTAAAGATGGATTTTAGCTTTGTAAAGAAAGGCTCTCTTTCATTTCAGATGACAGACTGAACTGAGGCCTATGAATAATGCTTGTGTTGATGTGCCAGAATATGTCTTAGCAGCAATGAATTCTCAAATACCCAGGATGACCTTATTCATTTTGAAGTCAATGGGAGGAAAGGCAATACAGCCCAGTGCTGCTGAATCAGGCTGCATTTTAACATATCAGCAATTGTATATTGTCTCTGCTTTAAAAAATAGGAAGACTTTGCAAAAGTCACATTTGATTTGTGAGTGCGACTTTTGCTATGTAGTTTACCTGCTTAAATTTATGCTACCGTACGGTATGTGTTAAAGAATGTATTCAAAATTTGCTGCAGAGTTTTACGTTTACAGTTCTCTCCTGCCCTAGTAGTTTGAATTTTGACAGAGCTGGAGCTCAGAGAAGAGCTGGACTGGATGAATATGGGAAATGGAGACATTTCCAAGAAAAGTAGGAAGTGTGTTTGATAACTTTTTGAGTAGTTGAAGATCACTAAGGATCTGGTCCAAGTAAAACAATTGGTAAAATTTACACTGGCTCAGAGGGAATAAGTACAAGGGCCAACCATTTTAAAAGCAAGCTGCTTACTTACTCTGAGAGATACATCTCATACGAGAGAAAATGAGATTGTATTCCTGTTTGCTATTATCAGTTTCATGGCACTTTTTAACAGGACTGAATTGGGAAAATGGTTGTACACCATCATGTCTTGGTCAACTGCTGGTTTAAACTCATTATTGCTATAAATCTTAATATGTAAATGCAAGAGCATATTTTATTTGCATTCTTTTGTAAGTTTTCCAGTCTTTTTATCTTCTATTCTTCCCTCGCTCTAATATGAAGTTAAAGTATTTCTTTTATTAAAGGTTAATACTTATTGTATCGTTTGTATTTTTTTGTCTGCTTATTGGCAAACCACCAGCTTACATTGTATGAGAAACAAATGCACAGAGGCTCAGGGTGCAGTTACATTGCCTCTTAAGTTAATGTGAGTTCAGGCTGGTGCTGAAAGACCTATTCTGCCTGTTGCCGGCCCTGGCAGACTAAACCCACGTGCTGTCATTACCACTTGGGTGGCTGCCCAGTCAACCGGTGTACCTTGCATTTTCTGTAAGCTTATATTTCCATCAGATTGGCTTGCTCATGACCATGAGTGCCAGCATACTTAATGCAGTGAGATTGCATAACCAGAGGCAACTAGGAGGTTAGGATTCCCTTCTTCAGCAATGACCCCTGTGTAGGAGTGACACGAACTGATGGAGAAAGCACACCTGTGATTTTTAAAGATTACCAGTGTTTGGGGCTGCCTCTGTTTCTGGGTATCTAATTTAAGATATTTTTAGAATGTGTGAAATTCAAAATCCTTTGATAATCAGATCTCGTTTAGATGATGAAATTGAGCTCATTCAAAGATGAAATAATTTCTGAAAATCATAGCTATGTATCTAGGAAAATTTTTCAGACATGGACTACTTGATTGGTATCTGTATAGAGCTTAGCATCAAAGAAAAACTTCTTTAAGACTAAGAGATACAATAGTACAGCCAGGAGATATCAAAATCATAGTAAACTCACGTCCAAAGGTTAATATGGACTGAGCAGTTTTCAAAAAGATCCTGTTTGCTTTGTTTAGAGAAAATATAGTAAATCCTTTGCAGTGACTCATGTCATGTGGGTTTTAACATCTCCACTGCAAACCAAATTTTGAATCAAGATTACATGAGTGGGTATCAGCTAACGTTCATCACCAGACCCATTTATTCAATTCCTTGTCCTCTTTCATTTCCCACACATAGTTGTCTGCAACATACATGCTTAAACTTGCAACCGTAATTCATATGTCAACACATTTCCATTAACTAATCACAAATTATCAACTACAGTTCTATAGGTCTGACCACAGGTAATTCTTCCCTTTGTCCAACACGCTTTAGAGCTCAGATGGAGATTTTGAATGTGATTATAAGTGATAAGGTATATAATGACAGCAATATTTTGTGCTTGAAAGGAGATATTTTGACATGCACGCTTGTGAATACATTTGTTTTAAACTAAATTATCACGAACCTGTGGTCAGCATATAGTTCAATGTATAGGCATATGGGGTTATTAAATGATTTTTAAAAAATAGTAACTTCATTGTTTAAAAACTAACTTGAATCATATGAGCTGTGTCTAAGTTAAGAGGATTTTGATGGAGCATTATCTGTGGGAGAAATATAACTGTGGGTTAGAATTTGTCTTTGAGAATAATTTTATTTTAGCATGGCAAGAGTGGTCTTTCATAGCTTTTTCCTCAGCTAAGAAGGAAGGTGAAGTGCCTTCCTTCACAGAAGTTCTGTAGTGGCATAGTTAGAGAAGTCTGGTTCTCTGCAGTGCTTTGTGGGCTGAGACAAAGGAGCAGTCAGATTGCAGGGAACAAGTCCACAGTTTCAATGCATGGAAAACTCTTGTATCATTCCCAGTTACCACTGATGGAACTCAAGAGAGCTAAGTAAGCTTGGCTACCACAAAATCAAAAGCAGAGCACTGGCAGAGTCATATGTATTTTCAGCTTTTTGAAATTGGGAACCTTAGGTATCCTGTGTGAACTCTGGCAAACGATGACCACTAGTGGACATATGTAAGCCCATTTAGGAGTTCAGTAAAGCATCTTCTCTCTCCTGTTATTTATCAGAAGAACTAAACTAACTCCTTATTGTGAATTCAACCTCAGATAGTATTAGGTTGAGCTAATTACTGATACTAATTATAGCAGAGAGATAGAAGACAGAGGTTTCCATATGAATATTCAGAAAGTATTACCAGACATTCCGTATTAAAGAGCAGTGCCTCAAAATGAAAGCTCCAATACAACCAGACAGGTCTATAACCTTTCCACCAGAACTTCTGTTATATTTGTATATGAGCTACAAAAAACCAAAAAATAAAAAAACAAACAAAAAACCCCAAATAATTTAAAGTCTTTATTTCTAACCATTTATACCCTAAAGATTGCGCTTTTGCTGACTTGAAGATAGGAAGCAAGGCATTTGTAAGGGTGGTAAAAATCTTTAAATGTGTTTGGTTTTATCTGAAAGAAGCCTCATTCTGTAGTTTTTAAAAAGCAGCAACAACCTTGTTTTCCATTTCAAAGAGTTGGCTTTTATGACAATTTCTGTTTCTCATTTGATTTACTGTAATAATTCCTGACTTACATGACAGGTTTTACATGCAAAATAGTTTACAAAATATTAAGACTCCTGACAGCTTCTTATTAAAGCAGTGTCAAATGCATAACCCACTTGTCAAACTTTTTCACCACCCTGATTTTCAGTGAATCACTGAAAACTAGTGCTGAGAAAGTCAATACAGGGAATACAGATTTTAACATTGTCCCATAATTTTAAACTGTAACATCCAAATAGATAAACGTGTTAAACAGTCCATTTATACTTGTCAATATATTTCATTTATGCTTTGAAATAAAGTGCATGTCATCTTAGAGATTCTCAGAGGTTTTGTGAGATGATTTTGAAACCATGTCCATAACCAGCTGTTGACAAAATTTAGCTAAATTGGTAAAGGATTGTTAAAACCAAACGACCCTTTTGTATTGACAGTCATATTAGCACAAGCATGGTCATAGCCTATTTGTTCACGCTTGACTGAAGTTATGACAGCTTAACTATTTTGAAAATAAAATGTCTATGATAATAGAACCGCATTCAGACTAAAGGATTATAACAGTTTAATTTGGGTTTTTTTGTTTACTTGCTTGTTGCTGGCGTTTTTCAAATTATTGATTTGGTCGGAGTGTTGGGTGCAAAAACCGAGTGTAGATCAGGCCTCAGATCATGCTCTTATTAGCAAACCAAACACTGGTTTTGTTTTTGTTGCTGACGTTGTTTGTTTTCATTGCTGTCTGAATGAGCCTTTTATGGTCTCTATCTTTGCTTGGCTGACTGCACCCGATTGTATTTAATTACATTTACTGAGTAGTTTTAGCCGGGATCCCCGGCCACTACCTATCAAGTCCAATCGCTATTATTTAAATCCAACGACTCAGAATCAGAGAATTTATCTTTTACACAGTTATTGCCTAAACATCCAGCATAAACACGCAGAGATCTGGAGGACTTGTTCTGACTGTGCTGATTAAAGGCAAAGAGCAAGATGGATGGAGTCAGTTGTGATCAGCAGGCTGCAGCGTCCTGCTGTGCTCCAGTCTCTGCCATTGTGCTGGGCTCTGGGTACCAGACTTGCCGTGGTCCTCTCAGCTCTAAAAGGAAAGCTGGCTTTGTTTGCCTGTAAGCATCTGCAAACTGTTCTGACACATGATCTACCCTCTCAGCAAGGCCACTCATTAGGCTGATTATCACTTCAAAGTTTGTATTATCATCCATCTCTAAAGGCAATTAGGAATGGGTGGCTTTGAGTATCAGACACTGGGTGACACTAAGTGACTCATCTTTATTGATTCTTTTGTGAGCAGAGACAGTGATTGAGATGATAGGATTGCAGCCTACCTGCCCCTTTGACTGGTAAATACTGAAGAAAAACGGTGTGTAATTAACTGACAGTTAATATAGGTTCTGTTTAGTGTTCAGAAAGCACAATAGTGGAAGCTGCCCAAAAGGAACAAAGTAATGAAACTCCTTTGACAAGTTAAACTCTAAAGCCAACTGTGTAATTATCTGACAGTTAAAGGGGGGAGGGGAGGGCTTGGTTTAGTATTTATGAGACCAAAGGAATTCCTACGCCTGAACAATGGGGACAGTTACTGACAATAATCATAACAGCTACACAAAATATTTGTTTGTGCAAGCCTGGCTTTCAAGTGAATAATGATCGGTTTCAGGGTCAGAGGAAGGCTTGCTAGGGTTGCGACTTCAGCGAAGGGCGTGGAGCCATCCTCTGGGGGCCGTGTCCTGCACTGGTGGGGCTCAAGTCCAGAAGTTATCTAATATAACTGCTGGGGAGAGAGTCAGCCTTGCACCGAAGGGCTACAACCTCATCTGCGAGAAGAGGTGTATTGGCTGAACTTGATCCACCCTGGCTAGCATTCACATGTAGTGTTGTGCTACTAACAAACCCTTCACTTTTCCAGCGCAGTTATAAATATGGCTTTTCATGCAGTGACACAAACCTTCTGCCGGGGGAAAGTCAATCAACATCGAGGCAATTCAGAGGCAGCTTACTGGCCCTCCACTGTGACAAGTTGAGCTGTTCTCCCAGTACACACTCTCTCACAATCCAGTATTCCCTGTAGCAACAGCCTGCCTGGCACCATCTTGAAATCCTCTGTGTAAGATCACATTAAAAAAAAGGAATAAAAATTCATATCCCAATGTGAACTATGCTATTTTGGAAAAGGATAAACTCTGCCATCTTCCCTTGGAAAGTGCTAAGGAGAGAGGTACTGGATTTTAAAGTTCACAGAGGAGTGTTACTACTGGAATGAACCTTCTGGTAGGTACAGAAGTGAGAAATAGATGAACAGGGCATGCTGTTGGAAATGTCAAGCTATTAATTATCATGGAGTTTCAGAGGAAGTCCTTGCAGAGTCTTTAGGGTGGCATTTTGTGGAATGAGGGCTGTTTAATATCACTTCTGATTTCATCACCCTGGCAGAGGGAGGTTCTTTTAATTTTGTATGAATTGTCAACGAGCAAGTAATGCTTTAAGTTTCTTTGTGAACTAAGGATGTCGAAGCCCATGACAGATTAAATAAGCCTGAGAATGTCGTCATGAGGTGGGCAGAGAAATGGATGCAGATCAGCTCTGCAAATTATAAAAGGTACAAACATATACAGCATATAAAAGCAGACTAGGTATCTTGTTGAAAGTACATTGCTATATGTTTTCCTTTCCTCTTCTCTGCTGTTGACTTCTCCTTGACCCTGTCCATACAACAAAGAAAGGGTTTGGGGACACATAGCAGTGATGGCTAGGACCTTTCATTTTGAGTTTTCTCTGACATAAGTAATTTCCCTACTGCTAGCAATGGTCACACCTTATTGGACATACAACAAGGATGAAAGATTTCCCATGCAGTTTGCAGGATTCAGTAGAGGCCCATGCAAGGAAAGAATTAGGATGACTTGAGGAGCTGTGAGGTTAAGTATTGGGACCCAAAGTTAACTCAATGGAGGTGGGGATTAACTTAAATAGAGTGGTTGAATCAGGAAACAGTGCCAGTATCTTGTGGCAGTGGGTGACCAGCTAGACTGTGCGGACAGTGGTCTGAGGTATGTACAGGTTATCTGCTTTTAGTCAGCATGGTAAATAATGAATTGGAAGATCCCTGTATCAGCAGAGGATTAGCCAAACACACAAGAAAATATTACAACTGTACACGGTCTTTCTGAAATCGCTGCAGAAGCAGAATGTTGTCACAAGTCTGGATACTCATTCTCCCAAAAGAATATACTGACAAGGCAGAAGGAGTACTGAAAAGAGTGATAAAGATCTGTATAAAAGACTAAAAATCCTAATCTATTTAATTTGTCTAAAAGAAGCTTAAGACCTTTAAAACTCTTCCATCTAGTTAGGAGTTTTTAATCTATCAGGCAAATACTTAACAAGGCTCAACATCTGGAAACTGAAACCTAAGAAATTATAAGTAAAAATAAGTCATATGTTTCAGAAAATGAGAGCTATTAACCATCGGAGGAGGTTACATAAGGATGCGAGGTTACATAAGGGTGTTGTGGCTTTTTTTCTGGTTCTAATTCAACAAGTCTCTCTCAATTTAAAAGAAGACCAGAAAGAATGGAAGAAGGACATCATAATAAAATTATCCAGCTTGTAGAATGAAGGGGTATTGACTAGATAAGTGTAATTTTCCCTCTGGATTTATATCCACAAAGAGGTGAAGAGGAGCTGAGGGGTCAGTGAGAAAAGGGAAAGATGCCTCCATAGCAGCTTGCAGATGCTGCTGAAGCACAATAGATCTCCAGAATCCTGGCCCTATTGCTGCTGGCCTGCTGTGCCTTTGGCAAATAATGATGTCCTACGTGTTTTTAAATTGCCTAGGCATCCTTTGACTACCTTATCTACTTGAAATGAAGCTATAAGGCAGTGCTGCTTCTGAATAAAAATCTCAGGTACAGGTATTATTGCAATACAAAACCAGAACAAGAACAAAGGACTTTAGCATGGTTAGCTTCTTCCTTCCAAATCGGGTTCTAGTTAGGCCTCTGAATCTTCTTGTGAGAAATGTAGGAAAATTTTCAAAGACTTGTAGTGATACAACAGTTACAATGAATCACAATGAGTAGTATGAGTAGTAGAACAGAAAGTAATAGCAGCCACTGGAGGAATTATCAGCAGGCAACAGTGTGACAAGGGGAGTTAACTATGTAATTTCAATTGTATTAGATCCTTTTATTCTTCCCAAAACATTTTCTTACCTTACAATGATGATACATTTCAAATTCACATGATCTAATGCATTTCCATTGGACATGCTGTTATAGCTTCCCTCTTCCAGAAAATACACAGAAAAGTGACACAAGTGGGAGGGAAAACTTCAAGCATATTTTCTAATTCATTTTGACCTCCACTACTCTATTGTAAGGTTCATTCTACTTTCTCTGTCTCACACTTTTACTTTCTTTCCAATTTAACCTAATCCAAACAAATTATACATGAACGATCATTTTCGTTTAGGTCTTGTTCACTGAGATACACAGCAAACAAGCAACTGATGAACAAGATAAGGACAGCAGAAGAAAGATTAGCTTTTGTTTAGGTACTGGAATCACAGATAAAGACCTAAGCAGGCCTGCACAAGCTCAAGAATCAGTGATATTATATTTTAAGCTATGGCACAGGGGTCGCTTCCATCATATTTCATTGCTATCCATACTCATAAGGCATAATTTGAAAGTAGTTTTGAATTTACACTATCCAAACTTCTTTCTTTTTTTCCTTCTGCTTTTGGTTGAAATACAGGAATTCTGAAAAGCATAGTATTTGCTTTTGAACCTTTGCAATTTTAGACTGGAAAAAGTAAAGTGAAAGAGTAAAAGTGAAAATATAATCACCTGCACTGACAGGAAAAAAGGAAAAAAGAAAGAAAAAAGTTGAGGTTACAACATGGGAGCCACTCCTCTTATAAGAACTTTGTTTTATTAATGGTGTCAGATAGCTGGTACCTCAACAATAAATGTAGTACCAGTTTTGTGGATAAAAGCACCACCACAAGAGTCAGGCATTGCTTTCAAGTCAGGTTATTCAAAGTACTTTATGAACATTAGCAAAATAAGCCTCACAGCCTTCCTGCAGAGCCAGTAGGAAATATTAAGCCCTCCCGTCTTGGATGGGCAAACAGTGTTACAAGGTGATCGGGTGACTGGCCTGAGGTGAAGCAGCAGGTCCAGCAGGGTGGTTAATGAAACCTGACCTCTTGACACATGCCTTTATTCCCTAACCACAGAACCTGTGCTTCTTCTATAATGGCTGATGTAAAGTAACTACATGAAACTCTTAGAAAACTGCATTCTATGAAGATACTTATTTCACACTTTTCACTATCTACATCATTATTTTTTTAGAAGTATTATCCCGTATTTAAAATACACTGATGAAAAGAACAGCTTTTCATTTACTTTGTGAGAAACAACATGCGTACAATTAGAATACAACCAAATACTTAACTTAATGAATCACCCAAGCATTTAATTTGATGAATGTGAAGTTTACTTGCAAGTTTTCCTGAGAAGATATATTTCAATGTTGTTCCACTGATTATATACACAATATATATTCGCATAAAATGTTGCTGGAATATGTGTACCTATGTAAATA
Organism: Coccyzus lansbergi; assembly: GCA_033558105.1. Lineage (NCBI taxonomy): Eukaryota > Metazoa > Chordata > Aves > Cuculiformes > Coccyzidae > Coccyzus > Coccyzus lansbergi. The sequence goes on from JAUMJK010000128.1 coordinate 2,227,998, forward strand.
TAGTCTCAGATTGTATTTAAATATAGGCCTAAGTTTTTTTTTTTAAATACAAGGAACTTAGAATTTAAATGTACAGTTTCTCCACATCAGAAAATAGGCTTTTTGTGATTTTTTGTTGGGATGGCAATTTCATCTGAGGAAACGTTTATTTCCTTCAGTTTGTGTCATACAGAAGCTTTAAACCGCCTCTTATACAGTCATCACTCTGCAATGAGAAAACTAAAATTTCCTGCAGACAATCCGAAGTGGATATACATACCAAGAACTGTACTGATTGCAGCCTTATGTTAACTGCAGACACTTCACAGTTGCTGGGACATTCCCAGCTAAGGTACTGTCCAAGAACACAGGTGTTCACACACTTTAAAGAACTGTGAAAAGGGATGTTGTGTTTGTCTGCTCAGAAGATCAAAGCAGAAGAAATTCTCAATGTCTTGTGCTATAAAATCAAGAACAGTAATGTAAAATATGGCTGCTGGGAAGTGTGTTGTTTTAATACATCAATATAAGACAAAAACAGAGGAGCAAAGGAAAAGAGAACTTTAAGGCATCATTAGGGAAATGAGGTGTGAGTTTCTTGTAGGGGAATGAGAGTATCTACTGAAAGGATTCAAGGTGCCTGTAAAGGTTGGTTGATACGACAGATAACAACCACAGCAGCAGCGTTTGGATGGGCAGATGGTATGCAGAGCAGACTGGCACAGCAGGAGACAGGAAAGGAGGAGAAGAAGTGGCAAATGAATGTTAGAAAAGCCAGATATTAAGCTTGGAGCTGAAGTTAACTGTGAGCCACCAGGAAAAGTCATGCTGTGGAAACACTAGGGAAAAAGCAGTAATAATTATAGCTGTAGTTTGGATGTTTGGAATGAAGGACGGGATGAGCTGAGGATGAAATGAAAAATTTAAATTGGATCTAGATCTGGCTCCACGTTTCAAACATCCTCTAGTCTGGAGTTTTGGCTCTGCTCACAAAGGGAGGAGACATTCAAGAATGGGTTCAGATTTCAGTCACACTAAAGATGCAATGTTTTGGTTTGACATCATCTTAAAAGAAAACCCCATACAAACCAGCTTGGAGTCAGGTCTATATAGAAGACAAAATATAGAGTATTATGGTGATTGATATTTGTTTGGGAGTCAAATTTGTTCTGCATGAAAAAGCCAGGGAAAGGGTTCCTCTTCTCTGATTCACTGAACAGAAGGTAATTGAAAGATCTCTTTATGGCAGGATTTACGACCCAAGAACCTCAGTGGTTTTGAGCTAAGTAATAATGCATTTGCATCCTAAGTGTATCTAATTTGAATTTCGCTTCCTGCCTAAACACTTTGAAAAGATGGATGCCTTGAGGTGTCTGCCTGAATAAAATTCTTGTGGAATTGAGGCTAACAAATAAAGTTTGTCGTGGTGTGTTAGAATTTGCTCTACCCTGGAGAATAGCTCCCCGATAAACTGTCTGATTTATAATGACAACTGCTCCCACTGTTGTATACAAGTATACCTTACAGTAATGGGGAATTAAAGAGGCTTTCATGTGAACCAAATATTTAGCTTTGAAGTCAATGGGAGCTGAGAGGGACCAGCACCTCACAGGATTAGTCCCTTGGGAATTAACCTTTTCACCTTATTATAGAGGAAGGATGAAATTTTTAGAAGGGATTTTAGTGGTGTGAGTGTAAAGAGTAATAGGAAGGATAAAAATTCATAAATGAGTTACCTTCTACTTCAACGAACACTGTGGTCGTTCTGTAAGACTACATGACTTTCTCAGCACTTTATTCCCACTATGACTTACACAGAATTTGTTTTCATAGAGAATGTAGCCTATGGTCCTTTGTTATAAGCTTGATCATATAATATAAAACTTCAGGAAGGGACCTCATGTTTTAAGTAGCTGTGTTAACTAGCCCATCAGCACTACGTAAATTGTGCAAAACCAGTAATAGTTTTTATGTTTTCCTGTGAGAGACTTTCCATCTGCTTCTCTGTTCTCTGTTCAAGTTGACAAAAAGGACCATGGAAATCCAACTCATTCTACAATTGCTTGGTTAAAAGTGACCACATTTTTTCCAGGTAGTCTTTTGTTGATGATGATATTAAAAGTGACTTTTAAATTGGCTGTGGTGAAACAAACAGAATCTGCCACTGAGGGAAAAGACAAACTGCTTATAATTAGTTTTGGCAGCTGGAGGATGGCACTCCTGCTGTTTCAGCTGCTGGCACTGTAAAGTACATCATGTCACAATGCATGAATTATCTGAGGTCGGCTCTTCAACACACCCAAATTGTTACCGATTATTAATTAATTAATATAATTATGGGACTGCCTTAAGGGCCCTGTTGGTCCTCTTGAAATAAACAAAGTGACTCAGAAAGAAAAGGAGGTATAAGTGTTTAGTGATGAGCAAAATAGTAATTGTAAGGACAACATCATATGGGACTAATCTTGCAAGGTAACTAATGGTTTCCAACTGATCTCAAATGCTTTCCTCATGATCTCCAAACACATTTGTTTTGCATGGGAATATAAATCACCTGTTGTATGTTAACATATATTTTATTACTGATATTTTACTATTTAAACACTACTGTCCAATTTTATTGTTTTTATTACCTTTCTTCACCTGTTTTTCCTCTGAGTGGACTCTCATGGTGAAGAAATTCCTCCTAATGTTTAGCCTAAACCTGCTCCTCTCCAGTTTATACCCATTCCCCCTAGTCCTATCATCACAAGCCTGTTATGAATTGTCCCTCTCCTGCTTTCCAGTAGGTCCCTTTCAGGCACTGGAAGGTTACTGTAAGATCTCCTCAGAGCCTGCTCTTCTCCAGCCTGAACAAGCCCAACTCTCCCAGCCTGTCCTCATAGCAAAGGTGCTCCAGCCCTTTGATCATCTTTGTAGCCCTCCTCTGGATCCATTCCAAAAGCATCATATCCTTCTTACATTGAGGATTCCAGAACTGGACACAATTCTCTAGATGAGGTCTCACAAGAGACCCTTGACAACCACATCTGTCGATTCCCTCAGGACTTTTGGATGCATCTCATCAGGTACCATAGACCTAAATGTTCAGGTTCCTCAGGTGGTCACAAACCTCATTCTCCTCTAACTGTGGGTGGGAGTTTACCCCCCTGGTCACCATCTTGCTGTCCCATAACCCAGGAGGGGTGAGGAGAGCAGTTATCAGTAAAAGCTGAGGCAAAAAGTTGTTAAGTACCTCAGCCTTCTCCTGATCTGTTGATATGTGATCACCATTCCCAACCATCAGTTGGGGTACATTCTCTTTAACCTCCTTCTTTTGATTGATGTACCTTTCTGTTGGTCTTCACTTCCCTTGCCAAGTTCAGCTCCGACTATGCCTTGACCTTCCTGATCTCATCCCACACAACTGGGCAGTGTCCCTATACACATCTCAGGTTACCTGTCCCTGCTTGCATTGCCTGTGCAGTTCCCTCTTCTTTAGTTTAACCAGCAGGTCTTGACTCAGCCGTGCTGGTCTCTTCCCTCTACCTGATTTTCTACATATGGGGACTGAGCACCTTGCTCTTTATAGAAAGCATGCTGGAATATTTGCCAGCTCTTTTCCACTCCCTTGTTTGCAAGGACTATGTCCCAGGGGGTCCTACCAAGTAATTTCTTGAAGAGATGGAAGTCTGCTTTCCTGAAATGAAGGGTCCATTGATAGATATTTATAAGGAGTCAGTAGATAGTTCTTCAGCTCAAGTACGAGGCAAACAGGTTTTTGGCGGATAAATACCTGCATTTTGTCCTAAAAATATTTTGAAGACTAAGCCACAGGAAAGAGGCACTTGTAACTCTTATATTTTTCTAGATCATTCATCACTGGAGTAATAGTGGACCAGAGTTTCTGAAAAGCTCAGCACCTACCTATACAGAAAAGTGAGATTTACATTTCAAAAGTACTTGGCGTGCAGCAGATGCCAGTGTAGAGCTTAGAATAGAATCATAGACCCATGGAATTATTGAAGTTGGATAAGATGCCCAGGATCCTAGAGTCCAACTGTCAACCCAACACTATCATGCCTATTAAACCATGTTGTGAAGCGCCATGTCTACACACTTTTTGAACACCCCCAGGGACCAAGAGTCAACCATTTCCCTGTGGTGCAGAGGAGCTTATGGCAAAGGATTTTATTCTGTCAAGCGGTGCTGAAGTCTTGAACTTCAACCACTTACTACTTCAGCACAAAAGGAGTTCATGTCTTCCTAAATCTCTTCCCAAGGACCTCAGTTCTATGTGTGGGAATAAGTAATTAAGGAACCAGAGCAATTCAGTAGGTGACTGCAATCCTTGTTTTTAAATCTGCTTCTTGCATGTTTTGCCTTAAAACTTCAGTGGCAAGTTTATGCTGTTGTGCCTTAAGCATACTCCAGAAACCTTTCTTGGAAATAGGGGGACATAAAAAAGGCAACAGAGAGAATCTCATTTGTAAGTGATTTAAACCATGTCTGTTTGCTATTGCTTCAAAACAGCTGACTCTGGGGGGCTTTTAAAAATATATTGCCACTGCTACATGTGCTTGCTGTAATTGTATTTTGGGTCCACAATCAAGTGAGGATTATCTACACATTCTCTTTCTCCAAATGCATTGCAGTCATAATGGGGATAGTCAGAAGCAAAGATGATCAAAAGAGGAAAGGAGGTCAGAGTTCTGGAGAGAATAATTATAAGAATAATTATAAAAAGGAAGTTTCCAAGTAAGAAAAGTGCATTCCCACTTCCCTGAAAAATGGTTTTCTTTGTTAGGTAGCTATAAAAAGTGCCTGTTCTCACACATCCAATACTGAAAAAAGCACAACTTATACTCTCATCCCCATATTCACCTCCTGTGTTGATTTATCATTTAATTATTACTTTTAAAGTTTAATGATGTTTTTGCTTAGAAAGGGTAATAAGAATGGAATAAGGACTTCTATGTCTATGGCCTATTGAAGACAGGAAATGAAAAGGCTTTTTATATAATTTTGTCATTATTCTACTTAATATGTAGGTTTTGCTTTTCCAGTTTTCAATTTAATTGCTATGCAGACATGGTTGTGTTTTAGATGCCTTTCCAGGGAACAGTTAGCCTTGCAAATGTGTAGTTTGACCAGACTATTAAGAATGATATCACGTGAGACATTTTATTACAAAGAAGTGTCCTAGTGGTTGTAGCTACATTCTCAAGAAACAACATTTGCTTTTTACCAAAGATGCTATTTTAACAAAGATTCATTAATTAATGCAGAGAACATATTTTCTGTCCTGAATTTTAACTTCTTCTGAAACATAGGTGTGCGAGTAGTTCAAAAGTGCTATCTTCAGTCAGCAAAATTGCACTGACGTCGACTCATATGCACATATTAGACAAAAAAGAGTAGATGTCTCTGATGAATAGTGACATCAGGCTTTAAGCTGCGATGTCAGCACAGTCTTCCAAATAATCTCCACAAACTGTCAAGGTTTTCCACCCATGAGCTATAATTGATCTCCTATGCGATGATGTGAATCCAAAGCTACTTTTCCTAATACTTCCTAAATTAAATGATAGAATGCAATCTCCTATGAGGTTACCCACAACACAAAGTTTTTTTCTACAAGCACCTGTTGTCCAAAACAGTCTGAAAGAAAGCTTCATTATGTTGTGACAAACACCCCTAGACAGTAGGGAATCTTTTGTGATTTTTGTAGCATTTGGACTTAAATAATGAGCTGTTCTGAATAAGATTATTATCTGTGCCTTGTGTTCTGATGTCTTGCACTTAGAGTGTGAACAACTCCATTAATCCACGATCTGTGTACATTATAAAGAATAATGTTCTACATTTGAACATTCCCTTCCACTGCTGAGTCCAGCTAGCACTGTAGAAGGTCCTGAGAACTAGACTATGAAACCAGCCAGACAAAAACCATAAAAACAAGTAACATGGACAACTCTCTTTCATTTGCATTTAACTCAAGTGGAAGGTAACAATAAGAAAATTATATTAAAACAAATGCTTTGAACTCAGTTCTGTATGACATCTATGCCTCCTTATACAGGCATATGCTTAATTGTACCTTCCGCAAAATCTTCAGAGGCCACAGTTACTCTGCAGAAGCTCATGAAACAATATTCATGTGCAGACTATGAACCAGAAATATGCACTTTATGGTGTATATGGTGATATTTCTCACAGCTCTATGGACTCTTGATGTGAGCTGGCAATGTGCACTCACAGTCCAGAAGGCCAAACGTATCCTGGGCTGCATCAAAAGAATTATAGCCAGCAGGCTGAGGAAGGTGATTCAGCCTCTCTATTCCACTCTTATGAGACCTCACCTGGAGTATTGTGTTCAGCTCTGGAATCCTCAACTTAAGAAGGATATGAAACTGTTGGAATGGGTCCAGAGGAAGCTATAAAGATGATCAGAAGGCTGGAGAAAGTCCTGTAACAGGACAGGCTGAGAGGGTTTGGGTTACTCAGCCTGGAGACGAGAAACTCCAAGGAGATATTATAGCGACTTTCCAGTACCTGAAGGGGACTACAAGAAAGCTGGAGAGGGACCTTTTACAAGGGCATGTGGTGATAGAACAAAGAGGAATGGCTATAAATTGGAGTGGGGAAGGTTTAGACTAGACATTAGGAGGAAATTCTCCAGAATGAGAGTGGTGAAGCACTGGCACAGGTTGCTCAGGGAAGCTGTGTCTGTTCCATCCCTAGAGGTTCAAGGCCAGGTTGGATGGGACCTCTGGGAGCCTGACCTAGTGGGATGTCCCTGCCCATGGCAGGCGAGTTGGAACTATATGATCTTTAAGGTCCCTTCCAAAACAAACCGTTGTATGATTTTATGATTCTATGATTTTATGATTCTATGATTTTATTACTCTTTTTTTTTATTGGAGTGACTTACGCTCCTGGAGCCTGTGCATGACTGCATGAGATAGACAATTATCCCTACATTTGTTCTTCTCAGCCGTGCCTGATAGTGCTCTAATAGATAAGGCCTAAAATGGCACATTGATTGCTGTGGCTTCACTTCCTCATAGCTTTTTGTACAGATATAGGGATGTTTAGGGATCAAGAGATTAATAAAAAAGGTCTGCAGCTGTGCCTTGACTACTGCACAGAGACTAAAACATCTGTGTTCTTTTCTGTTCTTCACATTAACGAGGTTAATGTGGAAGGAAACCATGGAGTTCAGAGGTATCTCCCTAGTAGTTATGAAGATTGAAGGAGTTGTTAATGGAATTAGCTAATTTTTTACCATGAAGTGTCTTCCTGACAAAAATTGGAATTTTGTTGTACAGAACATGTTTTCTTCATGAGAAAACAGTTGATTGAAAGTTTTTTACAAGAAAAATATGAGGACAATATATTTAATTCAAACATAAATTCCATTTTTAAAATTTCTATTAGAAATATTTTACATTACCTGTTAGAAAAAAAATTTAAACCTAAAGTTGTTCCCTGAGAAAAAGACATTCCTAGTTACTGGACATGTAGAGATATTTTCTTTCCCCTGTTAACAGATGAATGCTATATTGACAACCTCTCTGTTAACATATGCCCTTTTTGTACTCACAATGTCACACAAAAGTATTGGGACTGACAGCTCTTAAATCTGAAAGGCTGTCAACAATGCAGTCTCAGATGCATTTCTGAAACGCCAAGAAGAATAAACGTGACCACATCCTGTTGAATATCCCTGGGTACTAATGACACCGTGCCAGACTTTGAGAGGATGTGTCCCAACTAATTAACCTCTTTGACCAGCTTCCTTTTGTTTGGTACCAGTTGCCATATGGAACCTTTAAGCTCTTCCCTGGCCACGAGTGGAGAATTTGCTATGTATGCTGTAATTATTTATCTCAAAGGTAAATCTTAATGTATTCCAAAAGATTCTTTTGGGTCTTACTTGTTAACAAAATGCATTTTTCAGACCTCATGTTCAAAATAATCAGCTATTGACAATGAAATGTAAAGAATTTTACTGATGCAGGTGAACCAGAATGGTCAGAATAAGAATAAATCTGGGCTTTGTGGAACAAAGCCCAAACTGAATCAACTATTTTCTGAAGAAAATAAATACATAATAATTGGTACCACCAGAGGTTTTGTTAAAACATTTTTAAAGTCCTTGGTATTTTCACTTGTCCCACTTCTTCCTGAATGGAGATTTATTTGCAGATGAGTGTTCTGTCAGTCTTGTTCCTACCTTTGCCTAAAGGCAAAAAAATTTTTAAGCCACAGAAGAGCAAGCCTATTTGAGCCTTAGGGCCTGATCTCCTCATTGCTAAAGTCAGTGAGAGTCTGTTAGTTGATTCCAAAGGGAGCTGGATGAAATCCCAGTATCAGATATAGCTGGAGAGTTTTTCAAGGATAAGGTCTGGATAAGCAGCTAAACATTTGATTAATTATCTGAACTCAATTGAATTGCCAGTGCAGAAGGTTCATCCATCATTTCTTTCTGCTTTCCAAGTGCAGAGCTCAGGGATTTATCTGCTCCTCTTTCATCAGTGAATCACATTACTAACATGATTATCTAAAACAATGCAGAAGCAGAGCTCTCCCCAGCGCTTTTTGAGAAGTCACTTGCGATAGAGTAGGTGGAGGATACTACTGAACGAACACTGAACACCTCTGACATAAAAGGATCCATTGACTCATTCCTCTGGTTTAGTTGAACAGAGACTGTGCTGTCTAATATCACCTCAGCAGTCTTGGCTGAGTATTTAAACAAGAGACTCTAACCTGAATCCTTCAGAGTCTGGAAAACTTCAGACCAGTAGCTCATAAGTTTTACTCCAGATTTCAGCATTCATACATAGGAGTTTTTTTAACAGTGGAAATTCTGAACCATATTGCCCCATTTTTAGTAGTTAGATGAAAGAAAGACTGTGTTTAAATGGCACACCTTAAATTGCATTTTCTGTTAAGTATTTGTAATTTCTGATTGTACATACATGTTCTGCTAGTGATCCAATACTTTATGTGTTTAAAGCACTTTTTATCATCTTTAACCACAACTGCATAACACACCAGGATGCTGTTTCAACTACAGAGATCAAGGGTCCTCAGGGTCTGGGGACCCTGGAGTCCTTTGAGCTGGACAAATCAATGATCAAGTGAGGCTACAGTCCCCAGACCCTGCCAACCTACCTTCAAAGCATCTGTGGGTGCTCTCATACTGTAATAATTTCCTCCTCCATAATCTGACAATGACAGTGTAGCAATGGGACTTTTTCTTTTCTTTCTCTGTTCTTGATGCCTCTTTCAGCTTTAAGGCTGCTACACAGTTGTCAGAAGTCTGGCTTCAATGGTCTGAAGGGAGACAGATACTGATAAATTTCCTTTTGATCTCTGCTCTGCAAAACCACTCGGTCAGAAAAAAAGAGGAGTCTGTGTGCATAGGGGTTGGAGGATGTGAAAGGCAAAAAGTAACCTCTCATGTCAGAGCGAGTATACCTCCCACTGCACATTAGATCTGAAAGAAGAATATAAAGAGTTTTGTATACATTTTTCAGATCAAGACAATGCACTGTAAGAAAACGAAGCCAATGAGTAAAATGGGGGTAATGATACTGATCTCCTCTCTAAAGTGCCCTGAGATCAGTTGATGAAAAGGACTGTACAAGAGCTAGGTTATTATGGTTAGATCATTGCAATTGCTTTTCTCAAACCCCTTATCTTTTCGTTGCATATTCATCAGGATCAGTGTTGAAAGGTTACAGTTTATAACAACTACTTTGTTACACTCCAAATAAGACTGAAAAGAACTTTTGTTTCCACAGGGCTACAGAAATTCGCAAATATCATTTCAGGATGCGTATAAACAGCTGTAGCAGGCGTCTTCCACTCAACCTTGTTTACCTGCCCTGGTCTAAGGCTGAATGAAGACACTATGCCAGTGATCTGAATGCTGTCAAGTGAAGAACACAATACTTAAAATACAAAATGTTGTCTTTGATTATGCAGAGAGAAACATCCTTGAGCTTGGTAGGCACAAGTCTTGAACAATCCAGGATCCATACAACTGTATTAAGTATTTCTAAAACACTATACTGTCTCTCAGCAAATTTGACTAGTTGAGGCACCACATTGCACTAACTCAGCCTATCAGTTTTCTGACTGGAGCAGGCTTGTCAGCAGCTATATCAATAGCAGGGTGAGGCACACTCATGTCTGTTATGTTTATTAAGGCAAATTCATATGTTCCTTTACTAAATGAATCTCAGCATTGGTAGAATCAACTCCAATTTGTCAGAACTAGCAGAAGTGGGAAATTTACAGAGGAATAAAAAAACTGAAATTGTGATGCTTTGCTTAGCTTGCACATGTATAGATGTATGTGTGTGTAGAGGAGGTTTCTAATGGAGAGGTGGAACAAAGCCCAGGAAAATATTGAAGACGTAAAAGAACCAGTTTTAGTATATGCTCTAGGAGAAGTCTTCACAGTGTATTATTGATTGGGTACTGACTGGGGAATGTATTATTTCTGGTAGTTCGAATCCTCATGTTTCAAGAAAACAGCAATTTCTTTACTGGAAATAAACCTTCTCAGAAATAAACAGAAATAAACATCAAAGAAAATGTACCCCATCAATTTCTCCATCCAATGAGAAAAATGATAAGATCTTAAAATATGGCTAGTTGCTCAGATCAGAGAGTAACCATATGTTTCTCGCTATTGTTAATTACAAAGAACAGTAAATTACTGAAAAAGGCCTTACATTTAAGCAATTCTAATAAAAATAAATCTGGTTCATTAACAATTATATGCATTTAGATATAGCTGAAATTCAGTTACACATTTAAGCTATGGCTATTATTAGTGAAGTGAAATAGTGCCTTAGTCATGGACTGAGACCCCACTGTAGGAAGAGTTCTGTCAAGCATGGATAAAAAACAGAGTCTTACCTCAAAAATCATCTAAAGATAAAACAAAGTAAGGGATTCAGACAAATAAATACAAGGAAACTAGTCAATGTTAGATTAATTTAGCAAAAGTAGTGATAGTAAAAGTGTCTGCAAGCCAGTAATCTAGCAGCTGTCTGATTATCCACAGACATCAAAGAAAGAGGAGACTGTGAAGAAGCTGCATCCTGTTGATGTTTGTGGATAGTTCTTCCCAAGCATGATGGACAAAGTGAACAAAAGAATGAAGGTAGTTTTAAGATTTCTTATGTGCATGTAATGTACTGAGAGGACTATTAGGTATCTGTTAATATCTGTGAGACAATATTTGAAAAGGAATGAGAGACAAAGCAAGATAAGCATATGTGGTGTAAAGGTTTGAAAAAAATATTGCAATCATTGTTTTTGTAGAATACAAAACCTATTGGCTAGAAGATTCTGTGATGGAATGGAGGAGAGAAAATTTTTCATTCAATGAATTTGTAAAATAAAAACTATATAGAGCAAATGCTGGAAAGACAAGGGTGGGGAGGTGACTGTGGGATAGACTGAAGCAGTGTTGTGCTGAAAGGGGAAAATGACAAAATATATAGGAAGATAAAATGAAAGAGAGTGATCAAGTGATGGGATGGGGCTGCTGGAGAAAGCAGAGCTCAGAGAGGAAGACAGCCACTAGGGGAAAAGGAGAGAAAGTCTGGGAGGAGAAGAGAAAGCAAGACAAAGCAGAACCCTTTGCTGATTTTCTCTCAAAAGATGTCAGTGAGATGCCGTTTGAGGAAGGAGAGAAGTAGATACAGGAGGATGGAAAGCCTGAGGAGTGAGTCAGAGTTGTGGAAGGAGTGAGTCAGAGATGTGGAAGAAGTTACTGAGGTTAAACAGATTTATTCTGAAGAATGTTACTGAGGGAAATGGCAAAACCAATGGATAAAAGATATCTACGGTGCAGGGAAGACATTTAGGCCACCAAGTCATACTGCACTGTTCAAGATCAGGAAGAGAGGAAAAGAGTAATGGTAGTCCTGCTGCCAGAGAATGGATGAAAACAAAATGAAGAGCTGAGGACAGGGAATCACAGAGGAAGAGATTATTAAATCAGTGAGAGAAAGGACAGAGCATGAGGCAGAGACCCATTTTCTTGTGAGTTTGGTAGCCAGGTTTACAGACTGTTCTGGCCTCAACTCAAGAAGTAGTTAATTTCAGTGAAGCTCGCCGCATAGTCCTATCGTGCAATTAGTTAGATCTTTAATTATTTTTCCCTTCAACACAACTCTTGGGTATGATCTCTGTAGTACCTTTAAGAGGTTAAAGAACAACAGTTTGGTAAATGGCCATTTGTTGCTGTTGGCCTGGTCCAAAAATGTCTCAAGTCAAATACTGTTAAACTTAAATTTGGAAGCAAAATTCTTTAGTACATCAAAAGTTTATAGAAACACGACAGAGAAAACATACTTTAATAATAAACAGATAATTAAAACCACTTGAAACACATGTATGTGTTTTATTAGTGACTAAAATCAATGGTATGTTGCAATTTAGTTATGTGGGCTGATTTAGTATCATGTTATGTACCAGTTACATAGACATGTGCTACAGGCTTAGTCATAAAAGTGTGGAATGCACCACTAACAAATTCAATTTTTTGCCTTTAACTACTCACAAAACTCCTCTTCTTCTAAAGGGAAACCACACATCATCTCTTATAAAAGGCTCAGTCAAAAGGAAAGCCAAAATAAAGACAGTCCTTAATGGCCCACTAGACCCTTATTAAAATGATCTGTTTTTTTGGGGGGAAAAAAGAGAAAAGGAAAAACAATTAGAAAAGTTTACCCCTGTGCTCTGAAAAAACTTCTGTTCTTAACAGAGCTCAAATATTGCAGTGAGATATCCATGTCACTTGGAAAAGCTGAATTTGTCTAAGAAAATGCTGACAGATACTTTTTCTGTCATTCTGGTTAAAGAGACGTAGTACATGGCTGGCTCAACAGAACAGTAAGGATTTCCCTATTTGGTTCTGTATTGGAAATTATATTTTCAAGTAACTAATTTATTAGGGCAGACATGGGAAGAAATAGGCTTTAGTTTGGAATGCAATGTCACTAATGCCAGGAAAATGAAAGCACAGACATTTTCACAGATATGTGCCCAAATGCCTGGCCTTGGCCTGCAGCCATGAGTCCCTCTCTTTCAGCTGCCATGCTGCCTCATGGGAATTGTAGCTTGAGTGACTTGAGCCTGATTCTCCTTCACTGGCTGAAATTCCCAAACAACTGTCCTCAAATGCCCTGTGTCAGACAGTTCCTATGATACCTTGGCCACTGTGCCAGAATGGAGACGTGACCTTGCTACATCAAGGAACCTTGGCTTCAGGAGAGAATAAGACCTCTGAATTTTGACTCTAATGAAGTGCTCTGGTAAATACATGCTAAAATCAAACTGATCCCAAACTAGCATGTATAGACAGAAGAGACCTCATAGGTCTCTGAATATTGACCCACCAGCTTTTCATATAAAGGCACGGCATAACTTATCATAATATAGATGTGATTTAAAAATTAAAACAAACTTTTAATTCTACAGTGACTGCATGCTGGTCACAGGCCTTATCTTTCCCCATAAGGCCATCTTTCTTCATGGGAGAAACCAAATTGTAAGTTTATGAGCAGTGTGTGAATGAAGAATGACTTTTACTTGGCATTAAAATGTTTTTGTAAGTTAGAAATCTAATGGCTATGAAAAATGAATTGCACAGGAAGGGATCACCGTGGAAACTAACCATCCAACTGCTGCTGGCTTTTCATGGAAACTTAAGTAATCCAGATCTAATCGTGCATTTTAAAATCTGATATCATCAGTTATTACAAGTTTACACTGAGATTCGCCTACACACTTCAGCTAATTCAGACCCTTACTCTGCAAAAATCTTTCTAGACCCAAGAAATGTCAGGCACGCTTTTCTAACTAAATTATGAAAACTAAGCTTATTTTAGCTAAGGGTTGCAACAATGCAACTGTATACATTTGTAAATATTTTAAATATATTTAGTCAATTTCTTATATAGGTTAGGTATACTTAAATTCACTTACATTCAGATTTCCTCAAATACATATGGGTGGTATGCCTGCAGGTGTTTTAAGTTGTATTTACTCTGATATGGATAATATGGACACCTTTCCCGTGAGTATAACTTCTGTTTAAGACACAGGAGCATGAATTAGACTGCAAGAAGAGTCAAAAATTAAAATATTTTATATGCACTGTATACTACATACTGTAAGCATGTTTAACTTTTCCCTAGGCCTCGTGTCTGAGCTTAATCTCACATGAAGATTGTGAGGAAGCTCACAGCCTGCAGCGTGCATGGAGAAAAGAAATGTCACAGGCTGATAAAACTGCATTATAAATGTTGTATTGCTGGTTTTTTGCTTACTTAAGTGAAAGAAGGAATCCCCCTAAAAATAAGAAGTTTTGGCAATCCCTTGTGAAGAAATTGGAGTGTAACCTGAGTGTAATTGGCTCCTTTCAAAATACCAGTATTATTATTCTTTTTGATGTGTTAAGTTTTGGTTTTTTGTTTTTTGGGTTTTTTTTTTGTCCTTGAAATAATCACATTTCAGGGGCTGCCAGCAGTAATATAACAAGAAGAACAAAAAATCTTGTTCAGTCTTTTTTTTAAGGGCTTAAATGAATGTATTGCAGTGAAAGCTAGTTTCATGCACTTCAGAAGTTTATAGAGCTTAGAGGACTGGTCAGGTTAGGCTTGTCATTTTATTTGGTGTTTGGATGTTGAAATCATGAAAGCAAGTTCTGCTGAGTCAGCTTTTAACCAACAAGCATTTTTACATGGCAGCAGCAGAGTTGAATTCTGGAATATCTTGCCTTACTGCTCTTCAGTGCTTTCACTGCCAATTTCTGTTACACAGTGGCTACCAGTATGAGTGCTAAATGAAGACTTTTCCTGTCTCACAGCAGAAAAAGATGAAACAACCACCAGTAGTTAGGATCTAAACCTGTGGTAGGAGAAAACCCATGTCATGATGCTTGAGATGTAAAGTTGTAGAATCTAAAGCAATGGGGACAACGTCCTCCAACTCAAGCAACACCCACTGTGCACAATCTCCTCTCTGCATGCTTTAAGGCAGATGAATTACAAAACCACTTTCTAGCCTGCATCTGAAAATGTTAAAACACCTATGCTAACAATCTAATTTAACTACTCTGAGGCAGCATGAACGTGATTCTTTCCTCCAGTAGAGCTCTGAGGCAATGCTCCATAGCCAAAAGGCAGTACTAGAATTTTCAGCTTGTACAGCTGTATCCAGGCAAGCTTCAAAATCCATTGTGAGTGACTCTACCATCTGCTTCTTCTGAGGTGGATCTTCTCAATTTTTTTATAGAAGCTATTTATATCTGTTTTAATAAGTAAAATAAAATAAAAATTAGTAGACCTAAATCATGAACCTTATTCTGTCATATGCCTGATACTGACTAGTCTAATCCAGGTTATTCCTTCTCTTATTTTGGACAAGAATTGCACCTTGATTAGAATTGGTGCAAATATTGCGCTGAGAAGTTTTGACTTTGACTGACATTGGTTGAAAATGACATGTTAGGAAATTCCTGATGAAGTCTAGGTGTCGGATTTGCTTCACAGACACTGAGTATTCATAATGATTCAAAAGCAGACAAGCTCACAGGCTGCCTCCAGGAATTGCCAGATGATAATTTTTCAAATTACTGTCCTAACAACAAAGGGAACTTGAACCTCATGCTCAATCTCAGTGCACCTTTTAATAAATGAATTCGGTGGTAAAGAAGTTACAATAAATTAATAAGATGTAAAAGTCCCAAATTATCTTAAATGGAATTCTTACTGCCAAAGCAAGGTGCACTATAGATCTTATAAAATCTACATAACAATCAGGGCTTACTTTTCAGCAGTGTTACAAACCTAAGTATGAATTAGAGAGTGAGTCTGGGAATCAGAACACTGAAACTGAAGCAGATTTACGCTAGCACTGTGAGAGAAGAATCAAGCACTGCAAAGCTTTCTAAAAATAAAATAGTCTTTTCTAGACCTTGAACTAATTTATATTGTTACTGGATTACATATAGCAAAGGAATATTAAAAGCAATTTTCATAGTGCAGATTGGAGTAATATGCTATCAAATCAGTCTGTTAATGTACCCATGCAAGACAGGAGGTTGGTACATCACACAACCTGGCATATATATGAATTATTTTGTCAAAAGTGAGACAGATTCTGTCTCTACACCATTCTATGAGACGTTTATTTTAGTTTCATTTTATCAGCTGTTTAGTATAACTTGGAAAGAAATTTGTCAGGTTAACTCAAATGTTAGAAGTTGGACTGATTTGAAAAAAACTCTGTAATTATGATCTCCACTAAAAATTTTTGAAAAAGCTCCTACAAGACTTGTGGCATAGACTGAAAATACAGAAAGTCCCTTCAATGGGAAAAAATATCCAGTATCAAATTAAACTTAAATTGACTTTATAACTTATGATTACTATTCTGGGTAAATACTTTTAAAAACTCAACGTACTAGTTAGACTGACATCCTCTAGTACTTGAACCAAAGTACATGTTAGTAATAATGCACATGTATATAACCATCATAATAAAAATAAGTTTTTATTTTAAAACACTCAGTAACAGTTTAACATCTGAAGTGCTACAATGGTTGATATGGTTTTGTTTATGCTTCACGCCAAAGAAAATATGTGGCTAAGTTGCCATGTTTTTTGCATCTGGATTTTATGATATTTGGTTTTGTAATGGCTGCATATAGCACTGATTCCAGTACTTGAGATTCTGGCTAAATGTAATTAGCTTAAGTGCCTAGAAGATGAAAGTTTATTTGCTTTATACTGGATTAAAGTTCAAGTAGCAAAGGTAGCATGAACAGACTGTAAGTTACCTCCAGCTGTTCAGCTTCCAAAGATCTACATACCAGTGAAGGACAGTGGTGGCCAGGAAGTCTAGGGATGTTTGAATTTATTAAATTTGCTGTAAGAAAATATCAAATGTGTTCATGGACTAAAACGGCTAAGTGAAACCACAGCTTGCATAATGATTTGTCTGATCATATTTCTTCTCGGAAATTTTATCACATGTATATCATGCGTCGGTGCTTATAGCCTGAACAGCATTAAATATAGGTAAACTTGTTGCTAGATTTTTCTAATCTTCTGTACTGAAGAACACAGCAGCAATTGTTACTGTCATGAGTGTTGACAGATAAGAAGAGGGAAATGTACAAGTGATTACTAGCCTTAAATTCCACTGATTTATATGAACCATTAGTGCAGGAAAATAAACATCACAAAACTGATTGTTAAGATTCAGACACTAATTTTGCTTTTTAGGAGTTATATGTTAAAGTGCAATTATAGTAAACTGAAAATAAGATTAAAATGAAGTCAGAATGCCCAAGCAGTTTCATGTGGGAAAGATCAGTTGACTGCTAGATGTGGAAAATATACAATAAGATAAAAGAGAGCAACGTGCACAGTATTCTGTATTTTCAAAAGCAAATGACATCAGTTTTAATGCACCTGAATTGATGTAAAACACACGTTATTTGATAATTGTTTTTAATTCTCTTTAGGGCTATTAAATCTTGGTTTATTAAAAACATCTGTTTTTTGTCTCCCTACTTTGATACTGGAAAAACCTACAACTTTTGTTCCATCTCCAATGATAAGAAATGCAACTGCCAGAGCTCCCTAGTTTGTTCTCTTTCTGAATCTTTACAGTTTTTTCCATTGAGGTAGGAAGCCAATATTGGTCAAAATCAAGACTTTGCCTCCTTTGACTCAGTTCTGCTGTATTTTTAATCTGTAATTGAAGAAGGCAGATACTGAAGCCATTTCAAAGTCTAGAAAACCATTTTTACCAATTCCATGTTTCAATTTTTAATGAGTGTGATGGAAAAAATAGGCAAGATTTTATTTATGATGCGAGTCAGAAGTTATGCTTTTTATCTTTGAAACCAGAAGTAATTACTAGATTCTAGTTTTATTAAAACCAACAATATTTTGAGTAAGACTCTAAGAAAGAAAATAATCCAAACAAACATGTAAACACTACATTAAGGTACATTAAAGTGCATTTTTTTACAACTTCATTTTTATGGAAGTTTTTTTTTTGTGTGTGTAATTGTTGCTGCCATGCCAAAGAATGTGAAAGCAACAGTCCCTTTGATTTCTTACACTGCATCAGAAAATATATTTCCTACTCTTTAGAGTATATGCATACTAGAAGATAAAGCAGGTTGTAAACTGTTTTCTGGTCCTGTGGCTAAGAGGTATGAACAAGTTCACATCTTAATAGTTGAATTGTTCTGTTGGAATCAGGAGGCCAAATCCAAACTACCTGTTGAAGATGGTTATTACCCCAGTTTTAGTTTGGAGATTGTTTTTTTGTCACAGGCCAAAGTTGTGGGAACTACTGACCTGGCAGTGTCACTTTTGTGTTGATCATGGAACAGATTCTCCTAGACAGTCTGCTAAAGCACGTGGAAGACAGGGAGGTGATTAGAGACAGTCAGCACAGCTTCACCAAAGGCAAGTCCTGCCTGACCAACCTGCTGGCTTTCTATGATAGGGGGACCACATCAGTGGACACAGGAAAAACAATGGATGTCAACTATATATCTGGACTCCTCTAAAGCCTTTGACACAGTAACCTATACCAACCTTCTCTCTAAACTGGAGAGATAGGGATTTAATGGATGGATGGTATAGTGGATAGGGAATTGGTTGGATGGTTGCATCCAGAGATGCATTGATGTCCAGATGGAGATCTGTGACAAGTGGTGTCCGTCAGGGGTCCCTACTGGCATCAGTGCTGTTTAATATAGAATAGAATCATAGAATGATAGAGTCCCATCGAATCATTGAGTCCAACCATTCCTATCAAACACTAAACCATGTCCCTCAGGACCTCGTCTATCCATGCCTTAAACACCTGCAGGAAAGGTGAATCGACCACCTCCCTGGGCAGCCTATTCCAATGCCCAATGACCCTTTCTGTGAAAAACTTCCTCCTAATCTCCCCTGGTGGAGCTTGAGGCCATTCCCTCTTGTCCTGTCCCCTGTCACTTGGGAGAAGAGCCCAGCTCCCTCCTCTCTAGAACCTCCTTTCAGGTAGTTGTAGAGAGCAATGAGATCTCCTCTCAGCCTCCTCTTCTCCAGGTTAAACAACTCCAGCTCTCTCAGACATTCCTCATAAGGTCTGTTCTCCAGCCACTTCATCAGCCTCGTTGCTCTTCTCTGGAAGGCCAAATGTATGCAGGGCTGCATCAAAAGAATCACAGCCAGCAGGTCAAGGGAGGTGATTCTGCCCCTCTATTCCTTTCTTGTGAGACCTCACCTTAAGTATTGTGTCCAGTTCTAGAATCCTCAACATAAGAAAGATATGGAGCTGTTGGAATGTGTCTAGAGGAGGGCTACAAAAATGATCAAAGGGCTGGAACACCTCATATACAAGGACAGGCTGAGAGAGTTGGGGTTGTTCAGACTGGAGAACAGAAGGCTCTGGAGTCAACTTCCAGTACCTGAAGGGGACAACAAGAAAGCTGTGGAGGGACTTTTTACAAGGGCATGTAGTGATAGGATGATGGGGAATGGCTATAAATTGGAGTGGGGAAGATTTAGACTAGACATTAGGAAGAAATTCTTCACAATGAAGGTGGTGAGGCACTGGTACAGGTTACCCGGGGAAGTTGTGGCTGCCCCATCCCTGGAGGTGTTCAAGGCCAGGTTGAATGGGGCCTTGGGCAGCCTGATCTAGTGGGGGCTGTCCCTGCCCTTTGTATGGAACTAGATCTTTAAGGTCTCTTCCAACCCAAACCATTCTTTGATTCTATGATTCTATGATTACTGTTTCATAGATATGAAATAGGAAGGAGCTCAGATGCCTGGAGCTATAAGTAGCTCATTGCAGCAAGTACTTATCTAGGACTTGTGCAACAGAGAAACTGTAGGTAAACTCCAAGTATCATATTTTAACCCTCTCTTCAGTTGCCATAGAAATTATAAGGAACAAGCATTTTTCAGAATATGACCACATCACTTACAAGACACCAACACCTGGGTTGGAGGATGTTGAAATCTATAGGATTGGATACCATGTATCCCCAAAGAGAAAATGAAAATTTACTGTCTTGAGGTGAGAACAGAGGAGTTAATAGTACGTATAATTAGCATAAAGGCTAGAAAAAAATTCTGAGCCTCATAAGAATCAATGGAATATAGAATGGAATCTTACTGCAAGATTTCATCTTTCTTTCCTTCAAGATATTTCTGTGCCTTAGAGTTTTGTTCACAACAGTTACTGATTTCCTGCTTTTATTTTCTGAAAAATTATGCAATGAGAGCTACTGTATTTGTACTTTCACCGTTTGAAAACATTATTTGTATTTCTTTTAAAGTGGAGTTGTTTTTTTTCAATGCTGGCATATACCTACTTTCCACAATATGTTGTCAGAGGAAGCAAAAGGTAAGAAGTATTAAAAGAATTACACAACAGGATCACCCTTTAAAATGCCTGAGGGTGATCATTATATTCAGTAGATGGACTTAATTTGCAGGTTTTGCAAAGCAGATGTTTGGCTGAAAATTAAAGACCTGTTTCAGCTGCAAGCAACAACCAGGAGCAAAGACAGTGCATCAGAGTGGAAGATGAAGCCTCCCTGTCCCCTGAAGCAGTTCAAGTTGCAAGAAATATCAAAGATGACTAGGAGGAATATCCTGAGAAGGTAGGAAATAAGAGAAATAAAACTTTTACACTGAAAGGATCACACACATATGCCTCATTTAACAGAAAGAAGGAAGAAATAAGTGGAGTAAAAATTGGTTATGTGTCTTACGAAAATATATGATGGAACTGTCAGCCTCTAATCCATACTTTGTGTGTAGCTGAGTCCCTTTACAATTTCTATTATACTCTGGATTTATGCATAACCTTTTCTTCCAGGGGAGCAAAATCTCTCTGGCCTTAAAAAAAATGTCACTTTTTAAACCCAGCATTTATAATACATTCTTTCAGAAGTAGGTTAGAGGCACATACTATTTGATCAAAACCAGAAATTATCTTCCGAATGCTATGTATTGTTTATAGATATTCAAATAATGACTACAGCAGTATAGAAAGAAAAAACACTTGCTGACAGTGAGCTTAGCAATATAGCTGTTTCAGTTAACTGTGCATAGGATATGAACCTCAAAAGCGTGAAACAGATAATGTGCATAAAAAGGTGTAACAAACTCACAACATATTATTTTGTGCTGCTTCTCTGTGTTTTAGATCTAAACCTGATATCCACTGTAGCCTGGGATTAGCCTCACATCTTGCACTTGCTTTAAGATGATTTAGGAATGAACTACCAAAGGGGTGGTACTGACCCATTCTTGGTCCCTGCCTGTGCCTTCACATTTCTTCCAGTGTCAGCTCTAGCAAATAGAAAATTACCCAATGATCTAGATTGGGCTTGTTGATACTGCAAAGGAGTTTTGTTGTATATAAGGTAATTGACTCAGCTACAACTAGATACAATGTCAGCTCAAGGGACCAGGTGAGAATATATTACCAACAGTGTGGAGGTAGCTATAGTGCTTTTTTGGCAGCAGTCTGGTTTTAGATCAAATTAAAACACTGTAAGACCAGGATCTGAGGTTCATTGTACTCAAAGTGCTGCGAACTTCCTCTGGAATGACTGGTCATGTTCCCTTTTCTGACCATTCGCTCTTTTTCCACTCATCTTTGTCCCCTCTAGTAGAATCTGGAAAGGTTCAGTGAACTCATGCAATGAAAAAGGATCCTTTTTCTGCTTTCTTTTAGTGGATTACTTTTCTATGGGAACAGTAAACTACTAACTCTTTCTTAGGTGACTTGGTTGTTAGGACTATGCCAAGTGATGTGGCAGGAAGCATATAAAAGAACCAATGCAAGAGCAGGACAATCCCATCTGAGACTTAAAAGTGCAGTTTCTTGAGATGAGATGTAACATCAAAC
The DNA here is from genome assembly GCA_033558105.1 of Coccyzus lansbergi. Lineage (NCBI taxonomy): Eukaryota > Metazoa > Chordata > Aves > Cuculiformes > Coccyzidae > Coccyzus > Coccyzus lansbergi. Next base: position 2,249,934 of record JAUMJK010000128.1, read on the forward strand.
TACATGAGAATCCTCAGACTCTTTCAACTCACAGTGAATAAGTACATGACATTTCAATTCAGTCTTATGTAGTCACTTCATGGCAAGTTAAATGAACATCTTAAATTATTTCTTCTTGATAGTTTCAAAATACCAGAGCACATTCAAATAAATCCCTGATAATTTTACCATCCATTCTTAGGTTCGTATTGCAGTGATTGCTCTTAACTTTGAAAGCTGTTAACACTGAGAATCCCTAATTCTGACAGAAACTAGAAGCTCCAATCACCTCAGGCTGAGTAGCGTATGGATAGGCTGCTACCGTCCCATGGAGTTAACCATGAAGATAAACTTAAACGAAATAGCAGATCATATGGTCCCTTAAGAGTACAGTCTTTCAGAACTCTCCTCCTTCTCAAAAAGAGTTTTTGCAGAAGCTATGAATCTTCATTACAGAAGTCATAGAGATTGTGAAACCATTTACTGATCTATGAGGGACAGAAGATGAAAACAGAATGCTTTGACAAAAATGTTTTCTGTAGAAGAAATCTTCCGCAGAAGAACTTCACCCTGATGGGGGAATGTCTTTATCCCCAGACTAGGTCATGCTAACATGTAATTTTGTTTTTCCCATTTGACTTTTTCCAAATAAGCCCTCATATACAAATGTACTGGGTACACAGTCTGAGCTGAGAAGTGGTATTTAACTGCTGAAAGAAGTAAGGAACAGTTGCTTAAACTACTTGCCCAACCTGATACTGGTTTAAGCTCTAAAAGTAATTCAGGCTTACGAGCTTGACTTGGCTTTGAAAATCTGAGGTTCATATGAGAAATGGTTTAAGGAGGTGCTGATTTTCAGATAGTAACCGTTCAGCTGAGAAATTCAGCAGTCTCCAATGCTGTTTAAGTCAAAATCAAACAAACAGGCTAGCTGACACCACTACTAAGGAGGAATATTTAAACTCATCTGTTTGCCTGTTACTTGAAATAGAATATAATAATTCACACAATCTGTGCTGCAGCAGAGAGATGGATTAGGAAACTATGATGTACAGATTCTCAGCAGTTAGGTGTTAGATCTCTGCCAAAACAAGAAAATGTAGCTCCCAAATGCCTGGACCATGGCTCTGCTGCGCTGCCTTTGCAGCTGCTACAGACTCCTGTACTCAGTCTTCTGACTGCAGCAACTCCTTCCCCTCCTTACCAAGTTTTGCTTGACTCTACCTTAATCATCTCATAGACTGCATCTGGCAGTCAGGATATGTGTTGAAAGTAAATTCTAGGTCGAAAAGGCCATACAGAGCTAACCTCTCAGATACAGCACTCTAGAAAGCATCCTGGAGTGCAGTGTTTTGCCGGCTTGGAGGAATCTGGAAGAAACAGTGCATCTTCCATTACATTTTAGGAAAGCATAGCTATAGGTTCACAGCTGTGTAGCTAGGGCTGTAATAAAGTGTCTGAGAAAGATGGAATTGCATAAGATGACCATAGTTTTTCACTGGCTATACAGGAAGTATGGGTAAGTAGGGCAGACTAGACTCCTAAACTTTAAGCAGTTATTTTTAGGTAAGATAAATCCCATCTGCAGTTTCTCACTTTCTACAGGGTGCTGAATGGAGTAGCTAAGCTAGGGGGTAAACTCTTAGCCTTTCTGAAGTGAGAAGGAAACCTTCTGACTACATCTGCTTCAACCAAATAAAACAAAACACAACTATTTAATGACTACACCAGTCTTCAGTATGTAGTACATACAGGATATTGATATGTGTAAAATAACTAATAACTCTTTAGCTGGTAACAAAAACAAGCTCAGCTACCTTTTTAGGATAATTATATTACAGTTCTCTGAGATTAATTTTTATTTTCACATTCTTGCGTTTTCTTGCATTCTTGGTACATACTTCATGCTTTACTGTTACCCTAAGAGCTTTCCCAGTGGTTAGAAAGAAAAGTGAGCTTAATGGAAAACTGTATTCATAAACAAAGTTTTAATTTCAATGCATTTTAATGAATGCCTGAGTAATTGCCTTGAATGGACTAGAAACTGCCTGAAGGCAGGGACAATCTTGGTCTCAAACAGGGCTTTGTCTGAGCATGGTTTTGCATTGGCTCAGGTTTTAGGTATAATCACTTGCTCAGCAGGTCGAGGGAGGTGATTCTGCCCCTCTGCTCTGCTCTTGTGAGATCCTACCTGGTGTACTGTGTCCAGTTCTGGAATCCTCAACATGAGAAGGATATGGGACTGTTGGAATGAGTCCAGAGGAGAGCTACAACAATAATCAGAGGGAGGAAGCATGTCCTGTAACAGGACAGGCTGAGAGATTTTGGGTTGCTCAGTCTGGAAAAGAGGAAGCTCCAAGGAGATATGATAATAACCTTCCAGTACCTGAAGGGGACTACAAGAAAGCTGGAGAGGGACTTTTTACAAGGGCATGTAATGATATGACAAGGGAGAATGGCTATAAATTGTAAAGGGGAAAGTTTAGACTAGGCATTAGGAGGAAATTCTTCAGAATGAGGGTGGTGAGGCACTGGTACAGGTTGCCCAGGGAAGCTGTGTCTGCACCATCCCTGGAGGTGTTCAAGGCCAGGTTAGATCAGGCCTTGGGTAGCCTGATCTAGTGGGATGTGTCCCTGTCCATGGTATGGAACTAGATCTTTAAGGTCTCTTCCAACCCAAACCATTCTTTGATTCTATGATTCTATGATTCTATACTATGTGCCTCTTTCTGCATATTTAACACATAAAGTCGCAAAATCTGATTCCTGGTATCCAGTCAAAGGAAGCATCACACAGATCATGGAAAACTCTTGCAGAAACTTTAGTCTGGAGTAGCTTAAAATATACTTTGTTTCTTTCATATAATAAAAATCCAGAAGGACTTCAAAGATTTAAACCTTCTATATGTGCTAAAGTGAACACGGAATGAGCAACATGAACAGAGCAAAATGTTATTCACCTGATCATTGCTCTTCTTACTATTCAAATACTTGTAATTTACTTCTACCTAAACATATGGTTCAGTGAATCTAAATTCTTTATTTAGAGCTTAACTTATTTTTTCCCAACACCCCTATAATATTTATCTTGGTTTCCTTTTATGGTCTAGTCCTGGTTCAGCAAAACATTCAAGCAAGTGTTACAATCAGCTTCACATGGGGTTTGTAAATGGTATCATTTATATAAATTTAATTGGATTGATATTATACATCCCTCTTCAAAGTAAACAGACCTCATGAGGGTAAGGTACTATTATCACTGAGTGGCACAGAATGCATTATGGTGAATTAACAATTTTTTTTAAGATGGTTATGTGAAAAATGAAGTCTACATAGGGTTATTTCTAAAAGATTCTTGGTAACGTTTCTTGCTATACTTGCCACTACCATTTTCTTAAATTGGAGGCACTGTTCTATCAGCTACTACCACAACCTCTAGAGGGATTGTCAGTGGTTACCTTCCTGTTCACACTACATTTCTGGCTGCATGACTGCAAATTCCCCCTTGACTGCAGCAGGATCTGAGAGCACTGGGAGTTAAGCTTTATGCTTTCTACAGTTTGTTAAGTGTGAGTCCACAAATGAAGGTATTACTACTGCATGTTGGCTCTGGATTTTGATACAAAAGGAAAGGTATATCTAGGAATAGTTGATATATAGATCTTTCTATGTCTTGTCCTATAAGTTCCTTAAATTTACTTAAATTTACTGCCTTTGCAAAATTCAAAGCTTGGTCGTTAGTTCTTCAACATTGATAAGAAGCAAGGATACCCCTCATAACCATAACACACCAAACACACGCTCTTAGTGTTTCTTGTTCATGATCCCATTTTTCTTACACTTTAAACAGCAGTGCACTGATCTGTGGGTAGCTAAGCCTTCAATTACATTCCAAATCTCAGGCTGTGGGTTACTGTTTATCTCTATTCTTATCAACATTTACTATTGTGTGGTTTTAAGAAACAGACATACTAATCAAAGGGCGGTGCTCCTCCTTAGATGTTGATCAAAGGCATTTATTGACAGAGCAATTTGTAGCAACATATGGAAAACAAACCTATTTCGAGTTTAGACAACCACTTCTACGATAAAGATGTATAGAAGCTTCAATTTTGCCTGCTAAACACTTGCTTTTTTTTCTATTCTGCTTTCAGAACTGTGTTTAATGAAATATGGCACATGATTAAATTTCAATAATATTTTAACTGTCTTAAAATATTTTTATTTAAAAGCAGATATTGATATTAATATTATACTTGAAGATATCTCGACTGAGTTATAAAGCTCAGTAATTTCCCTGTATATCCTACTGCTAGGGTATTTAATTCCACCAAAGCAAAGTGTTTTCTAACATGCTGTATAAATCTCTTGAAAAATTAGCTTTTCCCTTGGTCTAGGCACATGGCTATTCATTTTAGAAATCAATTACTTGGAATGCCCTGATAAAAAAACTAAATTAAGACAGTGTTAAAACCAAGAAAACAATTAATTCAAGGAAAAATATTGTACGGATTTGTTTCAATTACATCAAAGTCAAAGCTGGAAAATGTGATTAAACTTAAAAGAGATTCATTCATTAAGGTAATCAATGAAGATTAAGCCTCTGTAACATCTTTAACTGTGTGGTAATTATATGATTATAATTAAAGCATTTTGTATTCGTGGTCCTGGATTAGATTATATTTCATTTTTAAAAGAACATGAGATTCCCCAGTCCTATGTTTTCTCTACTTGTGGTATCACTGAAGGGCAGAGTTAAAGTTATTTAAGTGCCAGACTTCTCTAATCTTAACGTGTTTGGATTACCATTATGTGTAACCAGACTCAAAGAAAACACTGAAAGAGATGCTGAACTTCTTGAAGGACTGGCCCACTTTTAAACTAATTGTGGGCTAAATTAAAATAATGTATTTACCTGGACATTTAAAAAGACTCCAAAATTGTGTTGTAAATACAGGGTGAATTTACTCCCTGGAGAATACATTTTCTGCTTTGAGTACACAGCAAGTGAGTCTTCACAGCAGTTACAGCTAACTTCTCTCTAACTGAAACAGCAACAGCTTTGATATGCCCTGACCTACATGGTACATGGACATGCTGAGAATTAAGTTCTGCTGAAGACCATGAAAGTCTTTCTGCTTACTAGGACTCTAGGCTAGGTCTGTAAACAGAGACAGTCATTTGTCAATAGGCCTTACATTCTACACAGAAGAACAAACAAAATGCAGGATAAAGGGAGGATTCCCAACAACATTTTTTATATGGAAACTGTCTTCAGGGTTTCTCTGTTACCTCTCCTCCTCTGGTTAAATTGGCTTGAAGGCCCGTATGAAAACAAACATGCCAATTGGAGTGAAATGCAGGTTAGCAACATTAAGCTTAGACAAAATTACATAGGGAATGTGTTCTGCGAGGCAAAAGCTTTGAGGTGACAAACTTCTGGTTATCTATGTAAAGAAAAGAATTTAATAGTCTGATTGATAACTTTCCAACAATCTGCAGTATGAGATGTTTTCAATCAATAAAACACCTGCAAGCAAAAGCAGTTTATTTATACTAATATTTATAAACCATTTTAAGTGAGTCTATTGGCATGATTATGTCCTACTGTCCATTTCCCAATTGCCAGGGATTGGTTATTCCACTGGCAAAGTGTTCAGCAGAAAGCATAATTTCTTCCACAGAATCCTATTAAAGTGATGTCCAACATTTCCGTGCTCTCATTGCATTATACTCTGAATCTTGTTTCATTTCTTTCTTGATGGATGCTTCTATTTTGCACTTTTTTTACAATGCAGTGCATTTAGAAACAGTTCTGCTGAAGAGTAAAAGAAATACAAAAATTAAATTAAAGCTGCAGATAAAGAGCGAATTTTCAAGGCAATATCAAACGAAAAGAATATAGAGAGATGAACAGGAGACAAATTCTCTTTCTAACTTCTTATGAAGCTAATAGCTTTTACAGCAGTTACAGTGTGTTAGAAAATCCTGATTAAATCTTTTCACCAAAGATTAAACCCCCAGTTTGCAGTGACTTATGAAAATGCTTTCAATTGTTATTAACAGACTTTAATTGCACCAATATGCTTTTCCCTGCTTAAAAAGGCCTTTGTTCTTCACAAATAGTGATACAAAGGTAAGAGCAATACTTTAGTGGCTTTTACTGCTTGGATGCAAAAGAGGAGTCCTTAAGCTTTAAAAATCTTTTCTCTCAGAGATACCATCTTTTGCCTGGAGCTAAAGGAATTAGGGGATATTTACATGATTTAAGGCTAATTTTATAGCATATTATGTTCCCTGTCTGCCATGGAATCAAATACCAGAGGATTTTATTTTAAAAAAAAATGTAAATATGGGCAAAATGTAATAAAACTGTTGTTTGTATGGGAAACCTCCACATTAATCTGGAAGCAATATGCAGTATTGGAATTGTGTAACTTGGTGGTCAGCAACAGGAAAAATAACAATAGCTCTGGGAAGATAAATACATGTAATAATACATACATAATTCATACTTGAAACTTGCAATAGTCAGAAATTACATTTTAGCTTTGAAACAGTCATAAACCCACTATGATAGAGATACATGAAGCATTACTAAAATCTGATAAATATAGCAGTTTAATAAAAACTATTAAACTCATAATTTCTAAAGATAATTACCAAACCATGTATTTCTGCTATGAATTCCAGAAAGCTTCAGCAACATTTTGATGTTGAAAAATGTGCAATTAGGGCAGAGGGGGAACAGTTGTTGCTTTTTTCTGAAGATAATGTTTAGCTTAAGGCAACTGCAGATTAAGACCAGGCTACCAATGCATAGAACCAGGGGAGATCTTTTGTTCTATGTGGATGGGAAACAAGGGAATTTATCAAAAAGAACAGAAGACAGTTAAAGACCTTTGAGAATAAAATCCTGTGATAAGTGTTTAGGGAAGTTAGAGACAGTAATGTGTGGAGAGAAGTATTGAACAAGGAACTGTGGGAGGTCTATAAAGAGCCAAATGCAGAGAATGGTGTGAAATCCCAGTGACCTGAGTGGGCAGAGTATCTGGTTAGGATGACAGGAGAACAGTGTGAGGCTTATTTTGGACAGCCTTTGTTAGGAGTTTCAATCTTCAGGCCAATGAAGAACATGGAAAGATAATATTGAGCAAGACCTAATTGCTTGTAATATGAATTGCCATCAAAGAGAAAACGATGCATTTGGCTAAAAGAGGTAGGAGAAAATCTGCCAAAGATTTTTTGGGTCTGAAGATTCTTGGAAATTTCATGTGATTTCTCCCATCTTTAGCTTTGGAATGAATTCACAGTGAAATGATTGCCTTCACTCTTGCTAGAACTTAAAAGAACATTTAGAGGAAGAGAGTAAAGAAATGGCACACAGTTGTCTACGCAGAGCTTAACTTTTCCATGAGTATTTAGGGGTGAAACAGGAAGGGGACTGTTCCAAAGCTGCAGGTTCAGACATAGGCCTCATCTTGTGACACATGAAATGCAAAACTTTCTACACTAGCAAAAATCACAAAAAAATGCCCAAGTTTTCAAGTCGCACTATAACTGTTGCTGACTTATTGGATGGTGATCATATGCCATAATGGTGGGCATTAAAAGTCCAATCCTGTAAAACTGCACTAGTAGGACTAAGGTTTTTCTGTTTTCTCTTCCAATACAGTGGGACAGACAACACTTTCACAGGACTTCACTGAATAATTCTTTGTAGGAGGTAAGGCTACTATGAGAATCTTAACAAGAACATGAGATATAACTCTTACTGGTCTTTGGTCAAACATTCAACGGAATGAATGGAAAATCAATCAAGAAACTTGCCAAAGCCTGCTGGAATTGTCTGAAATATATCTGTTTGTGCATATATTTTTGAAAAATTAAATGAGATCTTGCGACTGATAACACGGAGCAGTTTCTTCTAACTCTTGATTTATCTGTTTAGTTAAAAGTCTCCCAACATGTATTTCTGTCCTCTAATATTTCGAATCAACCTCTTATCTGTTTTATTTTCTTATGTGATGAAGGGAGTTTTACACTCCATGATAGAAAATGTTGCAGTAGTAATATTTTACTGCAAAAATGGTTGCACTAGGATGCTGGTGCATGACCAATAATGCCATTAACATCTAAGTGGATACGTTTGCATCAGAGTAGTTTGTGGACCAGATTTTAAATAAACCTAAAGTATGCAAGCTATAAAGCACGTGCCAAAGCACCTCTCACTTTTGGTTTAAAATTCTTGTAATTAACATTAGTGTTTTCAAGACACAGGCAGTAAATATTTAATAAAATATACTGCACTTTCTGAGTGGTCGGATTTCCAGGCAAAATGTGAAGTTGACACTTAGTCATGTGGAGTTTCTGAGTTTAGATTTGAACAACAACAGAACCTGTTATATGAACTATTTTCCCTTTAGTGAAACTTCACTCACACATTTGAGTTTTCTTTAAATACCACCCATAAAGCCTTGTAATCTCTACTCACCTTTCAACAAAATATTCTTTCACATTTTTCAGTTGTCTATTTTTGAATTGTTAAAATAATTTTATTGAAAAATGTATAATACTTTTGAAAATGCAAGTATCTGGAACCTTCAAAGCACAACTGAGATATCTCTGTAAGGAAAAGCCACAGGAAAACTTCAGAATTCTTTCTAATGAGGTGATTTTATATTGGCAAAATATTTTTGCTTCTTCAAAGATCATTTTTACATTTGCATTTTTACATTTTACATGGTACTTGACTTTACCTTTTACATTCAGAGTTAGGACACGCAGAATGGTCTTTAAAATGTCAATAACCATTGGCATAAGGCGCTTAGCAACTGAAAACCAGATGTCTCCTGTCTCACTATTAAGCACGGATCTGCTGTTCTCCGAACAAACACAAGAGGGGGCATTTAGGTGATGTTGTATCTGTTCTTTAAATAATGCTCCATAAACTCTCAGTAAAACACTGGGCATGAGTATTTATAGATTTTGGCTCTCACTCTCTTTCACTCACTTTCTACTAGTGTCATCTCATAACTTCTCAATTAAATGACACCATTTTTACTTCAATACACAAACAAGAACAAGGATCGAATTTATTTCCTCTTCAAAAAACATTGACATACTGCAATGTGTGTTTAATTTTACTTTACACCCCCAACAATACACATACTGATGCACCAGATCTTCATGAATTTTGAGGCAGGGTTCATATTTTCACAGTGCACTAATAAAATCAAGCAAACAGTTAAATCATTCAACATCCTATTCACAGTCCACTGACCAATATTTTGTCTCAACCCCAACTACTTCCCTTCCATCACTCACAATCCACATGCTCCCCCTACAATCCAGAGCCACCAACACATAGCATTTTGCTTTAACCAATGTTTATTGGTTATAAGTCACTATGCTGTAACGATTACTCTAGGGTTGAATAGCTCATCTATGTTTAAGTGATATTTTTCTATGTTTGGTATTCATTTTTATGAGGAAATTACTGGATGGAAGCCTGCCAAAGTGTTTGCTTTGGTGTCTTACACTTGCAGATGGAGTTATGGTTGCTGTTTGGTTGTCAAGGATATGAGTGGAAATACATGGGTGGTAGAAGAGGTAACATAAGCCCAGGGTCCAATTCATACAGTGTTGTGGGGACGCAGAACTACTTCTTGCATGTTTATGGGATGCAAGTTCCAGCTACTCAGATGAATCTTGAGGGATTTTGCTGCCCTTGGATTTTATTCAGTGAGGCAATCTGACTATTTTAAAAATAATGTAATTCTGCTGGCAGCTGTTCACCTTACAACTACTGTGACTATGAACTGTTCATTATATCACCCAAAGAAAATCATGGGCCTTTCACTCCCCTCTTTCCATTACCAGGTGTTGTTGAAAATACCCCCAGGTCTGCTCTCTTCCATCCTTCCTATAACTCTGAAATTATAGGGAGTATTTACATTTCCAAACAATGAGATAGTGATATTGCTTGCTACAAGACAGACTATGAATTTGGTCCATTGTGAGATACGGGACAAGGGAGGATTGTACACTAACTTGCTGCTGGGCAGTTCTCTATTTCATGAAGCTCCTTACTTTTGGGTGACCTTCCTTAAAAAAATCTATTTGGCAAATGGATAGCAGAGAGCACTACATCTACACAAACAACCTACATCTCTTCAGAAGATGTGGAAGGGTATATGTATGTACATGATATGCAAGAAATTTGTGTTCCTGACTAATTTAGTTTTGCTTTCTGCACTGGTTTCTTGCAAACCTTGCCTGGTCACAGTGCTGTGGAATGTGCAGTCACTCTTAGGAATGATGAAATATCTGTCTTTTGCAGGTTTATATACCCTTCAGATGCAGGTGTGGGTTAACAGGATTGTTCAGGAAGGAGGAATAGATACCAGGAAGAGATTGGTAATGAAATCAGCAGTATGAGTTCTGTCAAGGAGTTCGTCAGTCAGGAAAGTGGAAGATGAGTAATGAATATGTGAATAGATTACACTGAGAAACCTCGCTTTAAAATTAGTCAAGGTATTGCAGTGTAATGTAGAAATTAATCATGCATGTGCTAGGCTTCTACCTCACTAGACCAGAAGCTGGTAAAGCAAATGGCCTTAGGGTGTAAGATTTTAGCTCTAAAATCTGCAATGGTATGTGGTCGTAAATATGATCTTTTCCTTTGAAACATTTGGTATCTATTGCTGTTAGAATCAAGATTATGGACTTGATTCACTACAGTTACTATTATGCAACATAATTTTTTCTGAAATTATAAAAAAAAAATCAGAGAGTTCTATTTCCTCTTATAATGTGAAAGCTGTGATGCAGCAAGATGCATGGGTATCTTTGTACACATTACTATGATGGACTAAAATCTCTCCACTGCACAAAACAAGTTGTTAAAGTAATCATTCTTATTCCCAAAGAAATTATAATAAGTAAATGAACCAGAAAATGTTTCTGAAACTTTTTCTCTCTTCATGTATAATTTTATACTTTGATTTGTCTGAAGCACCTCAAGTTAGCAACTGCCTTCTGTTCCCCTCACCAAATGCAGTCTTTGAGAAATATATGAGGGTTGGAACATCCTCACAGATTGAACTACTTTCCCCTAAATCGAAACTCTTTACAATGAAAAGCTGAGGTCACATAGTAGGCCAGAACCCATTAGCTTCCAGGTAAACTGATGTTTTCTTACACTAGCAACTTTAACTACCTGCACAATTTTCTTAAAAGTTCAGGTGTGCAGCTGATAGCTGTACTTAGAAAGTCTATCACCTGCTAAACAAATTCCTGAATTTTGTAAACAGTTTCTCAGTGTACTTGATAGCTATTGCTACCTCTATATTTATTCCCCTCATGGTGCTAACACTTCACCCCTACTCAGTTTTGAGCTTTTAAAGTGAAATGGCGTGATTAGATTTCTGTCTAACACCTTTCCTGAGTTATTAGATTTTCTCTTTTGATGCATTTTTATGAGGTACCGAAGTGTTGCATCCAGCAAGGATGTCTCCAGTAGCAACAGTGGAAATAAGCTACAACAGCAAAATAAACTTTTCAATGCAATGGTAAAGTTTTAGCAAGGGTCACCTGAAATCCTCCTTTTACTTCTTTGTCTCAATTGTGTGTATTAAGCATATTGCCTAAAACTTTGTTGTGCTTCTGAGTAAATGCACAGTTTTGTTTAAAGGGTAAAGGCACAGATAAAGCATTTTTTCCTGATACAACCTCGAATGATGATACGATGCTTGCAGAGCATTCAAAGCTCAACAGTTCCTAACAAAGCAGATATCTGGGGAAACAGCATGTGCTGTGAATCTTTGGGTTGGTAAATATAATAACAAACGCTGCAGGCAAAGTTGGTAGAAAAGGAAAATAAATTAATCTGTCCTCAGTCTAGTCTGGAGGTGGCTCAACTAAGGAGTTCTGCAGTCACAGCCTTTCTGTGGCAGTTGATAGTGAAATTGTGACACTGAAGGGACTGCAGCTGTGCTGAGACAGTAACCACACTGCATGCTCACAACAGTTGTTCTAGTGTGCAAAATGTCTCTAGTTATATTTCATATGGTCAGATTCTGAGTGGGGGATATTTCTTAATCATGACTATTTTTTTTCTCAGTTTCACAGCCAGCAAATTCCTCATTCACATCAATATGAAGAATTCGTTCCAACTGTAGATATTCATTCAGATCAGCCTACAGGAATGAGGTCTTCAGTTGGAAAAAGTATAACTCAATTTCTTTGAAGTACTGCAGTCTGAAAAATTCTTTTCTTTTGGTTATATAAATTTGCTGTCTCCACTAACAGCACAATAGCAGACAGCTTTGAGCTGCAGAGGTGTTGTTGGATCCAAATCTAGTGTTTAGACAATGATTTCTGCTTATTTAATAATAGACATAGTTGAATCAGTTCTTTGCCTCATTAATCTTTCTTTGACAAAGTTTAATTGATGCACTCTTCTTAGTTTTGTGGTATGGCTTTCTTATAAAATTTTAGTTTGGACCCATTGGGTGTTTTATGAGCATGGGCCACTAAATTAAACTCATTTACAGTCACATTCTCCTCCAGTTTTCCAGTTTTCATTTTGTTTTAGTATCTCACATGGGTACATACTAGATTCTAGTGAAACTGTCCTTTTGTAAAGGAGGAACAGACTAAATGATCTATGAATCTCATTGCATTTCAAAATGTACATACACTTGAAAATATGTGCACTTAAGGACATTAGCTCAAGAATGTTCTTGCTTTATTTATGAATTTTGCATTACTGATATGTAAGTTGGTGTCAGTAAGCATTTTTTCTAGTGAAGTACATGAAATTGTTTGGTGTCTAGGAAATTATAAGCAATTTTTTGTTAGGTTGCATGCCAGGGTCAATGTGGTGAAGATGGACACTTTTCTCCTGTATGCTACATCCATGTAATCCTGAGTTCTATCAGCTATGACAGAATGGTATTGTGAACCACAATTAATTTCCTTTACAATAGTGTGGATAACTTCACGGCTCATTAGACTGATGATTTCATTCTGAATTGTTGGACTTGTGTAATCTTGTTTTCTCTTCAGTTAGCTTCCCAGGGTCTCGTTGTCATTGCTGTGAAGCTTCAGTAATTCAATAAAATTCTCCTCATCAATCTGATTGCTATGAATTACCAAGCCTTGTCTATTCTGGTAAAGTATGATGTGCATTATTTTATACAGTGAACAGAAGTGATCACCCATCTAACATTTCAGCTTGCTTTATTCTTCAGACATCCTGGAAAATGTGCAATTCCGATAGTCCAATCAAACAAAAGCAATTTTGTGGCAATTTAAACAAATTAGTGTCTCAGAAGCATCAATAAATAGTGGAACTTTGGCACTGAAGTGGAATTCTCTTCCTCCCCTCCACCTCTACTGACTTGATTCCTCCTACTGCTGCTTTCAGTAAAGCTTAGTGTCAAATGGTACAGTTGTGGCACCAGAGGTGAGATACACATAGTCCAGCTAACTCCTTATGGAGGATGAATTTTTCATATCACACCAAAGGATGTAAGAAAAGGTCACAAAGAAGTAGAAATCACTAAGGCACAAGCATGAAAATATTTTAGGATTATTTTTGTAAGGTAACGGTAACAGCTCTTTCTGGCAATCAGAGGTCTGAAGAATATTTGTTTGCCTAAGTCTGCCAAAAATACAACGTCTTAACGTTATTCTTGGAGCTGTACCAGAATAGGATACTTTCATGAATGACATTGAGGTGGTTTGTATCCAGATTTTTCCACCTCCAAAAAACAAGCATGAAAGAGCAAGGGAATGGTGAGAGATTTGGAGATTGAAACACAAAATTTTCAGTAAAGAATGAAGAATCAAAAAACAAATGCATACAAATGCATACTGTGATTAACTGCTGTTAAGCTAGTATTCGGATAAGAGGACATATTGGGTTTTATTTCTTACATCTCTATAGAAACACTGAACTGCAGTTGGTACATGGGTAACAAGCCTGTCATGCCTAATTTGTGTGGAAATATTAGGTCTGTTGATACATATAGAATTGAAATTCAAAGGTAAGAATAAGACTTGTCTCATGTTTTCATTATTCATTTATTTGTATCTCAGTTGCCACCTATGAAGGGAAACTACTGTCATTACCACAGAAAGTTTTAACAAAAATAAATAAAGTTTAAAAATATTTACACATTCAAGTGAGGGGATACCTAAGTATATATAGGGACAAGTCTAAAACCAAGACTTCATTTCACTGTCATTTGCGAAAATCCTAATAAAATAAATACTGAATGACAAAAATGCTTCTTTTTATAACATTTAAAGTACAACATCTTATATGATGTGAATCGTACAACCTGAATTACCTCAGATAATCTCAGTCTGGTTTGTTTTATGTTTAGACAACTTGATTTCATAACTTCACTGTCTTCCATTGTCATAGTTAAATACTGGAGAGCTTCCAAGAGGAACTGAACAGAAAGGATTAAAGAATGAAAAGTGAGAAGGGTTTGGGCCACACACTTTAAACTTCTATGTCATAGAGCACACGATGAGAAAATATGGTTTATAACACATAAATAAATCACACTGTATTTTGACTACAACTGCCTTGTGTTGCATATTTTGAGTAACTGCGGCTAATTCTCAAATTTATATAGTGGACATGTAAATATGTTATTGTACATTCACTTTCATATTTAACATGTTTTAAATCTAACTGCATTCATTATAATATTTATTTAAGAGTAAACATTCCAATCATAAAGCTTATTGGTAATTAAATTATAAACATAAAAATGAATAACCATACAGTGTAGCTAGTATATTAAATAGTAATTATAGATTTTTTTTGAAATTTATCACCTAAATTGCCATTGCTTAAATATCCTTTTTAATTATATGCAGAATATAAACTGTGCTAATTGCAACATGGTACGAGCCAGTTTCTTAGAGCACTTGAATTTTACTCAATTTATAGGTCTCAATCTTGAGCTTAGGTAGAATGCCTCTGTATTATATTGTTTACACAAACTATTTCTATAGTTTAATTGCATACCAATTGGAAATTTCAGTTTGTAGAGAATCCTCTGATAGCTAAAGTTTTCACAGTCCCTGCACCAGTTTCGTGCCTGGGGACATGCTGGGAGGAAATACAGAAAACTCAGATAATTCTTAAGAAGCAGCACGAGACTGAGAACACCCTTGCTATTAAATTACAGATTGAAGCAGCTTTGCTCTTATGCCTGCTCCAAAAACTAAGAATATACAGCCAATGACTTCATATCTTCACCAAGATAACAATGGACAGCACATACCTGATCAAGTTCATGGAGGCTGGTTAGTAAGTTATAAGGTATGTCTAAATAATACAAATATCTGCAAAGTACTGGCGTGATGGGGTCTATGACTGTTGTAATATTCTGCTTCAAGATGTGTACAAAGTACTTCCATGCAAATTAGTGGGAGGCTGGGAGCTGCAGTATATCCTGAAGTTAGCTAGTGAGAAAAATGTAAAAGGACTCCTTTTTTTTTATTTATATTTTGCAGCAATTCTATCAGTTGCATTAGTGTTTCTTCTCATAAACATTAATGAATTTGATAATGCCACTAGTATATTTTCAAGGTTTATTGGAAAGGCTATTCAGACCAATTTTACAGTTCACTATTTGGCAGAGCGCTATGATGACCAAATACTTTATATACATCTACCAGCTTTGTTATGAGAAAATGTTTAATTTCACTCATACAAGGTTGCTGTATTTTTTTCATTCATAAAACATTGGAAAGTAAAAGTTTTTTCCTTCAGTATAATTTTGATTTTCAGCAAAAATAAGAGATGGAGGATTTGATTAATTTGGGACTTTTTCACTGGTTTCTCAACAACCTTCTCAACTATCTTAGTCATTTCAGACATTTTAACACAAGATATATAATATTTTATTGTGATTTTAGTATCTCAAATTACACTCTTGCTGGGCCACAGTCTTCCAATACTGCAGCTAAACTGTTGTTTGCATCAGGGAAAAGAGGCCTGCCTGTTTGTTTTATCTCTGTATAAGACTGACCATGGCTTGTGCTTTGACATTTGGAAATGCACAGTAGAATTGCTACCAAGTTCTACCCCAAAAGTAGATTTATTTATTAATTTATTTACTCCTGGTAAATTCCAGGTATTTTAAAAGTATTTTCTCAAACAAATTCTTCACCATATGCTTCACTTCTGTGACAAATCCAGCCTTTTTAGCAGGGAAGAGATTGGGGTTTACTGCAGATTCCTAGAATAGGTCTATATGCAAAAATGTCTGGTTTTATTTGTATTAGAACTTTTTGTAATCACCGACAAATCTTACAGTCAGCATGCTCTACATTCTATTTACTGGAGATCGAAGTTTTCGTAGGCACAAGACTTCACAGAGGCCAATACAGGTCGCTTATGTTCCCCCTATAGCAAACTGTGTTTAAGACAACACTCAACACATTTCTGAGCTAAGCTTAAATATGTTTTAGATTTACAAAGCTTACAGTGCTTAATTTGTGATTGCTTGAGATCCTGCCTCTAGACTCTCATTGTCCAATTACTTCTGCGTGGATAGTCTTACTAAAATGTCTGCATTGTGATAGCTACAGTGTCCTCTTCCACACAGAAGGAAAGAGTTATCATACAGCAGTCAATTAATTTGCTACAGCTTTTTTTTCAAAATCGTTTGTGACTGAAATAAGGAACCTATCTTGGATCTACTAGAGAAGTGGGAACCAACAGAGAGATGCCATCAGAAATGTAATATGATCAGAGTGATGAATAGGAACTTCTTTTGTTGATATGTATAGGACAAAATTACAGTAGAAATAATCCAGATGTTAGAGAAGAACTTGGATAAGAAATTACCAGTGTAGATAGATAATTGTGTTTTGAGGTCATTAAAGCAAATAAAGACTGTAGGAATTAGGCTTGCAGGTATGAACATATTTTGTCTAGGTAGCAGGGGATATCAGAAAGACAGTTCAGATCTGGAAGATGGAGCATTACTGGCATTGTTAGCAAGACAAAATGATTTCTATAGAGAATAGAATAATGATTATTTTATGGTACAAAATTTATCTTAACTCACTTTCCTGGATACATATTATCAATAACTTTTGCTTGCTAACAGTATAGTCACGTGCCAGATTTCCTTTAATAAGATGAGGTACCATTTTCATTGTAATAGTTTAATCCAAGAAGCAAAATTTGGCATCATTGTAGTCAACTAACCTACCATAAACCCAACTTGGACTTAAAATCTGCATTTTCCAACCATGGACACTGCATTCTCTCCTGTTTCTGACTGTGGCAAGACCTCTTGCTCAGTGACCTATGAAAAGTCCTTGTCCCAGCATATCTTTTTTTTGTTCTATACAAACTAGCAGAGAACACTCCTGTGCACCTTAAGACAACTTTACAGCTACAAGAAAGGCAATTTTTCAGGACACAGACTGCGTGATTTTCCTGCTATTAAGAGCATTTCCTCTGGTTGTAGCTAAGATATATAACAATGGGTAGTTCACACTGGAGTGGTCTGAGCTACATTTACTCTATCACTAATCTTGAACCAAATTCATGCAAAATCATCCCACCAGTTGCTGTTTTTAAGGGTGCTACTAGGATATAGAGTTTGAGACTACATATGCACAAGCATTGATTTAGTAGATCTTATTTAACTAGTGAAGTAAACTGTGATTTAGTGGACTTGGACTATTTCAGCAAGGAGATCTGTGAGTCGTATAGCCATAACAGAGATGTGCATAGTTGTTTTAGGGAAATTTATCTCCACCGGGGAACATGCAAACAGCATAAGTCAGCACAAGCAGAGATAAAGTTCCAAGTTTTGGATGGTTAAAAGTCTTTGATGTTCTACATGAATAGAGTATATGCGGAAACCAAATGCATACTGTCCAAACTTGATTCAATAAAGCTGAAAATCTCTGCCTTGCCCTTGGCCTCACAGTGCACCCCACATTAAAACCATTCAATAAAATTTGATACATTACCAACTGTTGCTTGCCTTAAGATTAAACTACTTAAGTTTTCAATTACTTATGATATAATACAACAAAGACACAAGAGTAATGTCCTTAACCCTTCAGCTGAGCAATCAAAAAAAAAAAAAAAGTGCTATTTACTCTGGAGGAAGACCTGAATAAAAAGATGAGATTTGCACTGTGCTCTGAAGGTCAATGGAGGGGGACTTGGTCTACCCATATACCTTTCCAGTATAACTATGTCAGTTTGGGGCCTGATTTTAAACATATATAACCCTTGACATTGATGTACTTCTACTGGTATGAAGGTGCTTGATCTTAGTAGAGCTGATACAGCAATTTCAGTGCAAGTGTAACTCACTAATGAGTGAAAGTGAAGGGCCATGTCTGCACTGTATGCTGTTATAGGGATGTCTGAGCTAACTCTACCTCACAGAAGTAAAAAATTGTAGCTATGTTAAGATGGCATTGAACCTTCTGAGAGATATAGTAAGTCAACCATAGAACTGTGATAATGCAGCTATGATTTTTCTGGGCTGTAATGTCTGCTTTAAATTAATGCTACATTGCACTCTGTGGACAAACCTGCACTCTCAGAGTTAATTGGTTTGTCTCTACTGTGGTGGTACGGACTTACACAATATAGAGTTAATCATTGCTTCCCACCATTTGATCCCTGGAGACCTGATCCTTAAACTAACAAGAACAATTTTCTTTCTCTTTCTTTTCACTGACTCTAAAGGAAGGCTAGATGACTTGTTCATCTGGAGAAGTTCATATTGTAAATATATTACTTGTGATGAGTTCTATTTTAATGTTTTAAGCAGAGGAGTATATAGCATATGTTCCAGTGTGGCTACATCTCCATCATTAGGATGGTATCATTAAAGTAAGCAGTTCTAATTAATCAAAGTTGCATGATTCCTGCTTGCAGAAGATGCAGCCCCAGCCACACTCAGAATATGGGGATGAAAACTCTAGAGATGAGAAGTCTGGTGAGGATTTGACGTTCTTATCTGCAGATAAAATGCTGCTAAGTCACTTTGTCTCAGCTATTCTCAAGAGACTGGGAACACTGCATGAGGAAAGAAAGTGCCTCTCAGTTAGTTAAGCATCAGATCATATAAGGCTCTCAAAGTCAAAAAACAAGCTAATTTGCACTCTGAAGGGAAGCAGTAACTAATGTACTGGTGCCGTGTGATTCTTCTGACCAGTTTGACTAAAGAAGCAGGTCACTGCATCTGCACCAGCTGGAGCTTCTGAGTGAATTTCAGGAGCATAATATGTTTAGCAAGCAGCATGGTAATCTAATCAGTGAATGGAAAAGCATGACTGTAGACAAAATGTGGCAGAATGGGAAGAACTTACTAGTTAAAAAAAGAAATCAAAACAACCTTCCCTCAACATATCTAAACCTACATCTGTTCTTATATTCGTATATATATTACTTAATTTGATTTCTATGCTATAAATGCCATTGTCAAATATTTCAATACCATGTCAACAGTAATCTTAAGTAACATTGTATCTCACCAGTTGTAAACTGCTGCATTGTAAATAGCTGCTTCAATGTGAGCTGAAGAATCAAGTATAAAACTATCTGATCCTATTTGCAGTTAAGTCCAATCTGGAGAGTCCTAAAAGTGGCTCCTTCTGAAGTCATGCACTGGGACTTAATTTTGTCCATTTTCAAAGTCATGAGTTTCCATTACAATCTCTGAAGTAGTAAGCTGACATCCCAAGGAATAAACCGGTCTTTTGTTCAGTGGAGAAGCAACTGTACATTGCAGATTTTGTTGAACAGTACTTTCAAATGGCTTTGATACGGGAACATTTGAATACTTTAAGGTAAAGCACAACACTATAATATGTTATGGGATTTAAGCACATGTAAAATTAGTATATAACTTAATATAGCTTCTGTTTTGGCCAACTACAAAATATCTTATGGAAAGACTGTAGGTTCTGCCCTTAAAGGCTCTTATTTAGCTTTTATTTTATTAGATCCAAGAGAAAGAACAACATTGACAAAAATGTAATGTGTGTCTCATATATGAAATCATATTATTCATCTATCCTACTGAAGAGTGAAAAAAGTCCTTCTACTGAGTTTTCAGACATTAAAATGAATTAATTTTTATTTTGTAGTGATTTGTAGCAAATCAATAAACCTCTTCTGAAAGAGTTGGACCAGCCTCCACACTGGTGAAAATTTGGTTTTGTTGCCTTGAAATCAGCAAAGTTTAAATGAATGGAATTTGACATACATAAAGTGTATGTTGGCCCATTCTTTTTGCAATAAAAGGAAAACTCAGATAGTTTCCCTGTTCTGCACTGTAAATTCCTAAATCATTCTATAGATTGCAAAGGCAGACAGCACTTGGCATACAGGATCGAACTGATGGTATAAACTGCTTATGTCAAAGGCAACAATATCAATTAATTTAAAGAAAAGTAAAAGAAATTGCAAAGAATAGATGTGGAATAAGCTGCCACAAGGGCAGAAATATGGGAAAATACAGGAAAAGTATATATATGTCAAAAGAAAAGGAATAATATAGCAAATAGATGCCAGATTAACTCCCTCTTTTCTAAAGATACTTGAAAAAACATCTGTACTATATAAAGTATTAACAGTTATCCTTTTTATTAAATATTTAGAGTAAATTCTCTATTTAAAAAATGCCGGGTACTTCTTTTGCATCCAATGAATATTCATTGGGAAGTTCATTGGTGGGTGCCTATTCAAAACTAAAAGATCAAAAGGGAACTGTGTCAATTTTGTCTTTTTCTGGGTTGACTGCTATTTTTTGATGTAATAAATTGCCAATTTTAGAAGGGTAAAGAACAGAAATGGAAACGAGTATGCCTTTCAGCAGACTTTTGACTGTGCCATTATGAATAGTCTCCAAACAAACAGCTTGTTGCAAGCCATTCACATAGTAGATAGACATCCAATTGTTAGCCATGCAAATAGCCATATCCAATGGTCAGACAGCTGTTAGCTGGCTCTTAGAATGATTGGTAACCAGACTGTTGTAGAACTTACTCATGCCTACAGGCTGCTGGGTCTCATCTTTTTCTAAAATCTTATTAATAAATTGAACACGTTTTATGGGATCACTGATGTCTACTGCCTCCCTTCTCACCGTTTCTCTCAGTAACAAGCAGAAGACAAAACCAAAAGAAGAACAGGTAGGCAAAACATGTTTACAGGTTATCTTTACAGACCAGAATTTCATTCCTGCAGGATTATCATAGGTAAAACTAAAGCATTTTTTGTGCAGCTATTGCAACACCTTTGTATTTCTAAGTGTAAGTATATTATACAGGCACACACATACTCACAGATATATACTCAGATATGCTGCTTATACACTTATACACATATATATTAATCTCAAAACCATATTCTGAAAATACATATGCCATGACTAAACTTAGACTTGTAAAATTTCATGAAAGCTGCCACTGATATCTGGGAAAGTCTTTTACATGTGCTTTTCTAGAATGCTTGGCAATTGTATACTCTTTTGATTGTGGATGGCTTTTAAGTTTTATGTGGTACAAGAAGAATTTGTCTAATATAAATAAACTCAAAATTCTTCACATTAATTGAAAAAAAAAATGAAATTCAAAGTTTACTAGACATCATGCTGCTTTTCATGCTCAGGACTGCCCAAGTGTGGTAGAATTCTTCACCTAGAGTGTCCATCCCATTCATAGGACTTGATGCATAAGTCAAATCGTAACAGATAATGGCAGAAGATGGGTTTCTCTCATTTTTATCTAACTCATCAGTTTCTAACATTTTGGTAACTGATACTTGCTTAATAAAATTGGTGGTGTTTGAGCTTAGGTAACTCAGCCATTGACTTCCTCCTCCCATTCTCTCAGGCTCTTGTGAACTTTTCTTCCTCTTCTCTGGCTGAGAACTAGCAGAACTCCAGTAATTCTCCAAAGATACTAAAATGTCTCTCTACTGTCTTGCTTTATCAGATCTCTCTTAGAAGTGAACAGGGTGTCTATGGAGCCAACACAGCTTCAGGAAAACTTAGCTCATTGATTCTATACTGAACCTTGTAATGATATCGTCAGTGAAACTCAAAGCATTCAGCAGGAACCACAACTCAAAAGTTAATGGTGACAATGAGCGTATTAAATTTGCTTTCCTTTTCTTTATGAAAAAGTGAGAGCCTTCCCTTTCTGCTACCCGAATACTTGATTTTTTAGTTTTAGACTGAGATGAAGTATTGGCCGTGCATCTTTCAAATTTAAAAATAGCTGATATGAAAATTGGGCAACTTACTAAATCAAATCTATGAATAAATTATAATTAATAACATTCTGAGTTAAGATTCTCAGTTGATGAGACAGAAAACAAAGTTTCAATCCTGCAAATAACTACTGAAGGTGCTTTTTAGATTTAGAATTAATTGTAAGATTATGTAAGTGTACACCTTCCCAATCACAGTGTCTGTGATATACAATAAACAACAAGGCTATTTTGTCTATTTCTTTATACATGCTTTCTCTACTTCTTCTCATCTCTTTCTGGCTCAATGGTATTTTAATTATGTCAAACATAGGAACAGTATCAGCAACTGAAACAGAAGACATTCAGCCACCTCACCCCCTTCTCAAGGCTCTGTGTAACCACCTAAGGAAGCCATTCACTGGGAAAACAGTTTCTTTCTAGAAAGCAAGCAACTCAGCACAGGTTTCCTGTGTCTGAATGAGTACTCAAACCAGACCATATATTTGGCTTCCCAGATCTCCCAATGGAACGTAAACGGGGTTGAAACACTTATGCCTATGGGTTGCAATAGACAGCAGAGGTTAAGTGCAGCATTACATGGCAATGTGATGCATAAGTCTTTCTAGAGGTGACACTGTGTAGCTATTTTCCATATCTAAAGTTAGGACTATTATTATGTTATACCTCACAGAGATGTTAGCAGGTAAACATCACAACAGTAACAGAATGATTGAAATTAGACCTAGAAATACACTACATTTTCCCCAAAATATGAACAGTTAAACCACAATTTCGAATGGCTGGAATATTTAATATTCCTTTTGACATTTGTTGCCAAACAACTTCTTTCTGAACATCATGAATATATGCACATAGGAGTTTCTTTGAATGCTGTTGCTAAAACTGTGCTGTGGGAGTTTCAAATGGGCTTAATAGCTTTTCCCTCGCACCTATTACATGGAACTGATTGCAAGTATTCATCTTTTATTTTTCACAAGCACTTAGAATCTAGCAAAAGCTTCCTCAGTTTCAATTACCTACATATGTCCATTAATCAAAGACCTCTAGCTGGGATTTTCTAGGCCCTCCAGATTTCTTAACTGTGTATCTTTTATTAATTACTTCAAAACCTGCTATAATGCTCCTTACAGGGTATCTGATTTTCCTGTTGCCAGATGTAAGTTCACTAGGTTAAAGTTACCATGAAACAATTTAATGGGAACTTGGATCTCATTGTTTTTTACTAATTATTATTTATGTATCCAGTGCCCCAGGTGTCTATAGAACTTAACAGGCAGTTTAAAAAAAGTCCATAGCCCAATTAACTAGACTAGTAACTATTAAAAAAAAAAAAGGTGAAAGTGTTTGGGAAAAGGACAAGATGACAAGAATTATTGCGAGATTGAAAGTTCACAAACATGGTTACTGTTACAGATGAAACTTGCCCATTTACAGCAAGCTAAAATGGAAAGACAGGAACAAAGAGTGGAGTGCTTAGCACTGGATGCCTAACTGGAAGCTGAGGGCTTTGGAGAGAGATCTGAAGAAAGAAGAATCATTGTGCAGGGATAAGAAGCATGAAGCAAACAAAAGCATGTGTCCTTTATGAAACAAAGAGGCTAGCGGAAGTAGAATCTGTCAGGCTACTGGGGAGAAACAGGGTAAGTCAATAGCAGGATTCAGGCAAACCTTTCCCTGGAAAGTGAGGATGAGAAACTATTTGTTAACATCCCTTGCTGTGCTTGGAGCTGCATGCTACACAGAAGACATTGTCCAGGCCACGAAAGAGTTTACTCTCTGAAAGACTGATGGTTTAGTTTTATCCACCACGGTTCTTGCAACTACTTTTGCCAACCTGCAGCTATGCCAAAGTTTAAGATTAGGCTGACTTCCAGTGTCAGAAACTGTTGGCCTATTGAGGCAAGATCTTGACCACAATTCAGTAATTTCGCTGCTGTAGCAAATATGTGTAACATCTAAAACTGTTGCATAGAATTTGTTAACCTTCTGCTTGACTTCATTATGAGTTCTGTGAAGAAACTTTTTCTCTGGAGTGAAAATGCAAGAATTCAGTGCTGCTTTCCTGAACAAACTAGTGCTTTGAATTTTGTAGTTTCAACTTGTCTACGTATTTCTCTCATGTTTAAAGTGTCAATTCTCTTTTTATGTTAATTGCATCTTTGATGACATGGGGAATTTACACAAATCTTTGCTGTTTCAGAATTCTTAGTACTGACAGCAGAGATGTTGTCAAATCTTCAGCTAGTGGAGGTTAAAAGAACTTCTCTTTATGACAGTTACCTTGCTTAACCGCAGCCGAAAATGTGCATTTTGCCTTCTTTTACTGCAATACGGCATTTTAATTATTTCTGCATGGTTTTTATCATCATCTCTTAGTACTGACTTGAGTATGTTAACTGAAGCACCAGCACTAAAAATAAAGTGCAACTACCATATCAACTAACCTAAACCAAGACTGACAGTTAAGGTTGCATTTTACTCACAGTGACAAAAAAATGTAAAAGTTCCTCACGCTGCCCCTACACTGCCTGTTTCTTCAATTATGTTTCTTTGTATTCATCAGGACTGCTATATTTGTTTCGGTAAAACTGTCAATGGAAAAATGAAGCTGTTCTTTGATTTTCACTACCTCATTTCAATGTAAACGAGAATTAGTTTGATGCATTCCCTGGTAAAATCCTTTTAAGGATGCAGGTGTAGGTTCATCCTTCATGACAACAGTCCTATGTCCAGCAGTGGGTGGCTGCAGGCCAGTATCCTGTTAATTTCCTGCGCACAAGGAAAAGCAAGCAGACGGATCTCCTTATTTTAAATATACCTCTCTTTTTCTAAGTAGTACCATTACTTTTTATTGATGGGACTAATGCTTTGCATTTAGTCCAAATTACAATAGGAAAGGAGATGCTTAAGGGTAACTGGGTGATGAAAGGACCATATTAGAGTACAAGTCCAAAGGCTGCTGTTTCCTATTTGTAATGCTGAATCCACATGCAAGTCGTATTTAAGCTATAAACAGTGGCGCCTAGGGAGTATACACTCAGATTGCCTTGATGAACTAAATACTTTTATCAAATCACCAGATGGACTTGTGTTCAGGCAACACTCTTGAACAACATGGGTTTTTCTATATTCACCTTTAGACAATAAATGGGGTTTTCAGCACATTAGACAACTTAATTCGCATGTTGCCTCTATCTTTTAGTTTTACTTGGGGACACCTACTATACAGAATTTCAGACTACAGATAATATCACATATTTCAACTAGCCTCCACTGATCTGTCTTGTTTTAATAATAAGAAATATTTTGCAGTTCTACTACCTTCAGCTTTTTCATCAGAGAGCTGTTAGAATATGCCATCAATATTCTGTCATCACAGAGATATTATTTGCAGTTGGGTGAGATTAAACATTTGATGCTATGAAGTTTTACCCTCCATGAGAATATGTTCTCAGCACCCACTGATTTGGAGGAAATTTCAGAGAATAAAGAGACAAATCCTGGCTAAATAGAAGAAACACAACCAGAGCGTGTGGTTATGATCATGGCATTAGAAGGAGGCGGGGGTTTGATTCTCAGTATATCTCAATTGGGTAATAGTTTGTTTGGGTGATAAACATGAAGATGTTATTGAATATAGTTCAAACAATAGCAGCTGAATAGAGCTCTGCTAACTCAGATGCCATTAGTTCCAAACTAAAGGGGAAGATAGGGGAAGATGTCTGAAATGAGTGAAGAGTAGTAAGATACCTGAGCTTAATTACCTCCATGTCTGCATGTAACTTTGAGGAATATGTCAAATGATCAAGAGGAATGATACAGCATCTGACAGTGATTATGGCTTTGGAGGCATAATGGAAGATCTGATGGGTGGATTGTGAAGTGAAATCTCGGTTCAGTTGCAAGAAAGAAATCAACAGAAAGACCCCTATTCCTTAGTGTCATAACTCAAAGCAAGTTCACAGTTCTAATCGGACAATACAAGTGGAATATAATTTATAAAGCTGAATATAATAAGGAGTAGCTGTAAAAACTGAAGGCATCTGACAACAGAGTACTCTGTAGATCCCTACCAAATTCTATATACCTCTTGTGCCTTACTTTGCACCAGTGTATTGGAGTATCCAGAGCCACACTGCCATAGCCAAAGCAAAAATGATTTAAATGTCAAAGCAGTTACAAATATGACCAAATATGAACTGAAGAGTGTGTATAAGATCTGAGCCACTGTATGTTCTCCATGAAAATGAAAAATTTGAAAATAATAGATAACTAAGGACAATGTTGGATATGGATGAATAGGCAGTGGTAAGGAGAACATAGAACAGTGAGAAATAAGAGTAGCCTAGCAGAGGTTCATTCAAAACTTACAGATGAGGAAACAGAGTTTTCTTCCTACAGTGATTCAGAAGAAAAAACCTAGCTTTTAGAAACATATGAGGAGAAGTGCTTTCTAAATGAACAAATGACAGGAATTTGCAGTAATTTTTCCAATGTTAAGCTATGAAATTTGGCTCCATTGTTCAAGCATTAATAAGAAAAAAACCCCACTGAAAATGTAAATATTATGCATTTTAAATTATCTCTTAAAAATAATAAAGGAAATATACATAGGAATTAATTAGGGTAGCACTAAAACTGCCAATATTAGTCTAACATTGCCAACAGTAAAGCCAATTAAAAAACTAACATTAACTTTGAGAGAACTGGCTTTAGGTTAGTGCTGAATGCTTTTGAAAATTACCCCCTCAGAGGATAACTGAACCATCAACCACAATTGCTTGCTGAAGAGTAATTCTTGCCAGACAAGTTGTTTATTTGTTTAGTTTTTTAGTTATGGGAAAGCATAACAAAATTAGTAGATGATGAGAAAAGTGGGGGAGGATACTGGAGTCTCAGTAGAATGGTCACTATCGTTTGTCACGAACTCTTCCCATTATCTTGGTTTGGCAGGGAGAGCAACTCAGCTCCACTGAGCAACCCTGATCCAGCGGTTGTGATCAAACTAGCAGGAGAATTTACCCAGAGACAGAGCAAGGTCTATAGTTGTCTGGCTAGAGGAAAATGATGACACTGGACAACATTTCAACACAGTTCTGCCTTAATGTCCAGTTTTTGTACAGCATCAGCCATGCTGTCAGCACCTGCCAACAGACCCAAAGTGATGTTACTACCTGAGAAGGTATATTGTATTGGAAACTGAAAGGCTAGATATACAAGCAAAGCACATACTTACCAGGAAAATGTGATTTTGTATTCAGTAACATGAGAATACATAATCCTTAGATTTGCTAGGGATTCATCATGAATATAATTAAAAAAAAATACCAGCTTTGAAAGCAATTGTGCTGAGATTGTGAGTAAAGATAATACTTAGCAAACTGACCATTAGGTCAAAGTTTCTAAGGCAATACGTCTGCAAAAAAGAAATAATGAAATTCAATCTTAAGCTCTTAGAGTTTACTGAGAAATAACAATATTTGATAAAGAATACAGTGGTAAAATCCTAAAAGATTATAAGACTATTAAAGTTTGTGATACTGCATTACCGAAGTATGCATCAGCTTCATAAAGCACAACAAAGTGAAAATGCTACCCCAAATAATGCCATCTAGGCTACATTTTACAGAATAAATTCAAATATGCAAAGCAAATGATTTAATTTCTTTTATATTCGTATACCCTGGCTTGGATATCTTACAGAAATTATTGTGAAGAGATGATTTAACAATGTAGTTTGGTTGACATTTTTGTAGTTTTTTACCTAGCAGTTTAGTTTAAGATACTAGCTCATTTAAAAAATATCCTGTCCCTTGAAATTCAGAAATAGTAAAAACTTTCAGGAAAATATAATGCTTGTGATAGACTACAAAAAGATGCAGTAAAATCAAGAATGAACAGTTATCTCTTTTTTTAATGATGCTGAAATCCTAGGATTCTTTCTGTTCCCTGCCTTCTTTTTTTTGTCTGATAACATAGGCAAAAAAGCAGAATACCACATGCTGTGATATTGTTATCCCAAGTTGTTAGTGGATTGCAAGCTTGTTCCAGCGCTTGGTAGGGCCTTTACATGACAGTAGCTGGTTCAAGGCACTGCAACATTCTCCAAAGGTGTGTCTGTACAGCATTAGTTGTGCCCAAGTACAGATTTTTATTCATTGTGGTTTAAGTCACTTGTATTTTCATTACTAAATCCTCCCCCGAGTTTCTCTTTTTCCCAAATACGCTTCTTTGCTCCAGATCTGAGCCAAAGTGTGAGACAACTTATAGAAGCAGTATAGCTGGCTGGGGAATTTAGTCTTGCATGCGAGTTTGAGCTGTAAACTAACACGGCTGTATAGACTTACTAATAAAGATCCATATTATGAAGTCACCTAGTGAGTAGGTAGAGATGCTGAGCCAAATGACCTCATAGAGCCTTGCATCTCGACACCACAGATACCTACAAATAATTACCAATATGATACAATGTACAGAAATAGAGTTGCATTATTCCATAGACCTTTATACCCTGGAAAGCGATGGTTCGATAACTTCTAAAGGTAAGACTGTTAGTAAGATTTCATTTTCCCCCCATCCTGTCCCCACCCACTAATTAGGATTGTTCCCTGTTCTTGTGATTTTTATCATGGTCACGTTATTTGATACATCACTGTAAAGCCCTTCGTTTGGAGTTGTGATTGCATCAGACAGAAAGTTTGCAGACCCCAAGGTTGCGGGGTTTTTTTTTGTGGGAAAAAATAAGGAAAGCAATAAACCAAAACAAGGAACAAAGACCCTCAAAATTCTGGGGTTTTCAAGAGTCATTTCTGTGGTCTAACATGACCTTAACATCTGAAGTTAACAACATGAAATTAATGTTCTGTAAAACAAACAAACACAAAACATTGTCCCCCAAGGAACCAAAATAAATTGCTCTAACCACCAGATGAGTTTTGATCTAAACCAGGGACACCTACTTACTTCCAAGATTTTCTTTTACCTTTTCCAGCTTCCCAAGATATTGCTAATCATCTCTTCTGTTGAAACAGGTCTCTTTCTTAAACAGTTTTTAGAATAATTCAGTCTTGTTGATATTACATGGTATCTTCCATGTAAATCAAAAGAAATATTCAATATATAAGAAAAGGTAGGAAGGGTAGTTTAAAATATTTTATGGTGAAAAATATTTCTTTATTGGCTAGGAATGTGCATTTTCTGAGCCAAGTGTCCATTCTGGATTATGTAGTTAAACTTTCACTAATATAAAAGACATGAAGACATTTCTTTGGGAATTCTATGGCCTGTCATACTGCTTTCTGAGCCGTCATTTTGTTTTTGCACAATTACTTTTAGTGATTCACCTTTTTAATGAGAGCAGAAGGGAAACAGCAAAGAAAACATTTCTCTAAAATGTTTTCAGAAAGGCCCATTGGAATTCGAAATGGGTCTTTTTTGGTGTACTTTGCATAATTTGTTACACTAAATATGAAACAGATTTCAGGTGCAGCTGTAGTGCATGTGTTATTCAGAAAAGCTTGAGCCTCCCAGAACATAACCATTGGCCTATTCAGAGTTTGTCAGAATTGTAATCTCTGGGCAGAATGACACAGAGCAAAAGTATCATGCAAAAAAGAAATGAAATAAACAATCAGGAGCAGACACCATCTGCTGAGCATTCATGTAACATTTGCTCTCCCTCAGCTTTGTTTTTGGCTACTTACATCATTATTTCATGTTAAATGTACCTGGGGAGGGAACAGCTAATATTTTTTTGATTTGTCTGATCAACGTTACTGTTATCGTATGGGAATATGTGCAATGAGACAAAAATACACCTTGTCCTGCATAGGAGATTTCTGTAGATATATCCACCAGAGACCACCAGTGATCACTGCTCTATCATTGCAAACCACCTCTGTAGCCAAGTCTGTGACTTTTGATGTGAGCTAATCAAATGGCTTCAGTTAGACATCGCACTTCTCAGGTATGAATAGTTACTTGCATCAGGTCTGTTCTGTCTTTGCCAATGTGGATTGAATTTACAAGTGAAACAAGTAAAGTAACTAGAATTTGTGTGGCTGTGTTGATAGCAGCTCTTCAACATCCTGAAGTGGAGGATGATCATTGGTGTCTGCAAGCACCACTCTGAGATAACAAATACAGCTGCTTCGTACATATCTATGTCTGTAACAGCAACAGATCTTAACAGTGAAAATCATAATTACAAATGAGCTCTAAAATTGAAAGAATTCTCTATTTCTGGATAAAGAACTAGATTTTATAATAAAAGGATAGAAGATTCATAAAATAACTTTTAGGAAACAGGAGCTACTTTTTAACACGCTGTTTTCATCTCACCAGCGTTATTCAATAATGTATTAAGATGAGTCCTCTCTGCACTGCTGCAATGCAAGAACACAATAGAAGAGGTAGACTCATGACACTTCTCACTGTTAAGATGTTTAATAGTTCATGTTATAGAAGCCTAGTTTCAGTTGCTCATTACTTATTTTAATGTTAACATTTAAACAAAACTTTCCCAGGGATTTTCTCTGCAAGCCTTCTTGGTCCATTATGGATGGCAATGATCCTGTGCACGTGAACTACATGGGGAACAAGGATCCTTTCTCATGCTGTAGCCTAGGCTTGACAGAAAGGGTAGTGAGGAATTGGCTTGAAGCTGTGTGTTCAGTGAGGGTTATGATGTTCAAATGGCCAGAGGAACAGGACATAGGTAAGGGGACAAAGTGCTAGTTCTATTAGCACTTTAGAAAATGGAAAGCGATTGCATAATTAAAATCACATACATTACTGACAAGATTAAAACTATAGAAACTTAAGGAATGATATATGTTACACTTCAAAGTTTAACAATGGTTGACTCAGACTTCAGATATGATTTTATAAGTGCCTTTTTCTTATGCTTTGAATAATATAAAGCTTACTAGTTTAAAATCAGCTAAGTGTCGTCTTCTGGATGGGTTTCTACAATGTCCATTCTTTGATCTGCTACTATCACATAACTTGGGATTTCACAGTATTCGAAACTACAGTCTTCATTGAGCAAAACATGAAACTGCTGATGGAACTAGATATTGGTGGTTGATCAGTAAAAAAAATCCCCAAACTGAACCACGAGTTTTCACTATGGCTGAGCAAATAGGGAAAGGCAGATATATTTTTGTTGTCAAAGGTCCAATTTGTGAAGCATGAACAGACATGCAGCTTGGGATTTAAATCTAAGAGCAAAAGCTTTTGTGGAGCTTTGCTACATCTTTCTCCCCGGTGTTTTGGGGCTAGGTAAGTATTCCACCGTCTGAGAAAAGTATAAGTAAGGCCTGATCTTACACCAAAGGAATTCAGTAATAATACTCCTGAGCAAAATCAAAACTTTAATTTTCAAGCCAAACCATTAATTTCCTGAAACACCTTCAACTCTTCTCCTCCTGGCAGTGGTTCCCCTTTTAACCTTCCTTATCCTAAAACCACCACACACAGTTTCAGTCAACATTACTGAAAATCAACTAGTCATTGCCAGATTGGAGCAACTGACATGCAAACAAGGATTCAGACACCCAAATCATCAAATGGTGAACCTAACAGAGGAATGGCATTTGAAAGGTTGGATCTCCAGGAAGACAATGAGGAAATACTTCCTTATATTCAAATTTAGTTGTACTCTTCCCACATATAGATCAAAGACCTTGTCAAATGTAAAGAGGGGAGACCTGTGAAGGAAGAGATTCAAAACCATGAGTGCATCTTACATATTCATTTTCCATTAAAAAAGTTAACACTTTGATTCTTACTTGTGATTATTTTTTTCTGTGAAGTGCCTTTGATTAGTGTGCTTTATAAATGCAAGAATTTGAGCTTGGAACATCACATGTAGTTTCTGAGTAAGAAAGAATAAAGTGATGATAAATGAAAGAATTTTATGAGAAACTTAAAGCCAGGCATTGGATGTTAGATCATGCTGGTCTCCAGCATCATGAAAACAGCAGGACCTGAAGGGCTAGAGAAGGGAAGAGATTCAAAGTCAAACCCAGAAATATTGCTTTCTAAATGCAATTGATAATTTTCTTTCAAACTATAGAGGGCAACACAGGGTATTGCAAGATTTATAGATTTCCAGTACCATTATGTTTAAATTTACATACAATATTTTAGTCTGTTCTTCCTTTTGTTTTTCTTAATTAAAACTTACAAGCTGCAGAGTGTAGCTGAGAATTACATGAACACCAATCCCAAATATCTTTTAGTCCTCCAGAAGAAATGGAGAAGTCTATCTCATTTGGGCTGTTCTGTCATTATGGTACAACCACCTGATAAATATCTTCCTTGCAAAGCAACTGAATACAGTGTATGTCTAGGAAGTACAGAATATAGAAAACTGATTTTAAAGAAATTTAGACCTTAGCTTGTT
Source organism: Coccyzus lansbergi (assembly GCA_033558105.1). NCBI lineage: Eukaryota > Metazoa > Chordata > Aves > Cuculiformes > Coccyzidae > Coccyzus > Coccyzus lansbergi. The sequence continues at coordinate 2,282,615 of JAUMJK010000128.1, forward strand.
TCCCCCGACTTGGTATTTGTCTAAAAATTAGGTTCATAATTCAATTAAGTTCCTCATTTAGTTAGTAAAAAGAATGAATGAGGTGATTCTGGACAAGTGGACAAGTGTTTATTCCTTCCTAAAATAGTTAGGATGAGTTACCTGCTGGAAATGCTCAGCTTTTCCCATTGATTAGAGGATTATCAGGAGCAAGTACTTAATTTTTAAGTAATGGTAAGTTCCAGTTTCAATTAGATTTTGATACTAATAAACAGAACTATAACCATGATGTGGAGAAATAATGAGCAGAAAAAGTATTCATAAAAACAGTTCTGTCAAAGTCAATGACTCTGCTAATTTCAAAATCACTATGTGCCTTCTAATTGTATTACCAGGTAGAAGGGATGGGAATCTGGAAGAATGCAAGTGTTATAGAGTTGGATGTCTTTAGTTATAATGCTGTCAGGAGTCATTTCACTTAAAGTCAATGGAAAATTTAAGAGTGTAAAACTTTGTGGAAGCAAAGATGAATTAAGAAATGGGATCTGATCCAAAACTCACTGAAATCCACACAAACTTTTTCACTGAATCCACTGAGCTTTGGATCAAAATCCTAGTTCCCTGGACAACAACAGCAGTCTGGCTTCTTAGGGTTGCCAAACATTTCTGCAGTATTCAGCTGTATTCTGCTCTACTGCACCTAGGAGGGCATTGAAAGTAATGCTCTGCTGAATTACTCTGCACAAAACAAGTTCACAGTTTCTGTAGACATTTTCTGTCTCTTTACCATGTAAACAGAGGGCTAAGTTATAGATTAGAGCAACTGTGACTATGACATCTCCTTCCATACGTCTCCTGTATGTACCTAATACCATCTATTACTATACAGTTGAAATGATTGAGCTGCCCTTCCAAATAAGAGAGCAAAGAATTATACCTTCCTTGTGGTTTTAAGATCCAGGTATGTGTTCACCTGTTTAGGCTTTAACAGTTTATAAATGGAAATAAGTTACTATGAGCTGTATGAATAGAAGTTCTGCATTTGCTTTGTATTTATATTTAAGACTGATCTCCCCTTTTTGCATCAAATTTGTCATCACTTTTTATTTCATGACCTTTAGTCTAGAGCTTGGAGTTCAAAAAAATCTGGGCAATTTTTAAATAAATTGATGTTGATTTATTTTGATGTCAAGGAACAGGATAAAATATGCAATAATGTGCAAAGTTGGCAACAGTTACAGGAACAAATAAAACATTTTTTTCTCTTAAGGCTTGGAGAAGAAAATAAACAAAAAGCTGGAATTTTTAATGGTTTAATGCTGTCTTGATTCTGAGTTTAAGTATAAAAGAATCTCTGAGGCTCTTCAGGATGTGCCAACGGGTCAAAGCACTTTCCAGTTGCTCTAACTACTTCTTAATAAAGTGGAACTGTTTGAGGATTTTACAAGTCCCACGGGTCAGGAAACACATATTAAACAGCCTCACAGAATTTTTCTCTTACAATATTGAACCAATATTGTATGACATAAAAAGAACTCCTCCGTCCCCTTCTTTGCCGTAAAAAGATCCCTTTCAATGACTTATTTGAGTGTGAGGATAGAAGAACATTTCATTTTAAACACGAACACTACTCAGTTACAAATAAAAGGGGGGGGAAAAGACATTCTGTGAGAAGGGAGAGTTAAAAGGATGAAGAGAGGAGAAATAGAAAAGAGCAGAAAGACTGGAAGAACAAGGACAAAATCAATGGAAGGAAAAATTTATTCTTTTCCTCTTTTTCTTGCTGCAACTGCTAGTTTCTCCCTTCTTTTTCTTTCATTATCTAGTTAAACTGTTCTTTGAACCCAAAGTCACCACCATGAGATGTGTTGTTTTCCTGTGAGAGAAAATGTTTTCCCATTTTTTGTCATCTATACCAGCAAAAGACAGCAGAGATCTAATTCATAGGACCTCATCTGAAGAACTCATCCCCAAGCTGCTGCTTCACTCAACAGTTATTTCAGCAGCCACAGAACACCATCATTTGACCAAACTGTCATATACAGAGCTGGGTGAAAACTCGGAGACAGAGAAGTTTACTACTGTATTTGCTTTATAAAATAGCTGAGTAAGCTGAAGCATTCATCTTTCTTGCTACATGCCCCTTATTCTCAACAATTTTATCAAGTTTACGCTCAAGATTTTGTATTTTATTTCCCTCTTTTTTCTCTTTTGTTATCAACTCCTTTCTGTCATATTTTAACTAATTTTAACATTTTATGGGATTCTTTCCGATTTAGAAAAAGAATTCTCTCCCTATCAATGTTATCCTGTTCCATCTTCTCCAACATGCTCAGTAAATAACTCAGACACTAGATGAAATGTCTTTAAAGTTATTTTAATTTGCTAGCCAGACACTAAGAAATACTTGTTTTCTGACCCAAATGATTTTTATGCACTGTTACATGCCTACTACCATATGGCTGAAACTATTCGGTTTTTTAATATTTATTGCTTTTTTTATTTATTCACATGCCCTGTACACATTCTTTTCTCTAAATTCTGCAGCAAGGGGTTGTTCAGAACACTAGTGCCAAATGAGTGTCAGAGTGGATGATCTAATTTTATTCAGTTCTAAGAGCAAGCTGTAAAATAAAGTAGGGTTAGTAAAAAAAAAACACATTGTTTTTTGTTGCTGTTGCTGGAAGAAGGCAGAATATTCTCATGTACGCAGTTAAGGTCATTTGCTGAGCTGACTTTATAATGGGAAGATTTTAAGAGGAATTCTCAGAATGGAAGAATCCTGAAAACAACTGATACTTGATACTTCTCCAATTTTTACCTTTTTAGGATTTTGAATAATTTTATCTGAAAAGCAGATGATTTTGGCTGATGAAATACTTTGCGACTGTCATCACTCCTGAAAAACAATGTCTTCTTTCAAAACAAGCTCTTGTCCGTTGGATACAAACTCTGCTAAATTTTACTGTAAATAAGGCATTTCCATTGGATAATCTTATTTGCCTAAAGACTGGAGTTACATAAGAATGCAATTTCTTCCAATCTATGTACTGTAATTGTCATTGTGATAATGTTAGTCTGCTTTTCTGAAGCTGTGGGAACAAAAAAAATTTACAACATCAGAGATTTTTGTCTTCAGTCCATGTCTCAGGCTTGTTCCCTGATCAGGAATTTGACCATTCAAGTTTTGTTTCTGCTACTTTGTACTGCTTAAGGCAATAAATGACTTCTGTAATTGATTAAAGGCTGAAGATCAGGGAAACAGCCAATCTATGATGCTGCTAATTGTGTGCAAGGCAGAACATGATGAAGGATGCTCACAATTACATAATGAGATAATTATATGATGAATGCTTAAAAAGTTGAAATGTCCTTTTCTTGTTAGGCTTTAATGTCCTGAACAACTTTGCATCAGATTCTAGAGACAGAACATAACTTGTTTTGTTAAATGAGTTTCAATAATATTATACCTGAATAATTCATGGCAAATGGACTTTTAGATGTGTCATTCCACTCCCGTATCTTTGAATAAATCAAGTGGCCTGGGGGATGATGTGATTGATAGCAGCCCTTGCAAAGAAAGGCTTGGGGGTGCTGTTTGATAACTATCTCGACATGAGCTGGCAACCCAGAAGGTCAGCTGTATCCTGGGTTGCATCAAGTGTGGCCAGCAGGTCAAAGGAGGTGATTCTGCCCCTCTGTTCCTCTCTTGTGAGACCTTGTCTGGAGTATTGTGTCCTGTTCTGGAATCCTCAACATAAGAAGGATATGGAGCTGTTGGAATGGGTCCAAAGGAGGGCTACAAAGATGATCAGAGGCCTGGAGCAGCTATGCTATGAGGACAGGCTGAGAGAGTTGGGGTTGTTAAGACTAGAGAAGAGAAGACTCCAAGGAGACCTTATAGTGACCTTCCAGTACCTGAAGAGGGCCTAAAATAAAGCTGAGGAGGGACTGATTACAAAGGTTTGTAGTTATAGGACGAGGGGAATGGGCATAAATAAATGGGGATAATGGAGAGGGGCAGATTTATGTTAGACATAAGGAAGAGTTTCATCATGATGAGACTGGTGAGGCACTGGCACAGGTTGCCCAGGGACATTGTGGCTGCCCCATCCCTGGAGGTGTTCAAGGCCAGGTTGGATGGGGCCTTGGGCAGGCTGATCTAGTGGGATGTCCCTGCCCATGGCAGGGGGTTTGAAACTGGATGATCTTTAAGGTCCCTTCCAACCCAAACCATTGTATGATTCTATGATTCTATATTTTATGTGAAAGCCAACCGTATTCTGGGTTGCATCAAAAGAAGCGTGACCAGCAGGTTGAGGGAGGTGATTTCTCCCGTTCTAATCTGCTCTCTTGAGCCCTTATCAGGAGTACTGTGTTCTGGAGTCCTCAGCACAGGAAGGACATGGATCTGTTACAGTGAGTCTAGAGGAGGGCCACAAAGATGATCAGAGGGCTGAAGCACTTCCCATACCGGGACAGGCTGAGAGAGCTGGGTTTGTTTAACCTAGAGAAGAGAAGGTTCCAGGGATAACTTATAGCAACCCTCCAGCACTTTATGGGAAAGAAGAGGAAGGGCTTTTTATGAGGATATGTAGTGATAAGATGAGAGGTAACAGTTTTAAGATAAGAGAGGGTAGATTTAGATTAGGTATTAGGAAGAAATTTTTTACTCTAAGATCCATGAAACACTGCAATAGTTTGTCCAGATGCCTCTTCCCTGGAGGTGCTCAAGGCCATGTAAAATGCACTTTGAGCAACATGACGTAGTAGAAGTTGTCCCTGTCCGTGACAGGGGGTTTGAACCAGATGATCTTAAAGGTCCCATCCAACCCAAATCATTCCATGATTCTATGAATCTAGAAGGGTTACATTATCATTCCAACTTGCTGTCCCTTTATCTGGGCAGTCAATTTTTTTTTTTAACAATATGAAATGCCACTGAAATATAGCAAGTTAGGTGAATTCTACATGACTTGTAACTCTGTGGTTTCATAACAGAAGCAATTTTGCATTAACTAAGGAATAGCTAGAAGGATTATACTGGTATCAGTCTTTTGTCCATCTAAATAATGAAGGTATCAGCTGGAGTTAAATAATCGTTGAAGTACTGACATAGCACATTTTAGTCATGTTCCTTCTTGTGACATCACAGAACTGTGAAATTAATGAACAAAAGTATTTTCATTAATTGGCGTATCACATATTAATTGGATATGAAATCAGTGTGTTTCACTCAATATCATCAAAAGCACATGCACAATAGCTGTCTGTTGATACAATAGAGAGGAAACAATTATGAAAAAGACACAGAGACACTTTTTAATGAGGAGTGTTATTGCACAGACACCTAACAAACCTATTAACAGAATGGTTCTACAAATAACATGCTGAAAACATATAAAACTTTGTCAAACGTAGCAACACCTTAGAATGATCAGGTATTTTGTTGACTTTTCATATTATACCATATTAGTTAATTATTAGAAATGACCATTTAGCAAGATATCAGCTACTGAGCAAGAACCTTATGCTTATTTATCTTATTGCACTCAAGCCACTGAATCTGTTTGTGATAAAAATGTCCGTATTTAACATAACTGTTCCTTATCTTTCTTAAAATAAAATAATTATCTTCTTAATATATTCACTTTATGTTTCTCTAAATGTCACAATCAATCACTTTTTCATACCTTTTCAAGACTGATTTCCTAGTTCCTGACAATCTGCCCTTACATCCCCCAAAGCCCAAAGAAAGCTGCAAATACAATCCCAGAAAGCTTGTATTTTATTTTGACCTATTCCTCTTTTCCTCTGGAAAAAAATCTGAAGAAGCGAGTGTAATATATTACCTCTGATGTCTTAGCTGGACAGCAGCAGGGGCTTGTAATAAGGATGTGGTAATACACCACAAGGAATCTGTAGACTCATAAAACTTGACCTTATAAATCTCTTCGTTTATCAATTCCATACAGCAGCCACTCCCTGTGGTGGAAGTCTAAGACCAATAAACCTGCAGTCGATAACCATACAATTTATCCTCAATTTTTCCCTCCACGTCAGCTAATCATGCTACAATAATAATGTCTGTAAAAAATTGGAATGTCACTTGAAAATAAAGATACCATCTGATTCTTGTCATTACTTTGCATATATTTAAGATGTCGTGCAAACTGGTTTACAGTGATAGCCAGGATTCATACATTTGTTCATACCTCTTTGTTTAAATTTCCTACTCTCTCACCTGAAAACCATTTCCTTTAGCTTTTTGTGTTTGTGTGTTTGTTTCTGGTTTTGTTTCCTAAATTCATGTACCTTCCCAAAACAGATGATTCCTTTCTCTGGGCAGTAAGCACTTCAGAAACAAGGGAAGATACTCCTGCTGCAGGGACTACTGCAGTGCTTATGCTGTGCTATGTAGATCCAGCATCTTCTGGGAACCTGTTTCATACAGATGGGACCTAGATATGATGCTAGAGACTATAGTCTGAGTTTCTTGAACACAGATCTGTATGCACTAGTGCTTCTGACTAGGGTTCTCTCTTTGACTGTAAAAAGCACCTATACAAATTCCTTTAATGGGTTCTCATGCCTATTGCCTTCACATGACACTTACATGACACTTTGCACTTTGGATAGATACACTCAGCGACGTAGAGTGAGAATGATTTCAGATTACTTTTGGTTTTCAATAAGAAAACTGATCTGGAGTAAGGCAAGAAAAACCCAGAATGAAACCAAATTTAAGATATCCAGATTTATCCTTTGATGTGATGCTTTATCTTGGATGGAACAGCTGCATATCTCCATTTGACAGCTGACTCCAAAGAATACAAAAAAATGATTGTGAAGTGCACTGGGATGAAATAGGTTATAGGAATTTAAAATAAGAATAATGATCAAGTAGTAGATATAAGTGTTTTCATTTTTTTAAAGCTCTGCTTGCCACTGAATGCCTACAAGAATTCCCAACTCTGAGCAAATTAATTAGCATTATGCAAAACAAAGTAAAAGAAGATTAATCCTGCAAAGCTTAACTTTAGCACACGACTCCAAAGAAGCTAATGGATCCATCAGCCAATAAATAGTGCTCAAATCTGCATGCCTTATATTAAAGATGAATTCTGAGATCATAATCAGATTTTACCTTACAGTGTTTTTCAGAAAAATAAAGTTTCTTCTATGAAAACCTTTGCCAGAAACATAAAACTGAACTAGCTTCCTACTTGTTCTGTTTGTTGTCATGAGGCAGATCCCAGATCACTGGACAATATCTCATGTTTCTTGTCCAAGGAATACGTAGCTTAGGAGAAAACAGAAAAGATCATCAGCTCACCATCTCTTCAGAGCATGTGAAGTAGAGAAAGAAAATGTACTGTAGCAAACAGTAAGGAAATACTGTTTATTTTCTCCCAAGGAGAAAGGAGGAATAGTGAATGATTCTTAAAGACAAAACTTTCTTAGGACTTAAATTACAAATGTACTCACACATCTGGTCTTATTAAAGGCAAGACACAACTCACCAACAAAATTCCAAAGAATTCAATGTGTTTAGGTCTTGATTTTGCACTTGAGGAAACTTCGTCCCACATACATAGAATAAATCTTTTAAAACTTGTGTAATCAAGGTCACAGAAGACCAATAGTCACAGATTGTCAAAATATGACATTAGACAATGCACTCAGAAGGAAATATTTTGAGAGAAAACAAATTGAAAACAAACAAACAAATATTGAAACACAATTAAATATATTTTTATTTTATTGCCTTTCATTTTGCTCAGAAAACAAAGCTATTTTCAGGAAATAATTCGCCTTGGCTATTTAATCACCAGCAAGATATGCTAAAGGAATAATAATGACAGCCTGATATAGTTCTCTTTCCAGTATTATTGTTTCCCTAAAGGCAACATAGAAAACAAAACAAGGAGGACTCATTTTTCCTATAGCTGAGGAGTTGTAATATATTTTTTTCAGCATTTACTTTTATAAATATGATTTTTAGTAAAGATATACTCATATTTCAATCTTCTAATCATGCAAACATTTAAAAATATGTTTTTAAAGATATATAGACAAATTCACAATTTTGCTTACAAAAGTAATGCTGTAATACCTTGGCACCTCCAGTCAGTGACAGTTATATCACAGATTTTAATGGGGCTAGGATTTTCCTCAAAAGAAATTCAGATACAGTGTCAATACATGACATAAAATAAAGTAGTTTTGATTTATCTCTCAAATTATTTTTATAGTGGGACATGTGTTGCATTTCAGACAAAATGGAATACTTACTAGCCTTCTATTCTATTCTATTCTATTCTATTCTATTCTAGTCTAGTCTAGTCTATTTGTTTTTATATATGAATATCAGCATAAAGATGAGCTGGTATTCGAACACTTTATTCAAGCTACTGCAGTCTTTTATTTTATATATATAGTGGAAATGACAAATTTCAAACCCTGGATCTGATTCTGTAGTGACCACTAACCACAGAAATTGTATCCCTGCTTTCTTCTATAGAAAAGTGATCTGCCAGTCCTTCAGACATAATCCTGCCTCATCAAGTCAGTTCCATGGAGGAATTTCATGTCCAATTATTTGAATGACTAGGATTACATATATAAGATCTGCAAATTCAAATGCTTGTCATCATCACAAATTTTTTTACCAGTTCATAAATGCAAAATATGTCTACACAACATAAAGGAGAGGAGTGGAAAGATCTTGGAAGTACTATTAATCTTAGAAAATAAAAGGGCTATCTAGCACTGGGTATTTTGGGTAGACATAGCAGTTCACCTACACAAGGATTATTGTCCATAGCGAAATGCCTGGTAAATTAGGTAAGATTGTATTTCTTCCTGAACTAGTTTATGCAGAAACAGTACATGTATCAGTGCTGTTGGAGATCCATTTCTGGCACCTCTGCATTTCCTTGGGTCAAAATGAAGCAGCACAATCATTCATATATTTAAGAAGCCCTATTCTTTGGTAGAGATAATGGACTTTATGCCCTCCTGAATCATACTTTCCTCTCATCTGCACTTCCACAAAAACACTAAATGTAAAATGTCACTATTCCCCTGAAAGGTGGCACTAAACCCCTGCAACAGCTTGTGCAGGTCCTCAGGAGACTGAGTTTAGGCTGCTAAGGCTATCTACTCTCCACTGGGTGATTGAAAGTGGAAGAAGAAATTTGGCAAGGGTCTTTTTTTCGATGCACCATGTCACTGTAGCTGTAAGCTTATTTTCAGATGTCCCTGGCCTTAGCTTTTGCTCTGGAACCATGAAGACCTGTCTACACAGACCACTGAAATACTTATGGTAGAATAGCTGCTGAAGCATAGTCTGTTCTAGCATAAAAGTGATTTAATCCTGGATCAATCACTACTTTTACAAGGAGGAGTCATCATTCTATAATAAAGAACCTTATTCCAGAAGAGAAAGTTTTGTTATAAATGTTGGTCAGTACAATGATATAGGCAAGCTCAAAATATCACATCCAGAGAAATAAATGTCACCTCTAAAGATTTTGACATTTTTTTCTTGTCGCATAGTTTATGGTTTGACTCTTGCATTAAATATTTTCTTAGCAGAACTTGTAGTGAGATGGGAATGTAACTGTGTATATGTTTATATAGTAAATATTCACCATTAAATCCTAGTCAAAAGTGGAAAAGTATCTGAGATTTTATGCTTTTTACAGAGAAAGTGACCTACTCTCCACAAGTAAGAAGAAAGAAAAACTTTCCATGCATACCATAATCTTCTGAGTTAGGTGGTACACATGTGTGTAGCTCTGTTTCTTGCAATGAACACCACAAAGTATGAGAATTATTCAATGCTGATCAAGTTGCAAGGGGGCAGGGAAGAAGAGCTTCCTGGCAGATGGAGCAGTGTGTGATACTGTGGAAACAAATTCTATTTCTGGCTCCCTCACCAACTTGCTGCACAGGCTTTGTGATAACGATTAAAATCATCACTTTTGAAACATACTCAAAGACCTCATGTGGGATGCAGATAACTGCCTTCTAAAACAAATTGAGTGTACCTATGTGATTTATATGTTCAGCAAGTCTTAAAGGCAATATACAGTAAAAATGTTTAATTTTTATTATCTTTCTTTATATCTATGATCTTCAGACACTTTCCTATTAAACTGCTTCCTGTAATAAAAACTGACAAATGCTTGAAGACACCTTTAGCCTTCTAAAAGCAGGATGGTTTTTCCATTACGTTCATGGTGATTATAATGATTCTTCAAATTCTCCCATAATGCAATTGAGTAATAGCAACAACAGCAGAATAACTATTTGTACAATCTCGGTGATGAGTTACAGCAAATACCACTTGCAAGTAATTTTGCTAACAAAATAAATAAGTTTATAGAAAAAGTTAACAAATTATTCCTTCCAGGCTTCATTGATTTGTGGCTGGGTGAGGATATTGTCTTGAATAAAATTCCTTGTTACTCTTGTAAGGTAATATGTTCTAGGTTAGGAGAGCACTTAAATGTCTGTAAGGAGCTGCTTGGGAACTCAGTGAATAGAAATGTGTACTTAAAATCAAACATATACTTAAGAGATCAGATTTCTAAATAGATACTAATTCTGAATTGGTTCATTGGTCCATAGTCAATCTAGAGAAAGGGGAAATATCTGCTTTCCCCGAATGAAGAGACAAGGTGGTAAAGAGACGGAATTGTTCTCCTCACTGCAAAGGAACAAGGTAGTAGGAGAAACACACAATATCTGTTACAGGCATGATCATGAGGCAGTGGCAGAACAAACACACATCTGATGGCTGGCATGGAAGAGCAGATCATTGCACAACAGCGGTTCGGTACATCATGGCAAGGGAATAATAGGACCTTTTCACATCTTTTACATCTTAGAAACTGCAGAGAGGTCTGAAATTTGTCTTTTTGTTAGTGAACACATTGGGCTTGTTCTACAATGTACCAAACAGTGCTGTTGCTCTCTAGCTGATATGCAAAATCATTTATTTTCAGAATTTTCTTTCTTTCAACAAAATGTACAAGAAATGCCTAATTTCTTCCCCCAACAGAGTTTGAAGGGAGGCACCTTGGTTTATTTACTTGCTTTTTGCATAAGGTTAAAGAAAACTATTTTACCAGAAGTAGTGAGGTTAGGCAGAATTAATGCAGGGAAGATTTTTTCTGCATAAATGTAAAATCCTAACTTATTCAGCATATTTTTTAGGCCTGACATTTTATCCTATTTTTAATTAAATAATTTATAAGCTTAAACCTTGAAGAAAAATATTTAAATAGAGTTTCATTACCACTGTTTTCCTTGGGAGAGTCTCTTATAATCTTCATGATATTATTGTAAAGCCATCACTAAGCAACATGCTTTGGCATTTGTATAAGCCTTTGTCAACCTCCTTCTCTCCACCCAAATGCACACATTTGCATTTACTGTTAAAATATTATGGATGCTGACACCAGTTTAGCCACAAGACCTGGTGTTAGACTGTCTAATTGATTTAATTATTCATAATTGCTCAGCTGGGGCTTATGTGTACTTCAGGGTGATTAAGGGAGAACATACAAGTCTGCAGCTAATGATGTGTTCCATCATAATTTACAACCATGATGTTGCTATAGCTAAATTGTATAGGCATAGTACATTTCTGATCATGTTTATAATTCTTTTTCAGATCTTGCCAAAAAAAAAAAAGAAAGAAATAACCCAATCACTCTTATGTTGCTCTTCATAAATGAATTTTAAGGAACGATCGCAATAGCATGCTGCCTTTTGGTTTGATTGTATTAAAATTATCAATAGTAACAGAAGATCAACAGATCTTGGTCTACTGAATACATGATTTAATTACAATGCATTTCTTTTTGTTTCCTCCTTTATACTTGCTTATCTTGTGCTAAATATGATGAAATTTTCTGTGAAATATGTTACCATTTATGATTATTAAAAAACAAAAGTTACTTCTGTCAACAGGATGCATGAAAATGATCACACAGTGGTTTCCTTAATAGTCACCAAACTTGTTTTCATAATTAGTTCAAGACAAGCAATTCTGACAAGATCACGTACATTTTATGAGACAACATCCCTGTTGTTACTGTTTCTGAGGGGTAGTGTCTTTCTTGTCTTTCCACAGTTCCTTGCACATGGTGAATGCTACTAGGGAAAAAAAAAGATAGCAAAAATACTAAAAATGAACATGGTAATTTCAGATAGGTCCATTTTTGATTCTGATTGGAAAAAAAAATTTTTTTGAAGTGTATGTGTCAGGAAAGGAAAATAGGTGCTGTGAATTATGGTTTTTTTAATGAGATTTTTTTTTAGTCTTAACTTTGCTAGTATGAAGTTCAGTATTTCTTAAGAATTTACTCAGACTAGTGCACAGTTTACAGGATTATATTCTATTTAATCTTAAACTGAATGTTAAACCAGACAGGCTGGTAATGCAAACTAGAAAAAGCAGCAGCACTGCCCTGATAGTGAAGGCAGTCTGGCTTTGTCTGGGGCAAGTCTCAATTCCTGCTAACATGGTATTAGCTTTCTGTGGTATTTCCTATTTGGGATCCCTCTGAATTGAAAAGGTTCCAAAAATGAAGGTTCTCTCCGAAGTCCTGGTTCCTAACACACACTTTTCTTTTTTTGACCTTTGAGAGACACAACACGTAGCATTTAGAACTGCAGTTTATTATCAGAAGGATGTAATTACAATTATTTATTTAAGTTTGCTCTGAACCAAGGAATCCTGATATGAAGCCGGAGCCAGTAAAGGCTTGAAAAACTACTGACAATAAGCAATTCTTCATGGAACAAAACTATTACAATAGAGGGTCTTTGATCTTGCCTGTCTCCTGTTGCCAATTGAACTTTGTCACCATGCACTGTCATCCACAAGGGAGCACTTTTGAATTAAGCAGTCTACAGCAATTTAGTCTGTTCCAGCTTTGAAGTGCCAACATCAGTCAGGCCAGTACTAACTTTTTTCATTAAATTTTTTTTGAGTTCTCTTAGGAGTTTAGCAGTCCTGGCATTTAGATAACTAAAGTCAAGAAACTAAGGCACTAAGACATCAAAAGCAAGAGGGGCCCCTAAAATACAAATGTGAACAATCATTAGGCTCTAATGGTGCACTTCATTAATGTCCACTTCAAAGCAAAAGTTTACTGACTTTGGGATTGACTAATTTACACATTGTGGGAAATTGCTGCCAGCCATGCATGTAACCACGAAATGTTTCTGGAATAAATAGAAACGCCCTCTTCCTTCAGAAATCAGGAACTGCAAACTGAGCCTTTAATTGCAAGATGGCCTTTCATTTGAATCGGAATGGAAAACCTGGCTAGCACATAAATCACTAAAGCTGCGTGTAGTTATCATATAGACACGTAGATGTCAATCACCATCCTTTAGCGAATTTCTCTCCCTCCCCCATGCTCTGTAGTTAAAGAGGAATATTACGGCATAGCCTGGTTTTCTTCTGGGTGTGCTCACCTATTTAGAGTCTTCAGAAACATCTTTGGAGCCTAAAGCCTGCTGAAAAGTCAGTCTTTCTAGGTAAAACTGGTTCCTACACCACTGAGACACAGTTTCTCTGGGAAGGAGGAAAGAGCTGTTTAGAAACCTCAAAGAACTTTAACTCTGAGTAAATAAAGCACCTCTGTGCTAACAAACCGCATACACATTCAAAGTCATACTAGTCCAGCTATATCAATTTTTTTTAAAAGTAATCATAAAGTAACCAGCAGAATTAAAATGTAATTCAGATAATCAGAGGTAAAGCCTAGCATGCTAAGAAACATCCACCATACGTGAACTGTCTGAGCAACACCCTCATGCAAAAAAGTCTAAGATGATGTGGACCAGTTTGTGAAAGAACTGAGCATGTGCAAACTTTCTTATGCTGTCAGTAAGGATTGCCTACATTACAAAGTGTTGTTGTGTTTGAAAGGAATTGTTACAACCGAGTGAAAGGATGGAAGGCTGGTCACAAGTTAGAGGTCAATGGAAGCCAGGAAAAATTGTGTTCAGCTGATGCTATGGTGAATATAATTTGTCCTTGTCTAAACACTAACCGCTAAGAGATGGTAACATCCTGCCATCTAACTAGATTGCTTCCAATCTTGTTCAAGCACAATCAAATCTTTTATCTAGACAAGCCTCATTGTGCCTGTAAAATATCAGCCCTTTTGAAAAATCAGACTGTTGGCTTTCAATGCATGAGAGAACTTAGAAAAAAATTGTGCTTAAAAGGGATCTATATGGGATTGCCAGAAATCCACACTTTAGTATGAATGCTCAGAGAAGGAAAACTATTATGATGTGCATTGGGCAAAATATGAAGAGATTCTTGCCAGAGGTTATGATGAGAAATATGAAATAGAGTGAGTTATAATGTTTGTTATAATGTTGCTGCTTTTTATTTCAACTAACTTCCTTAATTTTTAGCAATTACCTTCTTGTTGCAACATTTTAATAAATATCTGTGCCTTCATGCCTGGTAGGGAAGCTAACTTGCCATGGGCAAGAATGGCAAAAAAAAAAAAAAAAAAAAAAAAGGAAAAAATACCACTTAGCAAACCACAAATTTCAGAGACCTAGTCACATCTGTGTTTTATCAGCTTTTTCCGGATAGTATTACACCAAACAATTGTCTGCAGATCGGTAGACAGCTGAGACTTTAAAGTGCTGAATTACTGAGAAAATGCTGGAGATAAAAAACAGCACATGTATCCTATCAGTGTAATGAAAGCAACCTGCTGCTAGCGCCATAGTGCCTTAGTTCTAAGTACCCTGTAGAGGAACGGAAGGCTTTCATTTAACTCTTAAGAGGAAAGCAAGGGGAAGAAGAGTAAAGGTCATCCAATACCAGCCTTAATCACAGAACTGAAATATTCTCAGATATACAAAAGGAGGAATGCTTGGTGTTCAAAATAAAACACCAACTACAGACAACAAGAGTGTGTCTGATCATGCTGGGGATAGCATTTCCTGTTGGAAATTCCCAAGACTTAGGCTGATGTCAAGTAGAGTTATAGACATGGAGTGCGGCAAAAGCTGAAACTAAAAAACACGGGTACCCAGGCACTGCCACATAAAGGCCAATTCAATCTAGTTGAAAACTCTCTGATGGAACATAGATTCAGTACATCAGCCAGAAGATGCACTGGAAATGAGTAACGGATATTTCCTGAAGGAAGCACAGTTATGAAGCATCAAAGCTTCTACTCAATTACAGATGTAAAATTTGAAGTCATGTCTGAAAAATAATCCACAGTGTACTCTAAACATAAAGAAAATGAAGAAATGCAGATAGTCTAATAAATCTCTTCAGTCACAAAAAATAATTGTTGAATTTCTCACCTTTTTTTCCTCTACATTTTGTTGGGATTACATTGCAGATTAGATGTCAGTTTTACCTGGTTCAGTACAATACTCAAAGTGCCTGAAGTGAAATACCTCAAAGTACTAGACTGCACTTACTGAAAGTAGTGATAA
Organism: Coccyzus lansbergi; assembly: GCA_033558105.1. NCBI lineage: Eukaryota > Metazoa > Chordata > Aves > Cuculiformes > Coccyzidae > Coccyzus > Coccyzus lansbergi. The sequence goes on from JAUMJK010000128.1 coordinate 2,298,098, forward strand.
AATTTCAAGGATATAATATTCTTATTTTGAAAAAAAAGGAAAATCAATGGAATTTTGTGATGTCTTTCATTAAAGTTCAAATTTTACCCTGCTGACTTCTTCTGCAGTAACAGTCAGCTTAAAAATCACTTCATAACATGTGAGAGAATTTTATCCTTACCATTTTGTCTTACAGTTCCAGAAATTTCAACAAGAATTGACTGATTGTATCAGATACTGTAAAACAGAAACTAAATACGACCACTTCCACAAAGAAGTCTTAGAAATAACAAGAGCTAATGAGTGAGGAAGAAAAACCAATAGTTAACATAAGACTTTTTGTATTCATATACATTTTAAACAGGTTTTGATTAAATGTATGAAATTACTCTTTCTTCATTAGTCCCTCAGGCTCCAAATGACTCTCAGTTAGACATTTAAAGTTAGCTAATTATTGTCTGTTTTGTGGTAAAACCATAGAAGAGACACATGAAAGAGGAGCAATATTTACTTCAGGCAAGAAATTCCTAGCTTTAGGAGCAATGCGGGGAAAAGCACAAAGGCCACAAAGACATTTATGAGTAAATACAGAAGATGTCAGCTGAAGCAGGCAGCGTGGGGAAAGTATAAGAGATGAGAGCTGATAAGCAAAAAAGTAGAGAGAATTTTTTTAAATTAAAAGGTAAGTTTGAAGTCTTGTAGTAAAACATCTTAACATACTATTAATGTCACAAAGAACCGTTGTGTTCAACACTTGAGTTTAATGAGCGTTTTAGATGAACTTTCTTGCAGTAACTCCCATTTTGTATATGTATAGGGCTATAACTGGACATACTATAGATGCAATGCTCAACTGCATTTTGATATGTGGCATAAAAGAAATGAAGAAGTACAAAGCACTCCTTTCCTGCATTTCCATATAGTCCCATTTTAATTCGCTTTACTATGCAATCAAGTGTAAAATGGAAGAAAAACAGTATGTACAAAACCTATACATTCACTTTGTTGTCATCTAATTTAATACATTCTCAGTGAAAACTACTCAGAGAACCAAGTAGTTTGTAGCTTATTTTTGAAGCTTCTTATTAAAGGTCCGCATCCCACAAACTGACATGGAAGTACATAAAGTGGGCTTTTATACACCAAAATTGTTATCAAGGATTGGATTATGAGCTTGAGATGTCATGCACAAATTAATTCTAATGAACTGCTGGGCTCTGTCCATGCTGAATACTCTCTTCCATGAACCTGTGAGGACACTCCTGCAATACTTCATTGGTTAGAGTTCATCAGACAAGAAGTAAACATAACTACTTATAAATTCTATGTCAGATAGATAATCTCTGTTAAGAGAACAGACTATTAGGTGTATAAAGACTAACCAAACATTGGAAGACAGGGGGTCTTTATAAACAGAGTATAACTGGAGTCACACTGTGGATTATGGTTTCAGAGAATGTAAGCCATGAAATTAGTCCCATCAATACAAAAATATAGAAGATTTCTTTTGTTTACAAAGCTAAGATTTCAAAAGTTTCCAGGCAATAACGCATGTCATTCACTTATTGTTCCAATTCTTTTCTTCTTTAATGTTGATTGATTTGAAAAGATTGTCTTTAATTCAAAAGCTGTTTTCATTTTAGTTTTCATCTTTCTGTCATGTTCCAAATGAGATGAAATTGAATTACCCTCAAGTATAAACAAAAGAGTTTTGATTTTCTTATTTGCTTTATCCCCCAAAAGACTGCAAAGATTTCATATAAGCATCCTTCTATTTCTCCTATCTCTAGTCTAGAGAACCTCATAAGAGGATAATAATTCTCTAATTTCAGTCATTTTTTTATATTTTGTGCTTCAAAGTTATAGTATTTTTTATTCCACAGGAAACATTTATGGCTTACATTTTTGTTGCTAAAGTATCTTGCATCATAGTTTGCGTGCAATGATTTTCTCTACTAAGTGGTACTTATATCATTCTGAGATGCAGAGGATGTTCCCTCTTTCAGTTGCTGTATCTCAGCAGTTCTCTGTTTTGTGAACACAATATGAATAGAGTGAGGTATAATAAATTAAATCTTGGGAATTCTTATGTAATCAGTTGATTGTTTCCAGTGAAGCTAGAAAAGTCATACCAGTGCATATGTATTTTCCCCAACTTCTACCACACTCCATTTTGGGAAATGATAAGAATTTTTGTCCTTAATACAAAATAGTAATAATGTTTTATTCACTTTCTTTTGGTGACAGTACTTTCTTGTATTGCTCTCTGTAACTGCCTTTGTTTTTATGGTTTGCTACCATCCCCACTTAATTTCACTGTCAAGAGACTGCTGTAACTGCCTGGCCATTCTCCAAAGCAATGCCAACTCTAGCATTATGCTACCCAGACATGTTGTGTATACTGGCCAACTAATTCTCATTTTATGGTATTTTATTCCATCAGTAACATTGCCTGAAGAGAACAATGCTTCAGTTTACAAGTGAGAAAGTACATGTAAGTGTCATCTGCCTGACAAAGTCAGCATGAAAAAAAGAGGAGAAGAGGGAGAGGGAGAGGGGAGGGGAGGGGAGGAGGGAAGGAGAGGAGAGGAGACGAGAGGAGAGGAGAGGAGAGAAGAGGAGGAAATCTATAAAAATAAACCAAAAATTCTAGAAGTTAGAAAGTCTCATCTCCTATGAACTAATAAAAAGTGCTCTAGGTCAGCATTTCTGACTTTATAACCTTGAAAATATGCTTTGCATAGTACTGAAGTATCTCATTTGTACTTACTTCACATTTAAAGGCAACTTAGGCAAATAGGCATCAATAAACAAGACTCAAGAAGTCAGCTGGGCCTGTGATTAGCACCTTGACTTATGCATAGAGCAGCCGTTTACTGGGATTGTCTCAATCACTGCAGAATTTCAAAGTTGTCTATGTAGAATTTAAAGTAATATCATTTGATTTTATTTAATTTTTAGACCTATCCTATCAATTTTCTGTCCTACTGTTTCTGGGTAGAATTTAGCTTGATTTCAAAACCCAAGCATAACTAGTTATGCACTAGAATCCAAACAAAGTAGACTTTCATATGAGTAGTGATAAATATTGAAAAAATGCAGCAACTGTGAAGAGGATTTGCATAAGCACAGCAAATACTTTAATCAATCTTCTCTACCCGAGACTAGGAATAAAATCTTAAAGTAGTCAACTGGAGGATATGATTGGTAAATATAGTGTAAAATGTGCTTTTCTGTCCCTTTACACTGCTTGCAGAGGTGGTGTGCATTGACATAGTTTTAATGCAAATGCTGTCAATAAAATAGTTGATTTTTACATTTGTCCTTTTTTTCTAAATGATGTTTTCTTTCCAGATTTACCATAATGTATCTGACATGAATGACATTATATTCACACATCAAAAGCACTTTATGTACTAGGTGAAAGGGAGAAGATAACATTTTTTTTTCCCAAAATATTTGAGCGAATGATATTCTTCTAGTTTTTACAGACTCTTTGATAGCATCAGTCAGGAGCTGAGATACTAGATTAGAGGGCTTATTCCTAAAAATTTGCAACTAAGTTATTTTTGAGTATTTCTATAAAAAAAAAGAAAAACTGGGCCATATCCTCCATAAATTTACACCAATGACTGAAGGAATCTATATCAATATCTAGTTTATACAGCTTCTCTACGTGTATATAGAACCAGCTTTGTCAGCTGTATATTCAGATAAGATACTCTGTAGTTCTCAATACAAATACATTCTTTATGGTCTTAATTCTGTATTCTTTTTTATTAAAATGTTCAATGATGTTCTTAACTTACATGACAGCAAAGAAGCTTTCCCTTGGTTAAATTACTAAAGAAATAAAATGCTGTTTCCATAATAATTTGTCTCTTAAGATACTCTCACCAAGACAAAACTCAGGACGAGAAAAAGGTACGTATATTATAGTGAAGAAAGTAGATTAGAATTGAATTTGAGAAAGATTTATCTTAAAGTAATGGTAGTTACCTTGAAATCTGTATTTAGATTGGAAGTCATATTTAACTGAAGATCTTTAGCTGTGAGGATCTTTCCTGATTTTCTTGCTGATTTCTGCAATTTCTTCTTTCCAATATCTTGTCTGCCATTTTAGTTTCACCTAAATTGTTCCTCAGCTTTGTGATATTGACTTGATTCTTCATTTTCACAATTAGTTTTCAAATCTTTTCCCACAAACAACCTTCCAGTTCTTTCTTGAACCTGGATTTGAAATTTTAAATCAGAAGCAATTGACAAAACAAACTCTCGGTTTGAATGTCTCCAACATTTAACTCTTGGAAGGAGTAGAATATTGCAAGTTGCTCCATTCAATAATTTAATCATGAAATAACTTGAAAAAACCCACTTGGATGGTCCACAGTACTCACATGTTTAACTCTGAGAGCTTTCAGTGAAATACTTAATTCAAACACCAAAGCAAATATGGACCTACAGGGAAAGGTGCCTATATCTCTGATTCTGCAGCCATTTCTGCACTGCCCTTAGAGCAGAAAACAAGGCCTCATTTTGCTTAGTGGATGTTAGTAGTGATAGGAATGGTTGAACTAAATGACCTATGATTCTGGAGGTCTTTTCCAACCTAATAATTCCGTGATTAAAACATTAAAAGTAAGTAGCTTGCCAGTTTCACAGACCTTAACACACATTACTCTCCATGATAATATGAAACGCAGAGGAAGGAAGAATGTTCCTGGGAGAAAGCTGAGAATTGCAAAGAAATCTTAATTGTTTTTATTTTATATCTGGGATGTGGTGTTTATTTTTGTTAGCTGAAAACTACTGTTTGAAGTTCATTTATGTTGGTAGATTACTTTATCTGCTCTTCCTCAGGGAACAGACACTACACTATCACTTTGTATACATTACACTGATAGTACCTTTACGTTTGAGCATGGAATTATGTTCAAGTGTTTTATTTTCCCCTAGAGCTCTGAAACAATAGAGGAAACTTGCCTGCAAATGGAGGAGAGCCTTGCTCTATTGTTTTTCTTTTAAATTTTGAGTTTGTGTCTTGAAAGGCATTTTAATATGCAGAAAATTTAAAGATGCAAGAGGGAAACTGGAAAGACAAAAAGTATTCAAATCACATTCAAACCAGCAAAATTTTCTGAATTGTACTGTAAAATGCATCTTGACAAGCAGTTATAAGAGCACTACAGAGAAATCCTTAAGAGGAAAACTACAAACATAAAAAACACGTAACATTTTCAGAAGCAATGAAGTTGCCTAAGAACCTAGGTCCCCACAACTGTCATTCAGATTTGGGTTCCAAAATCACTGAAATGTCCTTTAAAATTTTATCTAACAGCAATAACAATGGTATTTCTGCACCCAGGCAACTCCTTTCATAAGGAAAAAATCTTTATAATTCTTAAAGGATGAAGTGTCTTACTTCTTATGCTATGATGTACACACACAACCACCCATCCTAGCCACAAAGAGGTTATTTTACCTGCTATTGATGTTGCCAGACTTTAAATATGAAAGTAATAATATAAGAATTCTTACTCTCTTACTTCTGTCTGGCATACGAGGAGATTCCCATTCTAGCTGTCTCTTCCTCTGTGCTGGTGAGCAGACAGACACTTCTATGCCCTCTACATACAATTGAAACATCTGTGTCTAGCTCAGCTGTGTTTCCAATTCACAAGGAGAAAACCAATCAGGTTGTCTGACAGTTTGATAAGACAGACACAAGCTAAGCATGAACAGCAAGTGGAGAGTAACCCAGGTCTGAATAAGGTGGTGGAGATTTCTTCTGTAGAAAGGAAGACCCTACTCCACACTGTGCAGCTACTCTGTTCTAGGTGTGCAGAGCCACAACTCAAACTCAGGTATCAGTCCCTACATACTGTCATCTGGGATACTTGAGGTCTAAGTTGGTGGCAGGACAGAAACTTGAGAAGACTCATGGTTCTTTAGAAACTTCCTCATTTTCCTCAGTTGGAAGTGATGAAAAAGGAGAAAAACCCATCTGCTTTCAATAAGGGACAGGGGATATGAGACTGTAATATGGGAACGTGCATCTTATGTAGGGCATCTAGCAACTCCTACATATGATTACTGAACTTCATCCTCAGGAGTGGAATAGGATATTTTTTCACTGTTCAAGACAATATCATTTAGAAAAAGAGCACAAGAGAATTAGGTAAGCAACACATAAATGCCTCTGGTTTCACATACGGTGGTTGGGAAATCCGGAAACATGTTACACAATATAGGCACAGCTTAAGCCTGCGCTTAAGTGCATACTTGCCTGCATTAACAATGTCATCATCCCAGAACGTTATCTTGGAACAGAGCCCATGATGCACCCAAACATGAGCCCATGTGCATAGCTGTAACGTAGAGGGTCTGGTACCGTGAATGCTGTTTACTTTTGTGGCACCATCATTGTCAGACTTGGGCTGTGGCATGAAGTTCTAACAGGAAAGATGATGCTTGCCTGGAAACGTTGAGAAGACACTATGAAGACACCCCACATCCTTGGGACAGTTAAAAAAACTATGTTATAGAATGTGCAAGCTCTAGCCTGCGCTGTAAACCATATTGCTAAAACATGGCATAGACATTGCTAGCATCTTATGCTCAGAAGTGTTTATGAAGGCAACTTTAATAAAGACTGAGTACGGACAGCAATACAGAGAAGCCCCCTTTTTATTAGGTTTAACATAGCTAGATCTGCTAACATCTGAATTTAGTATTAATTATATAACTTAATTATCATTCCAATGAAGAATACTCAAATATCTTTTTATTGCAGTAGATCTCAAAATATTTTAGATGTTAACACGACCCATTTTACAGATGAAGAAACTGAAGCACATAGTATTTAAAATAGTGTCACCCATAAAGGCAATGGTACAGTCATGAAAATTACCTGTGCTACATCCCGTCACAGAAGAATTAAAGCAAGCCTCTCATTTGCCACAGAGAATTGTGAGTCAGGTATAGAACTTCGTTTTCCTTACCTGCTGTATCAGAAACCAAGTTTTAAATCAAATGAAATCAAATCCAGGTTTCTCCAATAAGCAGGTTTCTGGGGGTACTTAAGAACAGGTTGACTGCTTTGGCAGGACAATTTTTTTTAATAAGGCAAGGCTTCACAGGCAATAAATGTGTAAATCAAATACAGAGTCAGCTAAGTATCAGGAGGTTGGAAAATTTGCTAAAATATATAGAACAATTTTAGCTTCTTCTGTTTTTGTTCTTTATATTATATTTATTTTTCACTCTAATACAGATGGGACCATTTTAGGTCTCATCTGTCTAGAGAATATAATCTAAATTCTACGTGGAATTTATCCCTAAATGGATGTTAGAGAGATCAGATCCTGAGCCTTTTCCAGGGTTAACACCTCCTAATGGCTTTTCTTTAGCTATCTTTGCTGCAGAAATAGATAAAAACAGAAAGCAGCAAAGGAAAAGGGAATATATTATTCTGTAAGAGAAAAGTCAGATCAACCTGTTGGGAATTGCTAGAAGCCACTGTCTGCTTTTGCAGTGTAAAGAAACCTCAAGATTACTGAAATGATTGTAGGGTGAAGCATTGTACCCAACACTGATCCAGTGGGATGGCTTATAGTTATAACTGAGGAAGCAAATCCTGCCCACCATTGCATCTCACCATACTCACATATTTCAGTTGTACTGGAGGAAAATCAATGGGAGGTAAATTTGCAGGGTAACATGTCTGCTTGAATGGTATTCTGTTGTGCGGAAATGATCAGAAGCCCTGTTATATGATAGGAGCATTCTAGCACACCTCACTTTAGGAAGCCTCAGCCCCAGAGGCAGTGATTATTTTTCACTCAGTTCAGAGATGTCAGTGATCAAATGTAAATGCTGCTTATGATCATGAGAGGAGTTAATGACAGAAATATTTCTCATCACTTTGGGAGATAACCCAGATCTGGAACTTTCACTATCCTTGCTTCGGTTTTACAGCCTATAACTTGACTCTTAATGTCAGCCTGCATAATTTTCCTCCTGCTCTGTTTAGCAGGCTGGCTGTAAATTCTTAGCTTTTTGTTTGTAGTAATCTACTGTAACAAGAATCTTTTAATCCATTATGATTTCAGGATGGATTTTTGTCTGATCATTTCCATGCAAATGCCACTACAATTTGCAACAAAATGGTGGGGTTTTTTCCAACATAAATCTAGTCTTTTGATCATTCTGCCTTTTAAAAAGAAAGATTCATTGATCCATACACTTTCTAGGCAGAAAGGTTCACAATGAATATCTTCTCTGCCAGTCTATACATATAGGTCATATATTTTTTTGGTTTTTGATGCTGGATTAAAGCACTTAAAACCAGAAAAGCTTGTATCATACTAGAGGACTCCTAATAAGGTCTGTGATCTCCTTTATAGGGTGCAGTAAAAACTACATAAAATATAAGGTGTGATAAAGTCAACCTAATATTCCTGATCTCATGACTTGCTGGCTGTTCTTTTCTTATGGAGGATGATAGCTAGCTATCTAATCAAAATGCATAAGCGGAGTCTGTTCCTTCCACCCCCAGACCCATTCATTTTCTACTCAGAATCTCTGCTTGGGGTAGTATAATTGATTTTGACATAATTTACTGCTTACTTGGCAATGCAGCATTGCAGTCTCTGATAAAAACCATATCAAGTCACAGCACTGGTCTAGAGCTTGAAAGGGAGACAGCGTAATCACTTTCTTACCCTAATGCACCTCCATCTCATTTCTGCTGGGCAAGGAGCTGCAAAGTAATCATTGTTAAATGATGTTGGCTCCAGAGAGGGTCTTTCACTTCTCTGCCTGACCACTTCTCTTTGTCTCTAGGCTTTATTTCATGGGGAGGCAGCAGGGAAACTTTTCATTGTTGGATTGCCATGGAAATAAAAGACAATCGTAATAGTTGCCTACCATCAGACATCTACCTCTTGTGCAGAGCAAAGATACCTGTTCCTGAATTACCCTGGAAAGAAGTGGTAGTTCAGGAGGTTGTGGAAAGGAAAGCACTAAAGAGAGAATATTTTACATTAAAATCTTTGTTATTCCACCCTGTCTGCACACCCTTAAATATTTCTTATTGCTCACATTGCCGCCTATGTTGTCAATGAAACGAGGTGACTGATGCCTCTGTGTGCTCCCAGCCCCAGCAGAGCCTCGGTACTTCCACAATATGCAGGGGTCTGTCTGGCACGACTCCTCACCTCTACCTCTCTCACCACACCAGCACCATCAGCCACTTCCACCCATCCCGCTGCCTGTATGTGCCGTGACAGCACATGAAGCCAGAGCAGTTTTTAAAAATGGATGCATAACTTACCAGTGTGCTTGGTGGGGGTTTGAGTGTCACTGTTCATAGATCCCGTCCAACTCAGCTGTTCTCTTTGTAAAGGCATAAAGGTCTGTTATGTGATAGAGAAGTTCTCCCAGCTACCCAGCTGCCATCTTCTCAGACCCATCCCTTACAGAGGCCAGGCTGCCTAGCAAATCTTGCGGAAAAAAACTCTCTGGCTATTTTTCTTCATGTGCCAACCACTGCTCTCTATCAATGGGGCTGATTTCTGAGGGGAGAGAACAGTGGTGTTCCCAAATGGCAGCTGGCGTGCCTCTGATCCATCCTCTCAGAAATGAGACAGCTCTGCCTCCCCTCTGCAGCTCCCACCTGGGCTAAATGGCATTTGCTGGATGAGGAAGGAGGTAAAGACCCCTAAAAGGGACAGAATTGGCAAGGGAAATGAGTGACACCACAGCTAGGCTGGCATAAACCTCACTGAGTGCACTTGGTGTACTTGTGAGGAGGTGAGAGATGCAAGGAGGAAAGGACCATTCAGTTACATTGCCTGAATTTCTGCAGATGTATTATTTGTGGTGATTTATGTATCATTTGCATAAGTGCCTAGATGAGTGCCTGGTTACAGCAGTTCAGACTGTCCAATTTCACTGAGATCCTGGCCTGTAATCGTCTGTTTATCCTCTGGGGACAACTAGTTAATTATCTTCACTGGTGACTCCTATAAAATGGCTAGATATGGCTAGCTTAGCCCTGTCCTTGGACTGCTGACTCTGCACAGGACTTTTCTGAATCACTTACATACCCCATGTCCTATGATCATGTAATGAAAACAAAGGACAAAGTATCACTTGTTAAAGAAGACCCTTGTCTTATGCTTTCTAGGAAACAGTAAACACACTTACAAAGGTAATCTCATTTTCTTTGAAACTGAGAGTTATTAGGGAAACAAGTTGGCTTTTGGGAGAGTTTAAAATCACTTTTCAAGTCCCAAAATATGTTTTGCTTGAGAATGAGAGATGTTCAACTGATATAGCCTGGTTTTTTTTAAAAAAAATTAATAGCAGTAACCACTCAAATAATTTATACAAAAAGTTTACTTTCCATAATACCATCCACTAAAACTCACTAATTACAGTGATTCACACACTGATTCAGATTATTGACATATCTTTGAAAGAAAGGAGAAGATCTCAATTAAATGAATCATTCGTGCTCATCCTGGTAGTCATTGAAAACCATCTATGCCCAGTATCTAAGCTGGAGGTCTGTGTGGGGAATGTGCAGCTGTATGCATGTCTGCCATATCTGCTGGCCAGCAGCACGCTTATTGCACCAGTGGTGTTGAGTCTGAGTTACATGACGATCTTGCTGAATACCTGAATGAAAATAAGGTGTGTTTCTCACCTTACAATAAATATCTTAGAAATAACTGCATTTCACAATTTGATATCCAAACTTTAACTGAAAGGAGCTTTGTGTGACAGTAGACAGGTAAGCATTCATGCCAGCTGGCTTTTAGATGCTGACAATCCAATCCAGACCACCTTTACTCTTTGATGTAAAACAGTTTACTTTTACTTTGGCAACAAAGAAAAGGTTGGGATTTAACCCAAGGTACCATGGCAGGAAGAGACAACAAACATGGGAATATTGTTTACAGGGCATGAAATAGTAAAATAACAGGTGGATAAACTATTACGGCGGATAACCTATTAAAAACAATGAAAGAAAAAAATAAAATAAAATAAAAAAAAATAAAATAAGAAAAAATATTACAGCTGTGAATCAAGAAGACAAGGCACTTTACTTAAAACAGACTTTTCTGGTGCCCACTGAAAGTTAAATTCACATCTATGCAGTCATTTCCGCATTTAGTACAAAGCTCAAAACTCTTTGCAAGTAGTACTGTGGTGGGGGGAAACTTTGCTATTTAACTAAAAAACAGATAATAAGTAATTTTCCTGTCTTTAGATAGTGCAATATTCTACTCATAGATGGGGAAAAAACTCAAACAACATGACAGAGTATTGATAAGAAGCCAGGAAGTCAAGACTGAAACTGTTCTCAACTCAACATAGCACCTCAGATGCCGGGTACAGTTAAGTCACCTTGGAGACATATGTTAAAAACATGCCAAAGAGCAAGGTGAATGTGAGATGAGTTTTTACCCTTCTTATGCAGTCTTCAAAAACTGTCCTGAAGCTAACTGGATTCCCACTGAATTTCATTACCAGAAAATGCTTTTTCTTGCTTTGCTTTGTGGTATTTTTTTCCTTAAATTGTTGCTTTTCCTGCACTTATAGTGTAGAAGGTCTGTGTACAGGTTTATTTATTTATCCTAATAAAAACCTGAATTATTGATAATTTTTGAATTTGTCATCTCTAAGTTTTAGATATGCTCTTTGTTCTGAGACCTTAAAAGCACTGAGTACTGGAAATATCTATGCTTAAGAAACTAATAAAAGGGAGGTTTTTGTTTTGGGGGGTTGGGTGGAGGTGGCAAACAAAAGGATACCTGTCAAACAGAACACAGGAGTTCAATGAATTGGACTATGCTCTTTTGTATGCTCAGGTTCTAGCCTGGAGTTACTCATGTGCTTGATATTAAGCACATGCATAAGTCTTTGCATGACTGGAATCTATTATTACCATGTTGACATACATTTGTTAAGGGTTTGGTTTTGGTAACATTTCTATTGGCAACCCAGAGAGATAAAGTAAGGTCCTGTAGTTCAGGAAGGTAGTACTCTGTAAGAAGGAGGTGGAAGAGATTTTGAAGAGTTGCTAATACACTAGGCTTTAGAGACCATACACAGTAAACCACATTTTAAACATATTTCCAAGGTCATGTTTATTTCTAAAATATTTCTAACATCAGTCAAGTTGTAGATTAAAGAGATATATAAGTATTCAGCCCTGGGAAAAAAACCTCAACATTTAAAAAGATTTATTAACAGTTATTTGTATATTTAAGATCTCAATATTGTGAATAAGTGGTTTAAAAACTGTTTTGGTGTTCCAGCTATAAACATATATTTGGCCTGGGGTTTTTTTTTGATAGCTTTAAAATATTTTTTTTCCATGTTGAGACCTAGTAACCCAAATTTTTGTCCAAAGCAAGAGTTCTGAGATACGCAGATTTCCTACCATATGTTCACCATGGCAGCTGCTGTTATTTAACTGATAACATTCTGGTAATTTAAAATAACTTCTGCCAGCAACATAAACCCATACTTGTCTATTTTGTCTTGGGAGTTGAGTGTTTTTTCCTGGAGTGTTTGAACTGTGTATTCAGGCAATCTTAACCTTCTGGTTTGAATCCAAATGTTTTACATGAGGGAAGCACTACATTCTGTTTACACATCCATTACCCATGGAGAATACACTATTACCAACACAATTTGATATCTAGCAGCTGAAGGTAGATTGCTTTCTTTAGGCACAAACTTGTGCCTCTTGGAACTGAAGGTTACAGTAACTTTATTCTTAGTCCCTCATTTCAATACAAAGCTGTATGGCAATGTAATGAAGTATGGTGGGAGAAAGTAATGGAGTCAGTTTTCTTAGGCTGTGTATGCTCTGCAAGGAAGCCTCTTGCAGGGACAGGGCACTGCTTCCATCTGCTCCTCCCTTTCTCCTCCTTCTCCTAACTTAGCTCCGGCGGAGCTAGCCTGCTAGCTGAAGGAAGTATAGAATAAAGTTAAAAAGAAAATAGGTTTGCTGGGAAAAATCTTTTCTGACTTATAGAATCATAGAATCACCAGGTTGGAAGAGATCCACTGGATCATCGAGTCCAACCATTCCTATCAAACACTAAACCATGTCTCTCAGGACCTTGTCTACCCATGCCTTAAACACCTCCAGGGAAGGTGAATCAACCACCTCCCTGGGCAGCCTGTTACAATGTCCAATGACCCTTTCTGTGAAAAACTTCATCCTAATGTCCAGCCAGAGACAGAAGAGCTTGGCAGAGCTTGAGGTCATTCCCTCTTGTCCTGTCCCCTGTCACTTGGGAGAAGAGGACAACTCCCTCCTCTCCACAACCTCCTTTCATGTACTTGTAGAGAGCAATGAGGTCTCCTCTCAGCCTCCTCTTCTCCAGGATAAACAACCCCAGTTCTCTCAGCCGCTCCTCATAAGACCTCTTCTCCAGACCCTTCACCAGCTTTGTTGCTCTTCTCTGGACTCGCTGCAGAGCCTCAACATCCTTCTTGTGGTGAGAGGCCCAGAACTGAACACAGGATTCGAGAACTGGTCTCACCAGTGCTGAATACAGAGGGAAAATCACCTCCCTGGACCTGCTGGTCACACCGTTTCTGATACAAACCAGGATGCCGTTGGCCTTCTTGGCCACCTGGGCACACTGCTGGCTCATGTTCAGTTGGCTGTCGACCAACACCCCCAGGTCCCTCTCCTCCAGGAACCTTTCTAGAGAGACTTCTCCCAGACTGTAGCTCTGCATAGGGTTGTTGTGCCCCAAGTGCAGGACCCAGCATTTGGCCGTGTAAAACCTCATGCCATTGGACTCAGCCCAGTGGTCTAGCTTATTCAGATCCCTTTAGGCATCCCTTAGGTGCTAATGTGGCTAATATTGCTGTTGTGACTGTGTAAAGCTTTCCAGCTACTGTGTCTGCATGATATTAGGTTACTCCCACTATATTAGCAGTAGCATAGGCTCTCTAGTAGAATGCAGACATGTACATAAGTAGATATTCTGCATTTTCAGTAGTGTTGACTGATTTTTTAATAAACTGCCATCTTTCAGCAAGAAAAAAATCCTTTATCAAACAAATATTTCTCTGAGGAAAGCATGTGAAGAAAAATTCTGGGCTAGACATTCCTTGCTTGACAGTGTATGTTTTGTTTATAGAAGTTATCTTCACCCACAAACTTAGAAAACAGGGAATTCTTCATGCCTAAATAGAGACTATTTCTACCCCTTCCTTTAAGATCTGGCTGAGGTGGATAAAGAAGTGGAATTTAACTCCATCCCTTCTTTTACCACATCCCCAGCATGTCCCACACAAATGCAGCCCTGAACCAATATCTTCTCAAGACTGTGGTTAACTCATAATTTCTACCAGAAATTCATAGATTCATTCATAGAAGAAAAGTGGTTTTGTTGAGATTAAGAGACTTTAGTGGGACACACGTATCAGTCATTAAAGCTAAAGAAAATGTTACATCTGTGTCAATTTCCTTTCTGATTCTCAGCCAGGCAAGTATTATAGGTTAGACTCTTCCTTCCAGAGACATCTCTTGCAAGGAAATTTGTTGCTCATTGCAATCTGTTTTGAAACAGATAGTTTTGCATGCACCAGACTGTAAATTCATCATTTCACCCTTTCTCAACGCCTTGCTCTTAGAATGGTGAAGAAGATGAAAGATAGGGTCATAATCTCTTGCTACATCCTTACAGAAACAATTTCTTAATATTTTTTGTATGAGAGGCAGAACAAAACTGAGTCAATGTTTTATCTCTTCTTTGTTTGTTGTATCCACCTGGCCATTGTGCTGGGTATGATAATGTAGACAGATTGCTCACGGGAAAGAAACTTAATTTCTTAGATGGCTGTGCAAGGCTGAGCCACAGAAAACATTTATAATATTAAGTTGGGTGGAAAAATAATTTTCTGACATGATCTATTTGTAGAAAAATCTCATATTGGCCAAGAAATATTATTTAGAGAAGGATAGTAGCTTGATATGTCATCTACTCCAGCTGTTCTTGGCCCCACTCTTCAGCTATTTTGTTTTTTATCAAGAACAGTTACATAGCGTCATGTCTCCACTGTCTAAGTTAAGGGCATGTGATTGTGTCAGACTTAGACACTGTATAGGGAATATTTAGAGCAGACATGGGTTTCCAAGTGTCATGGAATGATAAGAAGTTCTCATACACAGAATTTAGTGTACATGCTGCTTTGTCTTGTACCAGTTGAACACTTGATGAACCTAAACTTCCAGACTAACTCTGTCTTTGCTGGCTTATGGAATCTGTTCCATTTAACGCAGAAAAACAAAGCCATTAAAGAAAGGAAGTGTGATCTTCCTTAAGGTATATTTTATTTTAGGGTCTCGTATGTTGGAGTTGCCTCATTTTCAATAAACTTAGAATATTTGGTAAAAGAATGCAAGCCTATCTGTCACTAGCCACAGGTGTCTCACAGACATGTCATGTTTTTCTTTAGTTCATTGTGTTTTGTGGCTCTAAATGTGTTTTAAATGCTAAGATACCTAGCTCAGCTGCTTCGTGATTAAGGCGAGTTGAGAATTCACAGATTAAGAAGACTGGCACTAAAATCTTGAACTATTTGATCTAGTAAATATGCTCAATGAATAATACAGGTATTAAATGCAAAGCTGTCCTGAACACCACTGCCATGACAATTTTTATTCAAAAACACTGTGATGGAAAGAATCCCGATTTTTGTGTAACAACCCGGTGGCTTGTGACATCCTGATAAGCAAAGTACTCAAAACTCTGACCATTCTCACCCTGTCTTCAGTTCAAATGCCTAATGTATGGCTTTTTTTTCCTTCTGAGTATAAGGAGCTAGCTACAGAGGACAGCAATTTCTGTTGTGAGCAAGAAGCTTGCCTCTTACTACGAACTAATAGAATCTCTTGCTTATTATTTCAGAGGCCTGTGTTCTTGATTAACTGCAGAGTGATCCTCTTGAGAAATACAAACAATGCTTCACTATCTTCTTCTTTAGCAGAGACACACTCCAGTCTAGTGATCAGCAGTGACATCAGTAGCAGACCACCCCAACAAGTGGAACCCCCCTGCTTACTCTTTACATTCGTTGAGTTTCTACAGCTGGGTGCAGCTCAGAAATATTATTCTCACTTCATGCATCAGCAAAAAAATTTACTCCTGAACTGGATAAAAAAATCCAAACAGTAACTAGTTGGAATAACAGGGCTTCATTATGAAAGCTGTGGAAATTCACATTTTCAAAATCTCAGAAGCAGGCTTTTCATATTGAATTTCTAATATAGCTTGCAGTCACCATTTTGCCCCTACTGTTTTTTTGGTACATCCACGTACCGCATGACATTATTTATAGCTCTTCTCCCAGATAAAGAATCAACACAGCATCAGGTTAGCATTAATATTTTTACAGTTCTTTGAAAAGAGCAGTAGCCAAAGTGCAGAGCTTCTCCTGTTTCATTAGGGAGAGTGATAACTGAGCCTAGCATCTCTGATGGAAGCCTGCTCATTTACAATGTACAAAGCTCTGTTTTGCTGAGCATAGAAGAAATCAAAGGAGATACAAATTCACAGATAACTCCAAACCTCTTTAATCCTGCCTCTGGGTAAAAAATTCTTGCACATTTTTATGGTTCTGCTCCTGTGGTTACCTCTGGAGTATTCTTATTGCTTTTTCTCTTGCCTGCTTTGGCCAGCTGCTATGAGTCTCAAACTTTTTCAATGTATTTCCATATTTCATTATTTCTCCTACCTATGTGCTTGCAAACACCTTTATGTTGCCTTTTGGTCTGTGTTTATGCTTAAGGTACAGATAGCAGTAGTTTTAACTCCTTGCTTCTAAAAACAGGTTTCATGACTTTCTCTAGCTGTAAATAATGAAGAGAATTTGGTGCCCTGAACTTCATCAAGGTTTCACAAGGTTTAGTAACTCAGCTGCTGGATGAGGGAAAGGTTGTAGATATGGTCTTCCTGGACTTTAGTAAAGCCTTTGACAGAGTTTCTCACAGCATTCTGCTACGGAAACTGTCAGCCTCTGGCCTGGACAGGCACACACTCTCCTGGGTAGAAAACTGGCTGGATGGCCAGGCCCAGAGAGTGGTGGGAAATGGTGATAAGTCCAGCTGGAGGCCAGTGACAAGTGGGGTTCCCCAGGGCTCAGTGCTGGCTCCGGCCCTGTTCAATGTCTTCATCAATGACCTGGATGAGGGCATTGAGTGTACCCTTAGCAAGTTTGCAGATGACACTAAGCTGGGTGGAAGTGTGGATCTGCTGGAGGGTAGGGAGGCTCTGCAAAGGGATCTGAACAGGCTGGACCACTGGGTTGAGTCTATTGGCATGAGGTTTAACATGGCCAAATGCCGGGTCCTGCACTTGGGGCACAACAACCCTAATGCACAGCTACAGACTAGGAGAAGTCTCTCTAGAAAGCTGCCAGGAGGAGAGGGACCTGGGGGTGTTGGTTGACAGTGACTGAACATGAGGCAGCAGTGTGCCCACGTGGCCAAGAAGGCCAATGGCATCCTGGCTTGTATCAGAAATGGTGTGACCAGCAGGTCCAGGGAGGTGATTCTCCCTCTGTACTCAGCACTGGTGAGACTGCTCCTTGAATCCTGTGTTCAGTTCTGGGCCCCTCACCACAAGAAGGATGTTGAGGCTCTGGAGCGAGTCCAGAGAAGAGCAACAAGGCTGGTGAAGGGGCTGGAGAACAGGCCTTATGAGGAACAGCTGAGAGAGTTGGGGTTGTTTATCCTGGAGAAGAGGAGGCTGAGAGGAGACCTCATTGCTCTCTACAACTACCTGAAAGGTGGTTGTAGAGAGGAGGGATCTGGGCTCTTCTCCCAAGTGACAGGGAAGGGCCTCAAGCTCTGCCAGGGGAGATTTAAGCTAGAGATTAAGAGGAAGTTTTTCACAGAAAGGGTGATTGGGCATTGGAACAGGCTTCCCAGGGAGGTGGTTAAGGCATGGGTAGACGAGGTCCTGAGGGTGTTTGATGGGGATGGTTAGACTCGATGATCCAATGGGCCTCTTCCAACCTGGTGATTCTATGATTCTAAGTTAAACTTTCTTCCAGTTCTCTGATTTATTTCTCAGAAATGATTTCTAGCTGTGATGTTTTCTTTGTATTTTACTTGACCATAGTTGTTCAGCTTGTCCTTGTATAAATAGTTGGTGGGTATGGATCTGCCTCTCATCATACAAAATTTAATATGTTTCCAGAGAAGTACATAGATTCATGTGTAATAGGCTTAAAAATGTTTACCCACTCATGCAGTCATGTATGCACAGTACTTGTGCATACAGAGATGCAAGGATATGTTAAAAAGAAAACAACTTTTTCAGAGAGATTTTATCATAATTTAAAAAAAAAACTTTTAGGAGAAACATACTGATTCCTTTCAAATATCCTATGAAAAGATTTATTTCACAAATTCCTTGTTGAAGGTCACCCCAGGGACTACTGTCTTTTTCACAGTGACCATGGTAGGCTGCAGAAGAAATTGAATAACTGATAGACAGATGGACTAATTTGTGGAGTATTGTGTGAGTTTTTAAGGTCGCTGCTCTCTAAACTGAAAGATGAAAAAAAAAAATGAAAGGGTAGTGTCACATGACCCATCCACAACTATTCTCTGAGCCAAAGTAAATTTACATCTCATAGACCATCTAGGCTTGGCCTCAGAGTGACCTTGATGTTTACAAATAAGAAAGAAATCCAGTGATACAGTACACACAACTAGGTAATAAAGTATGTGGAACAAAGAAATCTAATAGAGTGAAATATTTATATATACACGTATGTATATACTAGCTGACACTCAAAGCAAGTCTTAGCTGCTTTCCTATTGTGCAAAGATACTGAATGTCACTCTTTTTCTCTTCACTAACTAGACTGGTGGCTAGCCATCTTCTTTTGGGGTCACTTTACTTTGTTCTTCTGCTCTAAGAGAAGTGTGCACAGGGTTTTCAAGTCAGACTACATCCTCTCATTCTGAGTTTTTTTTTCCTCTCTCTACCTCTGTTCTTAACATTCAGTCACTAGTGTTGTCTAATTCTAACCAAGAGTTACTTCCCTTGAAGACTTTCCAGTCATTCATTTTATGATTACAAACTTCTTAATAACTATCTCATGTCTACAAATGATTTTTGCAAAGTTCTTTTTTATGAATTCAAAACTTAGTACCATTTGAAATTGAAAACCTGGACTAGATTCTTGTTTTAGATCCCATTAAATACGAACCAATACATGCTGTGTGAAAACCTGTACATGTAGTAGATCTTGACAGCCACACAGCCATTTCTACAGTTTCTCTGGTTTTGCACCAAAAGATGAAGCCTTGTGAAAGTCTTTCCTTTTGTCATAGAGATCTTCATTCTCTATTATATTCATGTATATCAATGACTAGAAACTTCATCAAGCTGAGAGAAACACCTTTGTTTCAGTGATTAGGGCAAAGATAGCTATGCAGCAACCTGTGGGGCAGGAATGTTATTCCTTATCGTCTTCTTTCCTGAAGACCTCTTAGACGTAGGCAGGGAGTGAGCAAGTGACTGTGATTAAATGTTAAAACTGCTTTCTTCCTGATACAGTTTTTCATGATAGTGTACGACACACAGAGCAAGAAGTATGATAATCTGACAAACTGCAGCTGCACCATTATGTGTTGGGCCTAGATCAAGTCACACAGTGATCTTTGTAGGTGTGGTAGTTCACATGGAGAGTGCCTGAATGATACAGATGTGCTCAGCTACAACAATTTGCATTTGATCATCTCAGGGAGGCACCCATGGTCATATAACAGGTGATGGTATGATTGATACAAAAGTTTGCCTCTATTGTGCTTTAATGACAGGGACAAACATGATCATTTGACAGTATAGACAATCCTGCAATAAAATCAGAGACAAGTGAGCTATTTAATTGATTTATGCCCAACCATCATGTATGCTGCTTTCTTGTAACTTGCTTTTATGGAAAAATTAAGACTGATGAGATTAGCACATTTATCTTCAATTGGAAACTTGGATACTGATTCTTGCTGTACCACAGATTACCTGTTATGATATGAGACATTTGACTTAATGTCCATCCACTTCAGTTCCATGATTTTTAAATAGTGAAATTTACTGTTATTCATGCAGATTGTAATAACAGGAATAATCTAAACAATTTTAGTAGAAGTCACTGAAAACACATATAAGAGAATAGAGAATTGGACACTGTGTTTTACATCTCCAGGGTAAATATTTCATTCCCCATACAGAACTGATGAAGTTAGAGGAGTCTTTTAGACTGTGAGAAATAAAGGAATGAAAAAGCAAAAGTTGTGTTGCTGTCCTTCATTGAGTGACCATACCTGCCACTTGCAACTGACATTCAAAAATGTTTGTGAGATATCCTGCTTCTTCTGGATAGGTATTTCATAAGGTGTTTGTGGCCTTTTCTTTTTGATATATCCCTCTCCACAATGGATGTTGTGCTTGACGCTTTGAAATTACACTTTCAAACCGCTCAGAAATTGCAGCTGTTACAGTATCTTGTTATTAAATGCAGCTTCACACAAAGTATGCTGCTACTACTTGCTGTGATCTCTATCAGCTCTCAAGTTTTAAAGTCTGTGTTTTTCTAGTAAAGCCTGGTGTGGTTTTGACTTGGGCTGCTCATATATACCAAGTACCTAATCCTCGAAAGGTTTTTTGTGCCTAACTCCCTTTGAAATCACAAGAACTTAGAAATACATTTGAGGATCGGGGACAATTTTTCTTATCAAAATGTCTGTGAATAGGATTTCTGAAAGTACACAAAGGAATTAGGAGTATAAATCTAGTTGAAAACCTTGAGTCTTGGGCTTTTAACTCTCTTAGGTTACTCCTTAGGATAGAATTTCCAAAAGACTCGAGAGTTCAGCAGTTTGTAACAATTTAAGTTATCAAATTTGTTAAGAAGCTGCTGGATGTTCAGCACACGTGAAACTAAGGTTGTTGCATACATGCCTACAAGCATTTCTCCCTGTAGTTGATGTTCTCTTCTAACAGAATGCCACCTTGAAGTACAGGCCTCAAAAATCTAGTTATTCCTCTCTCCAGCAAGTGATTACTGAATTTTTCAGAGAGTTATAGTGCAATTTTCAATGGGAAAATAAGTGCCCAGTAGGAAGGAAAAAAAAATATAGCTACGTAAGTTAATATAAATGACACGTACCTAATGGGAGAACTCCCTAAGCAAATGGGTCCTGATTTTAGAACTGTTATTTTCTGGATTCAAAGATCATCAGAGTAATAGTTCCTCAGACCTTTTCTCTTAGTACTGAATAGATTAGAAACAAGGGATAAAGGGGGAAAGAATGGCTTGACTAGTAAGGTAGATTTTTTGAGATCTTTGACCAATCTTAGTCCTTAGAATAAAAGGCAGATGTCAGACAGGACTACCAACATGAAAGAGAAGAAGGTTTTGGGAAGGAGACTACCCTCTATTCACATCACGACTTTGGATCGCTACTATCACCCACGACTTCTGAAATCACTTGAAAACTCTCGAGCTCTAAAGTTCACTGTTAAAGAAGCCTTTCTGCTGTTTTCATTTACTGACTCTTGTTAGCTCACTGCCCCTGTTGTGTGGTAATTTTTTCGCAACTGTTACATTGCCTTATTTTATAGTTTGGCTTGTTGTGTTATTGAACACTGGCTAATTAATTTTGATCTGAACTTACTGTTTGCCTGACTCTCACTTTCTTACAAAACCATTGACAATAGCCTTCTATTACCTTTCTGTCAGACTCAGTACTTCCTTCAGTTATGACGACCTCCTTTGTCTATCCTGTTCTACTCTTTTGTCTTCTGCCATGTTGTTATTTTAGTTTAAATAGGTGGTATATTTTTTGTGCCATCTGATAGAGTTCACTTTCCCTTTCTCTCAGCTTTCTAATTCCACAACCTCATTTGCTTAAGTGCTTTCTACTCCCCTTCCTGTGGTAAACACTCAAAAATCTTTTTCTGTCTGAGTGTTATTTTCCTCAATCTCTTCTATCACCTTTCATTTATATTGAGCCTATAAATCTGTCCAGTTCAATATGATATATTAAAACTTGTCACCAGTCAAGTTCGTTTTGCTTGTCATGATATTAAGGGGTTTTCTTTTCCATTCTCCTCCTTTTTTGCCACACGTGATGACTACTATACTAT
The DNA here is from genome assembly GCA_033558105.1 of Coccyzus lansbergi. Lineage (NCBI taxonomy): Eukaryota > Metazoa > Chordata > Aves > Cuculiformes > Coccyzidae > Coccyzus > Coccyzus lansbergi. Next base: position 2,320,282 of record JAUMJK010000128.1, read on the forward strand.
AGTTGTCACTATAAAAATTGATGTCAAATGTGATTCAACTGTCTTTCTGGAATGCGATGCTTGACTTCAATTTTTCATTTAAAAAACTTGTTATTTTGTTTTCTCTGAATTCTTGACTTTTCTTCTTCCAAAGTCAACCACAAGAAACTGACAACTGTAATTTTCTCATCTCTGGTTTTCTTGAGGTCCACGTCATGCTCATGTGCCTTTCCAGATAGTTTCTCTATAACTGTAAATATATTTACCATGACATTCTGATGATATTCTCTCTTTCTAACTCTGGAGTTACTTGTGACTTGATTACACAAGTTAATGATCAACGCTCTTGGCAATTCAGTCCCCCCTCTCAGTATTGCATGTGCTTCTTTTCTTCCATCCCATCATTTGTGCACAGAACATGTTGAAACACTCTCTAAAGCCACCAGCTCCTCCAAACTTGCTTCCTCTGGCAATGTCATAGGAGAACTGATGAATGGTACTTCAAGAAATCCTCAGGAGAGACTTAAGAGATTTATTTTACTTGTGCTCTTCCTCCTTATTTATTCTAGCCAGTTATTGAATCCTTCCTTGATAGATATTGGGATCTTTGGCACAAGGCATTTTATTTAGTTAGTTTTGCTTACATCTTGGCATGATGGGTAACCTTTTCCTGAATAAGAAATGTGGAAATTGTCATAGTGTCAGCCTTCCTTTTTCCTTAAATTATGGACTCCTCCAACAGGATTGCAATTAAGTTTCTCAAAAGTGATCCACTTCACTCCATTGGAAATTAATAATGTTCAGCAACAACAGTATTTAAATTATGGTAAATTCAAGCTAATATTCGAATTAAGATTCTTACTATAGGACCTTTGCAGGGGTCTTTGGGAAAAGAGATAATGAATATCACCGCTTTTATTTCTTATGCATACATGTAGTGCAATCCTTGAATTAAGCCTTTGGAAAAAAAGATAAATTTTCCTAATAAGCAAAGTGTAGAGTTAGTCATTACAAATTTAGCTTATTAATCTATAAATATACTGTGCTTTTGAGTGTGAGGTCAAAGTAATGGAAATCCATAATTCAAAAGTTTCTGAAACTTTGAGGAAAAAAGTTCGTTCCAGACATTGTTTTCTCCAGATGAAACATTCTTTAAATACTACATCTTAATCAGAAGTTTATTATATTATATCCTGCACCATAACAGCAAAACAAAAGCTTTATTTCATTCCAGTATGAAATTCTGACTACTTCAATGAATTCCCACAGAGAATTGTAATGTATTCAAGGCATGCAAATTGTTATGTATTCAAGGATATAAAAAGTGCCATCAGCAAGTCTCCAACCAATCTTACCACAATATATTTTTTGGCTAGTTACTCAAAGCCATATATTATATATAGTAATTGTCCAAACCATACTTTTTATTTCCTTTATTTCCCCGAGTTTTACATACGTAATTCTGATGTAATCCTGTTCACTTCAGTGAAGTTATTCCCCACTAGATTAACTCATATACTCAAATTATATTTCTCAGTTTCCAATATAAACACCCCACTTTGCAGCTCATACATTTCTGGATAGTATTTAGCCAAACAAGGAAACCTACTGATGCCAATACAAGTAAAAGCTACTTGAAAAGATATATGGATGACAGAATCAAGACCTCATAAAGCTGAAGACAACTATAGAGTTAACTAATCCCTATGCTTGCTCTCTACAGAGGTTTAGAGCAATCCCGCTGTATTGTAATATGCAATTCATTATAGAGACTCAAAGTGGGATTATTTTCAAGCCTTTCCTTTTCTTTAGCCCTAATAGGATTTGAATTTGCGTTTCATTTCTCACTCATATCTTTCCTCCTTGCTTTCAGATTTCCCCATTTGTTCTCCTTCACAAATGGATCTTTGGACAAACATTTTGTATGTGGGATGGGTCACCATGTTAAAAAGATTATCTCACCATGGAGTCCATCGGCATTTAGGAACAACAGCACTTATATTTTTCTCAGGTTACCTTTATCTCTTAATCATTATTAGCTGACTAAGATTTATGATGTCTTCTTCATCCAAAGATTAAATCAATTAGTTGAAAAATCTTTAGCTTATTAGTTATAGTAAAAAAACTATGTACGATTTTGGATGTGTATAATTGTATTTTCCAGTTCAGTGAGCATATGCACAGGAAAACAGCCACAACCCCCAGCAGGGAATGGTCAGCTGGCCCCAACCTATTCAGGGCTCTTGGTGCCAGTCAACTTTCAAAGAGGGAGGGATGGGACCTAAGGAGCCCAAAGGATTTTCCCGACCCTCTTGGGTAATTTACACCAATATTAAACATGTATGTTTGTCTGAAGTCTCTTTTATCAGCGTGCTAATCCCATTACTGACAAATGAAGATGTAATCACAGTTTATTCAAATCGTTTGAAAGCTTTATCCCCTTTTGAGAGAAAAGAGAAAGTACAATTGGCTGCAAATGACTTCTTAAACTCCTACTGGGACACTAGTAAAGCAAAAATAATTTTTAAAAAACACCAGTGTTTGGATATAGCATGAAAAGTCTAGCCTGCAGGGTCCTTGAAGAAAGGGATCTTCTCTTGCTTATGGAATTTATATCATACTCAGCACTGTTACTGCTAATTTAAATCAGGGAAATTGAAAGAATGGTATTCTCTCTTTGGTTTGTCCTACAGCGATATTTCCTACTAATGCCATCTCATCTCTGCTTAACTCCATCAGTAGTCCTGAGGGTAGAGATGCTGGCTGAACTGTGTCTCCATCACCAAGGTAACCGTCTGCTAATATGCAGAGATCTACCATTCATGAAATATACACCAGTAACCAGAAAAATGTGGGAAAAAAGACAGAATAGATAGCCTTGTTCATATTCAAGGGGAAAATTAACTATGGCAATGCTTCTCTGTCAGCCTTGTTTGTGGTAGAAGGAAATGGAGACATAGGCCCAGGGAGAAGCCTTAGTGCAGCAGTGAAGCACTAGCAGCACCACTGGCACCTCTAAGATAATGAAGTGCCAGAGGATCCACAGGAGGTCCTAGAAACACCTTGTTAAAAATTCTTCATGTGTGGAACAACTTCCTTGTCTTGGGTATAAACCATACACACTGCTCTCATACACTGATACAGGTTATAAAATTAATCTGAAAATTGTATCTCCCTATTCCTACCCTTAAATCACACCAAAGATCAATTTAGCAATTTTATTACTAAAGGTATGCTCAGATAAGAAATTAAAATACAGATAAAAATGTTTACATTTTTTAAAGTTGTGAACAAGAATAAAAAATGTGTAGCCTTTCAAATTCAAATATAATATTAATTTTAAAAAGATTGTATATTATGCAAATCCATACATTAGCAAGGTATCTTTCCCATGAGTTTGTTCACTTTGTAATGAAATTTGATCTCACTGATAAATAGAATATCATATACTGCAATTTTCAGTCTTGGGCAGTGCTACATGAGGTGATGATTCATTTGTATTTCCATTGGCTAATGTGAATCCCTTAGGTAAACTGCTTTTGCTCTCAGAAATCTTTGGTTTTATTTCTTTTTATTACCACAGTTCTCCAACCTAGACTAGAAATTATTTACATGGGTACCCAATAAGCAAAACATTTTGTTTTGATGAATGTATAGTCTAAATAGACTGAAATTGGGAAGAGAGACTTGGAGCAACTAGCTTGACATCATACAGCAAATTCATTCTGTATCTGTGAGTAGTCTTTCCTTACACAGCTGCATAGGATCATTTTCAATTAATAAAATCCAGCACTTCTAATGTAATGGTACTTGTTCCTTTCTTTTTGCTGGAACAAGTTTTCTTGCGACTACACAGTGAACTAGATTTGAGAGAGGATAGAAGTAATACAGCCAGGAAAAATTAAAAAAAAAAAAAGAAAAAGAGAAAGAAAAAAAAGAAAAAAAAGATCTACTTTTCTTTTGGATCATTTCCCCACTCTGAGTCATTGCTGAGTTGAGCTGTACAAATTCTTGTGCTGGCACAATAGAAGGAATGACAAAGGCATGGAAATGGCTTGCCAAGGAAAGGGGATTGTTCCACAGTGAGAACAACAATGTTAACAATAGTGCTGGCTTTCACCAGCCTCACGTGGCTGAAATGGTGTCATGTGTTTCCTCACAAATTTCACCTTAGTTTCACATTGTACAAGGGCTGCTTTGGAATTGTTAAAGGTGTCTCCTCTGGGCTCTGCATTGCACACGCATGTGATCAGAAGGAAATATATGGCTGTGTCAGCAATAACCTCCTCTGAAGGACCTGCATCCTGCCACCTGGAAACCTCAGCTTTAAGAGAAGAGTTGCAGAATCTAGGAGTTTTCTAACTCCGAAGAAAAGGTTCCAAAAAGCAATAGATATCATACTGTTCATAGGCAGTATCCAGAATTGAGAGGTGCCAGGAATCAATGTCCAGCATCTATTTTGTTTTACTTTTTGAGGGGGAGGATGGTTTCTTTGTTCCTTTTGAGGGTATGTGAAGTGATAGATTTCAACAGCTATTTAGACAACTAGACAACATCTGATTGGAGATTGGTTATTACATGTTGAGCACACAAAGTCATTAAAACCAGCTACTTGTGCTAAAGAGAAGACTTAAAACCTTAATGAGAACTTAACCTCTGAGAAACTTCAGTTCATAGTATCAAAATGCTGCATGATGCATTTTGATCATTTGATTATTTATTAACATGTCCAAGAATACTAGTAGAAATGTGAGGAGATTTTTGTAAGTCACTAACTACAATTTACAGTATTATACTTCAAGATATACCTACAAGAGTAATTTTTTTATTATAATTTTAGGATAATGACCTCTGGATGTTGGATGTTTCCAATTAAGCACAAGCATGAGCACTTCCTATCAATTTTCTCCTGAATGTATCCTGTTAGACCATGTTTTGGCTATATATATATTTTCATACTCACAGAGCAAAAAAGGATATTTCCAAATTCTCATTTTCAACTGGGAATTCATTTCCAAAAATTTTGAACTTGTGGGTTGAGACAAAAAGCAGAGATTCAGCAACAAGAAGTACAGAAGAATGCTGAGACAATGAAGAAGCTGTGCCAGATCATGGAAAGTCCCATCATGAGCAAGTCAGTTCTTTCAAGAAAGCTTTGACAATTTTGCTAAACTCCATTACAGCCTTAGCAGCTGTCAAGCATGAGCCTTGTGCAGTATTAAACAGCACAAGCAGAAGACTGCGCACAACTAGTCAGTAAGTTGAGCTATTGAACTGACTGTGAGGAGATATGAAAGAAGGAAGCAACTTGGACTCCCTTTGGATTTTGGAGACAGGTTCCACAGCCCACTGCATTCTCTGAGTGACCTTTGAATTTACTGTACTTGTACTTCAGCATCAGCATGCTTTTTTATATCTTCAGTAGACAACTTAATTTTTTTGTCTTGAGGAATGGTTACATGTCCTGATCTTATTATAAATAGATAGTATGGTCCATGTTGCCAATCACATCTTGAGCAGCAGACTCCATTAATCTATGACAACTGTTGAAACCCTTTTGGTTTTGTTATGAGGTCTGTTTGACTTTGTAACGTGATGGTACACCAACATAAAAGAATTACAGAGAGGTTTAAAGATGAGGAGAATCCAACCTAGAGTCTGAGTATTTACTTTGTAGCATTTGTGCATTATGCTGCGAGAAAATGATAATGAATATCCACTCTTTCACTCTGTGATTCTAATGTTGGCTCCATGATGTCTAATGATCAGCTGGTGAGTTAATGCTCTCCCCAAAGTACATTTTATGAATTGCAAGTAAAGGCTTACTTTTAACTCTATCATTTTATCATGCACACAAAAAATATCAATACCATTCTTATTCTTTAATTTAATGGTGATCCATACTTTGGTAATCTAACATAAAATATTTTTTATTTTTGTTTTCAAACAGAAGACGTCCTTCTGTCACATAAAATTTTTCATTAAACTGTTTGGTCTGGGAAAATACTTTGTGTGTTTTGGACTTAAACATATACTTTTTTTCTGAAAGAATTTTATGTTGGTGGAAAAAAGTTTCATGGTAAGGACCTGGGTATTTTTCATGCTGGTGAAAGCAGGAAGAGGAGAAAAAGCTATACCCAGTGTGACAGGATTTCACTTAAAAAAGTGGTACATTGAAGAAAAATTATTTTTTAAGGTCCTTACTAATTTTTAAATGAAAAAGAGCATATTTATAAGCGATATATTTGCCACAGTGAAACTTTTACAAAATTTATTTAATATTTGTTTTGAGAAAAGAAAATTATTAAAGTCTGCAAATACTGAAATGTACCACTTCAACATCTCTTGATCAAAGATATGAAACTATTTATCTTTTAGTTTGTGCTATATAATAGATATCTGAGAAGTCAAAATGATAATTGTCAAAACTTTATATTTAAAATAAAGTTTTGACCAGCATAATTTTTTTCCTATCATTTTCTTTGGTATATTTTGTTTTCATTTGGATGACTCTCTGAACAATCACAAAACCAATGTACAGAAAACCTTGTTAAATAAAAACTCTAGCTTCTCCTCAATTGTTACATTTACCTTTTCCTGCTAACATGAATCTGAGAGCTCTGCCAAAGACTGTACAACCAATCGGACAAATGCAGTTATGGTATTTCATTTTATGGTGGATAACATGCAGTCTACAAGAGCTATCAACATACTTCTTTTCACTCTGCCTGGAATGATTGTATTTAGGGGTCTAGACATGTAGAAATTATCTGATGATAAAGCTTACTAATATAAGAAGTTGCATGAAAGCTGAATGTTCTTCCATTTATAATTAATCATCTTAACATAGCTTGAGAGGAAAAGCTGTTGGACCAGGCTTGATGATAACTTCTACTGTTCTGTGTAGTTAAGATTGTTATCAGGTTTATCTTTGCTTAAAAAGTTTATGATGGGCATCAAATTAGCTTTAAAACGGTAAAGCTTATCATAAATGGTGAGAAGCACACTTACCCTTAGGCTATAGGATAATGTGCTCTAGCTGTACAGTAGAACCTAAATTAGTCAGATTTTGCAGTATTCAATTATTGCTCCCTCTATGAACTATATATAAAGTGTCCCAAACTTTGTGATGAAAATTTCCTAAGTTGATATTTCAGTTTCTTGTGATTTGTTATGTTTTAAATACTTACTTGGAAAAATAGAGAATCTATAATAACCTCCATGGTTAGAAAGTTCTTCATATTCAGATCTAACAGTCACACTGAGAGAACTCAGGCATATGATCTATCTGAATGCTTGCTTGTTCAAAACTAGAATGCCAAGGAGTCATGCGTTGCCTGCAAAGCAGAAAAGGGCTCAGTTACATCTTTCTGGTTGTTTCCAAACATATGCAACTTTTGGATCAAGGCTCCCTAAAAGTTTTCCCTAGTCCTTTGCATACGCTTTTACTCTCCTTTTAAAATAACAGTATGGTTGCTTCTCCTGTTTAGGCAGCAGAGCTAAACTAATCTAAATAAGTTCAAAACCTAATAATACGGCTGTCATTTTGCAGAAGTTTTCCAAAAGGATGTGAAACAGACTGTCTGGTGTGTGCCAGGGAATGTGGAATCTGCAAAGAGTGTGGGATCATTGCTGACAGTCAGACATTCCTAATTTGAGCAGGTAAACACCAAGTCCAGGTTTTCCTTTCTGTTTCTTATGAAAGGACACATATGGCTACAGCTGTGTTGCTTTTGGCCATGGGCTCTTCAAACATTTTATAATATGGACAACTACACTTGGTCACTAGAGTAAGTACTGGGATAAAAGCAGGTAAAATACATTGCTGGCTAGTTGCTCTAGTTAAAACACTGGGTAGTTCTCATTCTTCTACAGCAATGCTGTGTTCCTAAATATGTCTGAAAAGGAGATTTTGTAGCAGTATTTGTGAGAATATGAAACCTGTTCGAATATCTTAGCTGCATTTCAATTCCTGTATTTCATGAAACAGAGAAGAAGGGGACAGTGAAAGAGTCCAAAATGAAACAGTCAAAATAACAGCTAGGAAAATGCTCTGTATGGAAGCATTTTTTTATATTTAGGTGTAGGATAGACCTTTCCTAGTCAAGAGGAAAGGGTAAAACCATTGAACTACTGGTGGTAAAACTGTGCTATGAGGCAGTATAGTTATGTTGCATGCCCCGTAAGAAAAAGAAAAAAATTATGTGGATTATACTTCAGCAAGAAATCTGGAAGCTATCATGATTAAATAATGTAAAAGAAAAACTTGACCCAAGGGCCTAGAGTTTACACTGACCTAAGGAAAAAATATCACCCTTTCCTTCTCCCCTCCTGCAAATTCTTCTGGACTATAGCCAATGGCTCTATCGCCACCTCCCTATTTTCCTCATCTCAGCCGGTCTTATGCATTTGCAGGGCAGCACCACAGCCTCTTCACTACTCCACAACTCCTTACACAAGATTAGGTTGATTGGCCTCATCTGCCAGACAGCTGTTTCTGCTGCAGGAGATCACTGAGCAGGACAGAAGCCACAGTGTCATGTTCAAAACAAAATCCCATCCTGAAGCTTTCCTCACTGCACATCTTCGAGGTCTCCACTACGTCCTTGCACCTGCTGTGGCAGGTATGCCTCCTGGTACGTCTTCTAGTACATCATTGGCTCATGCACCAGGATAGAAGAAACATCAGCTCTGAGTAAAATTATTAGTTTAACAAGGCTGATACACTAAAATGAGGAACTGGAAAGAACTGCCCAGCTTCTGGTGAACTGTGTCTTACAGTGAATACGCTGCAGCATCTATTTTGAATAGCAGTTTGAGGAGTTGTTTGAAAAGCATAGGAGATTCCACTGGAATTTGCTGTTGCCTAAACGTAATGAAGGCTCTGAGGCTCCTAAATTTTAGATGTTTGGTGCCCAGGATGGAATCTAGATTTCATGTATCCAGCATGTAAATCCTCTGGGGAGAGTTAGGCAGCTCCTGCTTCAGTCTTCAGATAGAACATATGTTCTCTCTGCTGTTAGTTGGCTCTGGTTGATACATGTCAGTACAATCTAAGAGCGGCACAGCCACATCAGCATGACACAGTGCATGAGCTAATACAGCTTCCAGACATCTTGCAGAACAGGCAAAGTGCAATTACATCTGCCTAGAGTCAGTTTTGTGGGTCAGGCTCCAAATAGATGGTACAGTAAAGCAAAATTGTAAGGTGAGGAAGAGGGGAATAGAGAAGTGTTATTTTCACTGTTGTCTGAGGCATAAATACTATGCTAAGTATATTAATTTTACTGGCTGTAAAATTCTGCATTTGCATCTATAAGCAGGTGATTAAAGATCCAAATTTCAAAAATCAGACCTAAGGTAGGAATTGATTTTGTTCAGAAGGCCCTGTTTTAAAATGTGACCAAATTAAGAAACTTAAGTACACACCTGTTGAGCTCTGTTGCAATCAGCAAAGGATGCAAGATTAATGGGGTTGGAAATTAAGCACATAAGGAATCTTCAACCTGTAATAATGTTTTGGGCACTCAGCAGGCATTAGAAAGACCTAGATTTAGTGTTTGATGTTGTATAGTACTTTTATTCCTGGCTGGATACTACTAGGCTGCCACACAGGGTGGAGTTTTAAATTTGTTATTTAAACCAAATAATTTTGTTTTAAAAAGAATTATTCTATTGAAGTCTGGTTCGTCTCTTGTGGGAATACAGAACTTATAAATATGAATTTAGCATAATGTCAAAATGCAGCAATAATTTGTTTGGATTATGGATTTATTGACAGGCTCCTCAGTCTTTCTTCTATTCTGATTTAAGTATCCAAGTCCTTTACTGGACCTTTTCTTTAAAAAAAAAATTGTTTCAAATTTGTCAGCTGGAAAAATTTAAGTTTTTGACCAATTAATTTGAAAGACTGTCTTCATTGAAGCATTGGTCAAATTTTTAATACTATATCCCATAAAAAGCAACAGATTTTAGTCACTTTAGAAATCAGCTATTGAATACTTTCTGTCATAGGTTTAAAAGAAGGAGGTTTGGGGCTTTATATTTGTCACATACTATGGGCTGAATTCACTCTTTATTCAAAGCTGGTGTAAATCAGGAACTGTTCCAATGAAATCAATAGTTACACAATTGTAAAATTGGTCGGTGATCACAGTCTGGCTGAGTGGACCTATGGCATTAATCAGTTTTAAAAATCTGGTCCCTAAGTACTTAATTTCTAGGAAGCAGCACAATGTGACATTACAAGGATCCTATTTAGAGACACACACTCTGCAGATCAAAGCAGGAACTACTGGAAATGCTTTCTGAAGGTATGTGTAACTATAAAATGTTTTGAGTGGCTGCCAGTATTTTGTAATCAGTGTTGTAAAGTTTTGTGATACTCTTGATGTCTGCAGATGTTATGTGGCCCGTGGCATAGAGCTGATGTTCTGAATTACCAATTATATACCTAATGGAGCCCTGAGAACTAACTGCTGCTCTCCTTTGGGTACTGGGGCAGTCTTTAAACGCTAGGAAAAGACTGATGCTATAAATAAAACTCTGTCTCCATAGCAAAAGGCAGTTCAGTGCTCAGCTTTCAACACTTTAAAAATGTAATTACTGTCTTTTTTCTTTATATTTTTCTATTCTTGGTTTATAACAGCAGTAATAACCTCCTGAGTTGGGTATTTCCTGGCAATTAATGACTGACAGTGTTAAGAATGCTTGGCTTTACCTCAAGCCCTCAAATCCTCCAGCCAGTCATTAACTGCCAGGAAATGCCCTTCCCCAAAGTCATTATTGCTTAATTATGTAAACCTGGATTAGAAATTTAATTAGATGATTTTAACATTCTCTGATTCTCTCTTCATTTCTTCTCCATGTCCCAAGCATTACTGTTAGCCACAGTTGTTAGCTGGTATAGTTGATGTTCACTCCAAAATACTGCCATTAAAGAAAATGCTACACAGACCATCTGTGAAACAAGACTGATTCCCTTTTTGTAGCCCTTGGTTGACCGAACTTATCTGAATACCTACTTGTAAAGAATATACAAGATTAGGTTAAAATGAATCTCTAAATTTTATCTAGTATTGCCTTTAGGTGATGGCCAAGAAAAGTTCCTCTGGAGAACTGTATGACTCTCCAGTCTGATGAATAAAGGAAAGTTTGTGATCAAGGGCTCTGAACATCTGCCTTAGCTTCTAGAGATCAGCTGTACCTGCTTCAAGTAAGAGCATTACAGGTGTCGCTTTATTTTGTCCCATTTCTTGAAAAAAAACAAGTGTATAACTGCTGCAGGCAAATGCTTAAAAACAGGATTAGCAGCTCTGACCCATTTCTCACCAGACAACCCTCAAAGCTGCTTTCATAGATTTGTTCCCTTTATCTGGACATGGGACAAGTTTTATCTAAATAATAGATATTGCAGCATCCAAAAAAAGAGTGCGGAATGTAGCTGCTTCTCCCTATTTAACATGCCATTTTGTTTAATTGTTGTTCTTAAAGAAGGTTGCCTGCATGGCAGCTACCGTAATACTGAGCCCACCAAACAAGTTGGCTTCCACTGAACTATGTGGATACTTGCAGCACATTATTATTGCCATCATCAGTGTCTTGTCAGTGCGTTAATAGAATCACCTGTCTATGCCTTTTGACTTTTAGTCCTAGAAGTGTTATTTGGTCACTAAACAAAAATAGAAACTAATGTGTACCATTCTCATATATTTACAAGTAGCCAACTTGTAAAAATCATACTCGTGATTCTGGAAGAACTCCTCCTAAATAGTTAATTTGTTTCTGACTTCTGTGCAGGCTGTATGGTACCATGTAATGACTTAGTGTCTCTGATATTCCATACAACTATGACTACTCATATACTTCATAGAACACTTCAGTGTTAATTGTTTTAATGAACAAAGGGCATATAATTTGGGTCAAAGGGCATTTTCTATAAAGTCTTATGTATTGTAGTACTGTTACAAAATATTACTTTCTGACACACAGCTCATATTCTATAAAACAAAGAATAATGTGGATATGAAAAGTAATTATTATATTACTGAATCATCTCTTTAATGTGAAGTCCTATTAAGAAAGCACACTATGCCTTACTACAGCTTCCATCAATCCCCAATAAAAACAAAAACACAAATGTCTTTTGACAGGTCTTTATATTTAAACATTCCTTTCATTTAAACTGTGTAGTTTTTAAAAAAAAAAAAAAAAACAGAAACACAATCCCCCTACAAATGCAAACCTCCTAAAAACAATGGAAAACAATATCAATTTTTAAAAATCTTTCTACTCTTTTAATAATTTACAATTTTATAGCAAAATCCATTGAAATCCATATCCATTTGAAGGGCAAACTATGGATAGTAGAGCCGAAGTATTTATGTATGACTTTAATTGAACTAGTAAAGTATAATATTTCTTTTTGTGTAACATATTATACTAACTGAGGCATGTACATTTGTGTCACATAACTTTCTTGGTGGTAATTAAGTAATAAAGCTAAGGGCCAGCCTGTTGTACAGGTGGAGGAGATTTCCCCTGGACAAAAACAGGTAGAAAAGGTAGGTAACTGATTTCTCCTTGCTTTTTTAAAAGCACGTTGAAAGTGAAAAAGGCAGCATAGAGTGGAGTTCCATTCTTTTGTTCACAAGCTAATGGAAAAAAATGGACAGGTACAGAAAGCTGAATACTTGCTGTTTGTATTTGTCTTGATTTTCTTTCTCTTCATTCCTGCTTTGCTCTGTACCTGCTCTGCAAAGCCATAGGGTTATGCTCCTGAGGAATCCCATTCATTTCCATAGCATGGCAGGTGCATAAAGCCAGAGGCTCCAAACCCAGTTACTTCTGGAAAGGTAATACAGTAAATAAAAGTGGCTTTAAGGCAGCTTTTAAGAAGCTCACCTGTGATCAAGGTGAATCGGTTTGATCTATGTTATTAAGTTAAAATATATGATAGAATTAAAGAAGCAATCCCTACTTTCCTAGGTTAGGATGAACCAGAGGATGGAAACAAAATCTGGAACATGGTAGACCCCTATTCACACCTTGGCTCTGCTATTGACCTAATACTTCAGTTTCCCAAATATGTAATTAGACTCACTTTTTTTGTAAAATTGGTGTTGGTTTATACTGAGAAAAAGCACCAAATAAATGTTTGGTTTATCATTGTCTACCTAGACTTTCGTAAAGCCTTTGTCACAGATTCCCACAGCATTCTCCTGGAAAAACTGGCTGGTCATGGCTGAGATAGGTGTACTTTTCACTGGGTAAAAAAGTGGTTGGATGGTTGGGCCCAAAGAGTTGTGGTTAAATCCAATTGGCAGCTGGTGCCAAGTGGTGTTCCCCAGAGCTCAGTGTTGGGGCTGGTTCTATTCAATAACTTTATCAATGACCTGTTTGAGGTGATCAAGTGTACCATCAGTAAGTCTGCAGATGACACCAAAATAGGCAGGAGTGCTTGAGAGAAGGATGGCTCTACAGAGCGATCTGGACAGGCTGGATCAATATGCTGAGACCAACTGTGTGAGATTCAACAAAACCAAGCATGGGGTCCTGCACTTGGGCCAAAACACTTCCATGCAGTATAACAGGTCTGGGAAAGTGTGGCTGGAAAGCTCCCTGGAGAAAAAGGCAGGGGGTGTTGGTCAGCAGCCAGCTGAACATGAGCCAGCAGTGTGCCCAGGTGACCAAGAAGACCAACAGCATGCTGGCTTGTATCAGGAACTGCATGGGCAACAGGAGTAGGGAAGTGATCATACTCCTGTAGTCAGCACTGGTGAGGCTGAACCTTGAATAGTGTGTTCTGTTTTGGGTCCCTCAGTACAGGAAAGACATTGAAGTTCTGGAGCACATCCAGAGAAAAGCAATGAGACCGGTGAAGAGTCTGGACCACAAGTTTTTTTAGAAGCAGCTGAGACAACTGAGGCTGTTTAGCCTAGAGGAAAGGAAGGCTAGGGGAGACCTTATAACTCTCCAGAACTACATGAAAGCAGGTTGTAGCGAGGTGGGTGCTGGTCTCTTCTACCAAGTAACAAGTGATAGGATGAGAGGGAATAGCTTCAAGTTGTACCAGGGGAGGTTTAAATGAGATATTAGGAAATATGGCTTCGCTGAAAGGGTTGTCAAGCACTGGAAAAGGCTGTCTAGGGAAGTGGTTGAGTCACTGTCCCTGGAGACATTTAAAAGATGTGTAGATGTGGTGTGTAGGGACATGGTTTAATAGTGGATTTAGCAGCATTTCATTTACAGTTGGACTTGATGATTTTAAATGTCTTTTCCAACCTAAATCTGTGATTCTGTGGTCATATTGAGCCTTTGAAGGAATCAGTCCAATCTTTAACACACTGTAGGCAGTCAGTTATTGTAATAATTCACATCAAGGGTTTGAATTTAATTGCTGAAATCTCCTCAGCTCAAGGAAGGGAATGAGAAAGCAGAGAAGAACTATTTAGTTTACAGACCAAGAGAGGTAGATCCTCATCTGTTGAGAAGCTTCATAATCTACAACAGCGGCAGAGCTGACACCTCAGAAAAACAAATTTAAGAACCCCAAACTTTAGCATCCTTGCAGCAGTGTGTATTTTGCAATTTGATAGTTTGCTAAAGTATAAACATAAAAATGTGAAGTAACACTTCCTCATCTTTGTCCTCTGTATACTTCATGGTAGTTATTAAAGAAAACATAAACCCATGTACTTTAAATAGTTCATTTTGTGAAGCCTGAGTGGCTAAAAGTATTCAGCAAACAGAAATTTAACTGTTAATATTAACAGGTCATTGCCAACTATCAGAGTAGACAGACAAATACAATTACTAATGAGATTGCTAGTCTAATTTACCACTTCATAATTTACAGGGAATAGTAAAGATTAGGAAACAAAGAAAAAGCTCTGAAAAGCATTACAGAAAATGAAGACTGCTTGATGAATAACATTTACAGAAAAAAAAAAAGTATTTAGAAATAGTTTTGTTTTCTATGTGAAAGACTGCTTTTCTGCCTTTTCTCCCAGGACAGGTTCTGACCTCAATGAAAGCAAAGAGCTGTTGATTTAGCAAGGATTACAAGACTGATCCTCATATTATACAACAGAATTTATCCATCTCAAGAATCACTTCAGGCTCTATTTTTGCAAGACTCAGCGATGAATCAAAAGGCTATTAACTGCTGTAATTTATATGATCTGCTACTTCTCTTGTGTTGCAAAAAATGCATTCAGCTAAGACTAAGCATTTCTTTGCACAGAGAAGTATTGTCAGCATAACTAATATTGCTTTAGCTGAGTTGATATTGCCCCAATTAAGTGCATTCATGCTGTTGTGTCAGTGTCCACACAGCATTATACTATAATCTTCTCACTGCAGACAAGGTGTCTGAGCCTTGCTGCTATTGTTTGTAGCTCATTGTGTTGTGGACAGTTTTTATGATTTACTGTGGGATACCTCTTGGTGCCTGAAGGAGCAGTGGTTGCAGCGGCTACTTTCTAATCTAAATTCACTTAGAACATAATTCAGTTTCCAAATTGTTCTTTGTTGGTGTGGTTGAAATGCAGAACATAATACTTGTCCTTTATCTAACAGGAAAATAAGCTGCCTCATCAGAATGCTGCAGTGCTCGCGAATAGCCTTATTTCTCAATCAGTCTTTAGATTCTGATAGTTTTGGGGACAAGATTTACAGCCAGGTAAAATGAAGGACCCATGATGTGAGACTGTCTTAATGTTGTAATCTAGCTGAAAAATCACAGAGAAGTTTTCCTATACAGGGCCTCTAGTAAACTTTAAGGGGTAGTGCTGTCCCATTTTGAATTTTCGTGCAGGCTTCATTTCTTTTCATGTTTGATGTCCTCCACTGACAGGCCCAGATGCAGACACAATGTATATGCAGAAGCTATGATACCAGATTTCAGAGCCTCAGCATCAAGTAACCTAGACTATGTGTTCCCCACATGTAGAGCTAACCAGGGGCAGCAAGAGACCTAGGACAGTTTCTTTAACCTTGTTGATAAATTGCTGCCTTATATACTGCAGAAAAAAAATGGAAAAATATTTTATAGGCTCTTAATTTTTTTTTAAATTGAGTAATACTTTGAGAAAATTTTTATTTTCATTAGTAAGAGTGGAAAGATTTCTGTAACATTTTCACTGTGCTTTTCATTATGATTTCATGGGAGTGTTACTAGGCTTGTAGTTCTAGGGTTTTTTTGAAAACACTTCTAATTCTTAAAAAACAGGTAACAAAGTCATGGGTCTTACTGTTTAAACATCACCTGAAACTGTCACAAAAGATTGGGAATAAGATTGACCCCTGTGCCTCTGGAATAAAACAAAACTTCCTATTTGTTGCCCTTCCTTTCAGCATGAAGGAAGTTTTCTGTAAAATCTGACTCATATAGAGAATGAATGTTACATCAAATAGGACCCATGTATAGAAGCCAAACTCAGTGTGAAGGAGCAGCATATAAGCAGGGCTGTATGTTCTGAAAGGGAGTCAGTGAGGTGTAGGAGTAATGTCATGAATGGTGAAAGAGCAAGAGTGAGCCAGCTGATTAAACTGATAGGAGCCAAACAGCCGCTGTGGAGCCTTTGATGAGTGTCAGAGGTCATCTCCTTACAGTTCCCCAAGTCCCCAGGACACACAACCTTGCTGACCTAGTCACTAGATCAGACAGGAGCGTTTAGACTTCATCAGCAAACAACAACCCAACAGATTTATATAAGTGATAGACTACTGGCCAATGCTGTAAAAAGGAGTGAAGGACAAGCAAGGAAGAAAGAAAAACTAAGGGAGAGAAGGAAAGAAATAGTTCAGCAAATGTCTACTTCTGTGTCTAAACAGCAGTGCTGGGATGTGTGAGAATCTCGGGATAAACACTATTAACATAATGGTACCAAAACTCAGGTAAATTGGTGAAGTATTCATGCTAATTCTTCATCTGCTAAAGAACTTATGGAATTTTAGGTATGTCTTTAGCTGTCTAGGGGGTTTCAGTATTTACATACCATTTTAAAATGAATGAGGTATCAACCTGAAAATATAGTCAGCTGCACTGTAAGCACTCCTCTGCCCTTTTATTCTTGTTTTGTAGGGCTGGTTTTCTTTTCGTTTTGCAGCACGGTGCAAAACAAATACTATCTCCAAGCAGACATTATGCAGAGATACTTGTTTAGATTGCCAGGGCAGTGTAACTGTGTAAGTAAAGCAGTGTACTAAGGTACTAAGGTCCGTTAACCAGAATGGATAGTTATTTTGAACCCAAAATAACATTGTGCAGCAACACTGCTTTTTGGTATCATGTTTATGCATAGCATAAATACTCCTTGAAACTCCAGTAACCCTGAAGTCTGTGCCTTCCCATGTGTTTACACAACAGTTAGTGAAATGCTCACCAGTTTGGGCTGCTTCTGATATGACCACAATAATAAATACATCTGATGTCAAGAGCTCACTACAGTCAAAAACTGATAGAAAGCAATGACAACTTCTTATCTATGTTTTAGAAGCCATTTTATATAATTTTCTGAGGTGTACTGTGTATAAATCAAGTTGTCAAGGTTTATGGAAACATTCACATAAAGTTGGCAGATACAACATGAGATCTGTGTGAGACAAATCCTTCTAGAAGAGTGACTGAAGACCAGAAAAGATGCCTTGTGTCTTTTCAGGTGATACTTGGAGCCTACTTTGGGTAACCTAATCGCCAACTCAGAAAGGTTGTCTGTGTCTTCTTTTCCGTGTTACATTGCCAGCACAACTTAGAATAGAAGATCCACTCAGGTGGCATGAGGTACCACTCTCTTCCCTGTGAACTGACATACTGCAGACCAGATGTGAGCTGGAAGCCATTTGGACAAGTTTGGGTCTTGCTGAAAGGTAATGTGATGTTGGGAAGCAGGACTTATTTGCTTGGGCACAGTACTGAGCTAACACCTGTAAATGGCTTTCGAGCACAATTGGCTCAGTGGCAAGTCTAGCTGGCAATTGTTTGCATGTGGCAATGTGGTCAGACCACAAGAGGAAAGGATCAGTCCAAGTTCTGCTCCACCTTATGCATTGCCATCAGAATTGGTCATGTGACAGATTGTGATCATGAGTGAGCCAGGAGGAACTGGACTTGTAAAAACTTAGTTAAAGTTCTTAAGAGTCAATAGAAAGAAAGTAAAAATTCTTATGTATAAACTGAGAATGGCTGAAACAGATTTGTGGAAGGAAAATGAATAGGATTCTTTTTACATTTGCTCTTTAAGACACCATGTAAGAGGATAATTTGAAGTGTTGTGAGTGAAGTTAAATTGTACAGATGAGATACAGAAGTTACCCTGCACAGTCCCTCCATTCACTATCACAGATAAAGTAATTCATAAGCTTATGTGGTGTGTTTAGTTAAACAAATTCCCTTAGAGACATGATTGACTATTTTTAAGCTGAACATTCAACAGTAACAATTACCTGCGTTCTCAATGTCCATGAGCCTCAATAAACAGCTCATGGATTTATGTCTTAGTGAGAACCAACCTATTAGTTTCAGCCATAAATCTCATGTGCCTTGTGTGCAAAGTGAATTTTAATAAAAATCATATAAGGAGCCAGACTTGCTAGGCAGGGTTTCACATGGCTGCCAACATTTGAAAACAATTAATAGAGACCTTTTGGGGGAGGGTAAGTAGAACCACGTCTTTAGCTCCTGTTGAAATACAGTGGACTCACTGAACTTGCCTGAAGGACAGAATAAAGAGGGGTTTTTTACTATTTAAAATTAAAAAAAAAAGAAATAGAGGCCATTATTTCTAAATAAGGGAAGAAGAAATGGAAAGGGTCATTCCTTTGAGTTTTCAATCTCATCCTCTCTGACACCCTGCTGCCAGGGAAATGGCAATAAGTGTCTTAAAATTAAGCAGCAAAATAAAATAAATATACACTGTGCTCCTGGTCTGAAAATAGATTCTGGTCTCCAATGAACAGAGGTAGCACATGTATTCAGTTTTGAAAGTGTTGCCTTGTGCACTCTCTGCCTGAGTGTACAGAATGTGTCATGTCGAACAGAGGCCAAAAGACAAAGCTAGGAGTCACGGCTCATTTTTGTTCTGCTGGCCATATTAGTTTTATAAGCAAATAGTTCAGGCATAGAAAAATAAATATGAGTAGTTCAAAGAGAAATGGTTAGGTCCTGAGCTTCAGATGCTTTGTACTGTCTCCATGGTGCTGAGGGCAGAAAGGTTGCTCTAATAGGGTGGCCAGGGATTTCTTCAACATGCAAGGAGCCTCCCAGAGTCTTGGTGTTGTGTCTGCCGGGGCCATATAGGACTAGTTCAGCTGTTGTAAATTAACCCAGTTCATAGACTATAATATACTGAGGAATGGGTGTCTTATCACCAGGTTGGTAAAGGACCTTGGGATTGAAAAGTACCGTTTACACCAAGTTTAACCAAATACAGCTGAGGGCAGGTCCATTTCATGCTGAATACCAATAAATATGCAGGCTTGTTCCAGGTAGGGAACTCTGGCAGTGATAAGGGGATAAATATGCTCTACCTGGCTGCTTTTAAGAAACACATTACAAATGTTTTGGGTTCCTGAAATGACATGCACTAGTATGTATGTATCTACACTGCTACTCACATATGTTTAAATTTAGGTTGAGAGGGTTATAATAAAATTAATACTGTAATTTCAGATTAATTCAATCTCTTCCCTTAGAAAGTTCTTGATGGAGGAAAGTGGTTGTCACTGGTTTCACGGCCAGGTTTCTTAAGTAGTCAAGGTGGAATCAACTGCTCTATATATACATGTATTATGCTGAAACACTGAAGTTTGACTGAATGATTCAGAAGTAAAAAACTTGAACCTGAACAGATTGAGTTTGAGCCATCTATACAACGTCCAAACACGAAGAGCTAAGTCTAGCTAGCATGTCACTGTGGCTGTGGGTATTGTTAGTCAATCTAAGAGCTTTGAGTTTATGTAGTCCTGCTCAGAATACAGGAAGAAGGATCAAGCTGTTTCTCTCCCCAGCTAACTCTTCCATGATACTTCTCTGTTTTTTAAGGAGTGTGATAGGGTATTTGGTTGACCTTGATATTTTCAAATAGTCGCAATTAAGTTGTCTTTACATCTTTCTTAAAGATATTTGAGCATTAATTTAACATATATAGAAATCCTGTACTCTTCCTTGGTAAGGAAATACTAAATCCTAGTTTCTGCCGCTGGATATGGACACACTGAGCTGAGTTTAGCTACTACCGTCCTGCTATACGTAAGTAAGTTCAAACTGGACTGCAAAACTGCATATTGGTGGGCAGTGGGAGCAGAACAGTCAAAAGCGCAAAGAAATCTTGAGGAATAGAGTTGAGAATTGAATCCCATTCATGCCCCAGTCCAGGGTTTTCTTAGCGTTGTAACATATATGTTGAGACTATTAAAAGCTAGATAAAAAAAGCAGGTGATACCTTTCAATCTACTTCTGTGGTCTTTTGGACTTGGGAGTCTCTCACTATCTTGCAGTAAATGCTCAGGTGTATAAGCTGTAGTTTTAACCTTCCTTTTCTTGTCTCTGGAGATCCTACAGAGACTGCTCAAATTGCCCAAGAGGATTGTGATAGTATATTGTTTTCTTGGAATTTGTGTAATTACATATAGGTAATCCTGGTTTATTTCTGTTATCCCTTAATTGAGCTATAAGAATTTTTTTTAAGCTTAAAAAGTGCCACAGGCTTTTTAAGGACTCTAAATTAAAATGCAACAAGCCAAAAAAGAACCCTCCTCAGTTAATGCTACTGACCGATAATCTGCCAAATTTAATTGTAAAATGAGTGTGGGTTTTTTTTTTTAATTGCAAAATCCCAAAGGGATCCCTCAACACAACTGTATGGATTTTTTTTTTTTTATTTTCAACTGCCCTGGAGTGCTGCTTCTCTATTTTCTCACTCTCAGCCTGAGGTATGCTTTTATGACTAAACTATCAAAACTCTGCAAACAGAGGTTCATAACAGAAATCCTGATAGATCTTTAGCTGCATGGGTGGGCGCAGCTCTAGCAACAGCATCTTTAAAAGTCTTACTCACCCTATCACTGCTGTAACAGTGGCACCTGTTTGCAGTGCTGCTGCAGTCTCTCACTGTTTCCACTGTAAACCTCTCTTTTCATGAGTTCGTTTCTTGGCTAATAAAGGTTTCCTCACAGCTGAAACTTGGCTGGAAGTGACTTTGCCTGGGAACAATTATTATTAATATTTTTTTAATATAAATTTCCTTTTAAAAATATTTTTGTTATTTTTAAATTAAAAGAGAGAGAGATTTATAGGGTTCAGATGCCTACTCCATACATATATGGCCAGGTCTGGTGGTTTTATTTACTAGAACCATTTAGCTAGAAATGAGGGAATCTGATTGTCTTGTGGGTGACATGAAGCTGACTGGACTGATTTCTTTTGAAAAAAGGGGTGATGACAAACTGCAAAGTGCACAGAAGGTCTTTGCTCCCGTGTACTTGGATGACACTGGTTCCTGGCAAAAGTGTAGACAAATCACGGTTTTTGGAAATAAGTATATCCAGGAATCTAAGCCTAAGTAAAGTAAGAGCACAACTGCAATAAATTCTCTCTCTCAGAACTGAGTTGTGCACACTAAATTGCTAGAAGATAGAAAATTAAAGCAGCCCAAAGAGTCTAACTTCTGTCTGTGGTGCCCACTAGCTGCTGCCATGACTTCTCTTAATGGGTAATATCAAATAGGACTGAGGACAAAGTGTGTCCTGCCTTCTTATCACACATTACTCAGAGCTTGCTGATCTGTTTCCCCCTTGCTGTTCCCACGTATCCTTATCAGACACTGAGTTTCCAGCAGCCTGCTTCTCCCACCAGTGCACTAATTTCCTCTCATCCCCTTGCTGCCGAGCACCAGGCAAATGCAGGCTGGCTCCCTGGCTCCTCCACCCACTTGTTCCTCAGCTGCTCAACTCCCCAGCTGTGCATGCACTGACAGAACTCCTGCATCTAGCATTCCTCATACTCTTGTTGAAGGAAGGTGTGTTCACTTTCCCTTCCAATGAGCTGAGCAGGAAGAGTTAGTCTTGTTCAATGGGTGACTGACACACACTATGTATTTGGGAAAACAGGATCTCTTCCTTCTCTCCCAAATAATTCTCAGTTAGAGAACACACATGATGCTGAAATATTTAGCAGTATTGATGAGCTCTTCACCCACCCAGGAAGCAATGCATAAATTAGAAGAATCCACAGGGACAGGATCCCCATCAAGGAATTTTGGATGATCGTACTTTCCTGACATTATAAAATAATCCCAGTTTGAACTGAGGTATGTGAAGAAAATCTCTGATATTGCCTTCTCCTTATATACAGGATTTAGGTAGTAAACAGCCCTTGTAATAGTGTGGGTGAATTTTAACCTTTTCAAATAACACAAACAAAATCTATTTTGTTTATATTTAAAAAGAAAACAAGTATCAAGAGACTGAATATCAAAACAGCAGCCTCGCACTTTTGCAGCAGTGGGTGTAAACATTTTGCATACAGTATTTCGATTTATACGTTTCTCCATATGTAGCTACTGGGAATGCCTTCGATTCTACCCTATCCTTCCCTGGCATGGGTACATTGTCAGATTCAGCATTAGTTCTCGCTGCACAGGAGCAGGGGTGGGTATTGGGGTGTTCAGGCAGCAGGTGTGAAGCAGCTCACACACATACTGTAGCTGCACTGTAGCCAGGGGTCCCCAGCCTGCCAGTGGGCATCCTAACTGCTGGCCAGAAAGCTGCTCTCCATTTCTCGCTGTGGTTGGTTTACACCACGTGGAGTATGCAGGGCTAAGCTGCTCGAGTGAGAGGTGAAGCACTGATTTCAGATCCCTTCCAGTCCTCATTAAAGGTGAGTATTTGAAATGAAGTCTCAGATCCAAAGTGCTAGTTAACTCTCCTTGCTGGACTGGAGTTATGTTTCTTGCTGCTCTTGAAAGAAAGCTTGATTTTCCAGGAACTAGATACCCAGTGTCTCCTCAAATGTCAGGTTAAGTACATACTCTAACACAGTGTAACGTCCTGAGCCACAAGATCCTATATAACTGGGAGAGGAGAAGTCTTAGAGCACACAAGAAATCAAATTCTCCAAGCACCCCCTCTTATCTGAACTGTGGATCTACACCACCCCAGCTTTCCACTCAGTCATGGTATGAAACTTGCCCATAATTCCTTTGCTTTTATTGCTCATCCCTGAAAGCTGCACATTGAATGCAGCCACTTAGCAAAGAAGGAAATTCTGCTTTACCATTTTTCATCTTGGTAAGAAAGAAAGTAGATGCCACCTGAATTTTTCATCCCATCTTCTTTCTCATCTTTCTTCCTCCTCCCCGTTCACTGTAAACTGAAGTAAAAAATAATCAACAATGAAACTCTGCTCCAGCAGCCTGACCTCAGCTCTGATGTACGCTCTCAAATAGGCTGCTTCTCTGCCTTGGTTTCTCTGTTGCTAAAATGAAGATTACATGCATCGTAGCAGAAATTGTATGCTACATCTAGCAGAATTTGCTGATTTTTCCTAGCTGTTGTCATGGTCCTGATGCATGTGAAATGTAAATGGTGCTTTATGGTTTTCTTGAAGAAAAGGAATTGAATCTTATAGTGCTACCTAGAAGAAGGATCAGCACTTTATAAAATCTATACCAAATGAGGTCCTGTGCCTCTTAATCTGACACGTCTCCTGCTCCAGCATTGTGGGCACAAACTTCCTCAGATGTGCCTCTGATTTACAGCTCAGTCTGTAGAAAAAGAGGATTCGGGCCCAGAGACTTCAGATTATGCTATTTTTAACCACCAACAATTAGATGTTATGTGGTTAACTAACAACAGGGTGGAAAAAAACTAAGAGGAATTGTAAATATATCCTAATAATTGTATTGCAGCATAGGATTTATAATTACTAAATGTGTGATAACTGCTTCCTAAATGCCCATGCTCTTTAAACAACCTAATTTATAATTTAAAAAGCTGACAACTCTTAAAGTGTTTTATTTTATCTTGTCTGAAATAATTGAAGAGTAAGTTATTGAAAACCTTTATTTTTCATTAGCCTTAAATTCAGCTACAATTAATGTGCCCAATTTGATTATAAACTGCACAAATTAAACAATAAAGAGCTGTCTAATGAGAAATTAATTATGAGGAACAGAAGAGGAGCTGGGCTGGATAAAAGCAATAAGTTATGGCCTATGGCAGGATGTGTCAGGTTTTAAAGGAGACAAAGGGCTTTTTCCTCAATGTGTGCCAGTGCTGATAGGGCTCATCACAGATCAGTAGATCCAGAAGCCATAACAGCACGGTAATTGAAACTGCCAAAATCAATAGTGCTGACAACCTTAATTAAATTAAATATGTCTCTGATGAGCTCAAACAGCATGGCAGTGGACCACTTGACCCTTTCTCGGAGCCCCTCTTGATAGAGTGCAGCATGCAGCATGATGGATTTCACCCCTGAGGACCGCTGGAGCCCTCGCGCTACTGTAGAAAATTGCTCTGAGAGTGATGGTCTCCTCAGCACTACTGTAGCTTTGACTCCAAAATGCAGCACAGAGTTCATCGTCTGCTCCAGCTTTTGCTTTGCTTGGAAGGTGAGGGGGGGCTACTTTGCTGAATGCAGCCCAGAGAACTTTGTCATCATGTCAGCTTTCCACCCTCCTCCCAGCAAAAATAACAGTTTTGTTTGTTAAATGGGTGAACAACTTCCATCACAGCTGGCCGGCTGAGAAGCAGTTCTGACTGTCTTTCTGCAAGCAGAGCCGGGAAATCCATTCGGAATTGGGTCTAAGTCAGGCTGAGGTTTCAGATTTTGTCTTTTTAAAATAAAAATATATTGAGCTGAGGCACCCTAGAATTATCTGAAAGATCACCATGGGATTATAAGAGGGAAAAAAAAAAAGCTATAAATGGGCAGGAGACAAAGAAAAATTCTTGTCGCTTAAACCACAGAACTGAAATCTCAATGCAGCTGTACAGTCAGCAGTTGTTTTTCTTGCTGGGAAATTGCGTGAGTAAATATTTTTGCAGAATGCTACTCTCTTGACCATGTAGTGCTGACTTCCTAAACAACATGAAATAATTACACCTCTAAGTTTTCAAAATGTTTATGTCAGCATTAACAAACTGTTCCTTCATTATAAGCCTGTCAAAGATCAGAAGCTTAGATTATTGAAGTAGATTCCTTTCACATGCTGAAGCTGTTGCTGTGACAACTGGGGGAGAGAAGAGATTGTTGGAGGTGGACAAACTGTGGGTTTTCAATACCAAAAGAGTTTAAATAATCTGCCTCCCTGTTTCAAAAAATACCTTAATCACAGTAAACACCCTCCAGCTAAGCACAGAGGTCTCAGAAAGGTAAAACATAACACTGTGTCTAAAAAGCTATGGGTTTAAATGGTGCTGTTGAACTTCATATCTATGAATTAGGTTAATCTTAAGTAAATGTGATCCAGATACTGTAATTCTGTTCCATCTATAACATTTTATGACAGACACCTATTCAATATATGTTGGAGCACTGCTATTCTGCTGGGAGCTTGGGCAGAAATTTATGATAGTGGAAAAATTATACAAAAGACGGTGTCCTTGAATCACGAGCAGGCTCTGCCTTGCAGTGCAGTTTATGACATTGCTAATTTAAATATGATTCTGTGTCAGGCAAACTGTTTTATAGAGGCCTCTAATCCAGCCGTGAAAACTTTGTAATCCAGTGTGTAAGAAAGCAGCTTGCAGGGAATGGGAGGAGAGATAGCATGTGGATTTAAAATACGTCTCAGACCAGCATTTCCTTTTCCCTGCTTTTCCTTTCTTTCCCTTCCTCTTCTGCTCCTTTTCCCCATTATCCTTTCAATTCTCATTCCTATTCTCCTTCCTCCTTTCCTCATTTTTCCTTATGAGTTAAACTAGAAATAAAAATAACCTTTCTATACTTTAAGTGCTATGTATTGTTTTCATTATTGTTAGTGCAGAGTTATAACATTGTAGGGGTCAGATAGATGCCAGACTCCTCATAAAATTCTGTAGGGGCTGGTGCAACCTCTGCCTTTAAAAATTACCCACCTTTTAGTAACAACACTAAATAATAACCTATTATTAGTAAAATAATATTAGTAAGAAAAAACAATCAGTAACAGTGTCAGCAGTAACTAATGCCTTTCTCCTCATTTCTCAAAGGCAGGAAAAGAGCTTTTTTTGCCTGTGATGGTACTGCTATGAATTATGAAGGGCAAGAGGGTTTCTAGAGCAAAAAGACTTCCTAGAGAGTGAAATGGAGCAGAAACTTCTTGCTTACAGTGCAAGAGCTGTGGCTGCAGTTATAGAAGAACAGCAGAGTGGAAAACAGATTTTTCCAGTGGCCAGACGGCCAAGGGGTGATTGCTCACCCTTGGCAGAGAGGCAGCATTAGGCCAAAAGTGTTTGAAGTTCAGCTTCTGCTTGGGTGTCGCCTTTTCTTTCCGTGGTGTTGGTAGTTTTTTTGCCACCTGACTTGGTCATCTGCTTGCTGATCTCAGCCCTTAGGGCTTTCACCCTTTTTTGTCTTCTACTTGTTTAACTTTCTTTTTACCACCTTTTTCTCATTGCTCTCTGTGCCCCAGTAGATGTCTTTGCCCCACCCCACTGCAATTGCTTGGTGCAAATGTGTGTGGACCTCTATGCTAAAGAGGGTGCTGGTGAGATGCATGCAGGCAGTGGAGCAAATGCAACCAGCACAACCCCTCCTCTTCCCAGTGTTACCATTGATAGAGGTCAGTAGAGTTTTACTGCCTGAAAAACAATTTGCTTGGGCAAGGCATAGGATACATTGCTTTTCTTGCACACACATAGTGCATGGGCGGAGAGTGAGGAGCTGAGCTTGCCACTGGCTTCTACCCGTGTCCCTCTGCAAGGGGACATATTCTGAGGCTTTGCAGAAACATATGAAAGAATGTGTCCCATGCCCCCATACGACGAATCCTCATTGCACTGGGTTCCATGTCTCTGAGACATTTCAGTTTCTCCTTCCCTTGGAAACAGTAAGAAATCCAGTTCTTTGGGCACAAAAAGAGAACTTTAAGGGGCCATGGGACACTGCTGGATATTTTTGGAGGGACTCATGAAGTAAAAGAAGTCTCAACACTCAGATCAGAGAACAGCGTCAATTTTGCATTTTTTGGAAGATCTGAGCAGATAGAGCAGGAATTCAAAAGCTTCATCCTTGAGGTTTTGTGCTTTTAGTTTCTCTTGACCAGTACATCTGCAGCAAGCCAAACATTCAAAGCTCACTCTTGTTGGGATTGTTGGGAAAACAGTTTAGAAAAAATGAGTCTTAATCTGCTTATTCAAGATAGAGCTACACTCTGGAGCCAATTTTTTCTGAATGTTCTGTTATTTTTGGCCAACCATACTATATCTCCCTAATCTTAGGGAACCCAAAGTATTTTCATGTTGCCAAAGAAACACTTTATATTTAGGAGAGACCTGATTCGCTACAAGCACCTTCATCATTCAGTTTTCAATCCTCTATTCTGTCCTGTGGCAGCAGACCTCCAAGTGACCACAGAGGGTGGCCCTTGCCGCTGAGACTGGAATATATAAACCTCCTAATTGAAAGAAAAAAGTAGAGCAGCATAAAGGTTTTGAATTCAAACTCTGTTTGCATATCCTACTAATAATTTGGCTTTTATCTCCTGTATTGTTCTCTGTTCTCTGAAGCTTCTGATTAATCTCAAGTGATGTGTCTGAGCTAGTCTTGTGTCACCAGCCTTTGCAGCAGGGAAGAAAACTAAGATAGCAAGACTGATAGCTCGGAAGGAGCAATTTGTATAAGGAGGAGAGCCACATTGATCATGTCACAACATTACTACCAGTAACAAGTAGAAAACATTCTAATTTTCATAAAAGAACTGTGGCTTGAATAGCTGTAGAGAGTAAAAGTCATGCAAAGTAATTTCAGAGATGTACAGTTTCAAGGAAAAAAAATAAATAAAATCTTTCTAAAAGGGCACAAGGAAAGTCTTTTGCACAGCATATATAGGGATTAATTTCCTGGGCAGTTAAAAGAGAAGACACTGTGGGGACTGCAGATCCAGGCCATAACACTAAAGCAAGTGCAGGTGTATTGCTGCACAGCCCCTTTCATCCTGGCTGCAGCTGGCCATGCCAAAGTCACTTCATACTCTCCAAAACTCTTCTTTGCCTTGACAACAGCAAAAAGCGAAATAGCTGGCAACTGGCGTTTCAGCTGCTCCTTACTGTACTGATTTCAATCACCCCATGTTGGTTGTTGTATTTATCTTACCCATCATCCTGCAATCTAAATATATTTGTTTTATGTTCCTCTTGTACAGGACCAAGTTCCTGAATCATTGACCTTCAAATCAGAGTTTTCTATTTTCAGTCAATGTTCAAATGTATTCCTGTTTTGGATACAGCTGCATGGGAAGTGGGAACTCCTGTACTGGATCAGGCCATCAGATATACTATCAGCCATTAGCATTCCAATCCAAGTAAAATTTGGCTTGAACTACAGCTTTAGGTGCTGACAGAAAATCATGCTGGAAGATGGAAGTCTTAAACAGCTGAAAAAGGTATTTGCACATCACATACACTCCATGTTGTCAGGCTGAATCAATATTAAATATAGGTAGAACTTATTTGCACACTTCCAATATTCTGCATTTTCAACATCAAATAATACATAATGTCATTACAGCAACAAAACCACTCCAGTGTATCATTTAACTGGACTTTTTTTGCTGATAAAAATGACAAATACTATATTTTGCTGCAGAGTGCTATGATGTTTATTTGTTAGTATGGTGCATAATGATGGAACACACAATTTTTTTTTTTTTTCGAAAAGTAAAACAGGATTTTTTTTGTATATTTCTTGCTTCTCTGCTTTGAAATTGTTAAATAGAAACGACATGATTATTAACGGTCTTTTGCTATTGCTAATATATGCTTTTGTTTCACTGACCCTAATTAGAGCTTATTATTGTCCTTAGTTTTGTTTGCACATAGACACAATTAAATATTGTCACTTTTGTTCTTTCATTCATTTTTATTTAAATTCTAGAAATTTTTGATGACCTGATAGTATCTTTTAAAAAAACAGAAATGTAATGAACATGCACTGAGGTACAGACCTCCAAAATTTAGAATAACATGAGTTCACACTGAAGAACATTTTATTGCCTTATTATTATACTATTACTGGAAATAGTTTAAGGTGGAATGAGATTATTAAGAAATTATTTTTCATTTGAATCATAAGTCAAGTCAGAGACCTTACTGCAAACGTATAGAAATTATCTTTACAGCTCCTAGAAGGTTAGATGGAGTTCAAGGCCAAGCATTCATACAACTGAGAAAGGTCAAATTATACATATGATAATACTTGGTGACAACAAAGCCAAAGGTCAAGGCTGAGGCATTATTGTTGCACATACAGAGAAAATTACCATTCAGATATCATGTGGCATTTCTGATGGCTCCAGGGCCAGATTCTCATCTCGGTTCTGCTGTTGTAAAAGGGTTGATCCTAGTTATGCGCCTGTGCATTTGAAAGACAGGTTTTATTCTTGAATCTTTAGCCATAGTTCAATTGAATTTCTAGTAGAAAAAGTGAACATCTTTCCCTTGATGCTGTCCGCCATTTCCGTATTTTATGTGCAGACATCTTTTCAGTAGAGAAGTCAGCTCCAAGAATTTCTGCTTTTTTATTGTAATATTTATGTGTCCTGAATTCCTAGACAAAAAGTAACCAAAGAATGCTCTTATAAAATCTATATAGTTACAGTAAAAATTATGTATTGTGAATTACAAGAAGAATTGATACACTTATATACTTGTTGTTGCACATTTTCAACAACTGATTTAGACAACTTTTCTGCCTGCTATCAGAGTGAAATTTTTCAATATAGTCTCTTTGAAAAGGTTTTAATTTAGAGTGCCTTAGATAAATGGAAAAATGAAGACGGATTTTAAGAAACATTTGTATCTTAAAAAATTGCCCTCTCTAGTGACTAGTTGGAGAGTTTAAGGAAGAAGTTCAGCATTTAGAGATAATTAATTTTCTTGTGAAAAAGTATAGTGTCAGCATGGAGCAAATAAAATGTTCCTCCCCAAGCCAACAGGAGAAAAATGCTAATGATAGAATTGTGCCCAAGAGAAATGACCATTTGGGAGCATATTCAAGCAGTGGGGTAGCTTGTATATTTACTCTAATACACTGTTCATAACCATTGGAAACATTACAGTGATATTTCTACTGGAACAGTTAATAAAGACCCAGAATTGCAAGACAGAGAGAAAAAAAATCTCTGTATTCTCCTTCTTTTTCATCATGTTCTGTACACAGTACAACAATGCGAACGTTTAATAATTGTAATAATACAATGTAAAGAAATGTTTCTATTAAATAGAAACTGATTCCATATGAATTATCTTGGCATTTGTTCAGATGTATTTCTCCTTAGACTGGGGGGAATCTCACTGAGACAATTAAAGAAAGAAAAATTCTGTTGCAAGAAAAATGCGATGTTTTACTCTCTGCCTGGTGGATTACATGCTTTCACAGGGATAATATCCTTTAAAATTGCTTACACAAAGGAGTATGTTCAGAATCAGTTTTAAAAATAGTGCTTGCTGTATAATGAATGTGAAAATAATGTGAATACAGAAGAAACAAAGTTATTTTTTATGCATATTTATAAAAACAAATACACAAATATATGATATTTATATCAAAATCTGTTTGAGTCACTTGTTAATAGTAAGATATACTTGAATACAAATAAGAGGACATTTTTCCAAATGTGAAAAAAATTACAGCGTCAGTAAAGCTGTATTTGATGTTGTAGATTGTGAGTAAATAAAACAGTGTGCAAATGCAATTGCTTATCATACATTTATTTCTGCCCTTACTGTGGCTTCAGCAGGACCTGTTTCATAGTATGCCAGTAGACCAGTCCATCTTAATACATCTGCTGAAATTTTATTATATTAATTATATTAACTTCTATTTCATCCTCTATCAGTATTTTTCCAGTCCTCTACATAGAATCAGATGTTCACTATATTCTTGTGGTGTTGCATAATTATATAGAGACAACGATTTATACAAAACCATTCAACAATTCTGGTACAGAGTGCCATCAGGAATCTTACTGATGGTATTCAAATCACTTGTGATGTATCCTTCTTGCAAGAGGAACATGTTTTTAATATATGATACCTTAGAGTATCTTTGGTGAGATCGTTTTTATTACTTGAGTAATACCAATCAATACCACTCTGTGGAGATTTTAATCCTTGGACATATAAAGCAAGATTTATGAAAGAATGAAAAAGATTGTCACAAAGATGAGTTCAAGTATTCAGCACCTAAAAACTGGTAATGGACCTATTTTTACTTTCCACTGACTGACTGACTGACTGACTGACTTGCCAGCTCTAGGGTTTATACTGTGACTCTTTTTCAAACCCAGCTTCAGCTGTTGAAGGCTGAATCTCAGCCTTTATTTTGAGCCAGCCTGAGAAATATGAGGGAATATGACATGAATGTAACTTAGTGCTTCAGAGGCAATATCTCATGATCTTTACCTGAAGGAGTCCTTGCTGGCTGACCTCCCTGTGCTTTAGATGGGCAACACTATATCAGTCTACCAATAGTTCATAGAATCATAGAATCACCAGGTTGAAATAGACCTACAGGATCATTGAGTCCAACCATTCCTATCAAACACTAAACCATGCCCCTCAGGACCCTGTCCACTGGTGCCTTAAACACCTCCAGGGAAGGTGAATCAACCACCTCCCTGGGCAACCTGTTCCAATGCCCAATGACCCTTCCTGTGAAGTTATTGTGGTTTAAATTATACCTCCTACTTTGATTTGGTTTAGTCCAATTTCAAACACTGAATTGACTTAGTGATGAGTAGTTGAACAACTGTTCTGTATTCATAACTTAGTGGTATGAATGACTTGGTGCCTGACCATCTTCTCTACCAATCATTGCTGAAGAAACACCCATCACCGGCTTAAGGTACTGATGCTGGGATGATGCTGAGACATCACATTCAGTTAAGATGTGAAAGTTACTAAAGGTCACAAGGATCTTTATTTTTCCTAGCACAGCACATTTTGGATATGATTACCTACTCAAATTCCAACTCTGCCCACCCTAAATACTCCTCAGGTTTCAGCTGGATCTTTGAGCCAGCTTTTTCCACAGTTCCTGGCCTAGAACAGAGTACCTTGCTCCTGGCTCTCACCTAATACCAGCATCACGCTTTCTCAGTCTGTCTCCCAGGATAGCCCAGGAACGAGAAACAGGGAGAACAGGGGAGGGAGCCAGGACAAATGATCTTCTTTTCCTCCAGGTCAGAGCAGCCACCTCCTCCTAGTGACAGCCAGGATGCTGACAGGAAAGCAGGTCAGCCAGATACTCGCTGTCTGGATGGCTGGTGAGTGCAGCCTCACTGAGGGGTCCTGGCAGGAGATCTGTACCTGATGGGGCTCAGGCAGGAGTTTTCCTTTCATCTGTGGTGCTGCCTGCACTAGCCCACACAGCCTTCACTCCTGGCCAGCCCCACAGCTACACTGATGCAGCTGCTTGTGCAGCTGTGCAGGCAACCAGATGGAAGAAGTGATTATGGCTGGAAAGAAAAACATATTGCTTTTTGTGGGATGTTTTAACATTTGTTTTTCCAGCCAGATCATTTATCTGATATGGTTGGTCAGGCAGGCACTAATAGCTGTGCTTGGGTGGCTGCAGGACTGCAGGATGAGTGAGCCAACAGCCCTTGCCCTGCGTGTGTTGTAGCACTGGAGAGACACTTATGAGACTGACTCTGCCATTTGATAAGCATTTATATTGACACTCAGGAAAGCAATCCACTTCTTAGCTTCTCTTTCTCCCCCATCTGAGCATTTCCAACTCCCACTCTTGTCTATGCATGGAAGTTTTCTTTCAGCCAAGCGGGTAAGGGGAGAAGCACCTGGCTAACATACTGGGGTTAAAAATATCCACATATCCCATGGGGTCTTCCACTGATAGGTCATCTTTCCCAGTCCTCTTCCTGGCAGAGCTGCACAACACCTTTCCCTGACAGCAGAGAGGGTGGTGCAGGGAAGGTGAGGAAGTACTGCATCTGTGGCTGCACTTCCCTACCAGGTGTGTTTCCTACTGTGCAAACTAGAAGTAATAGAGATTACTAAATATATGAACATACTGTCTACTGACCAGTATTATTCAGCGTTTTCACAGACTCCCTTCTTTTGCAAAGAGTTGAAACTGATAAAAATACTTCAAATCTGCTCTCTGGTAGTGTTTGAGGCATTTGGTCTGCTTCTATCGGGTGTTGGGAAGAGCTGAGGATGTGTGAAGAGCATTTCTGTGCCATCTGGACCACTGTTTTCCAGATGCTAGAGCAGAGATTCCCCTGCAGACCATGAGGGAGACTATAGTTGAAGCAGGCTGCCCTTCTGAAGCCCATGAGGAGTCCTGGTGGATAACCATCCACAGCCCATGGAGATTAAGGGTGGAACACATATCCACATGCAGTCCATGCAGAACCCCATGCTAGAGCAGGTGGATGTGCCCGAAGGAATCTGTGACCCCATGGAAACCCGCGCTAGAGCAGGTCATGAAGGACTACAACCCAGGGGAAGTTTGTGGAGGACTCTCTGCCATGGGAGGGACTCCACGCTGGTGCAGGGGAAGAGTGTGAGGAGTCCTTCCCCTGAAGAGGAAGGAGTGGGAGAGACGACACATGAAGAATTGACTGCATCCCCCATTCCCTGTCCCTCTGTGTTGCTGGAGGAGAGGAGGTACAGAAATCAGGAGTGAAGAAAGGGAGTGGTGGAGGAAAGCTGCTGTTTCTGGGATTTGGTTTTATTTCTCAGTATTATGTTCCAATTTGACTGGTACTTAATTAGACTGATTTTCTTTCCGCAGCTCAACTCTGTTTTGCCCCTGATGATAAGTGGTGAAAGATCCCTCCCTTTCCTTATGCTGACCCATGAGTTTTGCCTTTGTTTCTTTCGATTCTCTTCTCAGAACGGGAAAGAGTGAGCGTGTGGCTACCTGGTTCTTTGTTGCCTACTGAGGGGCTCAAAACCCCTAACACCTATCACTACATGCTCTTGTAAAAGATCCTTCACCAGCTTTCTTCTAGGCACCGTTTAGGTACTGGAAGGCTGCTATAAGGTCTCCCCGCTTGGCCAGCAAGCTGTGGGTGTTGTCTCCTGGTGCAAATTGCTCACTGGCAGTGTAATCAGCTGAAATCAGTGCAGGGCTTGAATCATGCTTAGATGAAATCCAAGTCAAACCCAGAAAGAGCCTTCCTTCTCTTCTCAGATCTCGTGGAGAGTTTATAAAGCCAATCATTATAAACCAATTATGTGATAACAGGGTTTATTCAGTATTTAGTATTTCCAACCTTCTCTGAAACCAGTGACCTGAAAACACACTTATTCCCAGGTAAGGCTGAGATGCTGGCATGAGACAGGTATTGATTCAGGCTTTATGCAAACTTCATGGATGGGTGTTGAAATGCTTTATAGAAATTTTGACACTCAAGAGATATTAAGCACCTGCCGCTAGAAGTTTTACTCTCTTTAATATGGATCAAGTCAGGTTCCCAAATCACCTGTGGTTTAGGGGGAAAAAAGGTTTGGATTTGAATAGCAAACAGCAAATCTGTAAAAGTCAGGGAGAGAAAAAAATGCCATTTTCTTCCTGACTACTCTCATGTATTTCATATGAAGATTCAATATTCTGCTCATCCTTTAACTCTAATTTACCTATTTTTAATACTTATTAACAGACAGTAAAGATATCAGAAAGCTCTCTCTGTCTTTCCTTAAATGAGTATTTTGAAAGGGGCTTATCCTATATCTAGCAAATTCTAATCCCTATGAGCTAAACTTTGGAAGCAAGTGAGGAATGTAGGTAGAAAGCTTTTCTCTTTCAAAGTCGAAGGGTAATAGCACGTTCTTTTTATTCCAAAGCCAGAGTGAAGACAAGTTCCTCTTGATGAAAGCGCCACAGTTAATCCGTCTCAGGATTGGTGTCTCCATGTAGCACCCTGGGGAACTAGAATAAAAAGAAGTGGTTTTTGCCTGGTGAGCTGTAGAGTTACAGTGCAGGAAAATCCTTGTTGTACAGTACGCTATATTGTTTCGCTAATGTATTTTTTCAATGCTCTGAATGAAGCACTTATATGCAGGGAAATTGGCTTTGAGGCGACGGATGAAATTGTAATGGTGTCAATGATCTGCCTTGAAGCAGAACAAGTGATCAGCTGAGGATCATGTTAAACAGCAGAAGACTGGATCCTGCGACTGTT
This sequence comes from Coccyzus lansbergi, assembly GCA_033558105.1. Taxonomy (NCBI): domain Eukaryota; kingdom Metazoa; phylum Chordata; class Aves; order Cuculiformes; family Coccyzidae; genus Coccyzus; species Coccyzus lansbergi. The sequence continues at coordinate 2,355,618 of JAUMJK010000128.1, forward strand.
TCTCATGGTAGCAAACCCATAAGTTCTGGGAGTTGTTCTGTTAACGTTTATCCTCCAAAAAGGAGGATAGTTCCAACACATTTATTAAGGAGCCAAGCCCCGTCCTTGTTGATTAATTATGATCATTTGTTGAAGACAATAAGCTTTTATTTTCCTCCTGACTTATTTTTAATCACATTGCAAAATGTTCCCAAATCCTCTGTATTTCAATTCATTGCATTTTAATGTTCAGAGTGGAAAAAGTCAAGGTTGATTTCTTTGATGGAAGTTGTCTAATAGTGATTTTTCTCCCTTTTTGCTGTTGTGTTTTTCAAACAAACTCTTTATGAGGGTGGGACCTGATTTATTTCCACAGTTCCAAACGTGAAAAATTGTTTATCATAGATGCATAGACTAGTTTGGATTGGAAACTTTAAGTATCACCTTGTCCAAGCCCCCTGGCATGAACAGGAGTGTTCTACAGAGTGTTTGCTGCAGAGCTGTGAAATGTCCCTACCAGACAGATAGGACCGTGCTGCAAGCAGCTTGCGCTAACACACACAACAGGAGAGTCCTTGTTTTGCTGATTTTATCACTTTATTGCTCAATGTCCTAATGCCTCTCAACTCCATATGAAAGCTGACATTCTGTTGTGAGGTTTTGTTGTTTGTTATTTGTTATTACAGAGCTGTTCAGATGTATTGAGTGAGACAGAGCTAGGTTTTAAAAGACATAATTACCTCAAGGTATTTGTGTGGTCAGGGGATAAACAATAGCCAGGCTGTTTCTTCCAACTTCAGAAAAACATTTCCTTTGAATAGTGTCTTTTGCTTTCTGAAGAGTCACTATTGTATCTAAACCCTGCCTGTATACAAAAAGCTCAACACTAGCTGAAGAAAGGTTTTCATGATGCAGTTCTGGGGACAAATTGAAGAGTACTTCATCAGTGTTCACTGTTAACCATCTTAATCTGGCCTTGCAACTGGTGTGACAGGGTTTCCAATCAGCTGATGCCATGTATAATAAAACTCCACTCCACGTGAGGCTCAGATTGAAAATGCAAACTGCTTCCTTCTGAAGCACGTATGGCACCTGAAATCCCAAATTAATGAACACCTAGCTACTAACTATCCTCAACTCGATTTCTGTTGTCAGAACACTGATACAGTACAAGCAGGTCATGTTTTTTGCATGCTGAAGATTTGTGGAAAAGCTGCTCTTTGCAACTTCATACTTCAAGGAAGCATCAGACTGGCCAATTTTCCTACCTTTCCTGCCCCCTTAATAATACTGTTTCCCCAGTTCAGCTTTTCCATCATATTTAGACTAGCATTCATTCTGATGACAGGACAAGTTAAGCGACTCAATTTGTTCTGAGAAATGTGGAATCTCTTCACATTCTGGGCCTGTCTTGGTATACCGGGCTCCATCTCAGAAAAATTAGTGGTCTCTATTTTGCAAACCTCATCTTACTCACCATTCAAAAGAGCAGTCTGTGTGACTGGGTGGTGGAATCAGTTCCTCTTACATTTCATTACTATAATACAGCTGTTAAAGCAATTCTCTTCCTTTCTGCTCAAAGGTTTTTCTATCCTCTAGAGCAGAAATTTGTACAGGAAAAAAAAAAATTGTTACAACTCATTTATAGATTCCAGTGAGCTGCTGTAATATTTGAGCCATTTATTTTGATTACATACATTACCCTAAATACATATTTGTTCTTAGTCTCACCTGACAATTACATACTGCATATTTATTGCTTTAAGAAAAGTGTCCACTTCATCTTCTTATGATTGTTATTCCATACTAATTCTCAATGAGTGTAAATGCATTTGGTGTGAGCAGCTAATAGTGTTTTAAGATCAAGTCCCTAGTGCTTCTGACCTGAGGATCTCAAAGTGCTGGAAAAATAGTCACTGGTTTTGCTGGAGGAATATTCCAACTTTTCCTGAGATACTCAAGTCTTAAGTGATCACCTCCTTTCTTAGTCACACAGCTTACTGAGCTGAACGAATAATTTGCAGTTATATTAAGTTAATAGCTTAATTAATTATTTAAATGTTATCAAAGCTTATCCAAAGGGAAGGAAGGGAATAATTTAAGTTTTATTCTTTGCTTAACATTTACTATTCCCTGAAACAGGAAAACATGACTATCAGGTCTTTTGAGGTCAAGTCTTTTTATTTCTAGCCTCGAGTCTATTCATTTCCTTCTTTTCTGTAAATGGGAACTGCTATTGGAATAAAAGTTTGGCTTGAACTGACTTCTGTATTCTGGCGTGCGTTGTGAAAGCTCTGTCATGTTCCATTTTTATCAACTATTTTTCTCAAAAAGCAACTATTTGACTGAAAATTAGCACTCCCGTGAATTTATGGAGTTTCAGTCTTGAAGCAACATATGAAATGTCAAGAAGGTAAAGGCAAAGGTTAAAGATGCCTAGTGTCTTTTGGTTAAAACAGTGAAACAGTGCCAGAAAACGTTTCATATCGTTTTGAAGAGGAGGTTGCTATTTCTTTCAGAGCAGCTGTATGATGTTTTTTCTGGCTTTTTTTTTTTTTTTTTTTTTTAATCACAGCTCTGCATGTATTAGTCTCCTACAGGGCAAATTGCTTTATTTAACATGCCACAGAAAGCTACTGCTGTTGCATCAGGGAGATGGAATGCTTCTCTTAAACTGTAATGCCAATAATTGCCATTGGACTTCCACACAAAGAAAGTTTTGGTCTTCAAACTGTCTGGAAGGGGTTGTCTGTAATTGCTGCAATGTACAATCACTCCTAAAATGAAAAGGAAAATGACATATATTTAGAAAGTTCAATAAGAACAGTGCAAACAAGCAATGCTATTATCCAAGGCGGTGAATGAGCCCCATGTTCTGAGGCTGAGCCTCAGAAATTGTTTTATTGCTCATGGTGAGCAGACACACTGTTAATATAAAAGTATAATGAAAGCAGTTGGAGTAACCACAAGAACACCCTCTGTAGCATCCATATTTGGTTAAACATATTTGTCTGAATTCACACTAGACAACTAGACTGACAGATTATTTATGTCTGGATTCTTCACTTGCACACTGATTTGCAGCAGAATAAGTATATGGAGAAGTTCTTTGTCTTTGACCTTTAGGGCAATTCATTGGCAAAACACTGTGTTTCCAAGCATCACAACTGTTACAAGTCTAGATACACTTCCATGGAGATGATTTTGCCAAATCCCTTAACACTTGTTAAGCTGCTTCATGAGTTCATCCATTTCCCCATACACTCTGGGTTCTGTTATTGGCCTGCAAACCTTCAGTTATTCAGCTGAGCTGTCTGCACTGTCAGAATAGAAAAATAAAATAATATTGGGATGCAAACAGAAAAGGCAGTTACTGATATGGATGTAAAACAATGATGACTTAAAATGCTCATTACTTCTCATTTTCTCCAAGCAGTGTAAATTTGGCTTACTGGTCAACTATAGCTAACTGGCCAGCAGCAGCATAGGTATTGATGGCTCTCAGAAGACTCATTTTATAGGATTTAAATGCTGGGAAGGATGGAGAACTATTGTGTAGCTGCAAGAAAAGATGGAAACCTCAGAAACTGTGAGGAACAGTTCAACTGTTTTAATTGAAAAAACTTCACAGGCCATGAAAATAATTGTTAAAATTCTCTACAAAATAGTATTTTGGGTAGGGAAGAAAATTCTAGGTCAGATGTTTGCATATGACTTCTACTCTTCCCTTGTCTTTTACCTACATGCAAAATAATTATTTTCTTTTCATCTTGTTAATTGCTAAGAAGAACCATTGTATTGTCATAAACGACAACCTATCTTCAAAGAAAGAATAATTTAGTGAAGCGTTCCACGACAGAGATCTATTATGTCTTTTCATGGAAAAAAAATTCTTTGTATTAAAACTAAACTAAACAGAGAGATTAAACAAATACTTTAAATTTATTTTCCTCACAGTAAAACATGTGCCAACATATTTCTGACAGTATCAGGAGCTTTTCTGCCATGCTCCCTCCCAAAACTAACTTTTTAAAATGAGCGGTTCGTTTAAAAAATGGCTAACATTTTCTCAATGTGGATATAACTCAGACCAACTAATGAAGAATTCTTCTGCTAACTGAATTTTCATTTCTTTATATTTTCCAATTTTGCTAAATTGAAGCCCTAGAAACAAAATATAATACTTACAGTTATGTAGATATAAATCCTTCTACACTGCACTTACATCTATGAAATAGTACCTTTTCCTGGTCCTTCTGTGTGTGTGTGATAGGGTTTAATGTGATAAGAAAGATTCTCAAAATTGCAATGTACAACATAGCTGCAATTTTGTGGATTATTAAAGAATTCACGATCATAGAATCCTGGAATAGTTTTGGCTGGAAAGGACCCTAAAAATCATCTAGTTCCAACCCTCCTGCGATGACCAGGGACAAGTCCCACTAGTTAAGGCTGCCTGAGGCCCCAGTATCCTGTGTAAAAGAAGTTCAATGTTCAGTTTGAGGAGGGAATGTCCCAACACTTTACATAGAGAAGCTACAACATGAAACACGTTTATGGAAATGTTACAGTTTTGTGTTTACATTTTTTCTTTAAATCCTCTCTTAGCTAGGTCAGGAACTGCAAATTATTTTTCCCTCTTTGCTGCTTTATTTGCTTGGATGAAACTTGCTGCGATGCACAGCTGTCCAGGAAAATGAAACAGAAAAGAAGATAATAGTGGTTTCTATAGTTCAGCTTTTCCTAATTCCTACTCTGCCGTGCCTGGTCCCTTCTCACAACAAAGTCTCAGCATTCTTATCTTGATAACACGTTTGAATGTTTTGGCAACTGATGTAGTAGTACATTGCGGTTCTTGTAAATTATACTGTTGGTGATAGCTCTGATTGTAGTTTTTTGTAAGAGTTCATGAAGTACAGAGTCAGGTCACAATTGGTGTCTTTGAAATGTACTTTCTGTTTCAGCATCTGAAAACATCAGCGTCTATGTGATTTATAGGATGGTCATAACTGCCTGTGTTAGGGGTCTGGTTCTAGAAGTGACAGCACTGAAATCCAAACATGCTGCTATTTGAATAGTGAAAGATGCATGCAGAATGGAAGTCATACTGCAGGAGGAAAGGTCTATGTTGTTGTGAAAATAACTTGTCTTGCCTGCAAAAGTTCAGAGAACAAGGAAAAATTTTAATATAAAATTTCTCTTGGCATGCAAAAAAAAAAAAATCTGGGATTTGTTCAAACCTAAAGTTGAATTTAGTTTTTTAGTTTCTCTTCTGGTAAAAAAAAAGGATGATAAGTTTTAAAATCATAGAATCATAGAACAACCAGGTTGGAACAGACCCACCGGATCATCGAGTCCAACCATTCCTATCAAACATTAAACCATGTCCCTCAGCACCTTGTCCACCCGTGCCTTAAACACCTCCAGGGAAGGTGAATCAACCACCTCCCTGGGCAGCCTGTCCCAGTGCCCAATGACCCTTTCTGTGAAAAACTTTTTCCTAATGTCCAGCCTAAACCTCCCCTGGTGGAGGTTGAGGCCATTCCCTCTTGTTCTGTGTCTCCTGTGGCCAGCACCCTCCTCTCCATAACCTCCCCTCAGGTAGTTCTAGAGAGCAATGAAGTCTCCCCTCAGCCTCCTCTTCTCCAGGCTAAACACCCACAGCTCTCTCAGTCGTTCCTCATCAGGCCTGTTCTCCAGCCCCTTCAACAGCTTCGTTCCTCTTTTCTGGACTCTCTCCAGAACCTCAACATCCTTCTTGTGGTGAGGGGCCCAGAACTGACACAGGATTCAAGGAGCAGTATCACCAGTGCTGAGTACAGAAGGAGAATAACCTTCCTGGACCTGCAGGTCACACTGTTTCTGATACAAGCAAGATGCCATTGGCCTTGGCCACCTGGGCACACTGCTGGCTCATGTTCGGATATCTTCTGAACTTGAAAGAAAAGAGTTTGACTTAAAAAAATGAAGTAAATTTGATAACATTTGATTTTGGCTCATCCAAGTGTGTATTGTTCAGTCAAAAATTCAGACAGCAGCTAGATCAGAGGACTATTCAGATTCAGACTATTCAGAGGACTATTACAATATGTGCGGTTCTTTCTAGCTTGGTTTCCTTATTGAAAGAAGTCCCTACAATCTACATTTTCCTTTTCCTCTTTCCCCATGAAAGCAAACCCATATTAATCTACTCATTTGTCCATTCCAAAGTTCTGCTCAGCCCATCTTAGTCCTGCCAAAACTCTCTTTGTATCTGTGTCCTCCCTTCATCCCCTCAAGCCCTGTTCCCCAATTTTCTGCAAACCCTTTACCCCTCCATCTAACCACCCTACTTCTCTCTTCAAACAGGACATTTGGGAGAGCAGAAGAGCAGAAAACCTCAAGGCAGGCTTGGAGAACTTGAAATAACTCACACATACAAACTGATCCAAAAGGGCCAAATTTTCATTTGTTTTAAAATGGGATAATTCAACTGACACAATAAAATTAACACTAATTTAGAGGGTTTTTTCTGTTATGATTCAAACTGGCTTACACCTGGATGTGGACTGCGTAGGTGTGTGCAAGAGAGAAAAACAGAATCTGGAACAACAAAGATTGTTGGTCTTTCTCTCTGGAACTTCAGAAAGTCCAACACTGCCCATGTGAAACACTGGGTTTAAATTTTATCTGAAAAAGCCATCAACCACTTTACTGCACAAAAAATTCTACCTCCCCAAAAAGAAATATATTTCCTATGGAGGGACACTACAGTAAACCAGAGCAGAAAGCTCCAGGCCTGATATACAGCTTTAGTCCACCCTTAAATGCAAGTCTTGGTGTATCCAGACTTAGGGTGTTGGGACTGACATCTACATGAAATCAGCTGCAGGGCATAGTTATATCCATCTGCTATGTTTGCTAAACCTCTGTATTTCACATTAATTGCAATTGCCTGCATAGTTGGTGCTGCTGTACCAAGTGGAGGGAAGAGCACACTTGCTCTAAACTTGGCAGTCAGAATGGGTAAAAATGCTTAACTAGAGATGTGTGAAATGATTTTTTCCGCTCATGTGTTCCACAAATATACATTTTTCACTCCTGTTTGCCTCTTTTGATTTCCTAAAAATCTTTAAACCCCTTTACTTCTTTCCTAGGATTACACCACAAAATATCCAGTATTTTGCAAGACTGCATCCATATTTCAAAACTTTTTTCCCATCAACTCTCTCCACCCCCAACTTACACAGATCAAAGCTGATGAAAGAGTAGCAGTAGTAGTTCCACTGCTTGGTTAGGCACTCTGATCTGCTAAAATCTAGATGTTGAGCAAAGGACTCTTAAAAAAATATCCCAAAGAGTGGCTCGCAGGCAGCTCTTTTGTCTGGGGATCATATACTTGACACCATGCCTTATGTGGAATGCACATCAAATCACCTGGAGACTCCACATCAATGGTAGTTATGTGCATGCATGCACCACAAAGAGAATAGACCCTTAAACCAGTTGGGTGCATGGAAAAAAAACATTTAAAGAGTGTAAATCTAGAAGGGTACATCAACCTTTTCTTTTGATTTACCTCTCTGCCCTGCCTTGTGCCTTTTTTGTTGTTGTTTTTTAATGTTTTAATGGATGGATTTTTTAAAAGGGGACTTTACCAGTGTAGCGAGTGCTTTCTTTTATAAGTTTCTGTCCTTAATCTAACACATCTGTGTTATCTGATCCAAGACTGCCCATAGGATAGAGGGCCAGATTCTTAACTCACGTGTACTTGTCTCATAGACTCCGAGGGGTTTACACTAACTGCAATATGTTGATGACTTGCTCTTGTTTGTTGTTGAACTCTTAAGTGTTACCATATTTTTTTGTTAACTGTTACTGAAGCCCATAACAAGTATCTCTCAGATAAATTATTTCCTCTGTGCTGAACTGCTTTTTGCTCCTGATTGGCTTTTACAAATTTCAGAGAAGTTTTGCTATGACAGTGAACAGGACCAAAACAAGCCTCTTACACGAGTCAGTGGACTTTTATATTTAGAAAAAAGTTTTTGTTCCTTGGAACTGAGTCCTAGGCTAAGACCTATTTGTCCCTTTCTATCTAGGAATAGTGCTGATACTACAATAGAAAACTAAATAAAATAAAACAAAATAAATGAACAAGCAAAAAAAAAAATCAGGAAACTGCCTTTTTGTAAAGCAGGAGTGAGTAAAGTCTGAGTTTACCTTCCACTACATAAGCAAGAGCGAAAGGCATTGCCTTTCCCTGACCCTGGTTATTCTTTCAGTGATGTGAATAAGCCAAATGGACCTGGCCACTAAACTGAGTCCATCTTAAATAGAGATTTCTGACCACACCATTGCTTTCCACTCAGTTGACAGGTACACTAAGCACACAAACTACTTAGAGATGTTAAAAGAAAGAGGAAAAGTGATACATAACCAGTTCAGGGTGTGAACTAGAGCATGATAGATTAGCTGAGAGATCTGCAAAGAAAAGGTTCTTTCAGATATCTGTGAACTATGGTGCATCCCATGACTTTTTTTTAAAGAGGCATGAGGAGCAGCAGTGACTCCACATCCAAACATGACCAACAATTGCTTCAGGGTGCTTCCCTTCAAGGCTGATGTCAAGGGCAGGAGGGAGGCATATCTGCAGAGAACTGGCATGTCTCTCCAATTCTCAAGCCCTACAGAGGACTGCAGGAAGCTCTGCAAGCCTAGCTCCTTGAGTAATGCTGAGAACACATAAATAAGTGCAGTCTTTATGGATGGTCTGAGGAGGTTCTCCTTGTTTTGGACAGTAGGATGACTGCTCAGTGATAGACCTGAGTATTACTGCTGTTGAGACACGGGGAGCATAAGCATGAGGCAGCAACCGACTCAACCAGCATCACTGTACACCATGCATGTGAAGATACACTTATAGTAAACCCAAGTCTCACATCCGTACTTCAAGAAAAATACAGTCATGTTGGAGTGGGTGTCAACAAGACCTACGCAGACGGATCTAAACACTGAGAGCAGATAGCTGGAGAGACAGCTCCAGGTGGTTACGTGTATAAAAAGGAAGGATGAGAGAGTATTTCACCTCCTTGCAGGAGGAAAGATCATGCACTACTTACTCTAGTTAGGATAGTCACAGAGAACAACAGCCAAAAGCTGAGGATGGAGAGTTATACTGGAACTTAAACAAGCTTCTTACTGCATGAATAACTAACTACTGAAACAACCTCTGAATTTTGATGAAGAATTCTTCATGTTTTAGCTTTTCCAGATTAAGAATAGCTACTTTTTTAGTGAGCTATCTTTTGTCCAAGCACACACTTTTTCTTAACTCAATACATTTGTGACTGGATGAAACAAAGTGGCTTATAATGTACGGAAGAAGTCATATTAATCAATCTGGTGTTCCCATCAGTCCTTAGACATGATAAGTAAATGCAAAAACTTTTTGGGGTGGTGATAGAGGTGGAGACTGCAGCTCCCAGAGAGAAATCTTCCATTTTAAGCAAGGTAATGAGAAAGCTGCGATCAACCCTGCATGGTTTCGCTGCCTTCTGCAAGATACTCTTGTTTGCAAGCTGGTCTCTCATATGCAAATCAAGAGCAGTCTTTGGGCTCTGATGCTTTGCCAGCTTGTTCCTTCTCTAGGCAAAGCCAGGCTCTGGGTTGGGAGAGTGCGACAAGTTATTTGGTTCCTACTGATTTGGGCAGGAACTTGGGGCTCTCTGTGTTTAATGATTGCACTCTGCAAAAGGGGTTTGTTTTGGAGTTTTTAATTGTGTTTTACCTCAGTAATTGGGTTGAGTAACATCACCAGCTCCCATGAAGACACTTGAAAAATGTCATTACAAGCTAATCTTTAAATAACAAACTGTCCTTACAGTGCTGAGCTAAGGGAGGCATCCCAGATGGTTCCTACATCCTTGTGTCTGGATATGTCTCCGATTCTGCTACTAGTATCTCTGCCTCTCCATTATGCTTCAATACGTTCACAGTTTCTCCCTCTCTCTGTAAGAGATTCACTTTTATCAAAACTGCAAACTGGTATCTCTGTTAACTAAAAGACTGAATGTTTCATAAATCAATTGCTATTGGACATTGTTTAATTTAAAGAATCACATAGGAGCAGCATGGAAAGCCTAGTCAGCACTTATGTCAGTCTTTGAAAGCATGCCACAAACATGAAACTACATCAAAGGAAAAGGGAGGAAATCTTCTGTAACAAACAAAATTACTTGTCATAGTTTTAGTTCAGACTTTAGTTTAGATTTTAGACATAATCTAAAAAAAAAGTAGATTTTATTGTGTCTTTACAATTGATTAAAAAGGTTAGAAAGAAAGAAATGGGTAGAAAATATGGGGTTTTTTTTTCAAAAGCAGTGACTGTCAATTGTACTTAATTTGGTTTTCGTAATGCCTTACCAGTTCTGCAGATTATGGATATTGTCAAGTCACTAAAGATAAGATTATTGCAGATTCCTAGAAAGAGAAAGCATAAGAATACTTAAAATCCCCAAGGCCTATTTTATATACTCCACTCTAAGTCTTGCCATGGATTTCAGTGAGACCTACTTCCATGAAATTATCAGAAAAGTTGAAAAAGGCTTTTACAAGTACCCAGGGATCAATATGAAACCTGATGAAGGGAAAGGAAAGGAAGGGAGGGGGAAGGAAGGAAAAGAAGGGGCAAGGCTGCAAAGAGTTTGGATCACTAAATTTTGGGCAAACACTTGGGATAGTCTGATGCTTTGATAGATCTTTTTTTTTTTTTTTCCCCCCAGCTTACTTCTATAGCTATATAGCCCAGATTCTGAATCTCATCTCAATATGTCAAATGGCTTTGTTCTTGTTATTTGTGGTCTGCAGCCCCAGCAGGGTCTGGGCCAGGAGTGAGATGTGCTGCAGGGCAAGGCAAGGGATAAGCATGCAGTAGAGTTGGGTCAGGAAGGGGGATCACATAGTGATAGAATCATTAAATATCTGGAGTTGGAAGGAATCTATAAAGATTATCAAGTCCAACTCCCTGCTCCTTGCAGGATTACCTAATATTAAACAATATGACTGAGAACATCATCCAGATTCTCCTTAAACTTTGACAGTCTTGGGGTCATGACTGCTTCCTTGGGGACCTTGCTCCAGTAACCACCCACCCTCTTAATGAAGAACCTTTTCCTGATCTTCGATCTGAACGTCCCCTGACGCAGCTTCAGTCCATTTCCTCGTGTCCTATGGCTGGTCACTAGAGAGAGGAAATTATCACCTCTCCCTCCAATGCCACACTTGAGAAAATTTTAGACTGTGATGAGGTCTCCCCTTGGCCTTCTGTTCTCCAAATTGAACATCCAAGTAATTTTAGCCACTCCTTTTAAGTTTTGTCCTCGAGGCCTTTTACCATCTTGGTGTACTTCTTAATGTACTTCTTATACTGAGACACCTAAAACTGAACACAGTACTAGAAGTGGGGCTACACCAGCATAGAAGGGGACAATCACCTTCCCCTGCTATCTAGCTCTTCTGTGCTTGATGCACCCCAGGAGACGGTTGGACCTTTTGTGCCGAGGCACGCTGTTGACTCATATTCAACTTGCCATCAACCCAACACCCCAGATTTCTTTCTGTTGGGCTGTTCTCCATCTCCTCATGCTCCAGTTTGTATATATAACCATGATGATCCAATCCAGGTGGAGAATCCGGCACTTGCCCTTGTTAAATTTCACAGCTCTCTAGTCTATCCAGACTTTTCTGTAAGTCCTGTCTCCTCTCAAGGGAGTCCACAACTCTTCCTAGTTTAATAGGGTTTCTCTGGGGTCAGACCAAGAAGGCAGATGCAGCAAGACTAACGGGAGAGGGGGAAGCTGTGAGGCTGAGCAAGGAAGAGGGAAGTAAAAAGCTTAGGCTGGGAAAAGGGAATTTAGTGGGGCCCGACAGGTACCAGCTCAGCCACAGGGTCAGTCTGGGCCAGCATCAGTGGAGGAGGATGTTGCAGGGAAGATACCTGGCTGTAGGTGTGTTTCATGGCCAGCTGGCAGAGACCTCAGCTGTAGGGTATTTTCTACCCTGTCAGCCCCTTCTATGTCTCACCCAGGTGGCAGCAGACTAGGGGCAGCCACCCTCACCCGGCTCAGGGCTTTCAAGGTGAAAATGCTTTTTGAACTCCTCCAAGATTACAGAAGAGTCTCACAGTGCCTGTTTAAACAAGTGTGTCTGAACAGGAAAATCAAGCAGACAGGGAGCGACTTCAATTTCTCTGCTCATACGGTGTTTGAAATTATAAGCAAGTATATATTTTCACATAATTGGGCTGTGTCAAAGTACTGACCGTTTGATCAGATAGGGGCTTCCTATGTAGTCTCACATCAGAGGGCTAGTAAACTACAAAATAAGGCAGGCTTTGGATTTTGTCTGCGAAGTAGCCAAATAAATAGAATTTTATCCCTAAAGGTAATGGGGATAGGGGACAGGAAGGGGAAACACGCAAAAAGAGTCAGAATAATTCACCAGGATAACTGAATCAGAAACAGTGAGGGAAGAAAATCGTTAGAATAGGCTAAATCACCTGTGAAAATCCATACATATTGGATAGATGCTGATAAGCACCTTTGCATTTGACAGAAATCTTCTGGAGCCCGTACTTTCATCACCCTATAAGAGATTTGTACAAAGGCTGAGCTAAAGAGGCAGGGGAAATGTAATGTATTGTGGCTGAATTGAAGGGGTTTGGTTTGCCTTTGTTCTGTTTTGTTGGTATTTTTTCTTTTTATTTGGCATTTACCTTTGCAACAATACCTTGGGGAAGGTGGGGCATCACATCCAGGCCAGCTGGGTGAGGCCCAGAGAGCATTGCTCAATCCCCTCCATCCCTCCATCCAACCCCATTTGCTCTGGCATCTTGGACCTGGGGACACTCAGCCTGCCCTTCCTCCTGCTCCTTTGTTCCCTCTCCCCAGTTTGCCCCTAGCTGCTCTGAAAGCAGGGGGAAGTTCCCCTGCCTATCCACCAGCCCTGGGGAAGGTTTTCTAAGGGCCTGAGGGCTGCAAACCCCTTTCTCTCTACATGGCTGCTGCCTAAACTGATTCCCTTCTGCAAAGTCAAGTCTGGTCTCCCCAGTCTTGTGCTCCAGACGGATTCCCAGGCTCCAGACAAAAAGATCAGGGGGGCTCCAGGGGATGTGGCTGGCTTCCAGCCAGCCCTGCTGAAAGGGGATCATAACAAGCAGAATTATTCCTAAGAACAAAGTTTCCGGTGACTTTCCAAGATGTTCATCACACTCCTCTACTTTCTTTTAGCTCTCCTCCTTCCCTCCCTTCCCTTATTTTTTTAAATCTCAACTGTAACAGAGGTGTTCCCTGTCACTGCCAGTAAACTTACTGCCCTCCTCCCTTGTCAGCTCCGTATATGCTCCTGTACAATTTCTTTTTGTCTCTGGTTTTACACATCACCAGTATTTAGCTATTTGAGTTAGCAAGTGAGGAGGGTCTGAATTAACCTGTTGCATGTGTTTTTTCCCTGTAAATAGCTACTCCTGAGTCAAGTGGGTGGTAATTTACCTCCACATCCCAACCCCAGCAACCAATGTGGGAGTAAGGATATGAAGTGTACATGCGTGTGCGTGCACTTGGGAATGTCACCTACTGCCTGGGCTTGCAGCTGCACTAGTAACTAGTGGAGGGTGGACACTCATGGGAGACTAGAGTGTAAAAGAAGTGAAAAGACTTGCAAAAGGCCACCAGGAAACCTAAGGGACTTAAGTCTGTGTGCCGAATGCACCCTTGCTCTGCCTGTCGTCAGAGCCTCCTCTTTGTATCCCCGTGTGGCACCATTAGCTGATTATCTCTCCTGTGGTTTTATAGAAAAAGGAAAAAGTAGGAACGCTTTGTTGCTGCCCTTTATGTTGTGTCAAAAGTACAAATCAGATTCACTCAAAACCGTACACAATAAGACTATCAACAGCGGGGGACAGACTGAATTTGCTACTGCCCCAAACCAGTGGATCTGGTGGCAGGGTCACATCACGCTTTCACAGAGTGGTCCACATTGCTGATGTGAGATGAGATGAGCGGACAGCAGCCTGGGTACCTGATCTGGGCACCCCACTGCACTCATAGTAGTTCATGGGTCAGCCTGGACTTGCCCTGTGAGGGATGTTTGGCTGCGTGGATGTACCACACCTTCAAGCTGTGAATTAAAGGGAAATGTCTGATGCTGTTTGAGAGGCTGAAATAAGTTCTGCTTTGAGTGACATTAAAAAAACAGCTGTTGAAAAGCCAAGAGAGCCCAAGAGAGAGCCCAAGAGAGAGCCCACACTTGCTCATAAACTATGTTAACACCACATATGCAGGGAATATTATAAAAGCAGTGCAAGGCAGACTGATGTCTAGAAATGTTATCTCTTCTGTTCCAAAAGCTAATCAGCCCAGCAGTGGGCTAGCCAGAAACATTTTAGATTATGTCTATGCTTGTGGTTGATGGAAAGTCTGAGAGGAACATAAGATTTCTAAAAGACAAATTTGATTCCCTTACAAAATATTTAGGATTTTTTTCCCCTCCTGCCTGGGCAGTGAAATTGTTTGGCTATATGAATTTATTTGAATGACGTAACTCCCAGTATCTTATCTAGCCATCAGCTGCCACTCAGCAAAAGGATGCAATGAGATCACATCACCAAAACAATGAGAAACTGGAGTTCCTAAGCAGGGAGTTACATATCATTAGGACAGTTTCAAATACTTGTGGATGGCTTTGATAGTTGCAGGAGTGTGATGTTGTTTTGGTTTTTTATAGGCAAAGTCTGGAAGATACCTGACACTGGTTACTCTACTGTTCAGCTACAGTTTCCTTTGCACAGGGAAATTAAAATACTTCTGTTAGTGTATATGTGAATATATTCTTTCCTAACTGGCAGGTTTTTGCTTAAGATGATAACTTTTGAACCATTTTAGCTGAGGAAGAAAAGAAACAATTGCACTGATCCTATTCTTTATGAGTTTAGAGGGGTATTTTTGGGCCTTGGGTTTTACAAACGGGAGGCAGTCTTGCCTTGGGAAGATGTATGACACCAGCAGAAAGGTCGAGAAAAGGATGCTGGAGAGGAGATCTACCAAGTTGAGCTTCAGCACTTGTTGTCTGCTGCTGGGGCCGTAGCTTCAGCTCTCCTCCAGCTGTGCAGCTGGAGGCAGCAGCCAGAGAAGAAACCATTCTGCACAGACACAGCCCTGCCATGCATAGACGTTTGCTTCCCCCTGAATTTTCATTCTGTGAACTTTTTTTTTTCCCCCTCAGGAGCTGATTATTATCTGACTGAAATGCATTTCCTCCTAAAAAGTGGGTTTGTTTTGTGTTTGGTTCCCTCTCCATTTGCATTGGTCTCTCTACTGGGAACAGACTTAGACCAGGACTTTGGCAGTTTGCAGAGTTTTTTCAAAATGTGATGACATGCATCTCTTACCATCCCTTCCATGACATATTTTCCAGCAATTTAGAGAGATGTAAAGGATAGCTTTTACATAATCGGCAAAGAAGTGAGAGGATTATTCCAAAGGTCTTGCAAGTTCAGAGTATTTCATCTTCTTCCAAAGGCGAGGGGAAAAAAATTGTGTCCTTGTGAACAAATGATTAGAAGAAGACTGGGAATACAATAATTACCCCAAATGGAAACCCAGACCACAGTCAAACAATACAGCTTTTGTAAACTGGCTCTGCCTGTAAAAAATCTAGGAAATCTCATAACTAGAGCTGGTGAAATCCTTTTCTTATGCAATGATATGTAAAAGGCTCCTGCAAAATGAGGAGTAAACATGGCAATGCTGTAAAACACCATGATAATGAACTTGCTCTGAGCTTCGGAGATTGCCTTGGCAGTACCAGCATGGATTTCTTCAACCGCGAAGTATTTTCTCATGTTAAAGAATTTGGGACAAATTACATTTCATGACATTTCGCTAATAAGCAAGCACGTGAAGACAAATAAACTGGGACTCGCTGTAATCTACCTTGATCGTTGTGGAATTCAAGGAGACCAAAGGAATTGGGAGTGAGGCAGTGCAGCTTTGAATGAATGTCGTTTATGAGAGAGCAGAGAGAGGTTCATTTATATCCTTCATATTTTATAGTTTTGCCTCTAGGAAGAAAAGACCAGCGGAGCCCCGACTATCATTTACTCATAATGATCGCATTCAATCTAGTGATTCACAGTGAATCATATAATAAGGTTTCCATTTTGTGCATGGGGAGAAGAAGGCGGGGTGGTTAAACTTTGTTTAGTTCGCATTCATGCCCTCGCCTCCTGTTTCCCTTGAACTGTCCAGTTCGAATGAGTAACTCACGGGGCGATGCTTTTTTTGTTTTATTTTTCTTTACAGAATCACAGAATCACAGGACAACCAGGTTGGAAGGGACCCATTGGATCATCAAGTCCAACCATTAATTTCCCCCACCTCCGGTTACACTCCAGGAAAAAAAAAAAAAAAAAAAAATCTCCTGGAAGGAAAGCTGACAGGGTAATTGCACAGTTAATTTTCCTCCGGCAGCATTTCATCCGAGCAGGGCTCTGCTTTCGCCCCGTGGAGCGGCTGCGGGCAGGGAGCAGGGAAACAGCCCTGGACGCCGGTTAGTAGCAGCTCTAGGAAAGGGGGAATTGTTGCTCTAGGGTAGTTCTTGGCCTAAACCTACACTCATCACCCGTGGAGACGAGGGAACAGCCCGCTCTAAGCACCCCTCCTGGGGGTTTGGGGCAGGACGAGGGAATTTCGGCAGCCGAGTCCCTTCTCCACGTCTAACAGCCCCACGGGTAGGTTCTTAAACAGCCCTGTCGGCTCCTGTTAATGCGACCTGCAGTCGGATGCTCTCTTTGCTCTCGGGACCTTCGCCATCTGCAAGCGTTTCAGGTAAAAACCGAGGCGAGGAGAGGGTAAAGCTTTCGGAGCTGGGAGGAGGCTGGCTCGGCAAGGGAGCCCCAGCGAGGATGGGTCCTGCAGCCCCCGTGGGGAACGGCTGGAATCACCGCCTAACAGCCAACGAAAGAAAAGCACCGAGCGGGGGAAAGGCTCGGAGAACAGGCAAGGACAGGCCGGTGGGTGCTGGGCAGGCAGGGGCAGAGGTGATGCCACAGGGATTCCGCCCCAAATATGCCTGGAGGAGCGGTGAGCTTCTCCGGGAGAGCCCGCACCTTTGCAAGATCTTTTAATAAATAAATAAATAAATAAATAAATAAATAAATAAATAAATAAATGTATACACAGCATATATATATACATATGTAATACACATAATATATATACACACACATATATATAATACACAGTATATATATATGTATATATAAAATACACATTTTATATATATATATAAAATACACATTTTATATATATACACACATATATGTAATACACAGAAAAAATATATATATACAGAGAATGTCAGGAGTGCTGTCACTGAGGGGAAACCACTGTCTTAGCCATGGGGCTTTCACCGAGACAGTCAAGTTCCCTTTTGGACAGAGCAGAGTCCCGAAGTCTGCTTGACATCTTGAAGCTTAAATAACCGTAAGGCATTGTTACTCCCTGGCAGCGAAGTGCCTCGTTACGCCTGATTGAGCTAATTGCTTTGAAATAGGATATATTATCTATAATTATAGAGATCTTGGAGGAGACGGCCAGCGTTTTCTTTCATCTTTTCCAAGTGCATCGTAATGTCGCGATCACATTAATTTGGGCCACTTGAAATAGTGCCTCTTCCTTTCAGCCCGGCTCCTGCGACCTTCTAAGAGCCGGGGACCTCTCGGCGGCTGGAGTTTGGCCATCCTGGCAACCTCCCGAGGACCAGCCAGGATGGTAGTAAGTAGTTTAGGTTATGTTTACTCTGGGCAGAAAGAGAAAGCGGGGGGATTCCAAAAGAAAGAAAGAAAGAAAGAAAAAAATAAAAAAAAAGCTGAGTTTTTTTCCAGTTACCCGTCCCTCAGCGGAGGAGAAGGAGTAGCGACGGGAGCGGGGATGTTTGAGACTTGGAAGGCTTTGAGGGCTTGTAAAGCCCGCGGGACATTTTTAGCGCTTGCGATAGATTTGGCTTCTTGCCCCCAGGGCTGAGCCGCCCGGAGCTGGGGCTGAAGGTCGCGCAGGGAGCGCGCAGGGAGCGCGCAGGGAGCGCGCAGGCGGAGCTGCCAGTCCTCCAAGCCTCCTCGTGTCCTGCGGGGCCGTCTGCTCTCCGAAGAGTCGCGGTCTCAGGGGAAATAAAATAGAAACAAGAGAAACAACAACACCCCTCTCTTTTCTGAATTCTGCCTTTAAGTCAAAGATAACGTTTACAAAAGGCAGACAATGCCCTGAATTGGCTTAGAGCTGCCTCCTGTCCTCCCTCCCCACCCCCACGCACTCCTCCCAGCCCTTGTTGTGTTCCCACCGAAATAAAATGCTATGGGTAATGGCTTTGCCTAGCACATTCATTATATTGAAACGGGACTGTTTAGGATGCTAATTGCCCAATATTGTTATCTAGCACAAGTGCCTTCAGGGAAACGCCACGGTTTCCAATAAAAACACTGGACTGGAACGAGCACCAATAAAGTCACCTATTCCCCTTTCTCCACACCCTCCCCCCCCGACCCCTCCACACCCCACCCGTTCTCGCCCTTTCACTTCAGTTTTCCTCGCAGCCCAAGGAGGAAAATAAGAGGAGCCCCTAAAAGCAAAGCAGACCATCAACACAACTGAACAGATTTTAAAAAAAAGTCCTTAAGCCCCAGTGGCGTTTTGGTCACGCAGAGCACAGCAGGCAGGATGAGGAGAGTTTGGATACTCAAAATTTCTCGCTAAACAAAGAAATACATCTCGGGACAGATTTCGTTTTGTAAATTGGATTTCTCCATTCCTCACTTTGAACCTGTAGATCGCCTTAAGAAACAAAGAATGGAGCAAGAAACAGAAGAAACTTTACAGGCTTCCAGTTTTCAACCCAAGGGCTTGCCAGCAAGTGAATTAGAATCAAGTCCTCGCTATGGTACAGTGATTAAAATACCACCGAGTATGACAGAAACGTAAACACAAAGAGTTCATTGCTGGGAGATAAATAAAGAGCTAATTATCTCATTCTGTCAACTCTCAATGAGAGTAGGATCTCGCTCTCAGTATGGGACGCACACTCATCTCATATCTCAGCAACATCCCAATGTTCAAACCATTCTGCAAAAGGAAAGCTGGGGGGGGGGGGAAAGCCCGGCAGCTCTATTTCTTCTTTTCATATTTCCATCGAAACAAGGAGATCGAAAGCAGCCTAGGGGCTGCCTGCAGGTCTAATAAACACATCACTATTTCTTCTCCGCGGCTGCGTTTGGGTTCAGAGGGGAAAAAAAAATAAAATAGCTCCTACCTGTAGGATTGGGTGGAGGGGACACCATAAAACACGGTGCGTCGATATTTGTGCGTGTTTTCTTAGTCGGGGGTGGGGTGGGTTGGGGGAGCATCTTCGCGTAAAGCACGGGGCTTTGGGAAAATGTCTTGTGATTGGTAGAGCAAACTAATTTTGTCCGGCTGAATGTGCCGATGTCCCAGGGCTAAGGCGCCTTGCTCCCTTGATGCGGGTTAACGTCCTCAATAGTCCCCCTCCAGCCGAAGCCTTTGATCAGACCGCTGCTGGCGCCTAAAAACAACATCACTTGTCTGCCTATTAGAGCCACTGACTAATCGTGACAGATTGTTTATTCTCGCAATTAGCAATGCAGCCGCTTCCCCGAGCATCCCCCCCCCCCCCCCCCCGCCAACCCCCCCCCCCACTCCGGCCCCAGCCCCGGCCCGATGGGGGGGGCTGCGGGGGCTGCGGGGCAGGAGCAGGGGCGGCGGTTGGAAGGTGTCTTGTGGGAGAGGTGGATAGGTGTCCGTCTGAGGTCGGTGGGTAGGTCTACGGCGTTCCGCATCCCCTCCGCTCACCAGCAGCGCACCTGCGGATCACCCTCACCTAAAGGGATCGTAGAAGAGCAAAAGACAAGTCCTGCCGCTCCGGTTGGTGCCTGCGCCCGCAGGACGGGACCTACAGGGAGCACAGCGCGGGTGTAAGATGCGTGTGTGTTGCTGCCTGCGGGACAATCCATTTCAATTAGATCCAGTCGCTTATCGGTTAATAAAATGTCTGTTTTATCCATTCATTTCATAACCTACGCGCTCCTAATCTACCATCTTTATTGGGTCCGGTTAAAAGGAGAGGGAATTCACTGTCCCTCCCCGTTCAGATAATTACCCTTAAATGACTGCGAGAGCCTCTCGTGTTTCGCGGAGATTAGAGCCCTGAAGCTATCAATAAACTTTTCTCAGTGAGCAGCCAATCACGTTATTAGAGAGCGGCTCCGTTTTACTGCACATCCGTCCTGGGCGCAGGGATAAGGGATTGTAAAACAAATTTACAAAACAAAATAGCCGGGACTTCAGCGGGTCTGGAGCTTAGATGTTCCTTTTTTTACGTGAATGAACATTTCATTATCTGCAGGCACGCACACACGTGTGCATAGACGTAGCACAGTTTATGTGTATGTATATATCATAGAATCATAGAACAACCAGGTTGGAAGAGACCCACAGGACCATAGAGTCCAACCATTCCTATCAAACACTAAACCATGTCCCTTAGCACCTCGTCCACCTGTCCCATAAACACCTCCAGGGAAGGTGAATCAACCACCTCCCTGGGAAGCCTGTTCCAGTGCCCAGTGATCCTTTCCGTGAATTTTTTTTTCCTAATGTCCAGCCTAAACCTCCCCTGGTGGAGCTTGAGGCCGTTCCCTCTTGTCCTGTCCCCTGTCACTTGGAAGAAGAGCCCAGCTCCCTCCTCTCCACAACCTCCTTTCAGGTAGTTATAGAGAGCAATGAGGTCTTCCCTCAGCCTCCTCTTCTCCAGGCTAAACAACCCATAAACATATATATGTATGTATGTATGCACAAAGGCGCAGATCACATCAACACACAGCGCAGGGCTAAAATAACACCCCCCCCCAAAATATATAACAAAACCCCCCAAATATACATCCAAATATATAACAAAAAAACCCCAAATATACATCCCTAAACCGCTTTTTCAAAGCTCAGTCAGGCTGTGGAGCAGTCAGGGGTTCTCTCACAGAGGTCACACTCAGGACAGCTCAGTATTTGTTGATTTTCCACAGAGCGTCTCTCAGGCCCAGTCCTTCGAGTTGTGCAAACGGAAACGCAGTTGTGGTTGTTTTTTTTTTTTCCCCCCCCCGATGTTACTACATTTTATTTTCTCCGGGTTTTGAGCTGTCTCCCCCCGTCCCATCCCCACGGCTGAGTGCTGCTCCAGCCTTTCCTTTCTCCCTCCCTCCCTCAGCGGGTACAGGGATGCAGGGCGCCCCGACGGCGAGTCCGGCTCGGTCCTCCCCACCCCCCCCCCAACCCCGCAGCAGCCAATGGGCCTTGTTGTCCCCGCCCACGCGCGCTGGTTGGGCGGTACCTTCCCCCGCGTGGCTTTATCAGGCGGCGCCGCCCGCCGCGGGTTCGGAGCGCGCCGACGGCCGCCCGCGCCCCCCCATGAGCCGCGGCGCTCGCTCCCGCCCGGCCCTGCGGAGGTGGCGACGGCGGCGGGCAGCCCCCGCATGGCCCCGGCCGCGGAGATGACCACCGCGCCCACCGGGGTCCGCAGCGACGAGCCGCCCGCGCCCGCTTTCGCCAAACCGGGCGGCGGCCTCCCCGTCGCGGCGGCGGCGATGGGCGGGGAGGAGGAGAGCGGCGACGAGCGGCCCAAGGCGTCCCCGTCCCTCCTGCCGTTCAGCGTGGAGGCGCTCATGGCCGATCGCAGGAAGCCCGGCGGCAGGGACGGCCCCGAGGGCGCCGGGGCGGCCGCTCGCCGCGGCCTCGGTCCCCGCCTGGGCGCCCTGACGGCCGAGGCGCCCGGCTCCCCGCTGCCCGTCGGCGGCCGCTTCCCCGTCGGGGCGCTCGTCAAGCTGCCCGAGGACTCCCTCGCCAAGGCGGAAAGCCCCGAGAAGCAGGAGCGGAGTCCCTGGATGCAAAGCCCGCGGTTCTCTCCGCCTCCCCCGAGTAAGTACGGACCCCGCGGGGGCGGCCGGGGGTTTCCTCTCGCTTTCACCCACCTGGTCCCTCCTGAAAGTTTGGGGGTTTTCTCTTTCTTTCTTTCTTTCTTTTTTTTTTTTTTTTTTTTTTTTTCCCCTGCCGTTCGCTCTTTCTGCCCTTCAAATTACCGGTTCAAGCGTGCACGAAGGGAGGGCGACCATAGCAGAGCGAGATCTTTTGCCGAACGCGAGGCGGGGAAGGGCGAGTGTGATAGCAGAGAGCAGCCCCGCAGCCTTATCCCGGGGCTGGAAGCGGCCGAGCCGGGCTCAGCCTCAGCGCTCTTAGCTCCCAAAGGAGTTCAGTTTTTTAAGAACCCGCACAGCCTAGCGAGGCGACTTGGGGCTTAGCGGCCTTCTGCCCCGCTGGATGCTCTTCAGAGTGGTGCATCTCGAAAGTCCGAAGAGCCGCAATTACTGATGGTTTCCTGCTTATCAGGGAGGCTTCTAAAATAATAAAAATAGCAGCGGGAGGGCCGAGATCAGAAAAGCCCGTTAATCCTCTCCAGCAGCTCCGCTGACCCTGGGGCCAGACAGCCCGGGCCGGGATCCGTTTTCTCTCCTCCCGGGTTCCCCTGGAAAGGGACGGACTCGGGATAAGGCTCTGGAGCGTCTGGGTTGCTCTTAGCAGAACTGTTTTCTCTCTATTGGGAGAAAATCGGACATCCCGAAAGGATTTGAGTGGACTATCGCAGTCCACTTAATTTATTTAAGCTACAAATTAAGAGTTCTTGTTGCGATGTAAACCCGGGGCAGAGCGAGGTGGAGGACCCTTAGAAGTGTTAAGGAGAGGAACAGACCAGTGAAGAGCGGTAGAGGCTGAGTGTGAATTCAGAGCTCGTAATTAATGACATGCTTCATCCAGTTCCCAGGGGCCTAATTGAAGAGGGTGCGAGTCTGAACAGCCAACATGTTTTGTTTATTTTTTTTTCCTTAATCCAATAAAAAGGACAGGATATATATTTTTTTTTTTGGAGGGCCAATCCCTTTCATGTCTCTTAGGGCAGGAGGTGGAGGGTGTGTGGGTATTTGACTCCTGCTTCTTGCCAAATATCTTCCATAGAGTGGGAGAGCTGCGATGAGGTGGGAGAGAGAGGAGAGTTGCTAAGAAGCTCTCTAAAGTAGGCAAGATTTTTTCAAGATTCCCGCGACCCGATTCCTTTGTAAAGCAGCCTTTTTCTTTACTAGAATGGGACGCTTCAGTTTGAAGCGTGCCCTGGCTGTCCCGGGAGTTTACTTTTGAGCAGGACCTCGCTGTCCGCGCTTTTCTCTCCACCCCAGCGGCCGCCGGGTGCGGGATCCGCGGGCTGAGGAGCCGCTAACCGAGGTGTCTCTTTCCTTTCCCCGCTCCCTCCCTCCGGCTCCGCAGGGCGGCTCAGCCCTCCCGCCTGCACCCTGCGCAAGCACAAGACCAACAGGAAGCCCCGCACGCCCTTCACGACGGCGCAGCTGCTGGCCCTCGAGAGGAAGTTTCGGCAGAAGCAGTACTTGTCCATCGCCGAGCGCGCCGAGTTCTCCAGCTCGCTCAGCCTCACCGAGACCCAGGTGAAGATCTGGTTCCAGAACCGCCGCGCCAAGGCCAAGCGGCTCCAGGAGGCCGAGCTGGAGAAGCTGAAGATGGCAGCCAAGCCCATGCTCCCGCCCGCCGCTTTCGGCATCTCCTTTCCGCTGGGCAGCCCGGCCGTGGCCGGCGCTTCCCTCTACGGCGCCTCCGGCCCTTTCCAGCGGGCGGGGCTGCCCGTGGCTCCCGTGGGACTGTACACGGCGCACGTGGGATACAGCATGTACCACCTCACCTAGAGCCGAGCCCGGCCTGCCGGCCGCTCCCACCGGCCCCGCGCGCGCTCCCTCCCTGCTCCTCTCGGTTCCTCGCTGTGGACTTCCCCGTGGGCCGAGTGGCAGAGACTTCTCCGGTCCGGCCCCGCTCGGCCTCTCCGTTTCCCCTCGTGACGCTGGCTCCCCGGCGAAGGGCTGCTCCGTTCTCCTCAGTAGTGCTGGAAGCTGCCCCGCTCTCCGGCTGGGAGAAACCTCGGGGCATCGCCCCGGCTCCTCCCTAGTTCGGGCCAGCTCTGCCCTGCTTCCCTGGAGTCGACTGGCAGCCCGGGGAGAGCCTCCGCCGAGGGGAGAGGAACTTTGGAAGAGAAATGGCTCAAAAGGGGGCTGAAACACAGGACGTTTCTCTTACTTTCTCCAAGGCGAGCTCAAGAGGTGCGGAAGCGTAGAGCAGCCTCTCCCGTCCCTGTGTAACGGCAGCGTCTGTTACTCGTGTTTATTCCTCCGCCAGCTCCTTTGGAAGGGGCTCTGTGTACTATGTAATATACTGTATATTTGAAATTTTATTATCATTTGTATTATAGCTATATTTGTTAAATAAATTAATTTTAAGCTACTGTTTGCCGTTTATTTGCTCCTCGCCCTGCCAGGGGTAGCAGAGGAAGAGGCTAAATTTGCGTGTCAAGACAACGGGAAAGGGGACCGGCTGCACCAGTCTCTTATTCTCTCCTTTCTTCTCTCCTTTCCCCGGGAGATCTCAGCCTCGGGCAGTGAGGGCTTGGCTGACTTTTCAGCTTGCAGTGTATGTCGGAGCTGCCCTGTCCTGGGGGCTCTTTGAGGCTCCCCCACAGCTCCACCCGCATTCCCCGCCCGAGGGTGCGGGCAACCCGCTCCTGCACCCACCCGCTGCACTGGGACCAGCACAGTCCTAGCTGGGCTTTCCTAGCCTGAGACAGGAGACAAACTGCTCCTCTCCTCCTTCGGGAAGCTTCTGTCTAGGGGTTTTGGGGAGGGGGTGGCTTGTCCTCCACTTCGGCACCGAGTCTGATGAGACACCAAGGGCTTCCCCCGCAGCTCTTTGGCACAGGGCGAAGGGAACAGGGTTTTTGGGATGGTGGGAAGGAGAGGCTCCTGCGGGGCTCGGGATGGAGCGGGCAAGGGGAGAGAAAGCGCACTAAGAGCGGAGCAGAGGCAGCACCGAAACCGAGGAGCCGGGCACCGGGTACAAGGGCTGTTCCTCGGGGTACAGGGTGGTGGGGACAGCGTTTGGGGACGGGTGCGGGGCCAGGGCAGGGACCCGCAGGACTGACGCTGGGGACCGCTCGGCGCCGTCTCCTGCCCATCCCCGTGGCTGCGGGCACTTCGCATCCCTCGGCTCCGCTGGAATCCCGTCCAGGTCTCCACGGCCGCGGGGAAACGACCCCCCTTCCCCTGCCTGCTGCGCCCCGACCACCTTCCCAGTGCTGCTCCACCCGAGCTCTTTTGCATCGCTCGGGTAAGGGAAAGAGTTATTTGCTCTTTTAAACTGTATTTCTGTACTTATTTAACGCGTTACCTTTGCGCTCAAGGAACGGGAGCTGAGAAATTGGGTCTTTTTTTTTTTTTTTTTTTTTTTTTTGCCTTCTCCCTCCCTCCCCCCCCCCCCTTCGCCCAGCTTTCATTTCCAGCAATTTAAAACGTTAAGGTTGAAGAAAAGTTAGAAGGAAAATAATTGCTGTAATGAGGCCGGGCAATCTTCTGCAGGCACTGTGGCTCCAGCGAGACTGTAGCTGGGGGCGAGGCGGGACTTTTATCATCTCTTAAATATCAATGATGCTTTCAATAACTCAACGAAGCAGCATACCTGAAGCCAGTCACTTTCTCCAGAGCTCTAATCCTCCTTTTCTCATCTCCCGCTCAGAGCTCTGCCCGTCTAAGTCTTTTCTGGGCTGAGTTTTAGGGATTTGCGGGTTTCTTTCTTTCTTTTCCGTTCTTTCTTTCTTTTATTTTTTTTCTTTATTTTTTTTTCTGCCCTTTCTTTTCTTTCTTTTCCGATCATTTTTTTTATCTCTGTGCAAATGACAGTGTCTGTGGTGCTGACCCCAGCGCCCAACGCCGAGCGTTGGGCGCTGGGGTCAGCACCACAGACACTGTCGCGGTGCCTGCTTTTTCCCACGTTTTCTGGCAGAAAAAAGGCTGAAGATAAACTCAACCTCTGCGCGATTAGACCCGGGATTTGCGGAGAAGATCTAGTCGCACAAGGAGGCCGGGTTTATCCTGTGAAGAAACCTTTAAAAAAGGCGAAGGAGATTCTAAACAGCAAGAAGCGCTTTGAGCTGGCTCCCCCCAAGCCACCCCACTCCCCTCCGCCGGCACCTTTGGGCGCTGCCGGGCTCGGGGCAAACTGGGATCCTTTCATCCCCTTTCATCTCTCCGCTTTGTCTGTCTTAGGGGTGTAAAAAACACCCCTTTCTTTAAAAAAAATTTTTTTCTTTTTTTTTTTTACATTATGTCAGGTCGGGATGACTATGCGAAGAGCAGAATTCCTATTGAACGCATTTTTGCTTTAAGTTTTTCCCCTTGACCCTTGGGCTAAAGTCCTTGGTTGCTCAATTAAACCCAGATGAGAACAATTAATAACTAAGTAATGACAATAAGTTGGGAATCACACGGATGAACGCTCCGTGTGAATAGGAAAAGCTCACACAAAAGAGCAAAAAGGATTTGTCGGCTCTTTTTAAGGGGGAATTGGCTTTTCTTTTTGACTCGCCTCTGGCTTACCAGCAAATAAAATTCACTTTTGTGCCTTTGTCGCCTTAAGGATCTCAGTGGGCAGTTGGAAGTGAGAATGGCTGTTTTCCTTTCAACTTGAGGGTGCTGGCGCCACGCAGCCCCAACGATAGAGAGTAGCCAAAGCAAAGTTTCCTAATAACTCCGCTCTGCCCCTCCACCCCTCCCCGGCCGCTCCGGTACCCGCTCCCCCCGCCTTGCCTATCTCCACACACACACTCCTAGAGAGCCTCGGCAGACAGGCGAGGGAGAGCAGAGGGGCCCCGAGCGCATCCGTGTCCCACCCCGAGCTCACGGAGCCGCGATCCTCAGCCGTGGGAAAGCGGCAGCGCCTGGGTGCGCCTCTTGCCACCGAGAAAGCGAGGAAAGAAGAGAAGGCAGCACGGAGAGGGAGCAAACACTCGCACCAACACACAGAAAATAAAAAAAACGCTGGTTTCTTTTTTTGTTGTTTTTTTTTTTTTTTTTTTTTTTTTTTTTTTTTTTGACTCTTACTCCCCCAAGTTTTTCACAGAAAGGGTCATTGGGCATTGGAATAGGCTGCCCAGGGAGGTGGTTGAGTCACCTTCCCTGGAGGTGTTTAAGGCACGGGTGGATGAGGCACTGAGGGACATGGTTTAGTGCTTGAGAGGAATGGTTGGACTAGAAGATCTGATGGGTCCCTTCCAACCTGGTTGTTCTATGATTCTATGATTCTGTGACTCCGTTATCTGCCCACGAAAGCCTATTCCCGGCAGCAGCCCCGGCTCGGAGCGCGGCCGCTCCGGCTCCAGCACAGCCGGGACGGAGGGAGGGAGAGAGGGAGGCAGCTGCTCTTCTAGCCCTTAAAGAGTGAGGGAAGCTTCTCCTTTAGTTTTAGCTCGGCAGTAGAAGGCTACCGGGGAAACCTGCCGCTCAGATCTTCGGTGGAACCATGGATTTCTTGTCTGCTCTGAATATCTGGTGTTTCCAGGGTTTGTTTCAGAATACACTCTTTAACCCGAAACATGAATCGGTGCCCTGGCGAATGTTTCGCCGAACGTTTTCCGTAGCGCTCAAGCGAATTAGGAGCTAGAAGTCCCTTTTCAAAAGTGAAGACAGGCTAAATTCAGTTAGGCACAGCAGCAAACCTCCTGCTGCTCAGGACTGTGGCTGAGAGCACAATCTTCAGAAATCAGACGCAAAGCCGCCTAACTTGCCCATTGTAAGGGCCAGGAGTAGAGGAGGGGGTGAGCCTGCTTTTCAGTAGTACTCGTATACTTAAAACCAGGCTCATCATCTTGCGTGAGTCTCCTAAGTCAAATCAGAAACTGATCCTAAAGACTTGGGAAGAAAGGAAAGATCTGTCGCACAATCTAGCTCAACACCGTTGTGGAAAAATGGGATACTTAACACTAACTTATCCGTACTGCCTGATTCGAGGTAAACAGCTGAACTCAGGTATCCTGTGTTCAAAGTGAAAACCCCATTCACCAATTTATTAGAGACTTGGAGATAGTTCCTCTTTCTGTCTCCTAATTATACATCTGATTTTATAACACTGCAAGAAATAACAACAGCTTCTTAAGTAACCCCGTGTCCAGGACACTCCTCAGAGCCGGAGGGCCGTTCAAATTAAATCCAGCAGAGTGGTGACTGATGTGGAAGTCTCCCTTTGCTTGGGATATGATATACTGTATCCAATGAGCTTTTGGATGCAACAGGGCCTCTCTCTCACTAGCTTTCCATGAAAACCAGGCTGATGTGGCTTAAGCACTTAAATACAAGACAGTATGTGGCAGAAAAAGAAACCTTCCTGCCTATCACAGTGCTAGGTCTCAGTGTATATATATATATATATATATATATATATATATATTAGAATACATGTATTCTAACCCACGGAGTGTGTATATTCCTGAAATTTCCTTTCATTAGCTCTTAACTCTCTCCACACCTTGTACGAAGCACAGCGGTGTCTGTCCCTAGCCCGAGTAATCTGTTCCACAGCAGGGAGCCTAAAAATGAGGCATTGCGATAATGGGCATTGCAACACACGGCTCCTTCGGGCTGGCCCGAGGCCCCTCTGCAACACGGACCCATTGTCTGTCCAGCTCTGTGGCAGGAGAAGCTGGAGGCAGAACCAGGAGCAACAGCTCTGACTCATTTAACTACGGGTAGTAAATTGTAACATGCTACACAGAAAGATTTGGTAGTGATTTGCTTGCAACAGTAAACCGGTCGACATTAACTCTGCTCCATTATATTTCTTCATCTCGGAGATCTTTTATCCCTCCAGGTTGGATCCCGTTGCCACCCTATAGTGATTAAAGGGAGAGCAAAACAGGGAGCTACCTGGACACAGACTCTGTTGTGTGACCAGGAGTGTGCAAAAAATCCACAGTGCAAAGCTGTCCTTTTCATCTTGGGACGTGGTCACAGCTGAGAATCCCACCACAGCACTAAGTACAACTGGTACTGGGAGGTGAGTGCCTTCAACTTGCTCATGTTCTTGCTGTCCCCTGGTGTGGCATGGAGTCCTCTCAGACTGATTTTCCTGGTGGTGTGAACAACACTCTTCGCATAGTTTCTTGCTTAGACCTGTGGAAAAGAAAGAAACTGCTTGCATACAGTCACTCAATGATCAAAGCTACTCAGTTAAATGGTACAGATTCAGACCTTGATGTGAGACAGTCCTAGGGAGGGAAATCCCTAGGAGCCATGTTCAAAACCTGAGTGTGATTCCATGTCCATGGCCCACTCTCATTGAAACTGGAGCAGCCTGCAGGGCAGTGGGGTCCTGGTGTTGAGCATCAGGCAGGACTGAGATCCGGGGACTCAGGCACAATAAGATGCAGCTCAAAGGAAATGTTCTTTCAGCCTAAGTGATCAATGTTTTTGGTTTAGGTGTTTTGTATCAGACAAACAGCTACAGGCAGGGTGGGTTGTGCACTCGGTGTATGTGTAAGAAAGAGGCACACAACAACAAACACACTGAAGACCCTCTGACCACCACCGTTTGCTGCCCAATGTAGGAGTGGAAAGAGAAAGAGCTCGCTGGGGAGGCAATATTTAGAGCTTTGACTATGACTCAGGCTCCCTTTGCATGCCAGAGAGAAAGGAAGTGGCAGTGGGAGGCAAAGAGGTCTGGTAGAAAAGAATGACAAAATTATGTTAACTGGAAGACTGCAAGTGGTGCGGGGAAGCTCTTGGGAAAGCTGAAAAACAGAGTTATTTCCAAAAGACAAGCTGGAGGGAAGGAGCAACTTTCTTTTGACGCAATGTTTTGTGTGCATTTGGCATTATTATGCAAATATCAGCTAACACAAATACAGAAGTAAGGATGGGACGCTTCAAAACAAGTGATTGTCTTACACTGTAAATGCATTTAGATGCAAGTCAATGGACCTGTTCACATTTACATCAGCAAAGGGCTGGAAGAGATTTTTTTTTCTGGGGCTATGGGACCTGCCCTCTTAGTCCTGGGGAGCATCTTCTCCTCACAGTCAACTCACCAAAAGCTATAAATGCTTTTCAAAACCTCATAAAAATCTTTGGACTTACTGTGAAAGCTGCATCCGTGGTATACCACAAGAAGAGACAGTGGGATGTTGTAGATGTTGTCAGTTTGACCAAAAATTTTTCTTTATGTGACAATGTCAATCCTCTTTTTCTTGGGTAGAGAGCTACATAAACAAGGCATACTAACTTCAACTTCTAAAACAAAAAACAGGGTTGCAAAATCCATGTACCGTGAGCCTGGAAAAAAACCAGACAAAACCAAGAGCCAGTGGGTTTTGAAACACTTTAATTCTTTAAGCATTAAGTGCCTTGAATTAATTGCCGCAACCAAGGCATCTAACTGACTATGCAGAGTTTATAGGGTACTGAAGAGAGGTGTCCCTGGTTGCATCTTAGCTGGAGTACCCTGTGAGACCCCCAGCCTGTAGTGCCAGAAGGCAGCATCGTGTCACTGCAACGGTGATTGTATTAGATCACAACTGTATCGATACAAATAGTAATCCAAATGCAAACTTTCTTTACTAGTTAGCACAGTTTAAAAACTTCATCCACAGACTTCTTGTAGACAGACTAACTATTAACTGTGTATCCAGTATCTGCAATCAGAAAGCTTAGACATGAGCTTTTAGGGCTGAATTTTAATTTAGACCTTATTGAAAGGAAGACTGTCAGCGTCTTTGGTCAAAAGATTCTTCAAGAGTGATTTCTTAAAAATGGATTATCTTTAACTGCATTTCTATCAGCTATGATACTTCAATGAGAATGAACTTAACAGCATTATTAGCTCAGAGTTCAAATTCAGATCTTTAGATAGCTCTCCCTTTAACTCAAGAAGCGTCGTGCAGGCATGCTAATTTTTCCTCTAAAATAATTGCGTCTTTCAAGTATATACTCTAAACCAATGCAAGTCAAAAAACCTGGGAAGAAAATGGAAAGTTGTACAGGGCATATAATAAAATGAGAAAGCTGAGACGGGCATGTAATCCTAAACTATTCTTGCTTTCTAAAACACCAGGCTGAATTTCTTCAAATATGAATTGTTTTCCCTTCCTCAAAGATGGCTTTAATACCAGCCAAGTTTGAAGTTTCTAATGACATTTATTTCTGAGCTATGCATGTATGAGAATTTCACTTTGGATAGTTGGAGACTGTGATCTTTTTCAGGCTTGCATAATGTTTAACATGACTGAATCAATTTTCAAAACAAAGAAACGTGAAAGCATTGAAAAATGCCCAGAACAAGAATGGGCATTTCCATTCCATAAGGAATTTGTTTGGAAAAATTATGGAGAGTTATTTGAATTAGAATCTAAGTTTATCTTAAGTTTGCTGGAAGGGAAAGTTATATTATATGAGACAATTAACCATTGGCTTCACGTCTGGTCCAAAGCCCAATAAAGTCAATGGCTTCTTTCCATCAGCTAACTAACAGGCTTTGGGTCTGACTCATAAACTGCAGAGCTCCACAGAAGATAATAGTTCTACACTGCTTATGTGAAAGTTAAATATAGCCTGATGTTTGTAAGTGTGTGCGTGTATTGTGATTAATTTAAAACCCTGGCTAAGATTGGGTTACTGCTTCCATTTAATTCGTATGCATGTGTTTGTATTTGTATGCATGTACATGTAAAGAAAGACAGCTGTAAATGTATAAGCATACATACAGCTAATGTCATAGAGATGATTGAATCAAGTACATAGACATGATGGTAAATATCAGCATTTACTACAGTAGATATCACCACTGCGATATATATATTCTGACAGATCTGAACTTATACTTTCAAAACCAGCAGCATCTGTTTACGTTGAACTGCAATAAAAACTGAAGGAGGCATCAGTTAGTATTAGAATTTTATCTTTCCAATGTCCAGAAACAGTTTCTGTGCCTTTGATGTAGGCTGTCAAGCACTACTGGAAAATTGCATCTCTCTAATTACTGTGTTCAGAGCAGAGGAAAGGGCATGACTGCCTAGCAGCGTTTGTCAGTGGGGACTCTGCAGGGACTTGCTTTTCGGGTACTGATAAGCAAAGTTAGCTCACATTCAAGAAAACAGTAAAGTAATCCCCTCACAAAGTGGGGAAAAAACCCAGAAGGGGCACTATTTTGAATTATCTGGTAGAAAGCAATACAGTCGTGATTAACCTTTATCTTTATTGGCTGCTTCTTCCAGATGGAGTTATCTGCATCTTCCATGAGCATTTAGGCTGTTTATAAACTCAGTGGAAGCAGCACCACTGTTTACACAGGTATGCACACATTCGGGTCTGTAATGAGCACCTGATTAACCTGTGAAATTGTTGCATTCTGCCTGACAATGTGGCTTCAGTTTTGAAGCATTTAGAGGTAATAAAAGTGACAGAGGGCCTTCTTGGCTATGCGTCACAAAACATTTTATGGCATTTTTAAACCCTGATCAACTGCCTACTAAGATTTAGATCTGCAACCTTGCTAATGGCTGCAGTGGCAAAACAGAGGTTGCAAGGGAGGGGCAGTTAGAAAAATCTAGGAAACCAAACTCTTCTGTAAGGCGATGATGCCACCAAGAAAAGTGTGGCACTTGCCCCTCCACAAACTCTCTGTTGATGTGAACAGGATCTTTTATTCTAAAGTCTAATTGCAAGTGAGAAATAAGGGATTATTAAGGCTTCTTCAGGTTCTTTGCCTCTTGTGTAAATGGAAAGCAAACATTTGTATACTTCGCATGCTACCTATATGAACAAAAGGCCCAGCTATTAGCAGTGTGCACCCTGAACAAGCACCAGGAAGAAAGGCCTGTAAAAATAATTGGACTTTTTGTAATATTCCTATAATACCCTGGTTGCTTCCTTTCAGATGCATGTATGACAGCCTAGCACATGCAGAAGGGAGAGCTTGGAGAAACAATTCTGAAAAAAACCACAAAGGAAAAATAGCCAGCTAGCATGTAATGGAACCAAAGTGAATATCTTGTGGGCCAACAAAATGATCACAACATCTTTTATGTTTAGATTGCTGCAGCATAAGTTGGGTGCAGGAAGGCATCCCTAAAGATGCAGTTAACAGTGAACTGCAGCAAGAACACTACAAAAGACACTGGATGCACCGTATTGTGCCTGGCAGCAGTATTTATTTCATAGGGGCAAAATAAGTGCAGAAATATAAATATTTGAAAACTGTCTACTTTACTGGCAATTCAAAATAACTTGCATACTGCTTAATGCTTCCACAGCCCAGCCCAGGGGGACTGAAGTACTCACGTATATTTTAATAAGGAGGACAGGCTGTAAAAGGAATTATTCAGTCTCTCCCAGCTGTTGGGTTTCAATGTTGCATGAGAGCTGTGTCCAGCTTGGATTCTGCTTGTCCTGGGACACAAGTAAACTACAGGTGTCTGAATCTCAGAGAGTAACTCAGCACAGTCTCTGTCATCTAGAACTGGTTGGTGTTCCCGTGTTGGACCATGCAGTTTCCTAGAAGCAAACCAACACCTCCTAAAATCCAGAAACTCAGAAGTAAGTAGTAACATAACTCACTCCCAAGGAAGCTCAAGTACAAGTGAGGATATGGAGGCACTCATCCTGCACTCAGTCACTGGAAAGTGCCAAATCTAGCATCACACAGGTCAGTCAGCAACACTCACTTAATAAAATATGTCTGGGACAGAACATATCAGCCTAGCTCAGGGCAAGCAGGGCTCTCCTCCATGCTCTCCTGAAGAGTTCAAAGCCAACATACCTGCCTCCCAGGGCAATGTTCTTTTATCTTGCTGAGATCTGAAGTGTTTTCTCCTTTCTCACAGGAGCTGTGTCCCTCTTCAGCACATAGTGCACAGCCATCAGGACCACAGAGAGAACGAGAGACAGCATAAACCTGACTCTGTTTTAACATTATAACTAGCATTTGGTGTCCAAAGATGGTCATTGAGTGCAACCCCATTTTTTTTTTGTTTGCATGTTTCCAGTGTATACGTATTGCATCTAAAAGACAACTGGATTAGAGAGAAACTCAGGCATGAAAAGAGTTACACTGTGTTCACTTCACCTTTCAATCTCATTCTACCTCTCCGTTTATTATTGGTCAGTTATAGATAAACCCTATGTGTCTTGTAACCCGTATTTATGTTCACGCACTTATTATTAAATATATAGTTGTTATAACATTCAATAACATGTAATTGCTTTTTACCATGTATTCATTTGCCTTTTCTTCTAGATGGAAATTTGTATATGTGTTATACTTGGCTCCAGTCCTGCAAACAGTTGTGCCCATGAATAACTTTACCCGCATTAGGAGCTCCATGGATCACAGCTTCTCTCTCACCCATTGAATTCTATGAAGTTACTCATGCAGTTAAACTGCTCATAAGCGTATGTGTTTGCTGGATCAGGGCCTCTCTATGTAAGTTTGATCTTTAAATTATTTTAAGACACCAATACATTTTTTTTTTTTTAAATAAAGGAAGTAAATCCTTGGAAAGTAGTAATAAATTTTTAAAGCTGCACTTATTAGCGTAATAAAATGCACCTTGATTTATTAATTAATAGATGTGTTTTTTTTTAATTTGACACTCTAAAAACCAAAATAACATGGACATACTACTAAACCATTTTATAAAATGATATATTTTATACTTAATAATTTGATCTAATAAAGTAACCAATAGGCTTTCTTTAAGCAACATAACAAGGTAAAGTACAATTTCTTAAATTCTATGTCAGCAGAACATAGTCATTTTGTGCCTGTTAGCCAACACATAAATACTTCAGACTTTGATCCCAAAACCTTTGCCAAATGGGCATGGTAGTACCTGCCCACAGCCCTACTAAGTGTCCTGGTATGTAACAAATGGTTGGATCAGGGCCCTAGATCACTAGGCTTTAAAGAGGTTTAAAGTAATTTTCTTTTTTCATTTCCACTACAATCTCTTGCAGGTCTCTGTGGACAAGGTTCTAGTTCAAACACCCATAATAACTTATGGTTGCTGTGATTTTTTTCTAGAAGGGAACTGCTTATCCTCTCAAAAGAGGTCTCGTATTATTTCATTTTTACTTTTACATCTTCTTCATTTTGGGTATGAAAATACAAGACAAATATTTATATGCATTTCTAGCTATAAGAAGGAGTAAAACAGGCAAGATCTGAGCTGTGGAGCTCCTCCTTGCTGTAGATCAAATAGTTTGGCATCCTAGCAGAGGCAGGTGGAGGGTTTATTGTGAATAAGCGACCACCCCTGGGGAGGATGGTTCTTGGGGATCTACACACTTTTTACCTAAGCATTTGTTCATATATTGATTGTTGTGCCTGACCCATGCCCTATCCTAGTCCTCTCTACTTTCTCTATGCTGTTTTGGGCACCACATTTGGCTTGGTCGATGTGCTGATTTGGTTCTCCTTGGAGAATTTTACTGTTGTGAGTGGCTATAGGCACTGCCTCTAAGCGTGTATCCCCATCCACAGCCCAGTCATTGGTGGGGCTTCTAGGGGAGTCTGTCCATGGCACTTCTCCTGTCATTCCCTCCCTGATCAAGGTTCCTGGAATTTTCTCTGTCTGTCTGGCCTGTCTTACCATGTCCCTGTGCTGTGTCGTGGGCACTAACCAAGGCTACAGCCTTGGCTGGGCTGCACCTCCCATCTCTGGTTCATTACCTATTGTTTCTGTCCAGATCTTCCTCTTCTCAGGTCTTCCTCTTCTCACAGCCTTGGTCCTCTACCATGCAGATGTGCCCACAAGCAGATGACATTTGCCTCTATCACTGGATGCGAGGAATGCGGTCACACTGCGATGGCATGGCCCCTGCAATACCAGACTTATTTTCTCTGTCTTCTTCATCTGCTTGCCTTCAGTGTGGGGACTGCTTAGTTTTATGTCTTCCCTATCCCAGATCAGGCCCTCCTTAGCCGCTTCAGCCCCAGTAATGCCTGCTCTGCCTCAGCTTCGTTTCCACTCTTGAATCCTTAAAGGTACACTTCCTCAAAACAGACATTCCCAGGACTAGTTTCCTTCTGCTCAGCTAGAAAACTGTTTCTCCTTTGCCTCCAGTTCACTTGTGACACCAGTACCCACACTCTCTAACACCTGACATGGATTTCACTGGGGTCTTTTGTAAATGAAGTGGGCCCAGAAACCCTGTAGGAAATTCAGATGAAAACAAATGTTCACAGCTCTCTAGAAATTGGTGTCAGCTCCCTGATACAGAGAGTTTTACAGGTCTATAAATCAAGCTGAAAATGTAACCAGAAGCCCTGCTAGCTTTCTGTTTCTTTTAGCACATCCGTTTCTTGTAAAATTCTGATTAGAGGGACTGGTCTCTGTAGAAATCATTCACTCTGAACCCAACAGGGCTATAAATCAAAGCATTACAAATCACCACAATTTGCAGATTCTGGGTTTCATCATTTTATTGCTCTCGGAGAGGTTATGTAGAAGTGTTTGGATAATATTGACCTCTGCATTTTCTGTTATACCTGTGTGGATGAAGAAAATACAAAAATATCTGAAAACCAGGTATCTCATTCATACAAGTTCTATTTATCCAAAGGATAAGGAAAAACATGCTTTTTCACATGGAGAATCTCACCAAAATCAGTGAGACTACTCCCATAACTTGGGGCTAGAGGAGCAATTATTTTCTTACAAAAGCAGCAGAAAGAGAGTAGAGTCTTACAAGGGTCTCTGTGAGAAAGGAAAAATGTGATTCAGTGACAATCATGCGAACAGCACCATTTATGACTCCTCTGTCCCAGCCTGGGTTTGGCTGTACAAGATGATGATTATCTTCTCCAGCAGGCGAAGATTTCATCACCTCCCAGTATGAATGACAAAACAGTTCCCAACAAATTTTATGCTCCCAGTGACAGTAAATTCAGCCTAGGGTTGCAAACTCCAGATAACCCTGAGCTGAGTCACACTGGCCTGCTTGGCAATGCAACAGACCCTGCAGTGGCCACAGCTGCGATTCAGTAAGTGATGTGAAAGGGGAATCACCGGAGGGGTGGTTTTAGATCAGGCATAGTCACAAGTCAGGTTCTGTGCAATACTTCGATGGGCTCTGAGCCAGTAAGCACCTCTCACTTTTACCTACTTGCTTCCTGAAGTTCAGTGTCATCGACAGACTTGTAGTTTCTAAATGTAACAGATTTCTGCTCACCATCCAGTTCACCTCATTAGTCACAAAGTGCTGGGAGCTTCTACAGCTCCCAAAGATCAGAGAAAAAACAACCATACAAGGAGAAATGTCTTTGGATGCAGACCGAAAGCATTGAAGTATTTCCTTTGGATTTAGTATCACAGCAACAGTATGTTGTTTACCAGGGATAAATTTAATACCTATGGATTTTTAATTGTACTAAGTTGGTATCTGAGAGCTCCAATGGAGACCAGATGCCCACTGCACAAGATGTTACACAATCAGAACAAAAAAATGATCTTTTCCTGTGTGAGCTTGCAAGTCTTTGCATTGCCTTTACTGGAACAACTGTAAGTTTAAATTTCTCACTATTATATGCAGATAATGGGCAATATTTTCAAAGGTACAATTAAGTGTGAGGCATCTGACTCTCCTGACCTTCAGAGGGATTTGTAACTTTTATTTATTTGTAATGCCTTTTGAAAAGGACCACTCGGGCATGGAAGTGGTATGATTACATTTTTCAAAATAAGTCTCTGAAATGGGGCCTACGTTTCAAAGTCACTGTTCTTGACACAATAAATTTTTAGTTCAGCCTACTACTTAAACAGATCCATCATTTTTATTCTCTAGTCTATAAAGCAAATTAAAGTAATTAAATGGAAATTGGAGAGTATTTTAAGGGCTGGTTTAAGATTTCTTTTTGAGCGCTGTAGCTTAGTGTTACAGTAGGACACCATCTGCTGTCCAAGCAGAGTCCAGCTGCAGCTGGCTCAACAGCAGAATGCAATATCCTAGCTACAAAACCAATGTGACTTGTATTATCTTGGTAATGCTTTTACAAGCCAAATTCCCTTTCAGATTTGTGAGTCTGTGTTGCATTTTCTTTAGGGCTGTTGATTGAATTTAGTCATTTTTTGCCCTTATGTGGTGGGAATACATAAAATGAGGACTTCCTAGTGAAGCTGATATTCTCCTTTTTTGGCAAAACAGCTCTGCAATTACTCAGGATATTGAGAAATAAAAGCTGTAAATGGAAACACATAGAAACACTTCAAATTCTACATTTGCAAATAAATTGCGCAAACATTACTGTTTAGTCTGCTATATGACCAGCATGGATTAACCAGTCAGGTACAACCTGTCTGTCCATGACTACCCATTAAAGGTGCTTTTCCATTCCTGTCTAGCTCTCGGGTAAGTATCCAAGGCCTTACTGGTCTAGCTACCAACTATTGTTAAATATAACAGAGATTTCTCCTCTGTTGTCACCTTACCATTGGAAGCTGTGCTGAGACCATTCACTTGTTTTCCACAGGTCTCTGAATTGATTGCCTGGTGGTAACGAACTTGGGTTACTCTCAGTGTGGAGTACTTCTGAGATGACCTCACTGTGGGAAATTCTATATTCCCATACATATCTTCTGCTTGTACTAAATTAGTCTCAGGCTCTGGAGGTAGATTATGAGACCCAGTTATACCTATTGACAGATATAATTAACTGCTTACACAATTGGTATGTTTGTAGTTCTTAATTTCTTCCTAGAAAGTGGGGAATTTTCTTTAAAACAGTTTTCATTTGCTTGTGTTTCAGAATTGTTCTTCTGCTCATGACACTCACAATAACACTAAAAGTGCTGGATTGCTGTATTGTATCATAAATACAGTGAAGTAGAGGTATCAATTCAACTGGTAAGCTGCAGTTTAAGTCAGTATAGTAAAACTACAGCCAGGAATTGAAACAAGATATGCAGGAAAATATTGTTGTGTGACTATATGTAGATGGAGGGCCTTCACAGCATCTGTAAGCAGATCATATTCTTTACATTCCCCTCTTAGACCTAAATTACTAGAGCTTTGGGTTAACTGAAGTGAAGAAATTAGAAATAAAATTGCCTTGAATTCCTCAATTAAGCCATTGAGCTATTAGTGAGTGATTTTCATGCTGCTCTTCGGAGGATCCTATGTTTCTCTACTGTATAGGAAACCTCAGTTTGGCCATTCAGTTAGCGGGGATCAGTCTAGGCCTCACAAAACAGTGTACATAGCCACATCTGAGCTCCTAAGCAGCCATAGCAAATTAATATTTTACCGGCTTTTGAGAATAATGCGGGCATCTTCTGTCAGTAGAACACTCTTACAGGCTGAAAGGCTTGGCTAATGTCCTAATCACTACTTCTTTCTTCCATCTTTATACCTGGCTCTAGCATGAGTGGCAAATATTAAACTGGACATGGAACAACAATTCATCAGCACTAAGCATTGCTTTCTCTAGTCCCTGTAGCTGTTGGTCTGGGAAAATAAATACAGGACAAACACTTTAGGCTTTCCCATGTAATTTCTTCATATATTTGAAGCATTTATAAGAAGAGTTAACCTAAAGAGGAGGCTGAAGTTGCTCAAGAAAGTATACTAAAGCATGAATAAATAATGTAGAAGGAAGAGAGAAAGGAAAGTGCTGTAGATGTTTTACTGTAGCTTTTACAAATGTCTACTAATAAATTCGGTACAATTAATGTCATTGAATATTTTCTGTATTGTTTGGGAATAAGCAGAAATAGATGGATAAAGATCATAAAGCCCATTAAAGGAATGCCCAGCTAGGCTTTTCAGACTGAAACAGATTCTCTTGATTCAGTGTTTACTGCAGCTGAAGATGACATTTACAAACATATTTGTTGGAAAATACAGGTTACTACTTGGGCTAAGAAGTTACAGATCATATACCACTAATTCACTGACAACAAACAGAGGAATTGATAGATTAAGGTCAGTTCAGTAGCACTGTGTTCAATAAAAGTATTAGATTTTTCTCATTTTATCATTTTCTCAATTTCACTGTTAAAGTAGTAGTTGGCTTTTCTGATTATCCTGATGCTATATCTGTGTTATATGTACAGACTTGGATACTATGGACCAATACATAAGCTTTCTGTGTAAATCATTTACCACCTGCATGCCATTCACAGTCTCGGGTAGAGGAGGCTTGTGGAAGGTGTTCTAGAGGACTCAAACACATCAGAGATTCTTCAGTGAAGAAGGGGAAAAGTAATTCTCTGCTGTGGGTAAAATTAAAAAATTATGATCTTAAATTGCCCGATTTAGGTGGTATATTGGAAAGAAACATCTGATGGTAAAACCAAGGAAAAACAGAAATAAATTACTATAGAGATTGTGCAGCATTCATAATTAGAAACTCTTCAAGAACAGGCAGGCAAGCATTTATTATGAGTAAACTTTAATTTGATCCTGCCTTTGAAAGGAAATGAGGTCAGTGGACTAAATGACTTTTCAAGCTCCTTTTAATTTTTGGTGATTCTGTGATTTTTAACCTCTTCTCCTGTAGCTGTTGCTAGTGCTGCATCTACTACAACTTCCATGAGTGCTCCAGAGGGAGGATCAAGTCAAGGGCTTGTCATTATGGCAAAGCTTCACCAGTTATCCCTGTGTCATAGGTGCGGGGTAGCTGTACCACTATGGTGCCATCTGGAGACATGCTTGTTGTACAATTAAAGTCAGTAGCTTTTGGCTCACTTTAAGTGCATTTAGCTTCTGAAGTGACATCGGGACCCAGTGTCAGTTTGAACATCACCAGTGGTTTGCATGAGTTGAATCCCCTCTATGGGATTTTACTCCTGTCATGTCTTGTGCTTGTCAGCATTTTGCAGACGTTTACCTTTTCACTCTTGGGTCAACGACAGCTTTTAGCACAGGGTTTTGAATTCAGTCATTGGTTCACACAGCACAAAATGACAGGGTTTACCCTGGAAAAAAGACTCTTCTACAATAAAGTGAAATAATGATGTTAAAGATGACATCAGATAATTGTACGGGTTTGAGATCCTTCCTCTGCTTATGCTTGTTACTCTCCCCAGCATTCAGCCCTCATGCCAACTCATCATTGTCCACCCTCTGTGAACCCAATCAATTGCAGGGACTCTCCTGGGAATTGGCCAAAAACCCCTCAAACACCTCCAGGCTCTCCTCACTGGCTCCAGAGGAGCACAAGGAGCAACCGTAACCTCAGGGTTTTGCACAGGATGGCTGTCAGTGACCCCCACCTGGCATGCTTTCACCTTGCCCCACTCTCTGCATCCTCTTACCTCCTTTGCCATGACTTCCCTCCCACATTCCCCAAACTACATCTTATTTTGAAGATTTAACTGGAACGTACGCAGTACATTGATTTCATATAATCCTCTCTGCAGGGATGAATTTTGTCTGAGTTAGGTGATAAATTCAAATTAATTCTATCTGACCAATAATGTCCTAGTTATCTTCCTTGATGATAAATCCTGCAGATAAAAGACAGGAATATTATACAAAGCAGGAGTAGCCACAGAGTTAGAGTTCAGAAGGGTGATTTTGCCTTGGTCCTCAACATGCGTGCATGACTGCACAATACTTGAGCACATAGCTAGGGCCCCCCACCTGGATTTGTTACAATCAACAAGCACATGCAAAGCTCAGAACCAACATACTCATTTTTCACAGCATTCAATATAGGTTATGTGAAATATTAAAATATGTAATTTTAAGTGCATGCCCTTTATTGCTCTCTGACTAAGAAACCAGACCTTTTCCCACTGACTTTCTGTGCAACTTTCCCCTATTCTCATATCCCATGTGGCTCTTAAGTGTGCAAAGGCACCAGTATTAAAGTTTATAAGATATTTATATAAATCAGAGGGTTGGTGAGTATTAAATCTGATTTTTCTCAATAACCCAAGGGGGAATATTAAAATATTAAAATTGTTTGCGTTTTTAAAACACAAATGGGCTTTTGAATAGGCCAAAGCCTCAACTCTTGTAATCAGATATATACTAGCTGAGGATAGAGCCCTTGAAGTTCTAATCTTGTTATTCATATCTAGACAAATGGTAGGTTTAGTAGAAAACCTGTTCTCAAAAATCACAAACAGACTAATAAGGAAATACTGATTTTATCTTCTGTTTTCATCTTATGATTTACATCTTGAAAAAGTCACGTATCTTGTTCTAAATGGCTGATGGCAAAATATTGTCAAGTTGCCTCATGGCATTATAAGCCATCTTTCCTTAAGTAAGTTCAATGTAATTATGAACTCTCTGAAACCTTTTGTGAATATCCCATTTTAAGAAACCTTCCTCTCAGTATCTTGATACAGCACTTTCCAGGAATTTCTCATTGCTCCGTTTTCTGTCTTTGTTTGTGCCGTGAACAAAATATTTACAATTAAGGATCAGAACAGTCGTAGTCTCCCAGTTCTTTGTTTTAATACATGAATAACATTCGCCTTCCAGAGGACATGTTACTGTTCCTGAGTTGTGCAAGGGTGTGTGTAGGACAGCCAGAAGAGAAGGATCGTGTAAGCAAATGGAATGTTTGGTCTTTGCTTTAGGATCTGATTAGGCCAATTCTTGTGAGAGAGTTATTCCCCCAAATCCACAATTACTGCTAGGCTGAATTTTTTTGCAAAACAGATTCTTTTGAATAAAGTCTGACCAACTGATGGGTACAGGTATTTGTAGGTAAGTAAAGCAAATTGCAGCAAGAATGTGCTTAGACTCTATACCACTATTTTTTTCCATAGATGAGAAATCAACTTCTGGCCCAGATGTCTGTGCACAGAAATAGAGATACTGCTGTGAGAAAGGAACATGAGGATCAGAACAAAGCGGAAATGATATACTGATAAAGGTGATATTTTTTTGCTATACTTGGATATTTTAATCTTTGTGCTTCAGGCTTCATTTCATACTTCATGTCACAAAATGAAAACCAAACATATTTTGAATGAAAGAAGAGAATTGAGTACTTCGCCGTTTGAGCTACTATTTAACTGAGTTCCTATTACAGATTTAAGAACTGTTTTTTAGGGAGGGTAGTAAATCTTAGCAGGAAAACAAATACACTTTAAATCCAGTAATTGCAAAATTATTCCTGATATTTATAATATCTTGGCCTTTAAGTTTTCTGCCAGAACAGCTGCAGGGCTTTTGGGGTTATGTGTAGTTCTTAGCTGAATGGTTGAAAAATTCTCAACAAGTGGTCTGTCTTCTTAGACAACAGATATATAAAAAAACCCAAGAAAATCCAGATCACATGAAATAAAGCTTAAATGCTGTTATGATGAAAGTCACTCAAGCTACCGATATTCACTGAATGTGTATTTGCGCTTCCCATGTTTACATGAGAGACAGATCTAGGCATGTTTCAATTACCTTTTCAGCATATTTCTGGATAATGCTAATGCTAGGAAAAATGTTATATATGTAAATTACAAGAAAAACCCTGTAAGTGAAAGTGATATGTCCATCACCATTATTGTTGGTCCTTGTCAAACAAACCATCTTGTTAAAGCAAATCATTGACTTTAAAATTAATGGTGAAAGAAGCCCATCAGATAATTTTGTTCATCATAACAAACTGTAAATGCTAATCCACTGATTCATAACAGACACCCTTTTTCAGCCTCAAATGTTGTCTTCTGTTCAGGAATGCTGATGTGTTCTCAGTCTGATTTGATCACCTGGAAGGTGTTGCTAAGACATATTCTTACCTCTAATTATCATTATATGTTTACCTAGATTACCTTTTAATCAAGATTCTGGTCTTTATGCTGATGAAAAAGGAAGATCTTACACAGAAGTTACTTGGCTCCCAGAGGTCTGCAGTTAATACA
This sequence comes from Coccyzus lansbergi, assembly GCA_033558105.1. Taxonomy (NCBI): domain Eukaryota; kingdom Metazoa; phylum Chordata; class Aves; order Cuculiformes; family Coccyzidae; genus Coccyzus; species Coccyzus lansbergi. Next base: position 2,399,436 of record JAUMJK010000128.1, read on the forward strand.
AGTTTTGGCTACAAGTTCTCAATACAACCCCAAAGCACTTATTGAATTTACTTATTTTTTAGTGTCATTAACAAATCCTTACTGACCTTCAATAATGAGTCAATAGGATTAATGTCGGTGCAGAAAATCTTCTTGGAGGTCTTCAAAGACTTATTTCTGTTGGATTAATGGAGATTCTTAAGTAATTTCTGTATAAAAGCTGGTAAAACCTGCTTCTTCATCCCCAAGAGGAAAATACCTACATTTTACACTTACCTGAACACAAACAGGCTCCTTTTCCACCTTATCATACTTGAAGCTGCTTTGCCAAATAAAATACAAGTGAGTGAAAAAAACCCACCCACATCCTAAAAAAAGTCATTATATTGACTCAACATATACTTTAGAACCACACAGCAAGGCTTTGTTCTTCTTTGCAGCACTGTGGATCTAGACCATATTCCCAAATGAAGCAGAAGAGTTTGCTGACTCATAGTGTTTTAACAGACTCACATCTAGTACCTTCAAAATATTAAAGAACATGGGATCTGAACTGCAGACAGAGGATGGAAGTAATAAAAGTGGCTGTAGTTTACTTGAACATTTCTTAACAGGCAGGCATATTTAAATAATAAACTCCATGCAAGATAAGATACTTCATTTTATAGTGAAACGAAAGTTGACTTTTTCAGTTCACAGTGTCTGAAATCATGTGCTGCAACCATTAGAGAAGTACTTCTTAGCATGAAGCTGAGGATGTGTGTTGCACCCACAGAGTGGCTGGAAGAGTGACTAGGAAACAAAATATGCTGGCATAGCCTTGGGAAGTATGAGAGATGGAGGAAACCAGGTGAATTTTGTCCATAATAACTGTTAGGAAGGGTCCTGTCTATTCCTCATACTGTGGCTGAGAAGGTTAGCTGACACAGCCATGCCAGGGAGCATTTTAGCAACTAAGTGGCATGGACAACCAGCAGTCTAGAGCTTGAAATTCCTTCCTGGCCCTGATTTATTTAGTGGTGTCGAAGCAGAATTTTCCTGATCATTGGCTTCATCAGGTGTGTCCAACTGATGAAGGCAATGGCTATGTTCTCCTGTCCCTCACATTTATTTATAGTCAAGGTGGAGGTTATCTCTGCCTGAGGTGTTTAGACAAGAAATAATATATGAAGTCCTAGAGAGCTAAGAGAGTAAATGAAGTAATAGAAATTTCCGTGAATCAGGTAGACTCAAGCCTATATTTTCTCTCTAAAAACCTAGATAAATGTTGTTCTGAAGCAATGGTATGTCTTGTGCTCACAGACATAAATAATTCTTATTCTTCAGAAGAAAAATCATATCAATAATGTCTTCACCTTTGTAAATAAACTCATATGTGCACATGTTCTATGACTCCCTTTGATTGGTGGAGGACATTGGACTGGTCCTGAGAGTTTGTTTCTTTGACAAAGATATTCTAATTTCAGCTGAAATGTTTCCTATCTGTGTGTGGTAAAGAACATCAGTGGATTAAAAAGTCACCTGTATACCCTGTAATAGTTTCTTGTAAAACCTTATTCCTATACAAGTAACCATTGACTAAGCTTATTTTATTGTGTACTATCAAACATTACCTTATTGCCAGCTTTCCAATATATACAACATGCTATAATTATGAGCAGAAATATAGACAAACCAATATGGGCATTAATAAATATAGGGATAATTAGAATTGTATTGATAAAGTTGTTCTGGTTTTTAAACAATTTTTACTGGTGTTACCAGAATCTGTAGAAACTAATTCTGAAGAAGAAAGTCTTCATTTTAGGCTTTTGTGTAATTTGGGGAGTTTTAATTTTTCTTTATGTCAATGTAGCTCTCAGCTTCTCTTTATTATTAAATATTCAACCTTGTCATCCTCATCAGAATAAACAAGTGACCCAATTCAACTTGGTCTTCACCTTTCACCCACGTAAAATTTCAAAAGGAGACTCATTGTTTTTGCATGTGTTGTAACCCTGTAATTATGAAGAAATTCAGTAGCAAATTACTTCCATGGCTTTTCCCCTCCATTCTCTGCAGTTGAAAGCATTCTTTCAAGAGACATTAAATAGTCTCGATTTCCCTGTTCTTATGAGAATACCGTACTAATGAAAATATACACTAAATATATTCCTGAGAGAGAAAAACTGGTAAAATCAGTGGAAGGGAATCACTATTCATTATCGGCTACAATTTGACATGCATTCCTTTTATTACTCAACATATTATCAATGTTGGAAAGGTACACGCTGGGGAATACATCAGACTTTGAAGACGCTTCTGCATGTGCAAAATGTGTCTAACTAACTATTACAATAATTTTTCTAGTGTCCCAGAGTGAGATGGTCATAGACTGCTGTCATTGCTGAAATATAAAGGAAGAGTGGGAAAAAATAATGGAAGAAATTACAGAGCTTGACAACACGTGTCCTATGAAATACACAGTGTGACAAAAAGCTAGTAGCTTGATGCCAGCCTTTACCATATATTATCTGTCCATAAAAGAAATTAACATAAACCAAATTTATAGGTTAGGAAATATTGTTACTGGATATGTCTTTTGCAATATGGCTGTTTCTGTAATCTGTGTAGAAATGGCTAAACAATGTAGTGGATTCCTGTGATATTTGTCATCTAGCTGAGTCTGAAGTAGCTGACTTTTGAATGCATAATCAGTATGACATTTTGGAAAGCTGCTTTTATTTGCGACATATTTTCCTATGCTTGCCAACTCTGAAGATGATAGACAATCTGACAGTATTTTCAATAATGAGATCTTTGATCTGAGAATACATAAACCAATCTTTTTCGTAACACTTTTTTGGTGAATTTGTCTGAATACCATAAATTTTGTACCAAAGAAACAGGCTTCCAGCCATTCCTTTGAGTTCCTGCTCTGTTAATAGCAATCTGTTTTTATTGACAGGGTAGAAGTGAGTTAGCCAAAGCTACAAAGCTGGGATGACAGCTGATGTTCCTCTTTTCATACATCCATAATTTCAAGCCCTTTTACAGTGGGACAGCCAGAATAATCTATATTCTGACATTGTCAGTGAGTTGGTTAGACCTAGAAATACTGGGCTAGAGACTTTGCATTAGGGTGCTCTGTACAAATGTGATATAACTTCTTTGAAGCCAAAGAAATAACACTAGAAGCGATAAACTGCATAAACAAGGTTTGTTGTACCTCATCGAGTAGGTTGTGTATTGAATTTTGTTAAAGTTAATATTCCTATATTTCCTTACTCTGGAAAACTTTGCATACCTACAGTTTTTAGCAAAGTTAGGCTTTGCCTCAGCCAACATGGCTGAGGGTTAAGAGTGAGAGTTATTTTAAATAATTGCTTTGTGATTAGACATAATAATGGGACTATGGAATACAAGTAACTTTGCTTCATGCTAGGCTCATGTGTCAGTCTTTTAGAAACACCCTAATTAAACTCTATAGAAAAACAATAACAGCTGAATTATGTTGGTTAATCTGTATTATCATATCTTTCATTTCTTTGCAGCTGGTTGTATTGTCTTCATGTGCTCAGAGGAAAAAAAATAAGAAGTCAAGATGACCCAGTGACATACTAAAGGTAGATACTTTCCAGCTTCCCACAAGTGACAGTGGGTTCTCATTGGGTTCACTGGTGACAGCAGAGAGGTTCTTTATTAGAAGGTGTATTGTTTTGAAAGTTGTGAGGAAAAAAGGATACAAGAAGCCTTCTTCCTGAGAAATGCTCTGCACAGTGCTGATGAATTAAACAACTCTGATGAAGAAATAAGTGGGAAATGGGAATGTTAACTAGGTTTAGCATCCAGAACTATCTTACTCTGCAGATCTTTCTTTGTGCTTCCTGACTTTGGCTCCTGATCTTCACCATAGTGCCTGAGTCAATGACCGTGACCATACTTATAGTGAGGTATTTAGGACACCTCTGTTATTAAATCTTATTATGCAGTTCAGAACTATCATATAGGTGACTGTCTTTATTGAATTAAGATGTCATGCAGTTTCGCTCAATCTCTACATGACCTGGAGCTCCAGGAATTGCTCCCAACATGCTGCAGGGAGCACTGCTGATCTGACGCACTCCTGCATCAGTACTTTACTAGTTGGAGATTTGAGCAAACCTGCACCCAGCTGGCTGGTTTTCCTTTCATGTCAGGTGTCCTTACTCTTCATTATTCGTTTGATTTGGCTGAGCTTAGATGCATTAAATTCAAGTCAGTCATGTGTAGCATTTTAGTATTATGAAGTTGCCTAATTTGCTTGAAAGATGCTAGAATCCAAAAATACATATTTTGGCAAGAACTGAGCCTTAATCTCAAAAGCTACATGCCAATTCAAAGTGTATTTTATGTGCAGATTTATTTGAGAGTGGCTTGGCACTAGAGGATTTTCCATTGGCGCTAGAAGAGCCACTGTATGCCAAGAAAGTAAATACCAAACAGAAATGTGCCAGTGTTTCCTGCCAGTCTCACATTTTTTAAACTTTTTCCATCCTCCATGCCATTGATTTCTGATACGCTCCCAGACTTCCTAGGGAAAGGGTTTTGACTCTCACTCCAGGACGTTGAAAATCTTCTAATTTGAATACTAAAAATGTTAAAATAAAAAGGACTCCTCCCCTCTCTGACATCCCCAAGGAAAATTCCAGAATCTTCTCCTGTGAAATGCTGGAAGACTTCAAGGGGATTTTCAACCATCCATAGTACACAACAGATGGACAGTGACACTGGCTGAAGATGGCAGACATTTCTTCCAACTTTTGCACAAACAAGTTGGTAAAGCCTCTCCGCCTCTTTTTGGAGGCCCTTATGCCATACAATTCTCATCATGCTTTCTTATTCATTCCTGCCTCTCAGTTTCTCACAATTAACTTTTTACTTTTATCTTTCTCATTCCTATCCTTGGAACTTTCTCCCTGCTCCTGCCTGCCTGACATATTTTGCCCTTGAAACTCTGTCTCTTGAATGCGTTTTCCTTTTCAAGTGGTGCCTGTACCACTGATCGTTCAGTCCCATGTCTAAATTGCATTTCTTTGTGCCTGTGTTGCATTCATTGGAGCTCAAATTTGGAATTCTCCATTAGGTTCCAGGCCTCAAAGCAGATGGAAATGATCAACTTCCCTGTCACTAGATTTCTTGCAGGACACACCTCAGTCTCAGTGGGATCTTGTTTAACAATATGCCATGTACTGAAGCAGCAGTAATAAAAGTATCTAGATTATACTTTTTAGCCCAGTCATTGGAGGAAAACAGGAAATGGCATAACCCACAATTTAACATATTTTATAAAGCGTAGGTGATTTTGTTTCTGTTTCTAGTTTGTTTTTTAGGCTTAATAACATTTTTCACTATTGCTTATAATATATGGACAAAACTCCCACAGTTCTTAGTAACCTGTTTGGCTTGCCTGACCTCAGCATTCAAACATCTGTCAGATAGATCCAATATCTCCTAGTGCTTGGACATGATACACTCTGGGAAAATGCAGTGAAAATCAAAAAAGGCTTTTGCTTTGCAAATAAGAATAATAAAAAAATAACAACAACAAGCATTTGACATTAGTATCAAATGTTTTTGCTGCTTAAAAACTATTTGATAATTTTTAAAGTTCTCTGGTAAACAGTAAAGTCTAAAGATGAGATATCAAGAGTTTCTGAAAGTGGTTGTGTGATGGAGGTAGTAACAGTAGTTGCTGTCATCATCCTTGAAGTCCCTTCTTATCCAAAACTCCTAATGCTGCAGGAAATAAAATCAGAAATAACCCAGTTTTCCCATGATGGAGTAAATCTCATTTAGAGGTAACATTCATGTAAGTGGAATGAGAGAGCTCCAGCTTCTGAGACCCTGAAGCTGGGCAATAGGAAATGCACACCGGTGAACCTCAATGCAATGCAGTGAGAGTGAATGGAGGCTGTGTGTAAACAATCATGTTCACACATATTTGAATTTTCTAAGAGAAAGAGTCAGGATGGGGGGTATTGAGCCAGACCTGAAGAGAATTTTTAAAATAAAAAGGACCTAACTCAAACCAAATGAAATTATATGCATAAGCCTATGTTGATAATAGAAAAATGATTAGTCACTAAAAATAAAAATCAGATTTAGGATTCCTTTTGTGTATGTGCTTTATAAATTAAAGGCATTGTTCTCCTCCTGGATCTAAATTGCAGATCTGAATTTCACATTCTTTGTTGGGGTGAACTCACACCACACTGGGACGGGGGTTGCACGTAGAGTAGAGTGGTGGTGATGGTGGTGATGGGGAAATGTCCTGCTACATGTAGGAGAAAAATCTTACCCCAAATCCAGGGTGCTGGACAATTCTTCTCAGGTCATGTCACTGCCCCAAGATAGGGTCAAGCACAGTCTGTGTTTTCCTGGCACTGAAGGGATTGCTTTTGTAAGGCCTTGCTGCTTAGAGGGGAATATGCACAGGTAACGTGGTTTGGGGCTATTTGGCAATGCTAGAGTGCATCACTGGGACTTTAGGCAGTCTTTGGCTTCTTTGAGTGATTGTGTAATGCTGGAACACTTGAAGGCTCTGTGCTCAGCAAAGTCTGTGAAAATGAAGCAATAAATACAATAAACTGAAACAAAATAAAGCAAAATAAAATAAACTCCAGTCCATGATTTTTACAAGCTGCTGGAGTGAGAAATGTGGGAAGTCTTTCCACTACAACAGTTGTATCCTTTTAACCTGTGCCCCTGGAAGAGGGGAAACTGAAAGACTCCTTTTACTCCTCTGTTCCTTGATGACTTTTATTTAAAATTTCATCTCAAATGTTATCCCAGTACAAATTAGTGCTGGTGAATTAATTTTTCTTCTTTGAATGTCTCTGTTGGGGACTCCATCATTAGGAATCAAGTGTCATAAAGTTGCTTTCCTTCAAATCCTTATTTAAAAAAGCCAAAACTGCTGTAAGCAGCCTCAGTGAAAGGCCAAGCCTCAGTGAAAGGCCAGGCCTCAGTCATGAATTGTATTTTTTTAAGCTACGTAGTATGGATTAACAACATGGAAAAAATCCTCCAACCATATAAAGACAAACTATGTGCATTCACTGAAAGATCTGTGTCACAAAATCCCTGGTACAGACACATGGTGGTGTCACTGCAGCTTACTTGTGTGTGGAAGCTGCCCAGGGAGGTGGTTGAGTCACCATCCCTGGAGGTATTTAAAAAACGGGTAGACAAGGTGCTCAGGGAAATGGTTTAGCGGCAGATAGGAATGGTTGGACTCGATGATCCAAGAGGTCTTTTCCAACCTGGTGATTCTATGATTCTATGAAGCTCTGGACCTGTACTATCAGGAAGTCCTTTTTTTCCTGCTGTGATGTACTGTGTTGCCACTATGGGTTTCAGAATGCAGATGAGACCAAAATGGCAGCTAGTATGAGCTCAGGGTTTGTAGCAACCCACTCACACTGCAAACTGTGTCCATGAGGAAGCCCTTGTGCAAGTGTCTTTCCTAAAGGTAGGTCAGAAGAGAAAACAAGGTCAGCTTAATCTGTCTATAAGCAATATATGTTCTTTTTTCCAGTGTGTACAACAAACTGATAGGGTGCAGATCTAACTTCTCAACTGAAGACTATGGTAAAAGAATGAAGAAATGCATTTTTAAAAACAAGTGATATTTGATATAAAAATTGAAGGAAAACAATTGTGCTGGTTTACATTCTGTTGGAATAATTCAGTAATTTCTCCACAGCCTGTTAGTGTAACTGGCTACACTGCAACTTATGGAAGGTCTCTGCTTTCAACCTCTGTTCTGTAATTCATTAGCTGAGTTGCAGCCACAACATATAACTCATTAAAATTAGAGGTCTTCCTAATTTTGATGGAGAGGAAGCCCTCATGCTTAGGAACTGCAAAAGCTTTGGAAGCCTTTATTCAATTGACTGAGATGAAAAGAAGTCATGATGCAAAAAAAGAGATGGAAAGCAAAACACTGCCTTGCCTTGTTAATGGACACTGTTTCTGTGTGAGAGCCAACATGTTACTCCCAGCCAGTATTTGGGTCCCAGAAATAGCTAATTCAGGGTTTGGTACTCAAATATTCCCAAGCAGTTATTTACCAAAGTGCTCTAGGGTGTAAACGCTTTTCAACTCAGAATGGTCTCAATTGTACCAACTGCTATAGGCAGTCTCTTCCATGGTTTTTGATATGTGTGTAAGAGTCAGATGGGTTAATCCTCTATTTCCAGTCAAACGATAAGGGGCAGCATCTGTCTGGGGCAGTAGATTCTGTGTTAGGATGGACCCATGAATAGTGTCATGGAAGGGGTTTTTATTTGGGCAGGTGCTGAAGAAAGGATACAGTGCATGGCTGGAGCTGAGGAACGTGTCTCCTCTGTAGCTCCTTTGAACACAGGGCTCCTGGCAGCTGTGCAGGCTCCAGCCTTCTCATTCCATCACCCTGTGCCAATTACTGTTTGTTAACAGATTTTCACTCTACTCTGTTCACTGTGTCTGTAACGGGAAATAGGTGGGATAGTGTACTGTATGGATAGACCCCTAACTCGAGGGACCTCAGAGAGAAAACAGTAAGCTAAATCCTGTTCTTGGTGTGTAAGACTTCACAGCTCTGCTTATAGATTCTGTCTACAAGGGAGACTGACCTGGTTAAATGCAGATTTTCACTTATTGCAGGTCTGATTTTTCTCCTTCAGGGTCTTGTAAATCTAGAAATGCTGTTTCTGTTAAGGAATATTGAAGTCAGACACCTTCATACCAGCACGGGCTTGCTGGGAAACTGTAGCTTAAGCTAGAAGGAAAGACCTTTTGTCAAAACCTGGAAGAAAATGAGAGGGATACTGACAGAATGGAACTGCTACCTTACAAAAAAAAGCCATAAATAGTCAGAGTCCGTGGACATGGGCAGACATGCTCTGCTAACACTTTGTAGCTATGCCCTTGATACAAAATTCAAAGAGGTAATTTAAAATGGTTCCTTCACAGTTTCTAGTTAAGTATGAGCCACGACACTTTGTTTGCCCTCCTGCTCATTAGGTTACTGTGGAAGGGCTATGAACTTGAGCGTTTGATTCCATATTAATTGGCATAGTGAACTCTCACAGCTCTGTCCAAATGAATTAATTCTTGAATGGGGCTTGGAAGTAGATGATCTTTAAGATCCCTTCCAACCAAAACTATTTTATGATTATATTCTATGAACACTCAGATCAGGAGGGAAAAACTCAGTTCATAAGCTGCTCACACTGCAAGCCTTAGATGAGCCTGTCAGGAAGAAGGAGCCTGTGTCAGTTCCTTGCTTTTCCTGCAGCAGCCTTTTGGAGGGCTACAGGAACTCCTGAGCATCTGAAACGCTGCTCAGCACAAATCTCTGAAGAGCTCTGCATTGAAAGAAGTTACCGGTACTGTAGAAGAAACAGAAATCCACTCACAAATCCACTTCAGCATAAAGTCTAGCAATCATGGAAGTAGTTTATCCTACTAGATTTTTCCTACAATGCCATAGGTACCTTTATACGCTATTCCTTTGACTCTGTTATTGTGGTAGTACAAAACAGCTGGGATGATGGCATTGTATCAGTCTGCCTTGTTTTGCTCAGTATTTTCATGAGTAAGTATGCAAAGATTCAGGTCTCTACTAATTTGCTTATATAAACCATTTTATGGGAGCAGCTGCTAAAATGAGATTCTTCACAAGTATGAAACCTCAGAAGCCTGAGAGATCAGAGGGACATTTCATATGGAATCAAGATGCTGTGGTGTCAGGAATCCACACACTTTCTCTATGCTGTAGCTAATGAACAGGAGAGCAAGCAGGAGGATCAACCTGAGATCATGCCTATGCTAAGCCAGGTGCTGATAGGAAACAGTATAAATTGTCCCTGAAATTTCCACAGCAAAAACATAGTCTTATATTATTAATCAATTCTGTATTAAATTACATCAACTCATGTGGTCCTATGGAATATTATTAGCTTGTCTATTATCTTGTGGGGCTGTTTCTGTTTAGGTGTATTTGTTTTATGGTGGAGATAAAGAGATCTAGTTTGGGTCTCACTGAGCAAGATGGTGTATCAACAAGCAAAAACTCTGCTCTGGCTGGATATATCTTGGTAACTGAAACAGTACTTAGCACATTATATGCTAACAGCATTGCAATCATGTTATTTAGTCTTTTAAGTCACTCATTGAAGTCAGAACATGTTGAAGTCTATGGGCACAGAATCACAATTCAATGTGATTAAGTAAAAATAAGTAGAAAAATGGAAGTTCATCATAGGAGAGCCTGTAGCTCAGTGGTATTCAATCATGTTGTATCCTAATGCAAACTGTCTATATTTTCTCTTTGACTGTGTTACTTAACACTTTCTTACAGTACATGTTTAAATTCAAGACAGTGCAAAACCAATGCATCCTGTTATGCTTGAAGAGGTGAAGCAAGGCCAATTTAAATTCATGGTGTGCTATAAATTATGCTACTTGGTAACTTACCAATATCTGCATTTGGCTGCTGTACTTGCAACATTTTTGTAAGCATGTACTCCTGCTTTGAGGGGTTGATTTCTAAAACAAAAACATTATTATAATGAAGTTGCTCAGGGAACTTTCAAGTTGCTCAGTGGAACTGCTTAGTAAGGGAAATTTTTTGAAAGTGCTGTGGTCCATTGGTGCTGGCCACCTTTTAAGTATCACCTCCTAAGAGCTCAAGACCCGGCAATTCCAAAATTCTGAGATGTCAGGCAGGTGAAAGAGAAGGCCAGCCTGGCTGATCAAGGATCTTCTACTCAAACTGAGGCATAAAAACATGATGTATGGCCAGTGGAAACAAGGACAGGGAGGACTACAGAGATGTTGCTTGCCACTGTAGGGCAGAAATTTGTGCAGTCAAAAGTCTATTAGAGAGGAAGCTGACAAGCACTATGAAGGATAATAAAAAGGGCTTTTAAAAATAGGTTAACAACAAAAGGCAGGTCAGAAATAACATTAGCCTATTGCTTCACAAGCATGGACACCTCATAAACAGGGATATAGACAAAGCAGAGACTTATAATGCTTTTTCCACCTCTGTCTTCAATACTGATGATGGGATTGGGCCTCCTCAGAGCCCTGGGCTAGAAGACCAAGACTGTGCAAATTATAAACTCCTAGCCAATCCCAAACGTGTGTGAGATTTGCTGCTCCATCTCGATCCCTATAAGTAGATAGGTCCTGATAGGATTCATCCAAGGGTACTTAAATATCTGGCTGATGTCACAGTGAGACCTCTCTCAATGATTTTTCAATGCTCTTGGTTATTTGGAGAGGTGCCAGTTGACTGGAAGCTGGCAAACATTGTCCCATCTTCAAGAAGGGTAGCAGGGATGACCCCGGTAACTACAGACCAGTTAGTCTCATTTCAGTATCTGGTAAGGTTATGGAGAAGATTATTCTAGGAGCTACTGAAAAACACCTGAAAGACAACACAGTCATTGGTCCCAGCCAGCACAGGTTTATAAAGTGAAGGTCCTGCCTGAGAAACTTAATTTCCTTCTATGAAAAGGTTAGCCACCTTAGCTGACCAAGCAAAACCAGTTGATATCATAACCTTTCTGGATTTCAGCAAGACCTTCAATATTGTCTCTCACAGTATCCTCCTAAACAAAATGTTCAGCATACAGCTGGATAAACCCATAATGCAGTGGGTGAACAATTGACTGATGGATCTGTCTCAAAGGGTCATATTGAATGGGGTTACACTGGGCTGGCCACCAATCACTAGTGAGGTCCCACAGGGGTCTATCTTAGAAGCAGTACTCTTTAATATAAGTGACCTGGATGCAGGACTTGAAGGGTTATTAACCAAGTTCACTGATGACACAAAACTGAGGGGAGCTGAGGGGCATGGTTGTGTGGGGCATGACAGTTTCCTGAGCAGAATCCTGTGAGAAATGGTGTCAAAGGCTTTACTGAAGTTCAGGAAGATCACATCCACAGCCTTTCCCTTGTCTAGCAGCTGAGTCGCTTTGTCATAGAAGGTGGTCAGGTTAGTTTGGCAAGACCTGCCTTTTGTGAATCCGTGTTGGCTGGGTCTGATCACCTGGTTCTCTTGTATGTGCTTCATGATAGCACTCAAGATCACCTGTTCCATGACTTTCACTGGCACTGAGGTCAGACTGACAGGCCTGTAGTTCCCTGGGTCCTTCCTGTGACCCTTCTTGTAGATGGGCACTACATCAGCCTCCAGTCCAGTGGAACTTCTCCAGTCTTCCAGGACTGTTGGAAGATGATGGAAAGGGGTTTGGCCAGCACAACCGCCAGCTCCTTCAATACTCTAGGGTGAATCCCATCTGGCCCTATCGTGGGTGTCTAGTTGGGCAAGCAAGGCTCTGACCACCTCCTCTTGGACCATGGGAGCCTCATTTTGCTCCTCTAGTTCCTGGGTTTGTACACAGAGGAAACAACTTTCTTTACAACAGTCTTTCAAACTTTGCCAAACTGATTTCTAGTTGAGCCTTAGCCCCTCTGATTTTTTCTCTATGCAATCTCACTTCCCTCCTGTAGTCCACTCAAGAGGCCTGTCCCCTCTTCCAGAGCCCATAAACATTTTTCTTCTTCTTGACATCATTCAAGATCTCTCTGTTCAACCAAGATGTTTTTTTCCCCTGCTGGCTTTTTTTCCGGAACATGGGAATGGCTTTCTCCTGAGCTGCTAGGATCTCCTTTTTGAAGAGCTCCCAGCCATAGTGGGCTCCCTTGCCCTTAAGTGCTGCCTCGCAGGAGACTTTGCCAACCAGCCTTCTAAAGAGTTCAAAGTCTGCTCTCTGGAAATTTAATGCTACTGTCCTGCTAACCACCCTCTTCACTTTACCCAGAACAGAAAACCCTATCATCTCATGATCACTTAGTCCTTAGCATCCTCCTACTGCCACATCCCCCACAAGGCCTTCTCTGTTCAAACACAGCAAGTCCAGGAGGGCACCTTCCCTCGTTGGTTCATTCACCGGCTGTGCAAGGAAGTTGTCTTCCACACGCTCCAGGAACCTCCTAGACTGCTTCCTTTCTACTCTATTGTACTTCCAGCAGATATCAGGACGATTAAAGTCTCCCACTAGGAGTTGGACTTGATGATCATTGTGTGTCCCTTCCAATTCAGATAATTCTGTGATAGTTCAGTACAAAAAAAAAAAAAAAAGGAGAAATCTAAACATCTTATATGTAGTTACAGTGACTTGGACTCTCATGAGGAGGAAAAAAAAAAAGATTTATCTGAATAGTTTGGGAAAGGGAAAAAAACCCAAAAAATCTGGCACTTTGTATCACATTACATACGAAAATTAAGTCACAAATCTTCAAATTACTTTAAAATATGTGAAATGTTTTATTGTGGAAAAAACAGAACCTATTTAGATATTTCAGGATCTTTGTGTTTGGTCTTTTCTTCAGTAAAACACTGCTAGCCGTACCCTGTAGAAAACTTGGAACTCTGTCTGTCTCTGCATAATGATTTGTTACAGAGGGTTGCAGAATGCCAGAATGCTTCTATTTTTGTGTTTAATGTAAAGACTTCTCTTCCCAGTTAGAAAAGACCTTTGATTTCCTAATGAAAGTTTTAGATGATCTCAGAACTAGTGGGTGTGTTTGTAATCACTCGAGTTTACAAGTGGAACAATTCTGTTAGCCAAGCTGGATGAAGGAGAGAAGGACCTTCTTAATCTTCTCACACCTATTCCCACCAAGGATAGAGAGGGAAAAACTAATTTCCTCATCTCCCCCTCACCCAGTCCCACAAAAAAATGATGGAGATTAAAAGGAGAAGAAAGATCAAAAGTCTTTGGAAAAGCATTAAGCACTGATGTTGAAAGTTTTAAAATACCTGTTTCTATGAGTCAGACCAGAAACACATGACCCTTATAATTCATAGCTCATCTTCCCTTCTACTTCCCTTCTCCTCCCTTTCTCTTGACCTTCCCTTCTCCTCCCTTTCTCTTGACCTTCCCTTCCCTTCCCTTCCCTTCCCTTCCCTTCCCTTCCCTTCCCTTCCCTTCCCCTTCCCCTCCCTTGCCCTCCAACACAAAAACCTGTGGCAGAAGGTAGACAAAAGGTTGGAACTTCTCTATTATCAGTAGCACTGCCTTGGGTGAGATGTAGAAGACTGCAGTGCTGCACTGTTAGGGTAATAGAAGCAGATGATGTCTGATTATTCCATATGACATCAGGACATCAGTGTATTGCACCAGTTTGTAGCTAGAATATTGTCCAACTCCTTATTCTACCCTTCCTCCCATTTTGAGACTCTGTCTATCCAACCCATTTGTATGGTTTTAATAGGATGAAATAAAATGTCAGGGATTAAGACTGGTCGCCTATGCTCACCGGACATATTTCCTGACATATTTCTAAGCTCAGTTCTATGTTATCCACTGCAAGGAAGTCTGTACGTTAAAAAGATGAAGTGTGAAACAGAGGCTCTTAAGGGGTTGTCATAAGAGAGTTTTCAAGAACTACTACTGCTATCTGGAGCAAGACTGAAGACCTAAGGCAGCCTTTCTGCAGCAAACAAGAGATTATTGAAAAATCCTACATCTGAAAACAGTGTGCTATGCCTGAAAGGGGTGAGATATGGCTGCTACAAAAGTTTGAAAATCCAAACACTGTTTGTGATACACTTCTGAGCTTAGAAGTCCAAGATGATCACATAGAAAATTAGAGAACAGTGCAATATAAATGTAATTTTTACTTCTTAGAATCTCAAAGCAATTGTAAAATGTTATTTCATAAGAAAAGAAAATTAATCACTTTGGCATTATACAGACAGAATCTCCAGCATGACTCTGGAAAAAGCAGAAGTTATGTTAAACATGGAGGCAGGAGGAGGACAGCATGGGTAAGGCGTCTGTTCAGATTCAGTTCAGGTCAGTTCAGGTGCTTCAAGTGGGGATGGTAACAAATCAGTGAAGATCAGAAATGATAACACCTATCAGAAGAAATTATATCCTATCTAAGCAGGGTAATTAAATTTACACCACAGGAAAGGCTCTGACAAAGAAATAATGGTTGTTGCTTGGCTGTCGATCCCCACAAAACAGAGCAGAGATTGCAAATACTGTTGTCTAGTCCTATTTTCTTTGTGGGTACAGTGGGACAGGACAGCAAGATGCAGGTTCTCACTGAAACGGGGACAGGAAACAAAGAATGAGTGATGTCAACTGGAGCAAACCTGTCAGTGTTATGCCAAAAATTCTGAGTTTTGGCACATTATAGGAAACCACAGATTTTGAGGATGCAGAGTCAGAGTTCTGCTTTTATTGCTTAGAGGTTTTCAAGTTTTTCTTCAACCATGAAGAGTAGTTATACACTTTTTTAAGGAAAGAAAGTTGAAACTCAAGAGCATATCTTTGCAACAAGGTGTGCCAAATCCTTAGCCCCTCAGAACACTGGGGGACCTGGACCTGCCTTTGTGTTTTAAAATGCTCCCTAAGATGGCTCTGATGCAATGCATTGTCTATGAAACAGGTAGATTTTCCAGGAAAACTGGTTGAAGAATCCCTGCAACACCGTAGGAATTCCTGACACACTCCCATGTGCCACAAACATTTCCCCACATAGTGGCCTTTCAGCTTTGTGGTGGTGTAAAAGTTGGAATTCTTGTCTTTTGAACTTCAGAATAAGGTCCACAGCCCTTCTACCTTGTGCTGTTTTACAGTCATTAAAAAGGGCATCACTGGCCAAAAGTAAGTAAATAAATAAATAAATCATAAATTAGAGAAAACACAGTTCTTAGTAACTGCCTAGTAATTGCCTAGTTTTTATTCCCAAGGGCTGTCTCCACCCTGGGAGCCCTTGTCTGCCTCTTCCCCACTGAAGTTTGATTTGGGGTGTGCCCTAAAACTTTTTAATAAAAACATGTATTATTGCTGGCAAATTCCCTGTGAACAAACAATAATAGCAGAGATATTTAACTGTACATTAGCAATGGGAGCTATTAGCAGAATCCAGTAACTGTTAAACTGTTCAAGCTGCTTTACTATGTGCTGAACTGAATACAGTTCTTTCCAGGCAATTAAAATTCTGCTGCAAAATGTTGGCTTTCAAGTACTCCACTTTACTGTGATATTTATTTAATTTGCCGTGCATGTAATGTACAAATGAAAATAGAAATGAAGTCTTCACATAGAAGCCTTTTAAAAAAAATTCAAAATAAATACTATATAACATAAGTATTAGGCATTTTCAGTTGAGGAGCATTATCAGATCCACAGCTTGTTCTGCTGTTTCTTGTTTGCTTTCTATGTATGTTAAGAATTTTGATTTCCAGCAATAGTAGCAAAAGTAAGAAAATCTTGATAATTCCCATATGAATTGATGTTTCTCAGAAGTGGAAAAATTTCTGTGACCATAGTGAAACCTCTCTGTAGTCTCTGTTCCTGCACATGAGTATTTCAGATATTTGTTCTATATTAGGAGTAATTTTGCAATATGCCTGGAGCAGTGTTTCTGATGCTGAAGGTACAGGATATTTTTAATAAGTTACTAAAAACTGAAGAAGCGATACAGCAGCATTGCAGTTTGTAGTTATCGCCTTAATTAGTTCACTCTCAGTCCTGTTATTCACTAAGATAAACCTAAAAAAGTGTTTCTTGAAGTTTTCAGAAGTCCAGGAGCTAAAACCTCCTAATATTTATCTTAAAATCATAGATTAATCCTACTTTTGCTTGACCTATCAACATTTGGGTGCCTGAGGTTGACAATATAGCCTCAGTGACCAGTTTTTTACCACAGGGATTGAAGAGGGAGTAGCTGGGGGTACAAACCAAACTAATAATAGTTTGGAAGTAAACCATGGTTTAAGATACAATTGCATCAAGGGTTCTGTGTATAATGGCTGCTGAGCATGGGAAGCACATTTTCTCCCTGAGATGGAATGTCTCCCAGGGTTTCCCTGGGGCAATGTGGCTCTGTGATCCCTTGAAGATCAGGGTGGAGAACTGGAGACAGCATAGTTGACTGTCTTTCTGTACTGTGTGTTTCGAACTTGATCTATGTCTGGAGCATTTCTTAGCTCTCCATAATAACAATAATAACAATAACAGAAATTGCCTCCTTAGTAATTCCAGAGAGTAAAAGATATTTTTGTCTTTTGCTTGTGTGTGACAGCATTTTTTTTAAATTCTAAAGATATCCTTCTTTATATTATTATTTTGATTAATGGGTTACAAATGGTGGTAGGCACATCTACTCTAGAGATTAATAGTTTTTAGAACAATGACACTTTTGCGTTCAAAATAGGTCATTATGTGAATGTGCCATGTTATGCTTCTTTTACTGTTGTGTTCACTTCTTCCTTCCCTTTATCTCTCATTGTTTTTCACAATCTGTGAATTGCCCTAAGTAAGGCTTTGATCTTGCAAATGTGTGCAGACTATTTACCTACCAAGAGCCATCCTCTTACATGCAATAAGACCATTAATGAGTGCAGAAGTACTCACCTAAGTATTAGCTAATTAATGTTTTAGATTTGCCCCTGGGAAAGGACTGTGTCTCACTGTGTTTGCAAGACAGCCAGTGCAGCTGGATCCAGTTCCTGATTTTGTGTACTAGCTATGTAGGCACAAGGTTGGGCTAAGAATAGTATACTAATGATAAAATATTTACCCATCCACTTGGTAGAAAGTCTGAAGTACAGTTTTTCATTAGCTTTTAGGAAGGTTTTATGTAATCATGTAATATGCCTGATCTTTGAATAAACAATATTAAGATTTAGCATATATTAAATAAATGGGTATAAATAGTTAAACAGGCCATTAAAATCAAAGGTATAGATTCTTCTGAGGGATAGACCTGATTCATTATGAGTAAGCACCAACAGAAGGTTTTCACCACAACATTCCTTTCCTGGTAAATGCACAGGGTTCACTTTGCCTCTTTTCCGAAGTTCACCATATTCACTGTTGATTGCCAATTTCTGACATGCTATCCTTGAACTCCAGTTCACAAGTTTCTTTATCTTTCTTTCCTCTTTCCATGGCAACCGGTGACACTCACAGGTGAACACCTTTAGCAGCCAGAAGTCTGAAAGATGTGTATTTGCATGGTGCATTTTTGCAGGCTAACAGATGAGTTGAAATGATGCATGCCTGTCCATGCCTTATCTTTTCAACAGCTCTGAAGAAAAATGGTGCTCCTTCTCTTGTTTGAAGGAATAACACATAGCACGTACTTTGAAGGAGGAGCTATCTCTGCACATACATGTATTCCCCATGTAAGCCACGTACACCATAGTTTTGCTTTGGTGTGGGTAGGTTAGCAGAACAGTCAAAACAACTGGCAAATATATGTTTGCATGTGGCCTTCTATATTTGCACCTAAGAAGTGGATGTAATCTATCTGGACTTCTGTAAAGCCTTTGACAGAGTCCCCCATAACACTGTCTCTCTAGATTGGAGAGATATGTATTTAATGGAGGGACTGTTTGGTTGGATGGTTGTATTCAGAGAGTAATGGACAATGGCTTGATGTCCAGACGGAGATCCGAGACAAGTGGTGTCCCTCAAAGGTCCATACTGGGACTAGTACTCTTTAATATCTCCATAAATTATATAGACAGTGACACACTCAGCAAGTTTGCAGATGACACCAAGCTGAATGGTACATTTACTACACCAGAAGAATGGGGTGTCATCCAGAGGGACCTGGACAAGATGGAGAAGTGAGACTGTGTGCAATTTATAAGTTTCAACAAGGCGGAGTGCAAGGTCCTACACCTGGGCAATTTGTGGTTTCAATACAGTATGGGGGATGATGTGAGAAGGCCTTGGGGGTGCTGGTCGATGAGGAGCTCAACATGAGCTGGCAATGTGTGCTCATAGCCCAGAAGGTAAATCGTACCATGGGCTGCATCAAAAGAAGCGTGGTCAGCAGGTTGAGGGAGGCGATTCTGCCCCTCTATTCCTCTTTTGTGAGACTCCAATGGGAGCATTGTGTCCAGCTCTGGAGTCCTCAAGGCAAGCGTATAGAACTATTGGAATGGTTCCAGAGGAGAACCACAAAAATGATCAGAAGGCTGGAGCACCTCTGCTATGAGGACAGGCTGAGAGATTTTGGGTTGTTCAATTTGGAGAAAAGAAGGCTCTAAGGAGACCTTACATTCAGTAATAGAAGTGGGCATAAAAGAAAGCTGAGGAGGGGCTATTCATAAAGGCATGTAGTGGTGGGACTAGAGGGGGATGGTTTTAAACTGGAGAGGGGAAAATTTAGACTAGACATAAGGAGGAAATTCTTAATGATGTGGGTGGTGAGGCACTGGCACAGGTTGCCCAGGGAAGTTATAGATGCCCCCTCCGTGGAAGTGTCCAAAGCCAGGTTGGATGGGGCCTTGAACAGACCGATATAGTGGGAGGTCTCCCTGCCCATGGCAGACGATCTTCAAGATCCCTTCCAAATCAAACAATCTCATGATTCTATGTACTGTGTGCTACATGCACCCTGGCCACATTATCCTACATGGAGCTACTTCACATCTGCCACACGGCCAATCTGCCCATGGACAGTGGACACCTATTAAAATATCACCTATTAAAATAACACTCAATTAAAAGTAATGCTTTGACAGGGCTCATTAACATCCATAAATAAACAGCATATCATTCCTTTTTTTTTTTCAGTCTAGGCAAATATCCCATGGAGAACAAGGGGACGTGTCAGGATATGAGGCTGCTCCGCTTCCTTGTATCTACACCAGAGGTTTTGTAGGTACAGCAAAAACAGTTACTGGGGACACAATTAATCCATGTTTGGAACAATATAGCTAATAGCAAAAATCCTTTGGTGCACAGATCTGCCTTCAGTTTTATAGTTAGATGGAAATTAAACAATCAATCATAGAGGTGCCCATGAATAAATCTAAATTTACTAAGACACAATTTTTTTTCAGTGTTCCTGCACTCTGGAGTGGATTGTAGGAAGGAAGGATAAGAATGATCTAAGAGACATTTCCCTGGTGTTTATTTCAGCTGGGTGTGACTCAGAGGGTGAACACAGGTGATGCAGTTAAGGTCTGTTCGGTCAGCTCTGGAAGTAACCCTTGTAATTTGCTTGAATGATATCAGTGACTGGCCCTCATTGTCATGGATTAGCACTCCACTGTGCTGGCTGCTCCACAAACGTCAAACTAAGAGGGGTTCCTTGCCTCAGGAGCCTCTCCAACAAATACTAGCAGATAGTTACCTCTCTTACCATGGAAAGCAATTCACTCTTCACTGGCTCTTTCCCCTCACACATTTGCTGGGGCCTCCATGGAACTATACACGCCAGACTTTTGGAAAATGATATAAGCATGCAAAGTGGCTAAATAAATGAATTTCTTTGCAGCCAGCTAATCTCGGCTGCAAAAACCCTTTTGAAAATGTTTGCCAAGACTGCAGACCAATTGCTCTGGCACTCAGTTCATCTTCTTTGGGAGCTGTGGGTGTAAGCAGCAGTTATTGGCACTTCCTGAAGAATTTCAAGTGGCAATATAACAAACAGTCCAAGTATTCATACCAAGAGCTTTGTTTTCAGTTTCACTGCAATAACAATTAGCAGCCAGTTGGCTTTTGGCCATTGAAAATTATATAGCCAACTGGCAAAAAGTATCATTTTTTCCTGGCTTTATGCTTGCAAGCTGGGTGGCATAGGAGGATTTTGTGAGCATATATAACACTAACCTCTGTAGAAAAATGCACTAACTAGTCAAAAGTCTTTTCTTCACACAGCCAAAGGCTAATTGCCAACCAGCTTCATTGACCTTCATCAACACTGATCTTTGTTAAACAGTGACATTTGCCAGAGCTTAGTCTTTGTCTTTCTCTTTTTGTCTCTTTCTGTCATATTCACTTACTTTCTCTCTTCTACCATGTTTTTTTTGTTCAATGTATCTGCACAAAACTCTTTCTGGTTTGAGAAAAATGCTGCGGATAGTTACAAACCTCCATCATCACTGCACACTTTAACAGCTGAGTAGGATCTGTTTGTGACATCCATGACTACTGCTCCAGGAGATCCACAGATAACTCACTAGACCCCACAGCAGTCCCATATAGAATATCCAGAGCTGAAAAGTGCCCACAGCTGGGTGCTTCCATCCCCAGGACTACTAGGTCCATGAAGAAGATGCCTATGCTGCCTCCTTTTGCAACTATACCTGTTTACCCATATTTCTCTACAACCCAAGTCAATGCTTTCTCATTAGCAAGCTGGAAGGATTCATTTCATCATCCTCAGTTCCAGTCTGAAAGCATATAACAAGGAGACAGTGGTATACAATATTATAATTGCAAATATTTATGCTTTGTTGGCATCTCAAGGAGGAGCAGACTGGAATGAAAGGAGAGCAGAGGCTTGCCAACACGTGAAGTTTTATGGGCTCATGTCCCAAAATTATAGGATCTAAGTCAGTCACTGTGGAGTTACATCAGTACTTTGAATGCTGCCTAAAGCCAAAGGGATTTTTAAGTTGAAAATAATTAATTTCTTAGGTAAAAAAATAGTACTAGAATTGATAATACAAAAGTTGCTGCAATTAACATTCCGGTAAAATGAATAAGTGACAAAAATAAAAATGGTATGATATCTATGTCCTTGTATAACTGTGATAATTTGCATGTGGGTCTAGAAGTGCAATCAAAGATTGATTAAGTCAAACACTTGAAAATGAAGAAAGTTAGGTTGCCCATGACCTACCTATCCACTTCCCTATAAAGATAATAGCTCAAAACTAGTTTAAGCAGTCCCTGAGACAGGTTGAGATGTCAGCTCCCCTGATTTTTGTCCCAATCTGTTTTTCCTTTGAACTCCCTAGCTCATGTATTCAATCACTGTCAGAGAACTTCAACTGTCCTTTTTCTCCCTCTATTGAATATGGATAAAATTTTTGGAGTT
The DNA here is from genome assembly GCA_033558105.1 of Coccyzus lansbergi. Classification (NCBI taxonomy): domain Eukaryota; kingdom Metazoa; phylum Chordata; class Aves; order Cuculiformes; family Coccyzidae; genus Coccyzus; species Coccyzus lansbergi. Next base: position 2,421,300 of record JAUMJK010000128.1, read on the forward strand.
TGAACCCGAAAATTTTAAGAAAAACTTTAAAATATCCAAGTTCACTTTTTCAAACCATCTTCTTATTTATAAGACAGTTTTTTGAGGCACATCTTATACCTTTTTAAGATGAACATCACCTTGATCACTAATTAGGTACTAAATCCAGGAGACACTATGTAGGCATGAGAAAAAATGTGCCGCTTTTTGACAGTGGTTTTTCAATGTGGTGAGAATTGGTAACTTCCATTGACTCAGTAAGCTTATAAAGGAATCCTGGAGCTATGTTTTCATTTTAATGGAATACAGGTTGTATCTTGATATAGCAAAGCATGTTAAAACTATTTAATACTGAGACTTTTTTAATACTGATATATCAAGATAGCTAACTGGAGAGCAATAATCCTGTAAAAATAGACCAAATATTTGCAGTGAGGTCATACATGGTAAGATCAAGACAGGAACTCAAATTCCCTGAGGCACTAAATAGGGTGGCTTACCACCAATTCGAGCTACAAATTCTATGTTTTTGTCACTATCTTATGAGATGAAGCTTTGCAAACTGCCAAGTCAAAACTTTCTAAACAAGCAACAGGTTTAGAGGAATAGAAGTTTTATTTATTTTAAATATCTGATAGCTTCAATAACTTCAGAGTAACTTAGCTTGCATTCTGGGATTGCTTTTCTGCAATGGGGCAAAGTTGCAAACAGTATAAATTAGAAGTAGTAAAAATATTTATTGGCAACCTAAGTATTTAGGAGTACAATTTTATATGTCTCTGTTTGCATAACTTCAGCATAAATCGAGTAATATTAGTACCACAAGAAGGTCTGTTTACATGCTGCTCCAAGAATTTTCTTGCAAAGAAAAAAAAGCCTTGCCTTTGCCATGATTCTTTTATGACCAGAAATCTTGATAAGATTAAAACATGTAAGTCTTTTTATGTTTATATGATTGTATTTTTTTTATCTTGGAAAGAAAAGATAATTACTTGCAAGATCCGATAGATATTTTGATTAGGATAATTGCATTATCCTTTCTGTGTTTATAAAGGATATCCTACCTGAGCTTGCTTTGCTGTAGTGGAACGGCACTTATCACGCATTACTGCATCCACAGTGCAAGTATAGTGCCTCTCTCAGCAAAAATGAGATTTGGATGTCTCTTGCTTGGACACAGACATTTGTGTTCACAAGCATTTGTCCCTGACTAGCTAGAAACAGTCTATATTGCCACATTAGAAGCTGCAAGACCAATAAAGTAATTTATTTGGGTTTCCAGCAGTCCCAGTTCCTTCACTTACACTAAAAGTGAAGTACACAAAGGTGTATTCCTATACAAGGCTTTTTATGGGCAAAAGCCACCCATCCATCAATCCTTGTTCTGCCTTGGTTGCTCACTGTCTTGCATCTTTGTCCCAGCATCCAGTTTTCCTTGGTGGAATTCATATCTTCTGCTAGTTCCATGGCCTGGCAGAGCACAGCACTCATTGTGCCACTGCCACCTCTAAGCAAGTCTAACACAGGAGTTTCTTGCACTAAGGTAGCTTCCAGTTGCACCTCTTCAGCAACATCCAAGTTCAAACTAATATGAAAGAAAGAGTCATCTACAAAACTTTTAGCAAGAGCTCTCCTTTCCGTGCAGGATCAGTAAACAAAAAGGCATAATGAAGCACAGCTGCTGGATCAGGAAACAGAGTTTTCTTCCTTCCGCTTGAGTGTCTGTTCAGAAGCAGAAAGAATGGAAGACAATTTAGTAGTTCTTCTAATGGGCATTGTATCATTGCCTCCCACAACTGTTACCCATTTCCCTGAATAAGACACACTCTTCTTAGAAAGAAAATAAAACTAGTTTGATTTTGCAAAATACTGAGAACCCATAAATGGCCTGGACACTTATTTGCTTTTTTGAGCCCCCGTGTTATTGAAATAAGGACAGGGAACGGGTCATTAGTTAAGAAACAAACAAACAAAAAAATGTCAACTGGCTGGAACACTGTAAGTGATGCTGCTTTTTGGAGGATATGATATTCATAAAAAGCTGAGGTTTCTGAGGATCTTAGGAGTAATTCAGCCTGTGGGTGGAGGGCTGATTTTTTGCTTATGATCCTCCTTGGCTATGTCTGCCAAGAAGTGGGATGCTTGATTTCTCTGAGCAGTGATGCCAGCACTGCCCAGGGTAGTGGTGTTATCTTCCCACCTGTGGATGTCTGAGAGGGCAAGTGGTAAGAAGCTGAAGTCTCTGAACCACAGAGTGATAAAGAGCCTTAAGCTGCATCTGACCTAGCTGATAGGATCTTTGCCTATGAGAATAGAGCCCATGTGTTCAAGAAATCATGCTGAATGTCTATCCAGCTGTTTCTGTGCTGTAGCAGCCATTAAATTCACTTCAGGTTTCAGTTTTCCAGTTGTGAGATTGCACAGCAAAGGGTGGTGTAGGAAAGTTTATAGTTTTGACCATTGAAGTTAACCTGTCATTACTTATACCCAAATAAACCACGATGTCTTCTATTGGTGACAAAAAGAGATGCAATTAATTTAGGTTTGTCTTAACATGATATACTTGGATTTTTCTTAGTATTTAGGAAGAAAAGGTAAACATGGTTTGCTTTGGTCAAGATAAATCAGTGGCCTTGAAATTTGGAAACAATATATATTTGACCACACAAACTAATAAGGCACCAGTGTTTTAGCAGACATTATAAAACATAAAATTAGATGGAAAATTGCCTTAAGCTCCTGTAAATTAAAATTGTTCTTTTTATAGAAAAAATGAGCCTTATATAGCAACAAACAATTTTGTGATCTTCATTTAACTAGCCAATTTCATATGGCAAACACTGTTTATTCATCCTGCTCCAGTGACCTAGCCAACATTTTACAATGTGATTCCTTGCATATTTTCACAGCATTGTAAAAAATTGAGGTTCTGTGGATTTATTTGATCCCTGTTGAAAAATTATTTTTTTACCTCCTCCTAACCAGTGTAAACTGGAAATTGTTCTTAATGTAATTCTCTTGCTTACCATCCACTCATTAATCAGGAAGCTAATTAGAGCCAGTTTGCTTGCCCTAATTTGAAAAAGTGAAAGTAACATATGTTGACAGTTAATTTGGATTTTTTTTGTTAACAAGCACACAGTTTTTATAATGAAATAATATTTGATACTGATACAGAAGAACATGGACTAATAAATTGCAACAGGCTGGGAAAACACAGTATTTTAATCACTATGGGAATAATAACATAGATAATTTAGTACTCTAGTTTTTCTGTTGATGATTTTCCATTTTAGCTATTTTTATATGGTATTACAATGACTTGATTTGGAAGTTCTCAAATACACTTCAGTACTCGTTTTCAGCATTCTGTAAGTTTGTAGAGGCCCAGTGCAAATTCTAAGATCAAGTTACAAGAAAATATTATGCATTTAGGCTCCATTTAAAAAATTTCTGGTTTCTTGGCTTTTTAAAAATGTCAATATACCTAAAAGGGTGCCAGCTGACAGCCTACAAGGTTAACAGTTAAAACTCGATCTGAAGCCCACACAGATCATTTGCAGTCTTTGCTCTGAACTGTTTCACCATGGGGGCAGATGACTGGCAGTGGCAGCACGATCATCCCTGTCTGAGCCACCCATGAGCTAGGGATTGACTGTTACTCAGGTGAATTCAGCGTCTCAGGATAGTCAGTCTTCAGTCTAGTAAATACAATGACAACAGCTTCCCCCAGAGAAAGCAATACCTCCATGCACAGCACCCTGCCCACGCTCACATGCTTTAACTACACCCAGGAAGAAAACACAAACCAATACAGTAGGGAAAGAGACTCTCAGCTCTTCAAATTGCCTTTTAGCACAAACTCTGTGTTCCTCATAGTTCCATTTTAACTCGCTACGTTACAATGCCAAGTGGAAGAGAAAAAGCAGACGCTCTTGAATGCATCAGTTTCTTCACTGTTCTAGTAATAATGATTACCTTTCCCTAAAAGGGGAATCACCCCTAATAGATGCACCACTGTGCTGTTGTTGATATAATTTAATCTGAAGAAAAAAGTACAAAATTACAAATTTTCTAAGGTCAGCTTCTATTTGGAACAAACAAATTATCTTTCCATCTTAGAAGGCTACTTTTTCAATGCAGAGATTGTTGCAGTTATTTACACTGAAGTTACTGTTCTCTATTTATCTTACGTGAGGAGAGGTCCTACACTAGAAGTGGACACTGAACTGAACTATTCCTGTCTTTTACAGCTGCTCTGTGCTCACCTGGGCATGAGAGTAGGGTGAATGGAAGAAGCTCCTGTGGTTTGAAGCAATTCTTGGTGCTGAGCTGGCCTTTGGAGTCCTGCTAATGACATGAGGGGTAATGGGCGCATGCAGGGGATCATCATGGTCAGGCTCACTCCTTTTTTGCTTAGCACTCATGCTCATCACTCTGACATGCTGCAGAAGTGATGCTAACCATGGGATACGGTGAACTAAGAGAGACAGAACAAAAGTTCTCTACATAAATATTTTCCAAGGAGAGAGAGAAGAAAACCATCCCATCTCCAAGAAGAATGCTAGTGCTTTAATGTTTTGTTTTTAAATGAATGGTTGAACAGAGACACCTCAGACACTTTCATATCAAATGTGGGGTGGCATTCTCTCCTCTCTGCATTTGATGTGAAGTGTAAGATGTACAAGGCTGTGGAGGAGTTACCTCTGGTGCTTTCACACTGTAGGCATCATACCCAATGCTGTCTTGCAGGCAGCAGGAAGGAAATAAGAAAGCAGAAGATACAAGAGCCACTTTTGGACTGACTCGAGCAAGAGACTAAGCTGTTCCCAGGATCATAAGACAGTTGGGGTTCCTCAGTTGCAGCTCAGTTGCTGCTCACACTGAGCCCTTGTAGCCATATCTGAGAGCTTTGTGTGGAGCGACAGACTGGGAATTGGAACAGGTCTATAAAAATGCGCAATCCCATCTCACTGTAAGTTAAAAAATTGGTACTGTGCTCACCTCATGGAATGAGCCCAGGTTAACATATGAAGTGGAGGTATCAATGCATTACCAAATTAATTATGGAATTAATTATTCAGCACAGGTAATGTGCCAGTGCATTACCAAGTTAAATTATCAAATGGTGTTGTGGTTTACATGTGTATCTTCCAGAAAATGCTCCTTCGACAGGAGACCTGGCAAGGTGATATGCTGCTGCATGAGTGATCTTGATGTTACTACAAGTTAGGTGGGAGAAGAGTGAGCTAGGCACCACAAATCTGTTGACAGCAGTTTGTGAAAATCCTTGAGGACCTAGATTTCTTGCCACACGGTCTTATTAGATTTGATACAGGACTTTCCTGAGCTTTCAAGATTAGGGGGAGAGAGGAAATACTACAACTACAAACACTTTGGTATATATTTATATGCATATAAATGTTTGGGTTTTTTTTCACGTTCGTTGGCATACATAACATTTTCAAAGTTTTAATGTAAAGATATTAAAACCTTCTTATAAGAAAACTCTCAGGTAAACAAATAATATTAGCTCTAGCAGCAAACATTTGGTTTTTTATTGAAAACTACTTTCTGACTGGCTAATTTCTTGCACTACTTAATAAGCTAAAACAGTGTGAGACAAATTTCTATTGAAAATTCAAGTAGTTTTGAGTAAATTGAAAGCTATCTTTAAAAATTATGTTTGGCAAAACCTGGAAATTTGCATTTCAAAATTGTTTTAAAGCAACTGAAACATTTATCTTCTTTATCTTTGTTGCCAAGCTCTTGGATACCATCTGGAGAAGGCCAGGAATTGGCAGAGAAATGTGTGAGGAAATGAAAAAGAGAGACTTCCTAGAGGAAGGGAGGAGAAAAAAAAAATCTCTGAATCCAAACTGAAGCTGTCTGGTCCCTGTCCCTTCCCCACCTCGTGTTCCCCCCCCCCCCCGCCCCCGCCCCACCCCCGAGTATTTGAACAACTTTAATTTTGACAAGCAGCCACTAGAGGTCAGCTGTGATTTAAATTTAGCAAAATCATTTCTACGTTCCATTCCATTTTATCCTATTTTTGTGTCTTTCTATTTTTTTGATCAAAACTAAACTCACAAATAAATGATAGCTGGGCTTTGCTTTTAAAAAGAAATTCAAGAACCTACAATATAATGAAAATAATAGCAGGAAAATGTAGTAGTCAAGCAAGGTACAGAGATAGTTTTCAACATTATAGTTAAAAATCATCACGGTGATATGATGTGCTGATGCAGGTATGTGAGCAGCTGGCAGAAATTTGCATAGATTCATTCACTTCAAATAAATGACAGTAGTTCAAACTACAATATGCAACACTACTCTCTGGCAAGGATTTAGGTCTACTTGAAAGTGGTCTCAACCTGTGACAAATTTTAAAATTTCAAAATCTTTACAATTTTATTTTAATTTTGTTATATTTCAGATTTTATGCTTTGAATGGCCAAGACATGTCTGAGGTTTTTTATGTCTTTCAGTTCAAATGAGGCGAACTAATCTCCTCTCCTACATTTCAATGTCCACGTAATTTTTTAACTGTTCTATGAGAATACACAAACTGCTCACAACTTTTTCTCCCCTTGCCTCCCTTGCATTCAAAAAGACTTGTGATTCCTTTCTTCCTGAGTAGGGATATCAAGTCAGTACTGGGATGCTGGGGTGCTATCTAGGGGGGTTTCTAGATAACTGCTTTTGAAGAATTATCTTGTTAACTTCTTTTTAAAAAAATCCTTTTAACACCCTAAAATTATTTTTGAGTGTGTGTATGGCAGGGAACAAGTGAGGAGTTTTTAATGAGGTGGCAGTCTTTTCAAAGACTGGAAATACTGGTGTCTTTTTAGCTTTAAAATTCTGATTTCTACCTCAGTGCAGTATCAGAATGACCACACACCATATGATACAGCACTGCTGCAGCTGACAGTAGAATTTGGGCCAAATTTTGTATTTTTTTTGCATAAAGTACGATAATCTTGAATTGTTTAGTCTTAGCCATAGCAAGACAATGACTCAGCAAGGATTTAATCACTGCCCCCTCCTGGGAAAGGCATGCTAGTAGATACTGATTAATTTATATTGGACACTGCTGTGAAACATCTTGCAGACAAAACTGTGATGAATTACTGTACTTACTACGGTTTATGTCGCTTATTCATTGCTCAGATGCATTACTCTGAATCTGCTTCCTGGCAATTTTCCCAGTTAGCTGGCATGGCTGTTATTAGAGTACTGAGAAAAACGTGCTTTCCTGCCTGCTCTGGCTGGAGGATTACCTGTGATTGCTGCCTTCTACCTTTGCTTTCATATACTGGATGACAGATTTGTTTTATGATGTACTCACTTAGTTTAATGGCTGGAGGTATAAATGCTCAGCAAGACAAGTATCTGTAACAGCACAGCAAACAAAGCAACAGCAACATATAAACTTTCTGCTTTGATGTGGAGTGCTGTGATGGTCTTGGTTGTCTTGCCTTGTACTACTCAAAATTTGACCAATGCAGATCTTCAATCCCTTTTTGTGTTCCAGGAGGCCAGTAACCTTTGCAACTGTGCTTAATCCTCTCTAATATGTTTTACAATCGCTCTCATCCCTTGGCTGTTCTGGAATCCCAAGTGCATGCACCATAAATCTGCAGCACTAGTTCTGAGCACAGACAGAGTTTGTGGCTACCTTCAAGGAAGTCCACCTGAAGAGAGCTTTCCTGAGCTGTGAATGGAGACGAGAATGGGAGAACTGCTCCTGTCCCGCTCCCACCAGCTGTGCTTGGTGGAAGGGCTGGCCAGCCAAGAAGCCTGAGTGTGCTCCCCAGAAGAAACAGAAGCAGAACTGCTGACCTGAGATTTTGAAGCAAACAAGCTCTCACTTGCCCTTGTTCAGTGAAGCAGAACTGTGTACATATTCTTTTTAGGTTGACTTACTCCAATTACTCACTTGATTTATAGTCCCTCCTATCTTACCCTGATCAAAACTAATTTAGGAAGCTCTAAATGTTGTCTCAGTAACTGGAAAATGGGAAACACCAACACCATAATGATCATGAAATGGAAAGTTCATCAGTAGGAACAATCCTGCACCAGTGTTTTATGCAAAACATTCAAAGAAATGCAATTAACAGCACAATTGATTTTTGTGTCTCAAAATCATGAAGCTAGAATAAAAGGAAAAGGCCCAGGAAAGATGGGGAAAGAAAATGAATCATTTCAGTTTGTCTTCTCTGTGCTCTTATGTACAATGCTGCATCCAAAGGCAAGATGCTAAACTAGATCCAAGATCCTTTAACTCTTTTATTATATCATTTTTGTAACAAAAAATCAGTCTTGGGATTGTGGTGGTTCTTCAATTATGTATGTAACCTGCTTTCCAGCCTTGGGATTCATGCTAAGTCTTAAGAAGAAATGTGACTCTGGTCACCACAATCCATTGCAGCAAATGTTTTTTTGGCATCAACTCCTTTTCTTCCACTTTTTCCAAGTTTCAAGGAGCTGAGGTTTCCCATGCCAGAACTTGTTTCCATTCACAACATCCCCTTCGATCTCTTCTCTGCTCTGCCCTGCTTTACCATTTCCATGTGACACGGCTATGATGTAAAGTGAAGGGTATGTTGATTTACTTGCCTCCAGAACAATCACTTTGATGTTCGTTATCAAAACAGATGTTTGTCCTAGACCTAAAATATCTTTCTTCTGCTTAATCATATCTCATTGCAGAGCCAATATTACATAGCAGCCTGTCTTCAGATGCACATTTTCAGCAGACTAAGATACATTACATCTCCAAAATAGTTTCCTATTCAAATGTTGAAGCAATGCAAAGAAAAGCAGTTTATTTAACTTCCCAATGAAACTACAAAGGACAGCCTGGATTTTTCTCAGTTCACAGCTCTCTTCTTTCTTCATTCGTTTTCACATTTTGTTTTGAAGAGATGGTGATGGGAATGTTACAAATACCTGACAGAGAGAGAATAGAGTGAGTTTTGTGGAGAAGTTCAGAGAAACTGGGTGCATTGAGAGAACACCGGTCAATAGAACAGAATTAGGCTCCTCGAACTCAGGAACAGTTTCATAAAACTGTTTCCAAAGAAAAATTATAACATCATCATGTACTGCTACAGAGTGGGAGAAATAAGAGCTTGTACAGAGTAATGGCTCATGTAGTATATTTAATACTGAAGAATAAAACAGAAGTCTATATTAAGAGAGGTTACAGGATGGTATCTCACTGATAATTAGTGGCTGTTGTAGTAATATAGGTCAAGGGATTGAAATCAGGTTTGAGAAATGACAGTGATCCAATTTTCTGACAGATAATTCAATTTAAGATGTCCTCATTTTTAAATCCTGACTCCTAACTTAGTTTAATTAAAAGTGTGGGATTTTTCAGATTGTATAAGTAGGATGAGTTGCCCACAGGCCACTTTATTAGTCTTTTCAGTGGAATAAAGATGAAAACCTCAAACTGCATACCTTTGTAGTTACAAACCATGTTTTTCTTTCTCTCTGAACTGCAGCACTGTTCAGATGCTCTTGATGCTGGTAGTGATTAGGCTGTGCAGCCACAGAGCACAATGCATCTCATCAGACATTATATATTATACTGTAAGGGTGACTGAGCACTGGCATAGGTTCCCCATAGAGATTGTGGAGTCCTCATCACTGGAGATATGCAAAACCCAAGATGTGGCCCCATGCAACTTGCTCTGGGTGGCTCTGCTTGAGTAGGGTGTTTGGACCAGATGGCTTCCAAAAGTCCCTTACAAGTTCAACCACTCTGGGACCCTCATCCTGTGACAAGGGTGACCCACAGTAGCTACAATTTAATAGGAGACCACGCTCCTTCAAGGAACAGCACCCAAATGAAGAGAGGTCTGTAACATCTCTTCTACCATATATTCTTCTTCACCCTTTCTAAGGAAGTTCATTTATCTCTGCAAATTATCCTTTCATTTCATCTTCCTTAGGGGAACAAAGGGAAATAATTTCTTCAAGAACAGTAAAATGTACAGTGTATGAAGTACACTCTTTAAAATGAATCAATTTATGCATATTTGTAGGGTTAGAGATTCTGTTGCCACAGCAGAGGAGTTTGGTATATAAAACAGGCTGCATTTGGAAGGATGTTCGGCAACCCTTCATTCCCATCACCAAACATTTGCAGTTTTACCACTAGATGGCAGTATATAGCAATGAATGCTGTCTCCAAGGGTGACTTGAAATAGCTGGATAACTAAAAGCATTGCATTCACCTAGACTCAGGGAGTAGACAAGGCAGAAATTACAGAAGCAGAAAGAAGGGAAAATACATCCTTATGAATTTTACATCTTGGTCACTCTTCTCCTGTCACAGTTTTTGATTCATAAATGTTCAATTGCCTGCATTTGCTGAGAAAACAAGCACTCTCAAAAATCAAACCACAAGATGAAGGTTAAACAAGTATTCCTTTGTTCTCTGCTACACGAATGTGCACAGAGATGTAGAAAGACTTTTCAGACTACATCAGGGATCGCCCCAAAGGATGCAGTAGATTTAACACTAGATATGGTTTCCTACAACAGCTCAGTGAGGGAAAGGGGTGTCACTAGAGTTGGGAACAACTTCAGAGGCTGCTAGTGATTGTGTTGATCTCACACAGACTGTTGCATTCCCAGTGGTGCTACTGTATTACACTATCATGTCCTTATGTCTGCTGTGTCCCTGCTTTGCTGCATCCTCTATGATAACCTGTTAAAATCTAGTCTGTAGCAGAGATAATGGAGTTGTTTTTCAGAGAAATACAGTGATTTGCATCATATGTGCATCTATCTTAATTTATAGGTGATTAATTCACCTCACGTTGGCTAGGGACCAGGTTAGATTGGTGGAATTTATTTGTCTACTGAAAATTGATCAGGGATTTGAATTCAAAATTAAACCAATCCAGCAAGAGTTGAGGGTAAATGCCAAGACAGTTGAGTTGAAAAGCAGGTCTTAAATCTAAGGAGAAGGTGAGAAAGTGGCTGATTTTATGCCTCTCTTTACAAAGGCAAAAACTCTGTTATGTTTATTTTAAGTAATGTTCACAGGAAAAAATGAAAAACTGTTCATGTTCTTTAAATCCTCTTCTTGCTGAGGATAACCATAAACAAAACCTGGTATTTTGTCTCTTGATGTCAACTTAAAAGAAAAAAAATTGTTTACATATTTTTTTCCTAAATGCTCTTTTCCTTTTCAGAAATGTCATGTTTCTACACAACTCTCTCCCCTTTAGATCATGGGTGCAGGGAGGTTTTGAAAAAAAGGGTGGAGCAAGAATCACATGATAATGGTGAAGAAGCTGAGTTACAGCAATGCTTTGGATGTCTAGTCACACTTTGCAATGAGCATACCTGGATTTCCTGGGAGAGGACCTTTTCACCCTGCTCCCTTCACAAGGGGCTTCTTGTGCTGTTCTCATGTCTTTCCAGATGCCTCAGTGACTGCAGCATGTTCCTCTTTCTATTCCTCCCTGTCATTGTAGCTGTCCCTGGCAGCCCATGAACCAGCAAGGCAGAATGTGACACAGGTCTTGTGTTACAGTTTTACATCTCCTGCTTGTCTGTCAGCATGTCTTGAGATACCTGTCACTGTAAGATGCCAGAGTGAATAACCCTGCTCACTTACAGCACACATGAGTGCACTGGTAGTATTTTATCCCTTGCCACAATGAGATCATTATGTTCATCATACTGAGACAGCATGGACACTGTAGTCTTTTACTAACAAATGTATTATTCCATTCTTTTTAATAAGATTTAAAAATATGTCTATAAGAAAAATTTTCTTTTAATCTTCCCTCACTTTAAGTGAAAAGAAGCTTTGGCAGAAAAGATGCATGTTTTTTAGGACTTCTAGCAGGTACCACGGGATGCTTATTGGGTTTTTGGGTACAAGCTGTCTTGTACATGCGGATTGCATTAAGTTCTCTAAGTGTCTGGAAGCTTGGCAGTGAATTTAATTTTTTTTTCTTAATGGAGATTTTGCAGACTTTTTGAAGTAGATGACAATTGGGCTGCTCTGAGCTGGACTTAGAACTACATCACAGCTTGTGTTCTGTATCTCTCTAAGAATATGTCAAAGTTGTTGCTGGATGCTGTCTTAAAAGACGGCATTCACTGCTCTGGCTCTGGAAAGATTTTAACAATTCGTCATGTAAAAGTCTTCCTTGTTGTTGCTTGCTGTTTGCACAGTGAGGAAGGACAAGCAAGTTGATTCTCAAAAGTCAGTAAGGATGACAGGTGAGTACTCTCAGTTGCAGTAGATGTTGCTCAGGAGTAGGCAGCATAGATACCCTTTACCAGAGGGCCAGCAAAACTTGCACACTGCAAAAGGTTTCTTCAAAGGAGGAAAGTGGCAGGAATTAGAGGGAAAGAATCTGAGTCTCCATAGGTTTGCTTTCCTTGTACCATAGATAGGATCCATTGTAGTGGAGAAGCCTTGATTAGCCCTCCTTTTTTTCGCATAGCTTTGAGCTTACTGTCACAGGGAGGCAGGAACAGTTCACAGTCCTCAAAAATTGTCATCTCACATTATCTGCAGACTCAGTCAGACATCTTTGTACTGCTTAGACTTCTAAATTTTTACTGGGTGCTAAGACCTGGGACTTAGCTTCGCTGTCGGTATTTCTTCTGATTTAACTTTTATGTTAGTTGTTATATTACTGTGTTTTCAGCCTGGTCATAGACATTTGATCTATTTTTAGCTAAGCAGGGATGAAGGTGGTTCATCTTCTAGCATTTGAAATTGGATTCAGGGGGAAAAAATAGGAGTATTTCTGATTCCTGCAGCGCCCTAAGATCTGAGCCCCTTTGACATCCCCTTGTTAGAGGTGCTGGCTAGCACAAGGAAAGAGTGGTATTTGGTGACAGACAAAGCAGAAGTCAGAGGACGGCTCATACTGTGAAACTGGCATGTGTTTTGAAATCAGGAAATTTCATATCTGTACATGCAGGAAACTTTTTTCCTTATGGAAAAAAAATATGTCCCCAAAGGGAAAACTATAAGAATTCCTCTCTGTTTTTGACAATAACCTATGACTTGTAAAACAGAGGTGCATCTCACTTGTGGAACTGTAAAACATATATAGTTGTCACCTATGGGGCTGACTTGAATCAGAGTGATTGCAAACTCGCTTCTGTTTGTTTCTGTGAAAGACGGGAGAGGGATTGCAAGTCTGAAAAAGAGGTTTTGAGAAGAAATACTGCTCATGGATATTTCATAGAATCATAGAATCACCAGGTTGGAAGAGACCCATCGGATCATCAAGTCCAACCATTCCTATCAAACACTAAACCATATCCTTCAGGACCTCATCTACCCGTGCCTTAAACACCTCCAGGGAAGGTGAATCAACCACCTCCCTGGGCAGCCTATGCCAGTGCCCAATGACCCTTTCTGTGAAAAACTTCCTCCTGATGTCCAGCCTAAATCTTCCCTGGTGGGACTTGAGACCATTCCCTCTTGTCCTGTCCCCTGTCACTTGGGAGAAGAGGCTAGCTCCCTCCTGTCCACAACCTCCTTTCAGGTAGTTGTAGAGAGCAATGAGGTCTCCTCTCAGCTTCCTCTTCTCCAGGCTAAACAACCCCAGCTCTCTCAGGCCAAGGAGAAAGGACACCTGCTTGCTGTAGGCTACACTCACTGCACTGACTCAGGGATAAAGTTCATGGACTCACACAGTCACTACTGCTTGGGGAAGGGATTAATAACAGGTCTTCTGGTTAGCAGGACCAAGTTCTTGGTAACATGAACTTATGTATTTCATTTTATGTCCCTGCATGAGATACCTTTTAGCATTACGTAGTTTATACTTGTAAATTACAGTCAGTTTGGGATAAATCTGAAGTGGTGTTCCAAAGGTCATTTAACATCAAAGTATAAAATTTATGCCTTTGGAGAGAGTGGGACAGCTTTGTGAATTTAAGTTGCCTCTTCTCAGGAGCATCTCTCTTCTTAGATTGCTGTGTCACGATGTGTCAAGGAAGAGGAATTTCCTTAATAACTGAAGCAAAACTGTTTCACTGTTTCATGGAGAATGTTCACTTATCTCAGCGCTGCTATGGGATCCTACTAGATCTGTGAGCTAGAAAATGTGCAATTAGACTTACCCCTAAACTCTTGTACTTGAAAGTGGCAACAAAATCTTGTAGGTATTTTAAATTTAAGTCTTTTTTCATGTTTCTTTCTCCTTCTCATTCCTAAATCATCCCTGTGGATTACAAGGGATTTGCTGTAGCGCTGCTTCTAGAGCTTAACAGAAGTACATGGTATTGATGGTCCTTGCTATGTTCCTGGACAGGTCCAGGTTATCTGCCTTCCAGCCACGTCATGGGGTGCAAGCAGGTTTGTAAATGCTGCTCAGTATGGTAAGAAGGGAGGAGCACTTTGCTGCAATAACCTAACATTCATGGAGTTTTTGTCCCTTTTCCTTGTGTAGACAGTTGTGATACTCAAATCAAAGTTTGAATATTTGTACAGGTTTGTAGAGATAAAAGCCTCTTGAGGCAGACTTTTTCTTCAGCAGTCAAAGGGATGGATTTGGTCTGCAGATGCCTTTGTAAGCCCTGATAATCTGATGTATAAGTTAAGACCTGACTCTATATATGCCCAAGGCAGGAGCAGTTCATATTATCAAATGCAATGCCGTTTATGCCAAAGGAAATAAGGGCTTACAGGAACTGGTTCTAAAGCAACAAAAGCCATTTTATGTCTAAGCATCTGCCACGCTGAAATCAGCAGGCATCTAAGTATCAGTGAGAGCAATGAGCTTCAAATGGGAGCATTTGATCACAAATTGATTGCTTCTGGGTCTCAAATTTCTGGAGGTTCCTCCTATTTACAACACTATGGATGCCAATTCCTCTGAAGCACAGGGCAAACACTATTACCAACTACGAGAGGCTAAGTCAGATGGCCTAAAAGTTAAATCCAGTATTTTAAATGTTTTGGTTGATGTTTGCTAGGATTCCTAAGAAACAGGAGCTTTAGCAGTGGCTGTTTATTAAGAATAAGACATTGGTGTTTAATTTGGGCCTTAAATATATAACTGCTTTTCTAATGGCTTATTATCCTCAAGCAAATTTGTAGACTTTGTTTGATGAGGTGAATTCCACTTTTAATTACTGACAGTCTGTGTGTAGTAGATATGGTAGTAAAGCAATTATGTTGGCTGGAATACTATTTTGAGTAGTTGTGTGGGGTTTTTCTCTTGCTTGGTTTATTCAATGAAGCTATTGAGGAGAAAGGAAGTGAAAAACTTTGGTACACAAAACAGTAATTTGATTGCCTGTTTGCTAGCTTTCAGCTAGAATATTAAAGTGAGTTCCTTGCAGTTTAACTGACATGAAAGGGAGAAAATCCTGGGGGAAAAATATAGTCATCACTAATGGGGATTTAGGTGGGATTTACACAGATATTATATTACCCACATCTTCTGCCTAATTTCAGGGACTGTGTAGCCACAAAAGTGTCTAAATTCATACCTGTTCTTGTTACTTTAGCCACTCTCTGGAAAGTTTCTTTAATGGAGAAAACACTCTTAAAACAACAACAACACAATCTCCACTAATGGAAAAGAAGACCGAGATTAAGAATTTCTCCAAAATACACGTACAATGTTGAAGAGGCAATATCTTAGGTACATAAATTACAAACACTATTTTCCAGCCTTTGGGCCCATTTCAAAGGAGAAATAGGGTTCCAAATGCAGAACTTCTGGAAACCCCCATGAGGTAGGACATTTCAAAATTATAGTAAAAAAAATTGGTGGCTTTTTTTTCTTAAAGGATCTTTTCTAGTTATTATCAAAGGCTTTTAAGTCTTCCAGGCTGTGTTCAAGGAAAAGCTCTAAAAAGCTGAACTGTGGACTGTCTGCTGCATGTACCAAAGAAAGCAACCCCTACCCTCTTGAATGTTGTTGGTTTTTTTTCTGTAGAGGCAGTTGTGAGGTGAGTGATTGGTTACTTATTCCTCGGTCTAATGGATTTCTCAGTACAACTCTCACAAGGTGTTCAGATCTTATTTTACTCAGAGGTCCTATAGCCCTCCAAATCAGTCAGGGCAGGATGCCATAGTAATGCTTTATCTGCCAGTCTGACTTGATGAGTGGGTGTAGTTTGGACACATACAGCTGGGGCATGAGAGTGCCTTAATAGCACAAGATGTACTGCAGAAAAAACCTACACTATGTATATGTCTACAGCAGCTTTGGCAAACAGCCTGAGAGTGCTCTGCCAGAAGGGACACGTTTGCCCTGACTGCATGTAAGTCTTGCATATCCAGTACGTCAATCCTCATTCAAGCCTCAATCTATTCTACCTCTCATTAGGGCTTGTTGCTTCCTCCTAAATGCAGTTACTCATCTCCTGGGTCAAAGCAGCTCCTGTCAGAGGCAAAAGCATGAGTCCCCTGCAGCTGATTCCAATCTAAGGTGGATTCTCCTTTCCCCACCAGCTACAAGATTTTGCCTTCTGCCCTTCCACTAGCACACAGGCAGTTGTGGGATGAGGTAGTGCAGGAAAAGAGTTGTCTGTAAATTAGCATCATTTTCCAAAGGATGAGGTGGATGTATTGGCCTAGGTGGAAAGAAAGAGCATAGCTGCCCCATTAGGTCGGGTGAAACTGCCTAGAAACCTCTCACTTGCCTAAAGTAGATGTAAAAGATGGTTGCAGGGCATTGCTGCCAGCTCTGGCATGGGAGGAGGAAGAGTTGTGCACACCAGTGTGTCTGTCACCCAAGTACTTAACCCTGGGGCTAGGAAGGTAAGAATCGTGTTTGCAGGACAGGTATGCAAGGCAAGACAGATGACTTCTTTCAATGCTTAACTTACTGCATCAGCCTCCCAAATATACGATGGGGAAGGGGAAATTGCACAGGGGGGGCTGGTAGTTGGCTGCTAGCCAGGAGGAGAACCCTTGAATGAATAAAATATGCTTACACTAGAGCTTCAGTTCCTTGTTAAATACTGACCAGATGGTTCTAAGCGCTGGCCTATAAACCCCTTCCCACAACAAAATCCACTGCAAATGGGAGTGCTTGTTCGTGAAAGGGGGAATTTACAAGTCCTGTGGTGCTTAGCTCCCAAACTGATGGGAAACATTGGAGTCCGGGTATTAAATCTTAGCAGTGGCAGCATTTTCCCTGAAGTGCTGCTACTATTGAACCACAAGCGAAATGATTTGCTCCACCTGGTACTGGCAAGTAACCATCCACTAGTCATAGTCACCTCATATACACTTCCATTTTAACTGCCTCGCATCTGTGCTGTCACCTTACTTCCTATAGGCTGACAGGGAGTTAAATTAGTTCATGTTATAGAATGAGGCAAGGCATCATGTCTCAAGCTAGTATGGCATTCTTGCTTTAAGGTTTCAAGGCAGACTCACATTTCCTTGGGGCCACACACTCCATACTCCATAAACGCTTCAGGAAAGCTTTTCTCTGCTGTGAGGCTGTAGATCAGACTGTAGATCAGACTGTCTGTGCTTCCTTGAGGTAAATCAGCAACAGCTCTTGAAGAGTTGCCTTGCATCTGTACTGATGGTTTTAGGAGTTCAATTTGCTGTACTTCAGAAAGTGAGGCACTGAGGACTTGAAACAGTGTCTCCCTCCATCCCACTCAGGATATCCTCATTCCTGAATTGCTTACCCAACAGAACAGATACCTGAGCTTTGGAAAACTGAAAAGCCGGCTGCCCATTTGAGCATCAAAGAAAGATTAAATGCTGCCAAGAAGATGAGAATTTTTTACCTGAAATTACGTATCAACCCTTTCTGACAGCATTTAATCTCCCCTTGTCCCCCCACAAAAGGAGGGATAAAGACATTTTCAGTTGCTGAAGTTTAACTAAAAAAGAGAAAGATTCCAGAGTCATCATGCAAGCACTGTAGTTAGTTTACTGGGTCAAAACTAAGCAAAGATCATTCAGGAGGACGAAGGAGATAGCAGAAAGCCAAGTAATAGCTGCTTCACTTGTACCTGTCTACCTGCACTGCAACAAGATGCAATATTAGAAGGATTTGAAGGGAAATAGAAGAGTGGTGATTTTACATAAGAATGACAAGTTTTCAAAGGACTATGCTAACAGGTAATGTAAAGGACTGAAAACCTAATTGCAAGGGAGCAGGAATAAGTGAGCTCTGTTACTTCACTGGGGCCTAAATGTCACCCCAACATTTGAGAAAACTGTAGAAATACTTTATTGCAAAGACATTGCCCTCCTTAGAGACATTTAAAGTAGAGCATATGTGGGGTTTCCCTTGGTTCTAAAGGTCTGTGTAGCAGCGATATATAGCACTCATGATTCCTTTTCCAAACAACAACAGCAACAAAAAAGTCAAGGGAACACTTAGATCCTTCCAATTTCAAAGAATTTTCTTCATCAATGTAAAAATTAAGCTTTAAGAGGGATGGGAAAAGCAGCGAGAACACAGAAACCTGACCATTTTGCAGATCAATTCCATAGGATGTATTCATCAAATGGAAAATATAAACAAACTTATGAATAAAAATTAAATTAAATTAGTCTTTTTTTCAATCTGAAGACTTCTTATGACTTTGGTAGTGCAAAAGGACTGAATGTTTGTTGCAAGAGGTGGGCAAAACTAGACTTACATGTGAATACAACTGAAATACCGTATTTCAGGTTTAATAGGATTCATAGCTTGTTTCCACATTTCTTTCTGACCTGAATCCAATTTGAGAAAATGCAGTCTGAATCTGGTGGTAACAGGAGGATATACATCTACTATAATTAAAAATAGAATCATAGTGCCCTAAAGCAAGACAATAAATGACTCCGTTGCACTGAAAATAAACTAATCAGATTTCTGTATGACAAACTTAGGGTATGTGGAAGATGTGCTTTGATGTTTTATCAGAGATTGGAAGAAGAATGTTACACCGACAAGATAAAAAGGTTTATTATGGCTTTACATACAAGTAAGCAGTAGTATCTGAATAAAGCATGGCTGTGTGGTAAATAATTACATATGTCAGATTCTAAAATCTAAGGGGAATACTAAGGAACTCCAGATTCCACAGAATTTGAATGGTATTAGAGACATAGCTCATTTAGGGATCTACTAATATTAAGATACTTGATAAATATTGAAGTATTGAATAAACATTCATAAATATTGAAGGGTATTGAAGGAGCTGGTGAATGTGCTGGCCAAACCCCTTTCCATCATCTTCCAACAGTCCTGGAAGACTGGAGAAGTTCCACTGGACTGGAGGCTGGCTGATGTAGTGCCCATCTACAAGAAGGGTCGCAGGGAGGATTCAGGGAACTACAGGCCTGTCAGTCTGACCTCAGTGCCAGGGAAAGTCATGGGACAGGTGATCTTGAGTGCTATCATGAAGCACATGCAAGAGAACCAGGTGATCAGGCCCAGTCAACATGGGTTCATGAAAGGCAGGTCTTGCCAAACTAACCTGACCACCTTCTATGACAAAGTGACTCGGCTGCTGGATTAGGGAAAGGTTGTGGACGTGGTCTTCCTGGACTTCAGTAAAGACTTTAAACACAGTTTCTCACAGCATTCTGCTGCAGAAACTGTCAGCCTCTGGCCTGGACAGACGCACACTCTCCTGAGTGGAAAACTGGTTGGGTAGCCGGGCCCAGAGAGTGGTAGTAAATGGTGTTAAATCCAGTTGGAGGCCAGTGACAAGTGGGGTTCCCCAGGGCTCAGGGCTAGGTCCAGCTCTGTTCAATGTCTTCATCAATGACCTGGATGAGGGCATTGAGGGTACCCTTAGCAAGTTTGCAGATGACACTAAGCTGGGTGGAAGTGTCGATCTGCTGGAGGGTAGGGAGGCTCTGCAAAGGGATCTAAACAGGCTGGACTGCTGGACAGAGTCCAACGGCATGAAGTTCAACAAGGCCAAATGCTGGGTCCTGCACTTGGGGCACAACAACCCTATGCAGAGCTACAGACTGGGAGAGGTCTGTCTAGAAAGCTGCCTGGTGGAGAGGGACCTGGGGGTGTGGGTTGACAACCAACTGAACATGAGCCAGCAGTGTGCCCAGGTAGCCAAGAAGGCCAATGGCATCCTGGCTTGTATCAGAAACAGTGTGACCAGCAGGTCCAGGGAGGTTATTCTCCCTCTGTACTCCGCACTGGTGAGGCTGCTCCTTGAATCCTGTGTTGAGTTCTGGGCCCCTCACCACAAGAAGGATGTTGAGGCTTTGGAGGGAGTCCAGAGAAGAGCAACGAAGCTGGTGAAGGGTCTGGAGAACAGGCCTTATGAGGAAGAGCTGAAAGAGCTGGGGGTGTTTATCCTGGAGAAGAGGAGGCTGAGGGGAGACGTCATTGCTCTTTGTAACTACCTGAAAGGAGGTTGTAGAGGGGAGGGAGCTGGGCTCTTCTCCCAAGTGACAGGGGACAGGACAAGAGGGAATGGCCTCAAGATCTGCCAGGGGAGATTTAGGCTGGAGATTAGGAGGAAGTTTTTCACAGAAAGGGTCATTTGGCATTGTAACAGGCTGCCCAGGGAGGTGGTTGATTCACCTTTCCTGGAGGTGTTTAAGGCATGGGTAGACGAGGTCCTGAGGGA
Source organism: Coccyzus lansbergi (assembly GCA_033558105.1). Lineage (NCBI taxonomy): Eukaryota > Metazoa > Chordata > Aves > Cuculiformes > Coccyzidae > Coccyzus > Coccyzus lansbergi. Next base: position 2,441,853 of record JAUMJK010000128.1, read on the forward strand.
CATGGTTTAGTGTTTGATAGGAATGGTTGGACTCGATGATCCGATAGGTCTCTTCCAACCTGGTTATTCTATGATTCTATGAAATATATTAAGTGGAAATCACTGTGAGAGCCACTCATGCTGTTAAGGTAATTTGGTGTGCTAATAGTGTATTGACAATATCTCTCAAACTAGAGTACTTCTGATCTTAAAACTGTGTTAACCAGGAAGGGGGTATGGCTGTTATCAAGCATGACTGTGTGCAGATGTGATTTATTAACATTGCTTTTATATGAATTGTCCTTCTTGTGACCTGAAAACATATGTTTCTGCACAGTAAGGATGTTTCTGTCGGGAATAACCCTTTCCGAAATGTATGTGTGAAGGAAATAATAGAGAAAACTTGCCAATTCACATGTTAAATGTGTGTGTGTGTAGGGAAAACTGTTTAACATCTTTCCCTGCCTACTTACTGCTTTTGATTCTGATGTTGCTACAATACAACACAGCCACTATGTGTTTTGTTCTCCCCACCCCCAAACTCTGACAACTTGTATTGCAGCCACAACCACTCCTTGGCTGTCTCCAGCAGCTGCTGGAAGTGGGAGTTGTGCTGTGCCAGGGTTGTGGCTGTATTCTCTGGATCCAGTGGGCATTTATACATGTGCTGATGGGAATTCCCACTGAAGTCAATTGGATCCACATGCTTTAAGTCCATCACATGCACAAATGCCCTTCTTTGGACTGACACCTACTGATAAATGAAATACATTAAACTCTTTACTGTTCAGTACCAACGTATAGAAGTTCTTTTTCTGCCATTCTTGGAGAACTGGATAATTTCTCTGTATGATGTTGTTGTGCTGCCCAGTGGGCTGTTGTGAAAGAGGGAATCATGGGGTATTCTCATGGGGAGATGTAGGAAACCTTGCCGGTGGCTCACCAGACTGCAGAGTACTTTTTCTGTTATCCTTGAAAACATGTGGGAAAAGGGTCCTGGCAAAGTATGAACTGGAGCCTGAAATAAATAACAAGGAAAGAGATCTAGCTTTGGGAATGGAAAAACTGGATAGTCGAAAGAAGGGTAGGGGAAAGAGAGCTGAAGAAAGTGTGGTTAAAGACATGTGGAGGAAAGGACCACTGATGTGGGCTGGAAGATATCCTGGCAATAGAGAGCATGACAGGAATGAGACTGAAGGGAGGGTGAAACAGAAATGAAGGAGGGCTGTGCAAGGCTCTTGAAGAGTTTCAGTTTGACACTGCCTGAAGAATGTTCCTTGGTGCAGGAGAAGAAAGCAGACCTTTGACTTGAGGAACAAGTCACAGAGAGACAGAAACTGGGTGAGACAGCAAAACAAAATAACTTGCTTCAGTCCGTACAAGATCTGAGTGACAGTTGAATATTGTGAATTCTTACAAAAATGCATAACCTGCCTCTCCTTTCTGTAGGGGCAGTGCAGGATTTTGGTTCTACCAATACTACTTTGTTTCCTTGGCAGAAAAGGGATGACTAGAAAGTCAGGGAGCAGATTGAGTTTTTTTTCCTTCCCCCTCTGGTGCCTCTGAGCTAGTAGAAATTTGGATCTAACATTAGCCTTAAGAAAGCCTGGAAGGGAAATATTGTTGTGAGTTGCATTTTCTGTGACTTTTTTTTTTAATATTTCATTTGTAAAATATGAAGGGAAACTGGAACTGGAGTCATCACACTCTGAGTGACTAAAGAACAGAAAGTTTTGCATCTGTTACTGTGAAGCATTTATTTTTTGCCTACATCCATGCCAGCTAAAAATACCATATTGGTCTTCACAGCTTTAGGGACCTGAGCTGATACATCGTGTGTGAGTGAGTGAAGAAGTGTGGGAGGGAGGTAGGGTTACATTTGGAGGCAAGAGGACTGTACACGCCTGTTAGCCTGGACCAGGATGGTGTGAATAATCAAAGGCTATTCAGTATCAGGCTGATGTCCACAAGAAAGTTTCTCCACAGATCTTGCTAGCTGGAGTCAGGCACATGAGGAGGGTAGTGCTGCTCCCATACATGGAAATACCAGTAAGGGCATCTTCTCCTCTCTTCATAAACCAGGCAGCAAAGGGTTGCAGACTCACTTCCCCCAGGGCCTGGAAGTTTTCTGTGCAGAAGCCTGTCTTCTTGGACCTATGAATCAGTTTCCTTCTCCCCTAAACTTTATCTTTAGATGTATTCACCCTTTCCAATCTCAAATTTTATTCCTAAAATCCACTGCTTAGCACAAGGGCACTTTGAACACAACCTGTTCTTTACTTTACTCAGCATCTGGGACTCTGATCTAGCCAAAAATTATACAAATTTTCATCTTGCTGTCAGATCAGTGCACAGGTCTGCAAGTCCTGAGAAATTTTCTCCTAGGTGCTAAAGCAATCATTTCACCGATTAAGATATACAGCAGGTGAAGTTCTTAGTGATGTGCATGATTTCATGAATTCATTAATCTGAATGACTTTCCAGTTACTCTCTTGGTGAAACAAAAAAGGAAACTCTAAGTGGCAGAAATGCAGTCATTTAATAACCGTCCTCTTTCCTAGAATAAGATCCTCCACCTTGACAATGGTGTGTTGTCTCCAAAGCAGAATTAATCTTTTTGTAAAATCCTTATTGGAAGCTAAAGCCAATTAGTGGAGACAAGAGTAATAGTTTAACAGAAGAGTACTGAGGTACACAAGAATGTGTGAACTGTTCTCAGTTCTGCTGCTGCAATTTAAAATTTGTAAAGGTTATCTTCAACAGTTAGATTTGAAGGAATTTCAAGATGCTTGGTTTTACATGTGTCAGTTTGCTGGATTACAAGCCTCTTTTTTTTTTTTTTTTTTTTTTGCCAAAACCCAGAACTTTTCATTATGTCCGTCTAAATCGTGCTATTGCTAGGATCATTCAGACTTTTACCTGGTTTTGCTTTGGAGCTTTGAACACTGACCAAACTGAAAGGACACAGTAACACTCCAGGCTATGTAGTTATAAGCATGATGCCCACAAAACTGCAGCTCTGAAAAGAACTAAAGCAAGAAGATCCCCCTAGCTATGACTTTTCATAGTCTGACCTGGACTGCTCTAACCTTATGCAATGCTGAATAAAGCATGTTTGGTTTTTATTTTCTTCACTGTGGTAGGGCTAAATTTTTCTCTGTTGGTCTGACTCATTGAGGTGACTGGATGTCGTGTTGCACTTGTGTTGTAACAACATTGAAATATCCTGTTCTTATGGATGTGACCATTCAGAGCTAGAATGTCTAATTTTCAGAAATCAAACCTACCTCAGAAAGCTCTAAAGTGGAAGTAAATCCATCCATTAGTTTTTTATTATGTATGATGTTTAGACTAGAAGTTAATTTGATATGCACAGTGGGACACTCATCTCTGTTGGAGACTGTAGAAACTATCTGACAGAGTAACAGCTTTACAAATGCCCTATTTCTTTCCTCACTTACACAATTTTTTTAAAATGCTAGAACACAAAGTATTCTCTAAATCTTTTAAAGCTGTTTCCATTGTATTACAGTGGGCATCAATTTTATTCATGCTTTCCTGGCAGTTTCTATTACCTTGATCCAATTTTTGAGATGCTTGTGCCCAATTTTCTTCAAGGTATTTGAGTGTTTAACCTTTGGAGGGTATGGTGCTTAGGCATTCTGAATAACTTCTCTGTTCAGAATAAACTCTTGAATTCAAAAGGACAAATCAAATGATGCTGTTCATGCCTACATATCTACAAAGTATGCTTCAGTTGTGTGATTCCTCTGCTATGTTGGTCTATAAACTATTGCTAGTATTCATAAAAGTTACCTTATGAATATGTCCCTGTACAATTTCAGTTAGTATTTATGCACTTGGAGGAACAAGCCTTTGGTGTCCCTAGATAAGAGATTCAAATCCTACAGGAGAACATTTTATGTAAACTTGCTGTTGTTATTCTCTTACTAGATCAATGAGAACCATTGGTTTTAATAAGGGGATTAAGTAAAATAGGTGCACTTGACTATGTTGCCTGGGAACACCTTTCTATACAAAACTGTTCAGGAAGATCCAATTAGGAGCTCATTCTGTAATGTGTTTAAATCCAATACTATCCAACATAGCATTAAATACAGATTTAATGAATGTCTCTCTATCTGATTTATTGAACTAAGCCCCCAGTCACTTAACAAGATGGTAACAGGTGAAAACAGTTTGTTTGGTGGTCATCACATCCTTGTATTCCCTGTGGAGCTAGTGAATATTTATCTACAAACTGTTCCTCTTAGTGAAAGAAGATACAACTGGGCTTTAGGGGCATCAGAAGGCTTTTTATATCTCTTCACATCATCCCACATCATCAAATGGTGGTGATAGTTACACTGTTGATATCTCAGATGTCTTGTTTGCAAAGATTCAATTAGGAATTTAATTTGAAAAAGGAAACAAAAGGAAATAAGAGTGTCCTCTCTAGAGGTATATTCCTAACACTGAATGTGTGGTCACAAAAACAGAGGGAAAGGGAAGAGGTCAAGCACGGGAAGGCAACAACTCCTGGAATTGCCAATGTACGCCCTGCTCCATATTGTCAAGTATTATTCAGCTCCATGTCTTGCGCAATACTTGGGGTGGTTTTTTGTTTGTTTTTTCTTTCTCAAGGAAGACGGCTCTCCTACAAACAATGATATTCAGGTTTTTCTATCTGTCCCTTTCTACGACAGGTATAACTGTTTCTGCTGTTGGAAGCTGGAGTTTTTGCTCGTGCAAAAGTTAGCAAAGAACTTGGAAAATCCCAGCTGAATTATTTAAAAAGATTGTCTCTCCTTCCAACAGAAACTATTCTTCTTCCCCTCGTTTTACGGCAGTGGGTCCACACTTCTGTAGAATGCAGATCCATGTACCTGTAGAAGCCCTCATAGCCCCTTGCCAGATTCAACTCCACATGGGCTTTTGCTTGCCTAATCCTGTCCCAGCACAGTCAGACATTGTCACTGTATTCCTTCTGGCTCTTCTAACCCCAGTGCCAACTCATAAAAGCTTTCTTTTTATGTTTTAGTGTTGTCGGGAACTCCTTCATCACCTATACAGACCTTTCAGTATTCTTGCTTTAGCATCAGTAAAGACATCCTCTTTGAAAAGCATGCAGCACAGGGAATGTAATTTCAGGAAGAATCGATTTATCATTTGCAACTTCAATAATGTGATAGGATATTTATAAATTGCCTTTTTAGGGGTTGATTTATGGGAATTGACAGACAGGATAAATAGACACAGTTTTTATGAGGTACACTGTTTTCTGCTTGTTTGGGACAAATTTATTTCTTAGAGCTCATGCATCTTCCAGCAAATAAATTAAACCCGGCAATAACCTTTTCATACTCCAGACTTACAGAAACAAAGCTAATCCTCTCACTTCCCTCTTTTACAGCAATGTTCCACCAATTTATCCAAAATCGTCTTCAGCATCATGTAGGATCAAAATATATCTGGGTACTGTTAATAATAAAGCCTGAGTCAGTTGTGGAAAGGCAAATTTCAAAATCAATGGAGCTAAGTGGAGTGGAGAAAAGAAAAATTGTTCACACGGCAGCTTTCTGACTTGGTAATCTAACTTGGTGAATTCAAGTCATAAATTTGTGGAAAGATGAAAAGTAAAAATAGTGAAATGCCAAAAGCTTGATTGTGCAGCTTGTATGAATCAACCAGCACAGTGTCATAAGCAGGAGCTTAAGACAAAAACCCTAAGTCAAACGATGTGAGTTACTGTTGCCAACTTCACAACTTTCATTGTAAATGTGCTGCTAAAACTTATGTTTTACTCAGCCGGTTTCAAATGTTGATAGCTGTCTTTCTACTGTTTTTTTTTTTGGTTCATGTCAATGGCTCAGATGTTGAGACAGTGTCTGTTTTACAAACGGAAGCAGTGAAAAAGGTTTACTTGTAGCTTAACAAATCAACTTAATTCAAAGAATGATAACAAAAGTCTACTTAGTTGTTTTTTTAAAATCTATGGCCCATGCAGACTCCATGTGTCAGCTTTAGCATGGTGCCAACTCATGCAAGAGTGTGCATGATAGGGAAGCTCTACACTTCTGAGCATAGAGCCTCAGGAGATTGCATGATCCATACCACAACATTGCACCATGTCTGCTCAGCTTCTCAGTAATGGAGCAGTATGTCCATAGCCAGTTATCTATGATAGCTGGAGTCAAGGAACAAATAAGTTCCTTGCTCTTGGACAGCAGCATGCACAAAATGGTTGTTATGGTTGGACTCAATGATCCGATGGGTCTCTTCCAACCTGGTTGTTCTATGATTCTATGAAAATCAGATGCATCTTAGGTGTATGCTTTGCTATTGACACTGTCATCAGTTTGCTATCAGATCCTAGGGAAGTTGTTTATGCCACAGTTTTCATACATAGGTCCTCAAAACTGCATTTAAACAACTAAATAATCAGTCTGATTTAGAGGCACCAATACCTAAATTTAATAATCTCTTTCTGAGTTGTCAGAGGTATTATTAGGTGAAATTAATGTACATAAAGCACTTAATGATCTTCTCTTGTCTATTTTTCTTGTCTATCTGTCTACATCTTTACCTGGATTTTTATGCTATGTAGGCAAAAGATTCCAAGTTGAAAGTAATTACTATATGTATGTATGAAGAGATGACTGAGAAAGCTTAATAGCATAATTACCCTTATCAATAGATTTTCTTAAGAGCAACTCTTTGTTGTCCTCCTTTGAAGACAGTGATGATTTGAAATTATTTTATTTGCATAATTTATCTTTTGAATAAGACTGTTTTGTGAGACCATGAGTTATAAAATGCATATACTGAATACTGGAGCAAATCTGATGCATTTGAAGTGGATTGAGGAAAACAGTTTTCCAGAAACTGAAATACCTGTCTTTTAACAAACAACAATACCGGATAATCTTACCTGTCTCTTCTTTCCTGCCATCTCCATTCTCTTTCCTTTTTTCAGCCAAAGTGAGTGATTGACCCTTAGGGTCAGCTAAAAACTTATGACTCTAAAGATCATGGCAAAAAGGCAAGGTTTATGTCAGATTTGTCTTAGATAACCAGATAAGCTTATTTGTTCTCACAAGTGCAGAGTAGGGCATTGGAGGGTAGGAGAGAGGGTTCATGTGGCTCGGACCTTCCATCTGCTCTTTGTGGCCATGGTAGAAGTTAGAATCATAGAATCATGGAAACGTAGAACAATGGAATCAAATAATGGTTTGGGTTAGACGGGATCTTAAAGATCATCTAGATCCAAACCCCTTGTCCTGGTCAGGGACATCTTCCTCTAGATCAGGTTGCTCAAGGCCACATGCAACCTGTTCTTGAACACCTCCAGGGATGAAACATCTACTGCTTCTCCAGGCAGCCTGTGTTAGCGACTCACCTCTCTCACAGTAAAAAAATTCTTCCCAATATCTAATCTAAATCGTCCTTCTTTTGTCTTAAAACCATTACACTGCATCCTATTCCTGCACTCCCTGATAAAGAGCACTTCCCCAGCTTTCTTTTAATCCCCCTTAAAGTAATGAAAGGCTACTATAAGGTATCCCCAGAGCCTTGCCTCCTCTCCTCTCCTCACAAGCCCATCGCTCAGTATGTCCTTATATGGGAAGTACTTCAGCTCTCTGATCATCTTCATTGATCTCTTCTGGACTTGCTCTTACAGATCCACATCTTTCCTATGCTGAGGACTCCCAAACTGAATGCAGTACTCCAGGTGGGGGTCTCACAAGAGCAGAGGGGCAGAATCTTCTCCCTCGACACTCCTGATGCAGCCCAGGATATGGTTGTCTTTCTGGGCTGCAAGTGCACATTGCTGGCTCATGCTGAGCTTCTCATCCATCAACACTCCCAAGTACTTCTCTGTAGGACTGCTCTCAATCCATTCTCTGCCTAGTATGTAATTGTGCTTGAGATTGTCCTGACCCAAGGGCAGGACCTTGCACTTGGCCTTGTTGAACTTCATAAAGTATGCACAGATCCACCTCTCAAGCCTGTCAAGATTCCTCTGGATGGATCTCTTCTCTCTAGAGTGTCAACTGTGCCACACAGATTGGTGTTGTTAGTAATCTTACTGAGGATGCTATCAATCACATTGTCCATGTCTGCAACAAAGATGTTGAACATTGATTCCAACTATTGATCTTGAAGGATGCCACTCACTACCAGTCTCATTTTGGGCATTGAGCCATTGACCACAACTCTTTGGGTGCAACCATCTAGCCAATTACTTATCCACTGAATGGTCCATCTGTCAAATCCATATGTCTCCAATTTTTTGACCAGAATGTCATGCAGGACAATGTCAAATGCTTTGCATGGGTCCAGGTAGATATGTCAGTTACTTTTCCCTTGTCCACCAATGTTGTAGCCTAGTTATCTGAGGCCACTAAGTTTTTTTCAGGCATGATTTGCCCTGAGTGAATCCATGTTGGTTGTCACCAATTTTGTCCTTATTTTCCACATTTCCAGGGGGATCTGCTCCATGATCTTGCTAGGCACAAAGGTGAGACTAACTGGCCTACAGTTTCCCAGGTCTTCCTTATTACTTTTTTTAATAATGAGAGTTATGTTTCCCCTTTTCCTGTCAGCAGGGACCTCACTGTACTGCCATGACTTCTCAAATATGACGGATAAAGGCTTAACAAAAGTACCTAGCCTTGCCCCTCCTGCAGACTGTCATACTGTGTGATTCTCTGTTTTTCATGTATCATTTCATGACATCTTTTATGTTTGATGCAGAGGATTTCAGGGATGGCATGTGCACACCATGCTGCAAATAATTTGGTCATAGACTTGGTCCTAGTGTCCATACAAAGCTGGGCAAAGCTCAGACTGCAGGCTCCTAGGAATTCTCCAGTGTTGCACATTCAGATCCTTAATTAAAATGTGACAGTGGTATTTAAAGTGAGAGAAGAAAGATGTTACATAAATGCAACTATCTGCCTTGCAGTGATGCATAATGCCTGAATGAAAGACACTTACATGCTTTAGTCTAGAACTGCGATTGTAGAACTTCTTAAAAAATAGTTGAAAAAGATATCTTGTTATTAAAATTTCAGAAGAGTACACCAGGACATGAAATACACTTTACAGCAATTAAAAGACAGACAGAATGGTTTGAGGGCATAAAAGGCAAATAATTCTCAGAGTTATGGCTAGTGACCGTGGTTATAAACCTGGAGATAGTTCCTATTCACTAGAAATGGAAGACTGTAGAACAACCTGAGTGTATTTATTTGCTCCTTTGACCTGGCCCCTGTGTCTTGATCAAGGAAAAATTTTTGAAAAATTTTTGCTTTTCAAGCTCGCATCTTCTGCTTGTCTAGCTGTCATAAGAAGGCAGCAACAGCCAAGTATTTATTGGATCTCAGAGAACTGACCAAGGAAGAAAATAGCCTGAACTCAATAACTGCACAAAAACCTTCCTCTGTATTAAACAGTGGAATATAAACAAACAAAAAAGATATGAACTCCAAATAACAGGGTTTCTTTTCCTTCCTAGGTCATCAGAAGTACTTCTGTCCGACCTTAGTTTAGTAAAAAATGCTATCTGGCTTTCTTTTCTCTCTCAATAGGAATAACAGCTTTTTGACTCAATTACCCAGTACTAATTTATGTGAAAGACATCTGGAAACTACAGGTTTGGAATCTGTTCCCTGGATTGCTTCAGGGCTTGTGTTTTAATTCAATAATAATATGAAATGCATTAACAGTCTGGAAAGCATGGCTTTTCTCCCAGGAGAACAATGGAGCCACATTCCAAAATCAGTCTTCTATTTATTTGCTTGGTGTTAGGAACATTTCTAGTTATTGAAACATGCCTGCCTATACTTGGAAATAGTTATAGAAGTTCTGTGTACTGTTCTGATCTGGGCCAGATACCGCTCTTCCAGACAAGTTTTGGATGTGATCTGGGGCATAGAACAGACCGACGACCATTGCCAAAAGGCAACTTGTCTGCAGCTGTGCTGGTTAGGAAGGCAAGTGTTTAGTAGTTCAGATGTGAACAGTTTCATGTCAGAGCATTCCAGAGAAAGATAACACTTAGTTCTGGCAGTATTCGACAGCCTGGGAGCTGGAACATTGTCCTGAGAAGGAGGAGATGTGGATCACTTTGTAGAGTCTATACACATTTAAAACATGTCTAAAAACTGGCACTAACTCCAACAGACTGTATGTGCAAATGGAGTAGCCATTGTATTTCAGTAACTGTTACTTTTTTTTTTCACCCAAATATTTTGTTCGTTATAGAGCAATGAGGACAACTTGTACTCTAAGTTTCTACATTCAACTTAAAATTTAAATAAAAGAACATAACAATGTCTACAGATTCTTGGAGATTTTTTTTGTAATCTACTGTTGTCACATTACTGATAAATCTTTCTTTCTATGATACTTAATATTGATAAAGCCTCAGCTGGATGTCTTTTATTAACTTTGAGCACTGGGTTTCAGAAAGAGTGGGAACCAAGCAGATAGAGCTAGGAGAAAGTCAAAAAGAAGGGTCATGTTTTCTAGACCTTACATCTATAAAGGAAGATTGAAAGAACTGGATTTGTAGGGTGGGGAGAGAGAGAGAGAGAGAGAGACAGAAACCTTCAAATATACTAACATCTGCTGCAAAAATAAACAAGAACAACCTAATCCCCATTTCTATGATGAATAAAACAGGAAGAAATGGGCTTAAATTTTAAAAGGACAAATTGAGTACTGGGGAAAACTTTGTAACAAAAGGGGGTGTTTGTGTCTGGAATGGATTGATCTGAACTGCTGTGGGCTTTCTAGATAAATGTTTTCTTAAAATCTTTCAGGCAACCTGCTATCAAGAATGACCTGGGGCAGCCAAGCTGGTCTTGGACTCATTAGGAGTTCTCAAGCTTGTTTCTTGGTCTATGACTTTGGCTTTTTTTTTTTTTTTAATTCTGTAAGGTTTGAATATTAATGAAGTAATGTCAATACATTTTAACCTATTGCAAAAACTCTTTGGAAAGATTTTTCTTCCCCCTCCCATGTGTTTGACTTCAAAATTCTCTTAGGACTCTGAACATATCCTCTTTACAGACCTGCAAACATGAAACAAGATTTCAGGACATGTACGAATGCATTTATCTATCTTTAAAAGATTGATATTTCAATTGGTTTTGATTCAAAGGATGGAGTTTCCTAGTCCCATTTGCTTTCTAATGCTCTTTACCAAAGTGGGATGCTAGGTGTGTCTGGGCAAGGATTCTGAGATAATAAGTCAATAACAACTGGATAGTCATTATTAAGCAGGTATTCCCTTTATTTGTAGTGCTGGGTACATGGGTGATTGATCCTCCAAAAACACACACCCCAAGCAAGAAAATTGCATTTCTTTACAGATCTATGCATATTGTTTTCATCTCCCAAAAATGTATTACATATTCATTCTTTTTGGAGAAATCATTAACATAACTCCATGCCTTGTTCGTATGCACAGTTGGTCTTCTGAGTAGTTGTGAGGACCTCTCCTGGGGTCCAAAACTGAAGGCTCAAAGTCTTCCTGGTTTATAAATTTTCACACTTGGGAGGAGGGGGAGGGGGGGGGTGCTAAGGGGGTGGCAGCCCAAACTTTGAAAAAAGAAACCAGTCCTTTTCCGCTGGCTTTCCTACTTCCTTATCTTATCTTGTGGGATGCTTGTTCCTTGCACAATAGGTCCCGCTTTAGAAAAACATTTCTCAGGGCACATACCACTATAAGATATATAAGCTTAGACGATTGCTAAAGATCAATGCACAAGCTTAAATTTGCCACTTATCAGTTTTCTGTCCATTGCTGTATCATTTATCTGAGGAGATACATTTATGCTATGCTAAGGAAATAGACCATGAAAAACATGAGATCACAACATTTTGACTTTGTATCTGATTTTTGACTTTGTATCTGATTTTTGACTCAGCTACCAACAGTTCCCTTCCAGTTTGGGTTTTCTTTTCAGTCGGGCAAACAAAAAGTAAAATCTTTTTGACCATAGCAAACCTAAAAGAAAAGTGTGAATCAAAAACAAATAAGCATGGTGGAGCTTGTTTATTGTAATTTTCACTTGCATAGCCACTCTCTCCAAAAATGAGAAGATTTTAATGTGAAAAAAGTACTGGTAGAAGGACAGTAGTATTTGTAAGGTAACATTATTTACAAGACTTTAACATTGTCGTAAATTTTTGAAACTCTCCCAGAGGATGCTATTAGCTCAACCTGCAGACACCACAGAGACTGACTCCATGTGATAGTATAAGGGAGAGCCTAGCAGTTCTGCTCTTTAGTTAAGCTTCTTGCAGACAGAGAGAAGTCTGCAAAATGAAACGTAGTCCTAGGATTGACTGCTCCTTCCAACATATCTCCTTCAACAGGCGGAACAACAGTACAGAGTCTTTGTTTTTCTACAAATTTCCCCCAATGATTGTACAAACTGAATGCAGCTTCTTAATTATGTGTTTTTAGTAATATTCTGCACTAACTAGGCAAGATGCCAGTTGACAAATTACAACAAATATATCTGCCTTAATCCCTTCACAGTATTCTTGTTGGCTGGGGCCCTAATGAGCATGGGCTGCTGTGTTGCAAGAATAAATGTTCAGCTGCATGAACGGTCGCACTGCTCCTTATATACCTAGCAGAATGGTAAATTAAAAAGTTAGTTAATTTGCTTTCTTACTGAAAGGGAGAAGTGGATGATTTCTTTGCAAATTGCAAGTGGATTTGATAGCTTTATCTTTTTCTTTCCTCTGGACCTTGACAACCTGTTCATAAAAAACATTCATCTACTCACAAATCTCATTAAGACAGTTTGAGTGACAGCAAGTTACTGTGAACTGAAGGAGCATAGATTTACTTTTAGCACACTTTCCATTAAAAATGACATATGAGATGTGAAGAGAGTCAGAGCATAAACCACAGGGAATATACTTGGTGTAAAAGCACATCAGCGACCACAAATATCTGATTTATGGAATGAAATATACAGCATCTGCAAATGGAAGATAGTCTTCCAAAGTCCATTCAAGTGTGTACAGTACCCAAAGCATATAGTTGCTTTTCTCAGCTTCTGCAGAACTGAGATGTAACAGCACAGAACTGATACATTGGTAAATAACCATGTTAAGAGTTTACTGCAGAAAGACTGTGTCCTCGTTAGTCATGAAAAGGCTGAAGTTACTAAATAAAGAAATGCAAATAATGTAAAGATGTCTATTCTGTTTCCAGTTCAAAATATTTCTTGCATGATATTTTCCCCTAAGGAAATTAGGCTACACTTTCCTCGTGAACCTATAACAGGAGAAAATATAATTGGAAATCTGGAGTTAGGTTCACAAGTTACCTCAAAATAGACTAGGGAAGACTTGTTTACTTCAATAAAACAGGATAAAGATTAGTTATGAGATAATCCACAAGAAAACACTCATAAAATACTCCATTTCAGAAAGTGTGTATCCATGTAACAGGAAAGAGGTAGGGGTGGAAGTGTCCTGGTTAGCTGTACAGACTTTACCCAAGGTCCAGTTCTTGTGACAGGGTTGCGTGGGTTTCTGTGGGGAAGAAATATTTTGCTTTGTAGTTTGCTTGCCAAGTCACAACACGAGTCCTACAAGAGGTCTGTGTTTAAAACCTGTGACATCTGGAGTGGAAAAAATAGCCAAAAGCTGTTAATTTCTGCTGCCAGCTTCCAAGAACGCGTGCTACTTGGTCCTTGGGTTAGCTCTGCAAATGCCATGGTGTGTGGTGACCATATTGCACTTTCTTGCAAGGTACATCCATGGTTGATTTTGTATAAAGGTATGAAAAGGTAGGGGCTGTGCTGTGGTTTTGATACTCATATGGAAGTGTGTAAACCTTGAAGTTTTCCCAGTGTTATTTGCTTCCCCGGGTGGTGATTGAGCCCCTGGTTAGAGGGAGGAGAAATTTGAATTTGGAACAACAAATTGGTTCATCTCCACTTCCATTTCTCCTTCAGGAGTTATCAGGCTCCCTATTAGTACGCTAATATATGCCCTTGTTCCAGGATACCATTGCTGCTGAAAGAGTTGGCCTTGGGTATGTCCAGGTGATGAGGAAAAACTGTATTGGTATCCCAAGAGTACTTATGAGCTCGCTTAGAGAGAAGAAGAATCTTAACGGGTAAGGCACTTAGAGAAATGATTTTGTGGTGGACTTGGCAGTGTCAGGTTTACGGTTGGACTTGATGATCTTAAATGTTTTTTCCAACCCAAATGATTCTGTGATTCAGTAACCTAAGCAATGCATTTTCTGATTGTAGGACTATCTGAGCTGTTGCACCTTTTGGAGTTCAGTCGGGTGGTGTTCATCCTTTTGAATAGCCTGGCTCCTCTAAATGTTTACTAGGGTTAATATACGGGGACTTCATCCTCAGGAGAGAATTACAGAGTATGACAGGCACATTCATTGAATCTATATTTAGAATTGATAAAAATAGAAAAGAAAGCCACCTGTTCACTTTCTTCCCTCTGGATCTCTCACCACAGGTTCCAGGTTTCCAATTTTTATTCTGTATATCAATGGCATAGTCAAATTTTGTATAGTTCAAATCAGATTAGTAGTTTCCACAGAACAGAGTAATTAAAAAAAATAAAAAACCCTCTGTTTTCCTCTCTTCATAAATATTTTCCACTTAATTAAAGTTATGATTACTTTTTTTCTACAACAGTCATCAATCATTTTGGTTTATACCTTCACATATTCACTGGAATGACAGGATAACAGAGGAACTGTGATTGTCATGTAATCCCATGATTACAGATGTTTTTCTTATAAAACATGGTAGACCACTCATCAAATCACCAAACTTGGCTGTGCTTGAGATGGATGATCAGTGAAGGCTAGATAGGGGAGAGAGGAACAACTTCAACGGAAGGAATGGACTCTCTGGGGTAACAGCAGCTACTTTAGAAAAACAGGGAAGTTCGTTTCTTGGCACCAAAGGGCTACCAGGTGAGAATGTCTCATGTCTTGCAGATACTGAAGGGACCCATAACTATGGAACTACTATCTGGAAATGTTATAAATCTCAGTAGCTCAGTATACAGGCTGTGTTTTAGACACATAACAATCTGTCCAAATGATTAACAGGCTTTCTGAGCCCCTGACTCACAACTTACATTCTCACAACACAGAAACAATATTTAAAAAAAAATCCACTGATTTCATCAATGATTTTTTTTTACTAGAAACATATTTTCAAATCATGCAGACACAGCAATGTTTTCATTGCTATGGAAACAAAGCTAAAGACAGCTTATGCTGTGAAAAACAACCTGCAAGTAACTGTGAAAAGAAAGTTTATAAGAATGACGCCTTTTGAGCTGATCTTGAAAGATATGATATAACACAAGCATCTTGGGTTATGAAGGTTGTTTTTATTTAGTTTTCCACTGAGACAGGTTACTTTCACCTCTGTTTTTACATCTCTGGCTTCAAAAACTATCAGCATGCATATATGAACTATACAGGTAGAGAGACATCTGCCAGGACAGAGTTACACTTCTATCAAACATTTTAAGAAAAACAAATGCAGTCCCTCTCAAGTCCACCTAATAAAAGAAGAACCGCTAAGTCAGGATAGAAGAGTGATCATGATGTATTTCCTTCATGTGGATCTAGTTCATAATAGAGTAAAAAAAAGTCTAGTATCTAATGTTTAAACAAAACATACTTTACACATCTGGCTAAGCTGAAATATCATACCTTGCCAAATGGAAAAAAATGCTCTCTAACTGTAGTTTCCCTAGCAGCTCAGTAGGTATGTGAGGCATGCAGTTCATTTCCTGCCAAGGGTAGAGGAAAATGGGTAGGTTTGTGATACTACTGCTAGTGTGTTTGAAAAAGATCTTACTTTTTAACATTGTGTTTGACTGCATATAAATATTTTGATTCTTGGTCTCCTTGAAAATTTCCCAGACAGAGTTTTTGATTTGTCTCCCTTTTAGCTCTCGATGAAAGGCTCAATGGGAGGAGGAATAGGGTTTTCCAAGGCGTTACAGTCATCAGTGAGGAACACCAAATCCTGAAGAAAATAAAAAGAGAAGGCTAACATTTATATGGAGGAAGGCAGAAGATATGTTCTTCATAATATTGAGAAGCTCTGGCCCTGATCCAGTTTTGCTGGTCAAGGGACAGGTTAAAGACAGAGGGAGCAAAACACAGAGACTACATCCTCATTGGTGCATCTTGACCTACCCTTCTGCAGTAGGAGATCATGATGGTGTAGAGGCTCCGTGCTTTTTCCTTCAGCTCACTCACTTCAAGCACTCTCTCACATCTAGGGTAAGCCACAAATTCACGAAGTTTTGCCAGCACGCAGTAATTCTGCAAAGCACGCATAAGAGGTGGGTGTGTGTAACCCTGCACAAACACAGGTTTATGTTCCTCCTGAACCACTTAAAAATTGTTACTGCCAGTGTGGGTATTTTGAATGCCTGCTTCTATGAACATGTAACCTATGTACCTTTTAGTTAGGAAAATTCACCATCAGTATTTCTTAACAAAGATATTTGATCTAAGTAAGTGCTTTGAAAAGTGCATAGATGCAGCTTTGGTCTGCCAGAATCTTTCCCACATGCTCTAGGAGATAGCAATACCAATATAATCAAATCTGCTCTTGCAGACAAAATAGATGTCCTGTCTCCCTTTCAAGAGAGAACCTGATTAACCTCATAAATGGAATTTCAACATCTTGTAAACATGATTCCTCTGTTCCCATACAAAAGCAATTGTACAAACGCCACAAAACTTTTCCAGAGCAATTTTCACCTCATATTTTGTGTTATCCAGGTAAAGCACAGACAACATTAATTTCACAATGCTCTTGCAAAGCAGGTAAATAAATATCCCAGCTCTTGATTTAAAGCCAGAGAAACTGAGGCTTACATTCCTTGGTCTTTGCAGTGAAGTGAGGCACTGGCAACTTTACAATTAGAATCTATAGGGTCCTGACTTGCAAGACCTGACTGTGTAGTTGCCTCTGGAAAAACACATCAGACATCTCTAGCTTTGTCTGATATTTTCTACTTTTTAGTCGCTCAGTGGAGCACTGGGTAAAGAAGTAAACTATATTGGATATCCCAGGGCAGAACACCATGACATAAACTATATGTGCAGGAGGTTATTTTGTCTTTGCTGGGAGATAACTGCTGCTGTCTTTTCTCAGTATCACACTTATCCTCGGGTGCACTTTTACTTTCTGGAATCGACAACTGCCTTTTTAAAACAGGAGAAGTCAGCAAGGTATTCCTGTACTTCTGTTTATTAAAACTGCAGTGCCAGAAGCCACTCATAATATAAAGTGAAGTAGCTACTAAGTCAAGAAAGTTTTTTCTTTCTTCTTTAAAATATTATTTAAAGTTTTGTTGCATGCATTTTATTTCTGAAAAAGCTCTGTCACAATAGATTAATATTGTACAAATAGTAATCACTTCAAAGTATTGATTTTCTCATTTCTGAATTTTTAATCAAGCAAAATCTCAGAAATTCCATAGGATTTTAGTAAGCTTCAAATAAGATATATTTTTTTGTCACTCCTCTCTCTACTTTATTAAGTTTTTAAAAATTATTTTCAAACCGTTCTTCTAGAGTACAATCTTAAAGAGTTATCCTCCTTTTTTATTAGCTGCACAGTAATGAAAGAAATGTGAAAACTTACATGTATGTCCAAATACAGCCTGGGCAGCATCTCCACACATGAATCCTGCAGGAAAGAAGAAAGATCCATTGCAATTTTACTTAGAGAGAAACTTGTGAAAAAAGCAAGGAGCCCACAGGGTCTTTGCAGGAGCAGTTTTTAGGTAGACTCACCTCAGTTTTGGAGGCTTGTAACTCCTTAAAAGACTCTGTGATTTCTTTGCTCAGAGACAACAGCCTAGAGTAACAAGTCGGAGGGGCTGCACTGGCTAGCAAGGCAGCAGAAAGCACAGCAATCAGGTTCAGAAACATCTTCATTGTGGGGAGCTTTTCTGAGGAAGGAGGAAGGGAGGAGAAAAATCAGGTGTTAGGCAGCTACTGGTAAGCATCAATGAGTAAGTTTGACAAGTCGGCGCCCAATTAAATAGTTTCCTGCATCAATTGGGGGAAAAAAATTGTGGGGGTGGTCCAAGCAGCAGCTTGCTGCTGTTTTAAATTTCCTGCCAACCTATGAGGCAGAGCTCCCAGAGCTTTCCTACCCAGAGCAGGAAAAGGAAGGAATGAGGGTAATAAAACCAAACACTATTGCACTTTTCATTCCAGAAAGAAAACAACCTAGTGAGCATCTCAAGCAACAAAAATATGTTTAAGAAACAGCACAGGGTTAACAAAGGGTCACAGGCCCTGATCCTGTATATACTTTGGAACATACGCCTCTTGAGAACATAATGTACAGCTGTGGGACAACATCCCAGGTCTGACTCCCCCACCCCTGCACTAAGACATCTGACTCCCCCACCCCTGCACTAAAACTATGCCTGTAACTCCCTTTGCTTAACAAATTGTGAAAATCAACTATAATCACCTTCAAAATAGGTCCCTTCTGAGTTGCACAGTATACTGCCACCATTCAAAGCAATTCTGCAGACCATTTTCTGAAAGGCTGTTGAGGATCTCCATAGTTTTTGTTTTCACAACTTCTAGTGACAAAAACCAGGTTCCTTTGAGCATCGACTTGATCTTTGGGAAGAGGGAGACAGGTCTGGTGAGCAGGGTGGATGCTCAAGCACAATGATGTTGTTATTAGCTAAAAACTGCTTCACAAAGTGCATGCTAGTGCACACTGATGTTTTCCAACTGAGGGTAAGAAAACCTCTGTACTTGTACTAGTACTGAGTATATTGATCAAGCTGAACCTTGTCTCACTGTGACAGGTTAGAACATGTTCTATAACAATCTCTTTGTCTCTCCTCTCTCAATCTTGATTCCCAAGTTATAGGGTCAGTCTTGTTTCTTTTTTTTTTGTTGTACCTCATAGGCTGTAGATAGAGAGGTTTCCTTCTGGGATTGATGTCTTATGTTAGCAGTAACAATCAGAACTGCTTATCATCCTTAGCAAGTCTGAAGGATTGCCACTGTAAGGAAACCTCCCACGTCCAGCAGGATTTTTCCTTTTCAATCTATGCGGATGCTCACATTTTTTTAATCAAAACAATAGTGGTTGTTATGGCTGCTTGGGGAGATCTGTGTATTTACAAATTATTGGTCTAAAGCAGAATGAATACGTCTCTGTGTGGCAGTCATAAGTGTATAAAAATGTGTAAAAATATTTTGCTTTCTGAATTGTATTTATGAGGCTCTGTTCTTTTATTAGATGCCATATGGAGCTGAGAAATCCAGATGCTGAGACACAGGTGTGAGGCTGAACATATGCTGTTCTTACATGTTAATTGTCCTGTAAAATGGAGATACCCTTGAATGAAGAACTGATTATTTCAGAAGTTATCTTCCTACTCCCTCAAAAAAAATCCCACATCACCTTTCAAACTCAGACCCTAGGTAATAACAAAAGCCGTAAAGTATCTGATGAAGTACTGCAAGCCATTGGCATTGCACTAGACCAGGAAAGTTCATCTGAAGGGGGAGAAAAGGAAACAACTGAACAGTAGTAAAAGAAAGAGTCATAGAATCATGCAACAACCAGATTGGAAGAGAACCACCAGATCATCGAGTCCAACCGTTCCAATCAAACACTAAGCCATGCCCCTCAGGACCTTGTCCACCCATGCCTTAAACCCCTCCAGGGAAGGTGAATCAACACAATTGCAGCCTGCATATCCCTGACTTTTGTCCTAAGAGGTGAGATTGGCTCAGCCCCACAGGCCTGTAGAGATGCTTTGCTAACGACAGACAGGGAAATGATCCACTCATTGAGTTTCTGCGGCAGAACAGGGAAACGCAATAGCGTATTGAGTGACCAGGATCTTCTTGGCCCAGAGAGCAAAGCAAATGCTGGATCCCCACATCATCAAAACATTTAACCGAAGAAAAATATGACTCTGCTTTATGAAGGGGTAAGATTGCTGAAATAATTTGCTCTGAAATTTTTCCTCAGTTGCAGTATTCCTCTTTTATGTTTTCACTCTGATACCATAAAATCTAACTCAAGGAAAGCCACCCGTGATGGATTTCTATGAGCATTTTCTTTAAAAAGGAAGAACCAGAGTTTAATTTCCTCACCTAAATCTTCTCCATGGGCCAGACTATATGCACAGTTGACTCTGATCCATATGGATACTTTCTGACATCTACTGGCTCATCAGTACTTCTGTGCATCTCAGTGTGCAGGATATACAATTCAGGTCAGAAAAAAAGACAAATACTCTATTCTTAGTTGTTTTCTATTTGTATCTCACCAGCAAGATTATTCTTGAGCTCTGAATACATTAAATTTATGGTCTAGATATGAGTGAATTGCTTCTTTTTCTCTAACAAGCACACTGGAGAACTTGGTAGTGACACCAGGCACTGGGAGTCATTTCAGTCTAAGGCACCTGGCACAGTTCTGAACCAGACACACAGTCACCGAAGTTCTTGAAAATGGACTCTTCAGTGAATGTTTTTTATCCAGTCACTTATGCAAATTCTGGTGCATAATCTGCCTTGGGCAGAGAAAGACTTTTACAGCGAGACACAAGACAGTCTCCAAAAAGGCTAATAGAATCCTGGAGGCAACATTAAAAACTGAATTAGTTTTTAGAGCCCCAGGAAGGAAGGGACAAAGCTCAAACTATGTTAGGGCCTAAGGATTTCTTATATGGAGAAGAAGGTGCTATTTACAGCCCTTCCAGTCTGTGGGACAATACTCGGGCTCTCATTAGGAGGGAGAACAGAAGAATCAGTTAGTGCCACCATATCTGTGACATGAGTATCTCCACCACTGATACATCTTTACCATAGTCCTCAATTCTGTAAGCATATAAGGGTTCCAAGGGCTCAGGACAGACACAGTCTGAGTTTCACCTTGAGGCTGATGACGACACTACAGCCCCAAATGCTATTTGCAGTGCATTTGTTTACTCCTTTATAAGGAATATTCCATAGCAAAAGCAGACATGTGGGCTGAGAGGAAAATTAGAAGCCTATCATGGTAAAATTGTATACAGATTTTAAAAAATTTTTGGGTTATGTTGTCCTTTTGCCTCTGAGTTACTGAAAACTCAAACAATAATATTTTTCTAAAAGTCAAAGGACTCATTATGCAGGCAGAAATTCTTTCCATGTTTGAACAGTCTACCAGGGCCTCCACCAATTTTTTACAAAAGCCCTTTCAATTTGCAGACTTCCTAATACCAAAATACACTTGTTTAATGAAACTGTTTATTTTAAAATAGTTGGGGACTGCCATGAAACACCTTGTGAATTGAGCTTCTGATTATATTGAAAAATAGAAATAGAATAGAATAGAATAGAATAGAATAGAATAGAATAGAATAGAATAGAATAGAAAAATAGAAGAGTAAAGCAGCACTTTACAGAAAAACTCCTGTGGATTTAAGATGTGATTCAAAGCCCTGTGACTGGGCTGGCTGTTGTGGCAAAGGCGTCACTTG
Source organism: Coccyzus lansbergi (assembly GCA_033558105.1). NCBI lineage: Eukaryota > Metazoa > Chordata > Aves > Cuculiformes > Coccyzidae > Coccyzus > Coccyzus lansbergi. The sequence continues at coordinate 2,463,396 of JAUMJK010000128.1, forward strand.
CTTCAGAGCAGAGCTAAAAGAGGTGTTCACAGGCTCTTTTGGAAACCCTGGCTTTTTGGTTAAGGTCTTGTCTGGTTGTTGTGTTTTTCCTGTCAACAGTGGGGTTTATTGAGCTTTTTTTGTAGATATCAGCACTGACTTTTGGGATAGGGTTTGTGCAGCCTCGCACGTCACCCTGAGTGCCGGTACACAATGCTACCAGCTGCCCGAGTAGAGAAGGGAAGCTGGGTTATGGCAACACGGTGAGCCTGAGTTTGAAGCTGGGGCAGTCCAACACATCTCCTTTCCTCTTTGATGCCAGCAATAGGTTTCAGCTGGTGTTCTGCACAGACTGGCCAAACTGTGGGCCATGGACAAGGCAGAACCTGTTGCAGGGCTGGTGTTGCAACATCACATCCCCATGAAAGTTAAGCAAAAATAGTCTTTGCATACTTGGTGGTGTGGGCTTCTTTTTACTATGCTGCTGTTGATATTTTTAAATATTGGCATATACATTGAGGAAGCATGTTACTGCTCAAAGCCTGTTTTTAGATAAAATGGTTATAGGAGCATCTAAGCCATCTTGGTCGGAAAAAAAACCCCAAATGTTCTGAAATCTGTAGGTCTTGCCAGCAGAAACCTGGCATGGGATGCTCTCCTTGTGAGAACACTTATGGAAATGGAAAGTTCTATGGTCCAGAATAGATACAGGGTAGCCCAGTAGGCCTGAGGAATAGGAATAATTTCCTTGTCCTGCCTTGGACCAACGACCAAATCTTTGACTCTGGGCATGCTTACCGGCCCTCTCTGTGGGCAGTTTGTCAAACTTGTCTTTGCAGTGGGATAGCAGCTTGAATAGAAGACTTCTAAGTCCCCTGAGGTATATGGAGCTCATCATGACACCAGTGCCCAGGGCGGCTTGGAGATGTCTGCACGAGCATCTGTCACTGTTGTGCAGACATAGCCCGGCTTGTCTGTGTCTTGGCTTCTATCTGCATAATGGGGATAATGGTATTTCCCATGGATGCTTTGGGAACGTAGCCATCAGCACCAGGGAGAAGGGAGATTATGTGGTTTTAGCCCTGTCAGTAATATTCTCTTCAGTGACTGCAAGGCTTATTGATTCAAGTAATGCAGGATTTAGAGTCTTAAGCCTTCATTGCCTTGCTAAGAAAAAGGCAATTTTACTTTGGAGTCACTTACAGACCTCTTTGGTGAAATAAGAGCAATGCATTCAGCCCAACTTCCTGGCCATGTATGGGCGTGGGCAGAGTCTCCTGGTAGCACCCAAGTGCCTTGTCTGCACTCCATCTGGGCTTTGAGACCACTCATACATGAGTTGTCTTAAGTTAATATTCTTTATTAACACTGAAGGCAGGGCCTCAATAACAGGGTGTTGTGGAGAGAGCCTTGTTCCTATTTAGACCAGCTCTCCACAGTAAAAACAAGTTATTCAGGCTTTCCTGCCCTCCCCTTGCCCTTGCTCCCCATCTCTCTCCACATGCACATACAAATGTGGAACTTATCATGGCTGGTCAGCTTCCTACCCTCCCTAATTACATGCCTGATGAAAAATTATGTCATCCAGCAAGAAATGTATGAAATAAATGTATTCAACTACCAAATTTGTCCCTGTACAAGCCCACTGGGGGATTCAAGGGCTAAAAAAAGGCAAGGTCTGAGCTATCTGTTCTCAGACGTTGTACCTCCAAGGAAGTCCTGTCTATGCTGTGGTTATTCTGCAAGGAGATGAGTGACTTAATTTTTTAGGACTGGTATTCCTGCAACTTTCACAAGCATTATGTCACTGAATGAAAATAAGTGGATGAAACCGAAAGTGCAGCTCCTTGTAACAATCCAGTCCAAGCCAAGCAGAAATCTGAAGAGACTTCTCTGCTGAACAACAGCCTGCACGGGAGCTTTTTTAGTAGCTGTTTAGCATGCTAGCAGGCTCAGTTTTCTATTTATTCTTCTCTGGAAACCTGCAAATGTCAAAGCTTATGTTGCTGTGTAAATTTCTAGACACAAACAACAATTCTTCCAGCAGGCTAGCACAACTGCAAGATAAAATAAATCCTCATCTCAGCTGACTGAGATGATAAAGTACAGGTCCATATAATGCATCGTGTCTCCATAATTCTATTTGCTTTTCTATAAAGTGCTTTTCACATTTTATTTTTAAGCATAGTGGAGTAAAACCTGCCATAGCTGAAATCAATGACACGAGTCATTCAGGTCACTCCTGCAGACCCACATTCTCACTCTAGATTAAAATCTGTGTTCAGTTCAGTGACCTTAGTAGCACAAAAGCCCTCGAGCCAAAGCAAGACTAAATCAGACGCATTATTTCTTGTTTCTCACAGAGAGCATTGCTTTTTGGAGTACTGTCTGTTGGAGACACAACACAGGTTCAAAGCTGTCTTTGCCAGTACTCTAAAACCAGATGATGAGACCAGTACTTTGTATGGGCGTAAATAGTCTACTGTGGAACAAAAAGTTTAATATAGGGTGGAACATTTGCTGCTCTGCTTTAATGGGTAAAATCCCAGAGTGATGAAAATAAGGGGAATTTCATGCTGTTTGAGAAAATAAATAAACTCAATAATTATGGTTTTTTTGCTCTGTCAGCTTGACTTGCAACAAAGAAAAAAATAAATACCAAAGCGTGTCAGAAACTGTTGTCAATACCAGACTGTTTCAGATGTAATTGTCATTTAGATCTGAATTTCATTCTTCATTGCAACTTTTCTGATTTAAATACTCTTGATAAAAAAAAAAAGAAGGACTGCTTCTGAACCACATATAATGAGTTCCCAGATGACTGTCCCTACAAGTGTGTTTTCAGTTTGTAGCTGTTTAAGTTAAGTGACTAAGAAAATAATTAGTTGAAGATAAATGAAACATAGCTGCATAAATGCATCATACAGTTGACAACTCTCTATAGTAATAAGATCAGAGCAGGGTCTTGTCTACACTAGGAGGTTGCCTTACTCTCCCAGCAGAGGCAGAGCAGAGGTAGTGTTGCCCTCGTCCCTCTGGCAAGGTGTAGACAGAGTTCAAGAGGCATTTTTGAGAACTGCTGCAAAAATGAGAGTTCAAATAGGCCTCTTGTGCCTGCACAGATGGTTCTCAGGCAGTTTCCTGGAGAGCACCTAGTGGTGTATTAAACCATCCCACCTTGGTATGGAATGCCCAGGTCAGTGGGTACCAAGGGAGTGATAGGTGTACATGGTCACTAGCTGAGTGAGAGGGAATCCAGATCCAAGGATGGTTCGGGGGACTTTCTGAGCAACAATGTGCTGTGTCTATTTACTTTCATGGTTTTAGAAAGTTTTATTTTACCATTTTAGTTATTCCCAGAATGAAAGCGAAAAGATACAAAACTGAGAAAAACTTTACAGCTGGGTAATGTACTGAGGAAAGCACTGAGGGATGGCATGAAGAGAAATATTTTGAGCAAAGAATCACCCCAGTTACAGCATTATGCCTTTTATGTGCAGAACTAGCCAAGATCTTTAAGGTCTATACTTCTAATTTTGGACCATTAAGCTAATTTCCATTATAAGACTAGTCGAATGAACATTTATTTTCCTCCTTTCTACTTGGCTGCAGCTTTTCTTGTTTTGTTTTGTTTGTTTGTTTGTTTGATGTTTTAGAAGGGTTGTGGCTGGGGAAGTGAGAACTTGGCTTGATTTAAAATGTAAATGCAATTGTATCAATCTTCCCCTCTGTTAACAGGCTGCCTGGGCATTTTAAGGGCATATAGTGAAAAGGAATCTGTGACTACTGAAGAAAAGCCACCCCCTGCTGTTCCTGTTCATATTTATTTCACAATCAGCCCATTGAAATGGCGTGATTCACACTCTGATGCTGTCGTTGTCTAGCTGGCAAAGTTGCTGGCGAATTTAAAGAAGTTTCCCAAGCTGAAAACCAGGCAGACTGCTTTTGGGGCAAAAAAGCAATCTTATCAGCAATGAGAGCTAGTGACTCACTGTAGTGATCTCTCTTGCTGAGAGCTGATGTTACCCTTGCAAATGAGAAGCTGTCTTGAAATAAGCCATCTTCACATAACTGTGAGAAGCATGTTGCTTTTGAAATGCAAAGCATCATTCGATATACACAGAGTGTGCAAGAGTAAAGTCATGCTAAAGCTTGCAGAGGAAATTTAAATGTTCTTTGTTAAAACATTGTTCCTCAAATAAATAGCCCCAAAATGTTAAAAGCATGTGTGAGAGCACAAGAGGGAAAGAAGCTGCTCAATTCCCCAGTAATCTTGGGTAAATATTAAAGGAAAACGCTGTCTGTTTACCTTAAATTATCTGGAGTTAATACGTTAATCGTCTACCTTATAACTAAGCAGTTTGTGTGAAATAATGACTTCCTTGTAACACAGACACACGGGTGAGGCATGGCCTTCTCTATATTAATCATGCTCTATCTTTTTGACAAGTATGATCATATACCCTTGAACTGACATAACTTGAAACAAAAAAATAGGAGTCAGTATCAACACAGAAGATCAAAATAGCCTGAAGAGATAAGCAAAGATCACTAGAGACTGTATTAATCAAAATAATTTAATACAATTGTATTATGTGTTCAACTATGATTTTTTTTTTTGCATAGAATTTCAACTGTAACACAAGAGCTCCTTATGTATAGAGTATGTAAAAAATGTGCTAAGTTTATTACTACCTATTTTCTCATTAATCATCTGATAAATGTTAGCCACTAGTCAGAATTGCCATGAAAAAGGTGAATGTAATCTTAGGTTGTGTCAGAGAAGTTATAGCCAGCACAGATGAGGAGATATTGACATCAATGTAAAGGCAGAAATCTGCTCATCTGGCACGTCACACGCTTTTGGTCACCCATAGTTGAGGAAGATGAATTCAAACTGTATGGGCTGCAAAAAGAATAGCTATAATATTCAGTGAATGGGAGAAATGGGACAGCGTGGGCATTTTTCCCTTCTACTTCCTTTTCCTTGTCACCTCAGTTACTTTTCCAACAGCTGGGTCCTTGTCCTGCTCGTCTGGCAAAGTCAGCTGTCAGCTCTGTGGTTCAGGGTACTCTAGTCCCATCACAGCCTCCCTTATTCACAGCCTCCCTTATTCACAGCCCATTTTCCTGTGGTCGTTACTGGGAAGTTCTGAAATAGGGGTGGAAAGGGCGGTCCTGTGGATAGCCTCTCTATACATATACATCCCAGTCACTCGGAGAAGTAGAAATCCAGGCACACAAGGACTGCAGAGCTCAGGTAAGCTGGAAACTGCTTCTGTATTGCTCTTAGGATTGCACACTGCCTTAATTGCTGACTAGTAGCCATTGCTTTGACTGATATGAAAACTAGAGCACCAGAAACATAGGGCAATCATCCATAGATTTCTAGAAGAGAGCCCACAATTGACCGAAATACAAGCTGGAGGCCTTGAAGTCTAGCCCAGAACAGGACATGGTAATGTACCACCCAGAGAAGTACAGGTGTCCTTCTGGATCCTAACCTGAGCACAGCATTAAAACTGCAGTGCAACAGTGATATGCAGCTATGTGACATGTTCAGAAAGGCTGGATTTGCTCCTGGGGCATGTGAAAAACAAATGTACAGGCAGCAGAGCAGCTGCCACGCTATGAATTGCACTCCGAACATCAACCCATTTTATTCATTAATTGTACACTAACAAAAGATGTTGGCATCAACTTTGTTCACATCAAAAAGACAAAATTTCAATTCTTCCCATTGCATAATTTAGGTACATGAACTTCTGTAATAAAACAATATGCGGGGTGGAGAATGAGAGCATTGTCCACACGGTTTTCCCTCTGACACCAAAGAGAAATGGAGACAATGGATTCAAAGAAACTGAAAGACATTCAAGAAAGTATCAAAGTGATCAAGGCAGGCTCTTTGATTCTGTTTTACACATGCTTTTCAAAGAAGGGTTATATTTCCAAATACAGTGTGCCAGTTCTTGATGCCCATAAACCAGCTCTGTTTAGCTTCACACTTCGATAGAGGCGGGAACAAAAAAATTCTTTAGTGAGATGTATTTTCTAAGCCTTGCTATCAAGTGCTGAACTTGCTAGAAAAAGGCTAAATGTATTTGTTGCTCTCTGAAGAAGCTGGGTCCTCATTGAGAGAAAGCCAGTGTCAGTCCTACGCAACCTTGTAGAAGAAACAGCATTTGCAAGCACAAGGAAAAGCACTGAGCTGATCTTTTTGTTCATCTGTATTTAATACACCTCTTTGTTAACAGACCAAACCTCAGGGGAGAAGAATGACTTTAAAAGCATGTGGAAAGTGTTTAAAGAGTTGTTTGGAAAAGGTGTGTGGTTGTAGTCCTTTTATAGCCAGAAAATATTGATTATTTTCATATATTTATCTCCCTTTATTTTCCCAAAGAGACAGGCAAGGTTTCAAGGATCCTGATCTAAATGGACCAAAGTAAAATATTGGTTTTGATGTTATAATTTGACCATTAATGATGTCAAGCATAAAGCTTTTCTTATACTCTAGCAGGATGCACCCCATTTCTGTCTGTAAAATCTGATTATTTCTCTGTGCTGTAGCAACTCTAAAGCAAAAGCTGCCCTGAGGGAGATATTTTGTTTAGCTGTGCAGACACATTCCTCCAAGAAATATTAAAGCCAAACCACACACACGCACACACACAGGCACTGTATCAGAAGGGTTCAAACCTTAAACAGGAAACAAAACAGTACATAGTTTGTAGTCTGAATGTCAGTGCATGTTGAATTGTGTTTTTCAAATTTTTCCTTCATTTTACCAGTTAGGGCTGTGGATAAATTCAGACACTTTCCAAATGCAGACAGCATTGCCCAGAGACAGCTTTATATTCTCTGGCCATGTCAGAGTTAAAAAAAAAAAAGAAAAAAAATTGCATATCTAGCACTTGTTTTTCTCATATGTGAGGCAGACATGGGTATCGGCAATTGTCATAAGTCAGAATTTGCTGTAACATGAACATCAAGCACATGACTATGAAGGAAAACGCATGCAAGACAGGAGATGAGAGAAGACATAAACCTGTATTTACTCTCTTCTCCATTCTTTCCTTTTTATTCACTGAAGTTAGAGCTATGAGAGAAGTCAAGCTCTATTTTATACTGAGATGGAATGAGATGCTGGAGTCCCCCTCCCCTCTTGGCAGCTAGTGTCAAGAACAGGAGAACTGATAGAGTAATATGATTAAAACTATCAGAGTTCAGCTGTTGCTTATCTATCTATCAGGGCTTCTGCCCTGAAATAGAGCTACTAATAGTCCAGAGCCACTCTTAAATTGAATGTCATTCTAGTACATTCTTTTTTTTTCTTTGCATTATTTACTTAACACATTTATTTATTTCATAGAATCATAGAATCATAGATTTATTTTTCTAATTTATTTGCTGAACTTTTGTTTACCAAGGTTTTAATTTATTTTGCTTTATTTATTTCAGGGGTTCTGACCACAGGCAAGAAAGATAATAGGGAATTGTGGGCTGGGATGGTTTGTACGATTCCAGTCCGTGAAAAACACTTCTACAGTCAGTCGCAATGTTGATCTTCCTACCTCTGTTGCTCAAGCAAAGCCCATGTGGATCACGACTACTCATGCCAGTGAGCTCAAGGATTGTCTTTCTTGGTGTTTCCTTCATTACCAACTGCCCCAAGGGGCAGCAGAGTAGAGGAAGAACCAGAGAGAAGGTGGATCATCCTGTCTCAAGTGGACAAAGAGCCCAAAAGGTGCCACTGTTTGATGCTAGAGTGATACACAAAAACACCACAAGCCTTGCAATGACTTTTGTAGTTTGCTTTACTCAAAGGCATTGCTGGGTAGGGACTGTTTTTATAAGTGTTCTGGGCAGTGTTGAACATAGCATCATTTCTTAGTAAACTATTTTAGTGATTACCAAGTAGATACTTAAAAACTAGGGTGAAATTAATGTAAATAAGAGTGTTTCTATCCCCTTCAGATTGTTCCACTACTTATGCTGACATTAAACAGTAGATATGACAGTTACATTCTTGAAAGAAATATAAGGTAATTTTGAATTATACTGCTGATGCTGAGAGAGTCTTCATATAAGACTGCTGTATAAATTGCATGAATTTACACTGCAATACATGAAGGAGTTTCAGTTGTGTCAGACATTAACATCTGATGCTGACATCTTTTCTTAAGGAAAGCACCTGTTAAAAGGAGAAGATGGTGTTCTTCCTGGAGGGAAATCCAAGGTCCACATCCAGCAAAACTGCTGAAGAAAGCAAGCAAGAACATGTGAATACTACACAATTTAGTAAAAGTACTCTTCTACTTGAAAATGTGTGCATACCTGTGCTTACAGCATACATGGTAAGAAAATACACCCAGAAAAGATTGTGGCCAGATATTTATATGCAAATGTCTAGTCAATCGATGTATGCTTAGGTTGACACCATGCTGTGGTTTTTACTGCATAGTTCAGAATCATCTTTAATGTACCACGTGGCCATTGGTCCTTCTGAAGCATAAATGCCTCAGAGAATATAGTGATTTTTTTTTTTTTTTGCTTATGCATGCTTCATTTTCTTAATTCCTTTAATCTTTTGGCTCACAGCCTCCAGCAAGAGAATGAAGTCTACTGTTAATGTGTCTAACTTGTGTCTAATTTGAAGCACAGAATAAGAAGACACTAGAAGTGGTTATTTTCTATGCTGCTGAGAGTTGAAGACTAATTTCTAGATGACATATGTTGTTAACAATGCTATATGGATTATAGGTTAGGGGAAAAAGTCACAGATTAAGACTCCCACTGGACTAGGAAAGAGGATCTCTGGGTCACAGAACTTTGCTATAGCTGCTGCACACTTCTCTGTTTGATCTATTATGGTTTTTATCCCTTTGATCCTTTACATCCATTAATAACAACTTATTTTCCTTGCCTGGAAATTGCATGCCTTGCTTACTTTTTGTTTCATGAAACTGATAAATGAACAATGTCTGTGTTAATATAATGGACTCCTCGATGTTGTGGCTACTGGTACCAGTGAATCATTTCCACTTCAAATAAGAGATTTAGAAGGTGATCAAATTCCTCTCTCTTCCAAGACACACCGTGTTCCTGAGCATTCTACTGTTTCTGCTGTTAACTAATAACACAGGCAGAGGAAAAGTCTATATCTGGTTTGTGTGCTGTTGCTCACAATTTTGATCTTTTCATGTGCATGGGATGCTCAGGTTGGCCAACTTTTCCTCCAACGATTCTTAGAAACACAAATGCTCCGTATGAAGTTCATTTATGATGAATAACACATTCCTTGTGTCAGTCTTTCTGAACAGTTTCTCCTGTTTGGGTCTAACGTTGAAAAGAAAACTCTTCATTTTTATTACCACTTTAGTACACAGTGCAGACAAGAGAGAGCTTTCACAGCACTCATGTGCAGAGTTGGCTGTCCTGCTCCAGCTTGTATACGACTTCAGAAGGTGACAGCTCAGCCCCTGCTGTGAGAGAGCTGTCATGTTCATGTCCATGATACTGTTACAGCAGAAGAGCCTTGCCTGGCTTTAGACAGACTAGTCCAATACCAGCCACTGGACTGTACCACATGTTTGAGAGATATTTTCCTAGTTGTGGTGGCTTCTGTCTTGAAGACACTGAGGGCTGAAAATGTAATATTGTAAGCTGGTGCCTTACTGAGACTGAAGCTGAAAAATCTGAGGTCATGGGGAAATGGGAGAGCACAAAATGAACTAAGAAGGCACAGAATGAATCAGGAGTGAGAGGTCATGCTGGTAAATGACCAGCAAGTTCTGCAGTGACATGAAGAAAGCAAGCAAGCACTAGCTATATGTTCAATGCTGCCTAAATAAAATACATTACCTTTTTAGTAAAGCAGTAAATGAGTACACAAAATTCAGGAATATAACACACATTCAGATGTATTTCAAGCATGCACAACTACACTGCTTCAGAATTTATCTGTTCAGTAACTGAACATACTACAGCTCTTTAGGTTCAGTGTGTAGCACTGTAGCATGTAAAGCAGAAAAAAGAATAAATGGATTGATTGTTTCACTATGTGACTCTGACTTTTACAACTCTGACCATTTTTCTTGCCTTTCATATTCAATTTCAAAGGCAGCTTTTAAAGTACTTTTAGTGATTGAGTCATAATCAATGCTTTGGTAACTACACAGAACTATTTTGTTTTACATGTCAGGACAGACACTGCCGGACATTCAGTTTTCACTTGGTAAGTGCAGTGTAGGAGGTGTATTCTGACTCCTTCGGATGTATTACTTTCCAAACATTCCCTGTGAAACCCTTCTTAGGAAAACCAGATACTTTCTGGTCTATTAATTTTCAGCAATTAACTGAAACAAAATGGCTTTGAAACCAGTTAAGAAGCTTTTTGAAAAAGGAGAGATTTTGAATACTTTTGTGCTGGATGTAAAGAGATGGCATCTTCTATAACCACTAGTATGGCTGTTGCTAGCATTTATCTAAGACAAGTATCTAGGGGTCCCAGTTAAGTAGGTACTGCATGACTATTGATCTGAAGAGATCAGAAGAAATGGGAAGTGGAACAGTGGATATTGTACAACAGTATTTATTTACTACCAAATTACTGCTATGTCCATGGGCCACAGTAGATCAACGTGAGCTCGGGTGGTTTGGTCCCTTGCACTCTTGTTACTACCCCTTCCTCAGGAAATGACTCAGAAACTACCAGGACTTCTGCAAAATCCTCATTTGTGAACACACTTGCAATTACTTTCCTTGCCTGGAATAAGCTCCATTACTTTATGTGAGAAAAGGTCACTGTTGGGCTCGTAGTAGGAACAGTTTATATAAACAAGCTTCACCACCAACATAATTTTACCTTAACATTTTTCCTTCTGTGTTTCTTATTCCCCTCTGAGGGCTGTTGGTCTCTCTATTGAAGATTCTCATAATTTCAGCAGTAAGCCACAGCAGGCTCCTTTCAATCAACAGCGGCAGCGTCACGGCGAGCAACATCAGTAACACCTTTCCCTCTAAGCAAGCACATTCTGACTTCATTTAAGCACACAAATGTTCTCCAAATCCCAAATCACCATCTCCCAGCCAAGCAAGACAAAGGCTGCAAACTGAGCTGAAACAAAACAGACAAGCAAGTTGAAACATTTTCTTCCTGTGGAAAAATAACCCAAATATTTACGCTTCGCCTGCCTGCAGGATCTGGGCTAAGGGCCCAAGCCCTTCCAGTGGGAAACATGGTCCTACTTTGACTTGCAGTTGAAAATTTCTCATGCATCCCTGGAGAAGTGAAGGGAATCTAACTTTTCTGAAGCTAAGTACAAAATGAAACAGTTTTGAAAAGCTGCCTTCAGTGACGTTAATCAGATTTTGGCTTCAGTGCAAGGAAAGCAGGAACCATGCTTTTTTTCAGCCTTGTTTCTTTATTTTGTAGTCCACTATTTGCACTACCACTTTAACCTTACTTTCCATTTTGAAGCCACAATAAGGCTTTTGTCATAGAAAATTTACACATACACAGAAAAATAGATGCAGTAGGTGGCAGTTGCCACTGAATATTGGTGTTTGCTGAGCAATGAGAATATTTGTAACCCTCTACTCATAAATTTTTGCTGAGAAGTGAAGAGATACCCACCTTTTCTATGCACCCCAAAAGGGAACCTATTAGAAACTGGTGCTGCTTCCAGCATTCCAGTGTGATTTATAGTTGTCTATGAATGTTATAACTCTCACAGTCCAAAGCTATTTTAAAACACCCTTAAAAGAAGGTAAAATAATAAAATCTGTAAAAAAAAATAACCCATTATGTTGTGTCATGAGTTGTAGAAAATACTTTCAAATATAGGGGTCCACAACTTTCTCTTCTCCATTCTTGTTGATGGAAGGGTGCAGAACCACAAAAAGCAAAAATGAAAGTCAGGAAGGATATTAAATAAATAGTCTAAAAGGGTCATAATGACAACTGAAGAGGTTGCAATAGATCTGAAAAATTTTATATCCAGATCAAGTTGTTAGTCACATTCCTGTAACAAACCAGAAGAAATTTGGCACAGGTCCATTATGTGTTGGGTGCATTCTCCTCCTCTGTCTTAGCTGATTGCTTCCTGAAGAATGAGATAAATATCAGATATATAAAATGACACCTCAATGGACTTGCATTTATTTAAACGTTTAATTACTTTTAAATCTTAAAATTATTTTTCAAGGTATTTAAAAAAATTAAGATTGCAGTATTTTTAAACAAAACCGTAATTTAAATGTTTATTTAATCATGGAGACTATTTTCATTCCCGAAGTAAAATACGTCATCACATAGATTTAGTGGTGCAAAACAATGCTATAATAGCTTAATAAATGAAATAAAGCAGAATTATGGGAACATCTTCTAAAATATAGACTTATGATAGTGTCAAATCAATGGCATCTACAGGGCTCCAAATACTAGGGTAGTTAGAAAATCCCAGATGTGATGAGCATAACTGATTTTCTACTTCTGCACGGACTGGTCTGTGTGGCAAGAGTTCCTTCCCCTTCCTAACCAAGCATGAGCATTCCAAAGTAGGTGTCCAATTGTACTCTAACATGAAAAAAATTACTGCTACAAATGTATGTTATCCTGCAGGTTTGCCTCTGGGAGTCAGGCATTTTTCACAGATGACTGGTTGCTAAGGACATCTAATGTATACAGCTATCGTCTGTTCACAACCTGCACATACTCACTGTACTGAGGACTTTTAGTAGGGTGTCTATTCTGCTACTTTTACATATTTTTCTGTTTGAATTGTTGCTTAGCTGGAGTGTAATACAGAATTAAATACTGAAGTGTCTGTCCATTACAGAGGTTTTTCTTCACCACCTCGTCCTGCAAGGTGCATTTTTGGATTACTGGATAAACCAGTAATGTAGATGTAGCCAGTGCTAGGGGAGGAGGGAAGAGCACAATCTCAGGGGACATGTTTGTTCAGGGCATCTTTGTAGTAGTTTCACTCTAGGCTAATCCTAGAGCTGAAAAGAAACAACATAATTTCATGGAAAGCTTTATCAGTCTCATTTTTTTATGTAGAATTAATGCGTGATCTGGAGGTAAAGGAGCCTAATTGGTTCACGGAAATATAATTTATAGAGACTGGTGATTACTTTGGTTGTACAACAAGGTTCTGTCAGATAACTGGGCTCTTGTGTCAATTGGATACGATTCTAGTAAAGGCACCACCACTGAGCAGCAGAATGCTTTCCCATGCTAATACATGACCAAAGGTACACTACAAAGTGCCAGATATGTAACTCCTACTATTTTTCACAAGATGAAATTACATATCTTAAATGTTCCAAAGCCATGCGGTTCTTAAGCATCATTCACAAAACACATCACTCATCACTCACAAAACACATTTAAACTTATCCCTCCTACTATGTCTCTTCTACCATCATATTGCATTGCTTATGCTCTACTATGCATATATTAAATGAACATGCAGCAAATCTTTTTATGAGATAAAGGCAAAAAGAGATGTGATTAACTCTAAAGAACAGTAAACCAAACAAACCAGAAGAAAATATATATTTTTTGACATTTTTTTTTGGCTGTAGTCTTCCTCTGTATTTTTTTCTGAAAACTATCATAGAGTTTATTTGCTACCTTCTTAAAAAACTAAGGTTCTGGAAAAATGGAAACACTATTAATTTCAAGAACACTTGCAAAAGTTTAGATTCTCATCCAGTTTGTTCAGCAGATGCATGGTAGCCTTCAAATTCTATCTATTGCTTCTGTAAATCTGAAGATTAATATTTTCCCTTTTGCTTCAAATGAACAATTCATGAACACATCTGTCAAGGTTTTACTCTGACAGATTTTAGCAAACAGCTCAAATAAGATATCCAGCAAATAATATTTTCCTTATTTTACAGATCCAATTAATTTTGATAAGAGTTCCTTCAGGTGTCACTTCTGTGAACAACCGATTTTTCATTCTTTCATTGCTCAGCTACCTGAGTACAGAATCATCATGGATTCTTGCACAAAGATCAAGTCACAAGGGCTTCTCTTGTGACTCTTAGCAGATGATCTCATTTTTTCAAACCATGAGATGGTTTATCTCTAAGCAATACATGTCTTGAGCATTTTAGTGTTTTATGTCCAAATGAAAAAAAAATAGAATGAGAAAGTGCAGCTATACAGCAGAGAAGAAAAGAAACAAGAGAGCAGTAAGCTACTCTAGCACCCCTATTTAGAGTTTTGCCTTAATAGCTCAAATGCAATAGCTCTAAAAGAGCAGCCTCTTAACTATTCCAATAAGTAGGGTTCTTCATCACTTCAGCTACTTTATGAGTTCTTGAAAGACACTCTGCAGGCTAGGGAAGATTTTGAAGTCTATAATTTTACATCAATCAATATTACAGATAAATTTCCAGCCACAAGAAAGGATGCGACAAAACACAGTAGGACAAGTTATTAATGGAGCATCCCCAGAGCTCCAGATAAAGCTATATTTCACAAAGAGAGGAAGAAAAAGAAAATTAAATAGTAAAGCTTATTAAACAGCTAAGATTGAGAGGAACATAAATCATATAAGGCCAGTACAGGCTTACACTGCAGGGTAATGGCTGCACTTCTGAGTAGAGGAGTACCCATAGCAGGTTGTTTGAGGAAGCACAGTTCTAGTCTGACTTCTTTTGGAATATTTGCAGTGGAGAGGGGTAGGAGGTGTGTAAGGTTTATGGCAGAATGCTGTAGCAGTGGTTCTGGAAAAAAAACAATGCTCAGGAGACATTCTGGGACTGTACATCTGGACAGACACATGTAGTCTTCCAATTGTAACCAATGGATTTTGTTTTCTCATACCTTGGACTTCAAAACTTTAATCATAACAATGAAGGAAATTACAGAAGATTTTCACAAGTTTTCCATGTTATTTCTGTGATGAGGGAAATACATAATGCATGCCACGTTGAATTCCACAGAAACAGGTAAAAGCTACAAAGGAACAAAATGCTCTCTATTTTGAAGTGATTTCTGCTATACACTGCAGCAAAAATTACTTAGGGTTTATCAATCTGAGATTTAGTGTAACAGTCCAAATCACAAGATAGGCATAATGGACCAGATCAGCCTGCGACTGAAGCCAATTGCAAAAACATGACTTGGTAGTAATACGTCTGCACAGGGGACAGCATTTCTGGAGTTGTAATCATTGGATGCTAGCAACTTCAGTTTCTTTTCACTTCTTGAATATTCACAGGAAGCTGACTTCATTTCTATAGACAGTCATATTTTCTGAGGTACTCTAATGAGTTTGGGATTGTTTCTAGACCCCATGCTGTCTGGAATGATGTTTCCTATGCACACAGGCATTTTAATCTGTTTTGATTCCTGGGGTGATATCACAGTACTGTACAGATAAAGGATATATGACAAGGCTAGAACTTAACTAGAAAACCAGACTTAAGGCTACTGCAATTTGGACCCCAATGCATTCAGTGTAGAGCAGAACTGACTCTCCCCTCCTTATCAGCTTAGGGTTCTGTTCAAATGAATATTTCTGTTCTCTCTCTAATACATTACTTATACAAGCATTTTAGCTACTCTTGCCCCTTATGGCGAACATCTCTTAAAGATGCTGTAGTAAAGGTTTTCTATGATTTCTGAAGTTTAGCTGGGACCAAACACTTTCTTCGTCTCCTGAAACAAAGCTGGGGCTACAACAGGTCACTAAATAGCCACAATTGTGCTGCATTCACACTCATGCTATGTAAGCGTGGCAGCTGTCTGGAAACCTTTTATAAACCATACAGAATGTTGTTAGCCTCCCTGAAAAATGAAGGATGGAAAAAGACACACTCACAATTGAAACACAAGATTTGATCCTGCACATCTTGGCTATAAGTCTCTTCCATACTCTATTAACTTTTCTAACAGGAAGGCTAGAGCCCTTTTTGTCCTCACTCAAATCCATCCCTGGATGACCCATAGTGGGATTAATTAAAAACTGCATTATTTTTCAAATTTGTGATTGGGAGTCAAAGGCAGGACTATTGGGGAAGAAGCAGTTGGGAGAGCCGGTTGGGAAAGCAAACTAAACCACTATTTACCAGCAAGGTCATTACTCTGGCAAAGTAAAGGAAACTTCAATATATGCATCTATACTTGGACCAATTCTTGTACCCTGTCACTTAGATAAGTATGTCAGATTATGTCAAGGAGATGCAATGCTCCTCATAAACCTCAGGACAAGTCTAAGATTTTAACACTATCTTGACAGAACTACAGGAAAACCAGATTTCTCCAAAGTAATCCAGGGATGAAATAGGACTCAATCAATTTGCACGGGCTCTGACTCTTCTTGGGAACAGCAAGTACTTATGCCTGAACTAGACTACAAGACAGTCTGTATGTTCTTGCCTCTTACTGGCTTCTTTATGAAGTGTTCACACTGCATAAGTTCCCCAAAATACAAATGAAAAAAGGCAGAGAGCATGTTCCAATAGCAAATTAAGAAAAGATGGATTTTTTTTTTTTTGAGGAGAGGACAGGAGAGAAGATTTCAGTTGGAAGGGACCTACAAGAGTCATCTAGTCCAACTGCCTAATTGGAAATTAGTTGTTTTACACCACAGAACCTATTCTAATGCCTCAATTGAGAACTTGACTCCAAACAAAGGGATCTAACTCCTTACTGTACTTTCTCCTTAGAACAAAGCTGACCATACAATCATTGAGCATTTCTTGGTGAACTGGAAAACCTACCCTACTCTTGACTCTGCAGTGGCAGAGAATGTAACTCTTCTCAGGAAAGAAGCAAGCAGAAGTAACCACTTTTGTGTGGAGACCCTATTAATTTCCAAGGAGGCGACTATTTTTAACTTGTCATTTTTCCTTTTAAAGTAGTTATAAAGAGATACCATTTTAATATCTTGTTTGTTAACTCTGGGATAGTATTCAAACATGAAAATGTCAGTGCAAAGACTCTGCAGTTTATAAATATTATCATATCAACAAGGTAGGGACCTGGACAGGCTGGACTGCTGGGCAGTGTCCAACGGCATGAGGTTTAACATGGGCAAATGCCGGGTCCTGCACTTGGGGCACAACAACCCTATGCAGAACTACAGACTGGGAGAAGCCTGGCTGGAAAACTGCCAGGAGGAGAGGGACCTGGGGATGTTGGTCGACAGCCGACTGAACATGAGCCAGCAGTGTGCCCAGGTGGCCAAGAAGGCCAATGGCATCCTGGCTTGTATCAGAAACAGTGTGACCAGCAGGTCCAGGGAGGTGATTCTCCCTCTGTATTCAGCACTGGTGAGGCCGCTCCTTGAATATTGTGTCCAGTTCTGGGCCCCTCACCACAAGAAGGATGTTGAGGCTCTGGAGCAAGTCCAGAGAAGAGCAACGAGGCTGGTGAAGGGACTGGAGAACAGATCCTATGAGGAGCGGCTGAAAGAGCTGGGGTTGTTTAGCCTGGAGAAGAGGAGGCTGAGAGGAGACCTCATTACTCTCTACAAGTACCTGAAAGGTGGTTGTAGAGAGGAGGGAGCTGGCCTCTTCTCCCAAGTGACAGGGGACAGGACGAGAGGGAATGGCCTCAAGCTCCACCAGGGTAGATTTAGGCTGGAGATTAGGAGGAGGTTTTTCACAGAAAGGGTCATTGGGCATTGGAATAGGCTGCCCAGGGAGGTGGTTGAGTCACCTTCCCTGGAGGTGTTTAAGGCACGGGTGGATGAGGTCTTGAGGGACTTGGTTTAGTGTTAGATAGGAATGGTTGGACTAGAAGATCCGATGGGTCCCTTCCAACCTGGTTGTTCTGTGATTCTGTGATTCTGTATCTTTTGAAATCAAGAGCTAGATGGTCATCCTGTAAGTCTCACCAGAGGCATTATTATACACAAGCTGAGAATTACTGGCTTTAAACTACTGAATCCCTAAGTGAAGTTTCATAATGCAAAGGAGTGTAATCATGTCTGATTTTCTCTATTGCTAACTATGCATGGAGATCCTAAAAAAATCACTATTAATCTAAGCCGGGCAACATAGGCCTTAAATGAAAATGTAAAATAATATCTTGAAATTATGTTCATGCTGACTGCAGCTTCTCATTTACAGGGGGCAGAGGGAAACTCTATTAGACTGTCCTTTTTTCTCCTACTGTGTTTTCTGTGGGCACTAAGCAGTGTTCAGCTCCTAAAAGTAAAATGTGTTTTTAAGGTTAGAGCTTGGTTTATCTCAAGCAAATCCTAATGATTGTTTTGGGAGACCAAGTAACCATGAGAAGTTGGGTTTGGTACTGATCTTGCAGGACTTACAAAACTCTGACTGCTGGTAGCTTGGAAATCTCTGTCTTGAGAGAGTATATAGTTGTTTTTCAAATGCTTAAGTTTCAGAGAGCTTCATTGATATGCATGGTGCTATGATATAGAATTTCAGACTTGTTTCTGATTTACAAAGACAATTAGAAAAACATATGAGTAATTGCTCCTGAAGGGTTGTTGCTAAATTTGGAGCAGATGGAGTGGAATTCACGTTGTTCTGTGTAATATTAAAAAAAAAAAAATACTGAAATTATATGTTTGTTCAGAGTTTAGCATGTATTCACTGTTGCAAAGGACAAAGGGAAGTCCAGGACCATGCGACTAAGCAGCTTGTATATTCAAGACTTGATATTAATCATAACAAAGATTCTGCCATTGGTTTCCTTGAGTCTTTGTTGGGCCTTAGACATATGTCTAGGCTTGATGCCCCCTGTTCCACTGGATACCACCATGAAAAAAGCATTTTATTTGACTGCAGAAATGCCGGTGTTCCCAGGAAGCTGGTAAGTGTAGTAGAAACAAATGTTTGTTGAGAACAAAGGCACTGTAGCAACAAATACATTTGTATTTCCTTCAGAACAGCAAACCCCAAAAATCTTGCCAAATGATTATTTATTTAGTGTATTTATGTAGAAAATGACTGTGAAGGATAACGTCTGTCACTATTCAAGTGCAGTAATTATAGAGGAATATAACATCAATTAATAAATCACAAATGAATGGCTCATTGATACTTCATTAATTTTTCACATCTCACATTAACAAAGCATGCAGTGTGTCTTAACTGCCTAGCTATGCTGATGCTTAAACCTAAGCCAGGAGATTTCGCAAACCAAGAATAAGTGAATTACAAGGCTGTGATAATCCATATAGGAATAAAAAAAGACACATCAGTCTAGCAGGATTGACTAATAAATGAATAGAGATATATCATTGGTTTGTAAACTGTTAGAATTGTTTTTGTTTATGGTGAGTCTTATACAAAAATGTGAAAGACAACTCAGAAGACTCATTAGAGTTTTGGTAGTCAGATGTAAAAAAGAAATGGAGTAATTCTTGGAGACACTTTTGAGTACTTTTAAATGATTTTGCATTTCCTGTATGCAAAGCATACATCTCAAACTGCTGCTGCTTATCACACATCTCTGTTCTGTGGATGGGTTTCTTGTGTGTAAAATGATCAGCCTGAGGGTTTACAGGAAAACTAGTTCTTCCCATTATTTGGAAGGTCACTTTAAAACAGTTTCACATGAATTGAAGAAATTACATTAATATGATGTCCTTAGCTCAGGTACAAGGCAACCCTTATTAGCTGAAATATATTAAACTATAAGTGCAGTCCTCCTTTGCTAACGTAAAAGGAAATGGATTAACTCAAAGCATGGTGCTGGCCAGATAGCCCAAAAGAGAGCTGAAAGGTTATGATCTCTGTATGTTACTACTGTTTTATGACTGAAGGAACATAACCTCAGTAACATTATATATTATTTCTGCTTTTGACTGGATGATTAAATCTTTGAATAAGTGAGTAATAAGCAGAAGAACAACAAAGGTCGAATGATGCTTTCCAGACTACATTTCAGATGAAGTCATGGGTCAACATTTTAAAAGCTTCCTTGTTTTGAAAATGCTTTGAGGTGTAAGTAGTGGCAACACTACTAATAGTTATCAGTGGGTGATATAATCTGTCCACGTCCTTTTGTTTCCTGTGGAAAAATATCACTGTCTTTGAATTTGTAAGCTCTCTAGCTTTGTAGGGACTGCAAGCTCAGAGGTCTCAGTCACATAGCACAGTGTCTTACCCATTGAATTGAATTCCAATCAGCATTTCCCTGTAAGGTTATAGCAGGACTATGTTGGGTTCAAAACCAGGCAAAGTAAGTGAAAAAAGCAAGTAAAAATCATAAACAAATCACAGAATCACAGAATCACCAGGTTGGAAGAGACCCACAGGATCATCGAGTCCAACCATTCCTATCAAACACTAAACCATGTCCCTCAGCACCTCATCCACCCGTGCTTTAAACACCTCCAGGGAAGGTGACCCAGCCATCTCCCTGGGTAGCCTGTTCCAGTGCCCAATAACCCTTTCTGTGAATTTTTTTTCCTAATGTCCAGCCTAAACCTCCTCCAGCAGATCTTGAGGCCATTCCCTCTTGTCCTGTCCCCTGTCACCTGGGAGAAGAGGCCAGCTCCCTTCTCTCCACAACCTCCTTTCAGGTAGTTGTAAAGAGCAATGAGGTCTCTCCTCAGCCTCCTCTTCTCCAGGCTAAACAACCCCAGTTAAAAAAGAGGCTGAAAGTTCTCCTATTAATCAGAATTCGTTCTTGGGCTTTTCTAAACCCAACTATACTGAAAAAAGGGTGGTAGATGTTACAGGAGAAAAATAGAGTCTTTCTGTGTGTATGTAACAACATACACATCCCCTGGCTCCAGGCTCCTATTCCTTCTGCTGCTTCTCAGCCGCTTCTCAACCGCAGCTCTCTCAGCCGCTCCTCAGGGGCTGGAGAACAGATCCTATGAGGAGCGGTTGAGAGAGTTGGGGTTGTTCAGCCTGGAGAAGAGGAGGCTGAGAGGAGACCTCATTACTCTCTACAACTACCTGAAAGGAGGTTGTAGAGAGGAGGGAGCTGGCCTCTTCTCCCAAGTGACAGGGGACAGGACAAGAGGGAATGGCCTCAAGCTCCACCAGGGTAGATTTAGGCTGGAGATTAGGAGGAGGTTTTTCACAGAAAGGGTCACTGGGCATTGGAATAGGCTGCCCAGGGAGGTAGTTGATTCCCCTTCCCTGGAGGTGTTTAAGGCACGGGTGGATGAGGTGCTGAGGGACTTGGTTTAGTGTTAGATAGGAATGGTTGGACTAGAAGATCCGATGGGTCCCTTCCAACCTGGTTGTTCTGTGATTCTGTGATTCTCCCCTTGTAACAGTGGAAAAGGTAAATACGCAACTCTCTTTGATTTTTCTTCTAAATGTTTCCCACACACAGATTTGAACACAGATATGAACACAATAATAATGTAGATAAAACATTTTTTTACCCGTTTCCCTTCAACGAAAGTTTCCCAAGTAGCCGTTTCTACTTCACTTCAAAAGCAGCTAACGCTAGCAGTTTTTGAAAGGAATGGGAGTGCAATTTCTGCCTGTAACCAGCAGCTCCAGGCAGACCTCATTGCTCGCTGTGTAGAAGCTGATGCCCTAAGGCACGTGGCAGCCTCACCTAGCGCAGGTTTCCAGCCTTTTCCCGCTCTCCCTCAGCCCGTCCCGGAGCTCCCGCTTCTGCCGCGGAGGCACCACCCCGACCCGCCGCCAGGGGGCGCTGCGGCGCCGGGTCGCGCTACCCGCCCCGCCCCGGCGCGCTCCGCATCGCACGGTCCCCGCTCGGCCGCGGCATCCCCCGGCATCTCTCGTCCCACGCAGCATCGCTCCTCCCCCGCGGCATCCCTGCAGCCCCCGTCCCCCTCGGCAGCCCCCATCTCCGCTCCCCCTCGGCAGCCCCCGTTCCCCCGCAGCATCCCCGCGGCATCCCCTCAGCCGAGGCAGCCCCGTTCTCCAGCAGCATCCCTGCTCCCCCGAGGCACCTCCGCAGCCGCAGCATCCCCGCAGCCACTCTCCTCGGAGGCATCCCCGCTCTCCCGAAGTATCCCCACAGCCAAGACAGCCCCGCTCCCCAGCGGTGTCCCCGCATCCCCGCTCCCCCGAGGCAGCCCCGCAGCATCCCCGCTCCCCCGAGGCATCTCCGCAGCCGAAGCATCCCCGCATCCACTCTCCCCCGAGGCAGCCCCGTAACATCCCCGTTCCCCGGAGGCAGCCCCGCCGAAGCCTCAGTCCTCTGGGAGAGGTTATCGATTTTGTTTGTTTGCTTTATTTGTTCCCCCCCACTTCTTTTCCCCCGTTTGTAAACTCAGTGAAGTTTGGTCAGCTGGCCGCGTCGTTCCCGAGAACGGAGGCCAAAAATGCTCTGGGACCCAGGGCGGCGCTTTCCCTTGGCTCCGCCGGCTCCGGGGGCCGCCGCTCCGGGCGGCGGGACAGGCTCGGTCTCCCGCAGCAGATGGAGTCGGCGTGGGCGGGGGCGGAGGGCTGTGGGAGTTAAAGCGGAGGGAGGATCCGCGAGGATCCAGGTAGATCCAGCTTTTACCGCTTACCAAAAGCCACCAGCAGCAGGACCTCCGCCTCCTCCCACCCTCCCTCCCTCCCTCCTCCCCTCCCTCCTCCCCTAGCCCCCTCCCTCCCCTGCCCCGCTGCCATGAGCGCGGGGCCGAGCGGGCGCTCTCCGTGCAGCGGCGCCCAGTGCCCGGGGCAGGGGGGTGCGCGGGGCCCCCCCGGGAGGCCGGCGGCGGGCGATGCGGAGCCGGCCGAGCGCTAACATGGGGGGCGGCCACTCCCACCGCGCGCCCGTCTTCGACGAGAACGAGGACGGTGAGTGCGGAGCTGTCCGTGGTACCGACCCCCTTCCGCCGCCTCCCGGCAGCGAAACCCACCCGGGTTGGCGCGGGTTGCGCGGGTCCCGGCTCGTGGCAGAGCTCGCTCGGAGCTCGAGGGTTAAGCGCATGGCAGGTAACTCCCCGCACATGTCTAGGAACGGGCACCGCTCTGGAGAGGGATGCTCGCCTTCCCGGTTTCGTTGATGCTTGATTCTTTGCCCACCTGCCCGTTTTAAACGGTGACATCTCTCCCTGTCAATATCCTCCTTCTGTCGCTTCTGTTTTCTGAAACTTTTCTTCGTCTCGCTCTCTGAAATTTTCTCCCTGCCTAGACAATATGTCATAAGAAAGTGTATCTTGTAAAGTTTTTTGGAAAGCAATGGAAAAGTTGGCGTAAAGTACGGCGTTTCTTCACTTTTAATGCATTTCTGTGTCATTTTGTACGTAGACCGCATTTAACTGGAATTGTGTGATTGCATTTCATTTACAATCATTTTGGCTCTTGAAACAAAGAGAACATTGCACTCCAAGGAAGCAGATATTTGTGTGTTATCACTAGAAGTGCTTTCAATGTTACTTATGTGAGAGGTGACGTTACCTGTCTGTATGACTGATGCTTAATTTTGACTATATTCATTTCCCAGTGTTTCCCAAGATATTTTATTAGGAGGTGATTGTGTCTTGATACACAATTGCATTGTTTTGGCTTTCTGAGGCTCATAACAAATCAGAATGTGTTCTGTTCCTTATATGTTCCTTAGATGTCATTGGGCATTGGAACAGGCTGCCCAGGGAGGTGGTCCATTCACCTTCCCTGGAGGTGTTTAAGGCACGGGTAGACAAGGTCCTGAGGGACATGGTTTAGTGTTTGATAGGGATGGTTGGACTTGATGATCCGATGGATCTCTTCCAACCTGGTGATTCTATGATTCTGTGTTCAGCACACGTAGAGATACTTGTATTGTTTTGCTAACAGAAATACATTAAATGCATGCAAATTGCTTAAAAGGTTGAATATACGTTTACTTGCATTTATGACACAATTATAATTCCATGTTCCTTTAAGAGGTATTTGATGAAGTTTTGTTTACACGGCTCCATTTCTTGTGCGGAGAATGGGACAGATTATTTACTATTTGTTTATTGTGGTTTAATAGCTGTGATTTTCTTGTACTGATAAAAATATTCAGTCATTTACTGTAGATTATGCTAAACAAGCAAGAGAGACAGAACTGTCCCCCTCCCCCCACCTTCAGGCAGAATCTTGATCATGGACAATCAGTCTTGTAAATCTTGAGGCAATTTACCAAGAAACACCCAAGAGTGAAAGCATCGTGTTAATCTTGTCTGGACACCCAGAGGTAAAAAAACATAACCATGCTTTTGCCTTTGCAAGGCTTTTTTTGACTCTCTTAGAAATTTCTGTGAATTATTACCACCATTTTCTTTCCACGAGACAAGAATGTGGTCAGTTTTTGAATAAAATGAAATGAACAAAGTTCATTAGTAAAGTACTGCGGAGTAGACTTTATGCCACTTATCTCTTTTTCCATCAGGAAAGCATTTCTGTAATGCAGCCATTATTACAATCTAATAAAATAAGCACATAAAGTATTTATGTATTTCTGTTAGGTCATTATTTATTCTTTGCCTGGTTTTATTTTTGCTTTTGTTTTTTTTCCCTCATTATGAGTGTTCCTAGCATCACCTCTTTACTCCCCTTTAGCTATAATCCTTAGCACAACCATCTAGTTCTGAAGAGTCCATTGCTTTTGAAGCAATATCCTATTTCATATTCTATTTACAAATTATTATTCAGGATGACATTTTCCCAAGTACCTAAATAATATAGGAAAATATTTCCTCTTTGAAAATACATCTTACAGGGTTTAGTTAAAAATCAATCTGTATTTCATATTCCCACTAATAGCTGGAAGAGTCGCTGTTTTCCACAGTATTGTACTCAATATGAAATAAAAAAAAAAAACAAAAGTCAATGTATAGCAAGTAGATATATTTCTTGAGGCAGTATAATTTTGCTCAAAATGACAATATTTATCAATTTAAATAGAATTGTAATAGATGAGTTGTGTATGAATGTGTAAGTATAAGTAGAATCTAAGGTATTTAGTGTATTGTGTGTATTATCACAGCTGCCTCTTCAAATGAGAAAAATGAGCAGGAAAAAAAATTTATTGTCATTTTATGTTCATACATCTTAATGATGGATGCAGAATGAAATATGAATTTTGGAAGAAGAGGTTTGAAACCATTTATTGTCACTTCACTTTGTAAATCATAGAAAAAGATTATTTTATTCAGTGAACCACTTGACAAAGAAATACACTGAAATTGTATGTGAAGAGCACCCAGGTACTACCTGGCAAGCCTATAGAATATCTGCTCTAGAGTTACAACTCATGTTTTCTGGTTAATGAGAATAGGTATTGATCTACTGAGTAGATCTGAAAACTCCGAGTTGTATGTAGACTCCCCGCCATGCTTAGGGTAGTAAAAAATGATCCAACCAGAAGGCTGGACTGCATGCTACAAATCCCCGGTTATCACAGACAGCATAACACATCATTATCATACACTGCTCTTTTTGAAGACCATAATACATGCAGTTTTAAAATTAGGTATATTTGTTCTCTACATTCTATTTTTGTTAGGGGGATCTTCCAGACTTCACTCTGAATAGTTAGAACTATTTGTTTTCCTGATTAAATGATTTTTAACCCATTTATAAGACTTACATTTATTCTAACTTTTTTGTCATCTTAAACTGTTCTCCACCCTCCATGATTACTCCCATGCATTGGTAGATGCAAAAATGTCCCCTCTCATTCTTTGTTTTGTAAGAAAATCTCTTCTAATTTTCTTTTATTTCCACTGTTTTTTTCCATTCTCTTTGTCCCCCATGTGTATGGATTTGAACTTGTCTTACTTGCACACAGCTAACCCAAATTACACAATGAATTGCCAGTGAATTTTCACCAGGACTTTTTGCTGGAAACAGTACTTCCTGATTTCTATTGAAAATAACTTTCCTGCTACAGCCTATAACCACATATGTCCTTTCCATGGACATATCTTATGGATTGTTCATTCAGTCTGTGATGTTAGCCCACCAATGCCCGGTTCAGTAAATTCCACTGATAAACTCCAATCTAAAGCAGAATTTTTTGGTGTTCCTATGTATATGACCTTGTCTTTTGCATGGCTGAAATTCAGTCCACCTCTATTATTCATATTCCCAGGGATGATCACCCACTTCTTTCCTTGTGATGTTCTGATTCTCCATTACTTTACCAATGTTTTGTATTTTGACCACAGCTCCATGCCATTTATCAAGTTCTCTGAATATTTTGCGCAAATACTTAGCTGGATCATTTCCAGACTTCATCTTCTTTGCTGTTAATGCCTGTCAACTTCATAATTCCCATTTCAAAATGATGTTTCCTCCTCTTTTACCTATCTAGCATTTTGCTAGTCAGTCCTCATCTTGTTCAGCTTTGCTTATACTTTCTTACTTTCTTATACTTTCTTACTTTCTTTCTATACTTTCTTTTCACTTCCCTGAAACAGAGAAAAATGAAATATAACCCTACTCTACCATCTACAAAATAAATTTCCCATCAAAGAAAAGTATCTACTTTCTCTTGCACAAACAATTTCTGGTAGACCCATGCTGTATTTATCTCATTTTTACTTCTTAGCCTAAATTAAATCACAACAAGAGCTATGAAAATCCAGTGAACAGAATCCTTTGTTTACCTAGACATTATATTCTGGCTAAAGAAGCTCAACAGAAAATCACGTTTAATATCTTGATTTTTATTACTGCACAAGTTGGGTATACAACTAGGTTTGATGTAGCAGCTTTGCTGCCTCTAATCAAAACTAGATATTTAAATGGTTTGGAACTGCAATATTTTCTTAGGAATTTAGAAAGTCTTTTCAAGCCAGATACTACACTAATTGTGTAGTGAATTCAGCACTCAGGTAAAAGGAAATCAATTCTGTTTTGGTTAATATTGCTGAGGCAAAGGAGTATTGCCTCTCTTTACCTTGAATATTTCATATTCTTATAACTGTTGTGCTTCCCTGAATGTTTATCCAGTACTATTATGAGAAGAGCAAAGGGATACATCATTCCTTATATTCAGCTCTTCTGAAACAAGCTTAAGTTCACAAAAATGGCAATAGAATGATGAAGGGGGTATTCACCATAGGCAAATATTATTTGCAAGTTCTTCATAACAAGTAAGTTTGCAATAACCTGATGAATTGCAGATTTGCTTGACCATGTACTGTTAAAATATCAGTAGTATTAACCTGGTGAAAGAGAAATATTAGAAGCAAGTAATTTAGAAAAGGTCTGACTCCAGAGAGAGATTACCACTATCCAATAGTAGTAATGTATTTGCCTGTACTGCTGTATTAGATACAGAGGAAAACAAAACAAGAAACAAAAGTGTCGGAGGCTAGAAGTTGGTCCTTTGAACTGATATGGCAGTTATTTTTGATTCTTTGGGGTTTAAAAATTCAGGTTTGCTACAGTTTCTTTTAGGAACAGGCACACTGAACTTTTAAGAAAGAGCTTTTTAAATTTTTATATTATATAACTTTACATTTAAAGCAAGCGTGTGTTTCCAAAGAACTTTTCGCTGAGCATCTTGAAGTTATAGAGCTTGAACGCTCTTTTGTGGAGTTCAGTGTGACATGCTGTGCCTGAGAACTGTAGTCCCATGTGAGGGAAATAAGACATAGCAATATGCCTTGGCTTATTTCTACACGGCAAGCCTCTAACTCGCCGTAATACTTACATATCTAATAATGCTGAAGTCCCGTTGCTTTGTCTGAGTTACAGGGCTTCTTTCCGTTGTAGTGTCCTAACCATAGAGCTTATGTACCAGAGGATAAAGTACTGGTCTTCTGGAGTTAAACTTTACATTCTGGGTTGCATTTTAAATTGATTTCTACCTCTCCTGTATGTCTTTTCATTTAAGCCAAAGGCTTAAATGAAGAATTTTAAGTTGTTAGCGAGTTGCAGAATAAATCATTGTTAACTGACAGTTGCTGAAAAGATCATCTTGTACTAAAAGCATAAAAAATAGATACAGATCCTAACAAAGAGGTCTGCAATTAATTTGGATTCGGGTAGATAAGAGCTTAATAGTTGAGTTTATATAAAGTACAGTGGAAGCTGGAGGTCTGTAAAAGTGAAATAGGGAGAAATGACACCCAAGAGTTTCACTTGGAACAAATTTAAAGCAGTTGTTAAATATCAAAGAAAGTAATATTCAAAATAGAGCATGCAGTGTCCAGTTAGTGTCAACTATAAGATAGAGCTCATCAACCTGTCTCCACAAAGCTATAAAAGGTAATGTCTGAGGCATTCATATAATAACTGCGAAGAGCTTGAATCATGAAGCTAGTAACACACTCTTTTCAAACTAATTGTTTCATAAAATACAGCCCCACAGGACAGTTGAATAAAGAGTTTAGACTCTAAATACTTTTCACTAGTGAAGGTAACAAATATAGGGTGGGATTAATATTTCTGCTGGATTTTAGGTTTCTTCATACAATTTGTATGGTGGATTGTGTAGTGTTTTACTTTTTCCTTTGCAAAGCTGAATATTCTTATTCCTTTTTAGATCTGGATTGGGAAGGAATATCACATTGTGACTTACACAAGTTCTAAGTTCAGTGTCAAAAATGGATAAAACACAGCTGTTCACATTATTGTATGCTGGATATCAAGGTTTTAGATGGATAATATTCAAACCATTGTATTTTTATTTTTTTTATGACCATGCCAAATTATATACAGTTTCCTTTTCCATTTATTGAACTTTAGACATGAAATCTTCCTTTTGTGCAGTACAATACATTTCAGAAACCCTAATGCTAGTATCTGTACAAACACATGATAAAATAGTGATCAGTGTCGAGCTTGTAGGTACAACATAGTATGAAATAATAGGAGAATACAGACAGAAAGGAGAGCACAGAATGACAATTTCAGGCAGTCACAGAGGTACCAACTGCCAGACTATTGTCAAAAGTTTTCATGGTCTGTGGCAAAGGAAGTTCTGAAGGAATATCATGGAATTGCAACCATCAATAGTCATTATGTTTCTCACTTAGTCTTCTTAAAGCTTTGGATCAATGTATACAAATAATGTGAACCTCTTCAGGAAGTACATTATAATTACAGGTGAAATTTAATACTAGATCATAGATTTCTCTTTTCTACAGGGAACTCTGAAGAAAAGTGCGATGAATCTGACATCTCTGTCTTAGCATCTTGTTCCCTCAAAAGAACTTTATCTCTCTTCCCCCATTTAACTATCCTAAAAATGTTGTGCAATATCTAATTTATCAAACTCTGTCAAGGTTAGACCCAAGAATCTTTTAAGGGACAGCTAAAGTATTTACCAATTTTATTTCACTCTACCATTATCCAGATTCAACAAAATCTCTGCCAGCAATGGCTTAGAGATGGATCAGATGAATTTCCAAGATCTTTCCTAAATATATTTCCTACAATTCCAAGATTTAATTTCCTGCTTTGATGGAAACAGTCTTGTCAGAACCTCTGTCTTAAACAAAGGTATTGTTTAAGTCTTTGCCCCTGCTTTTGTAACCTTCCAGAGTTTACACAATTGGTTGACATGACACCTACCTCTTAAAGTATTAAGTAATTTCTTAGTGACCTGTTATGTAGGAGTGCTTAGGAGAGGTAACATTTAACCCGAATTGCAATGTGCATTTTGTAGTGTGCCTGGATGTTGAGACAGGCTGTTTGGGTTACTAAATATGAATAACTGAAAGCTAACCAAGCATTAATCAAAATAAACTTACATAATCCTATCCAAGATCAGGGAAAAATCTGAATGTGACATAAACTGAGAAAGAAGATTGCTGTCTGAATCTCAATACCATTACTTTTGCAATCACTCTTTCACAAGTTCATGACATGTCTTCCATCCCTGCCCACAGATGTTTCTTGTGGTGAGAAAGCAAGGCTCTGCTCTTTCAGTTGTGCTCTTGTGGTTCTCTGTGGCTTTCAGAGAGCTGGGTTCTGCAGAACTGGAGAAGCTGAATGGTGGAAGAAGCAGCACGCTGTAAAGTAAATGCTTGGTTGCCCCATGGCCAAATGAGGTAAAGAGATTTTAAATTGAGTGTACTCCTCAACAGTGGTTTCACTTCCAGTAGAGTTCGAATGATAAGTATTTCTCTTCTGCCAGAGAAGTCACAAGACTGGTTGCACTCACTCCTGATATCTTTCCGTAGAATAAGGGGGAACAAGTCTGTCTCCTCCCATCAGCTCCAGTGGGACATTTGCTGTGTTAGTGGTAGCACCTGGCATGAAAGAAAGAATTCATTAATGTGGGTGTGTGAATGTGGGTTACAAAGCTGTCAGGAATGTGGGAATGAAGGTGTTTTGTACCTTGAGTGAATGGAGGAAGTTCAGCCTGAAATGAAATGTCGCACCTGATTGAATTAGAAACGACTGAGATCTTTGGAAGGAAAGAAATAGTAAGGAATTATGATCTTGCTCATAGATACTCAAAGAAAGTAGGTCCTATCCTACCAGGATTGTCTTCGTACAGTCTCTTCTGAATGTGGACATGAAAGAAGAAGGTAAGTTTTTTGTCAACCAAGCACAAGACTGACTTTCTTGCTTCCTTGTTAAACAGCAAGGCTAGGAAGGCAGAAACTTTCCTGATTTTAAAACTATTGGATATTGACATCTGGGACCAAGCACTGAAGAGTGGAAAAGAGGAAAAGAGTGTTAAATTAATTTTGGAGATTCCATAGTACTTCAATTTAGCTTGAGTGAGCTAATGCTGAGGTGGTGGGAAAGATGTGGAAAAGGTTACTACTGAGATGAATCCATATGAAGCAAAAATTTCTAGAGGATATTCAAAGTAAATGTTCAGTCTTGTAGTGGCATTCCACAGTATCCTAGATCGTGGTAAAACATGGAGGAGGTAGGTTCAAAAGATAGGGGACATCCACCAAACTTAACAATAGACACACAGATTTTCTGGAGAAGGAAGAGCAGCAGTGTGTGCATCAGGTATCTGATCTCTCTTGAATACATTTCTGATTGGTTTCATGAGCGTGTTAAATTGATTGCCTCAAAATACATTATTTATTGCCTAATACAAGCCTGTGTTGGCCTGTTACTGAATTTGGTGTTGTCAATGTTGCATATGTGTGTACATGTAAGCTTCCCTGCAGCAGGAAAGAGCAAAAGATCAAAAACTTATGTTTCCAATCAATGCTGCTTTCTTAGTTAATTATTATTCCAAATTTCATTGTACTCAATCACAATTTGACATGAACAACAAATACAGGACACTTGCAGAAACAAAACAGGCAAATGTCTTGAAATTTTTTTCCTTTGGCTAAAGTACAAAGCTAGTTTAATCTCTGGAGTTCAGTCTCTAATACAGTAACTGTTTTGAAGAATAACACTGGCTTTTATTTGTCTGCATTTAGTCCCAGGAAACTACTTCCTTTATCGGAAACACTTGTTCATATCATGAGGTATCTGCAGGTGAGCATTGATGGGGCCCAAGATGCTTACAAGAGGAGGTTTAACGTTCATACACTTATCAGGATCTAGAACTGATTCTTGTAATATGATGTTTCATGCAACATTCTTTGACTTAATTTTAAACTCTTAGAAATTAATCTTATACTGTATAAATGATAACTCATGTGTATAAGGTACAACATTATACTGTGCACCCCAAGTTCTTACTCTTTGTCTAATGTAGTACGTGGGCTTTTATTGTACTTCCTCTGTGCAAAGAAACGGTTTTATTGATAGATACTAGTACTGTACCATTATAAAACAAATTGCCAGAGAAAAAGAGGAAGAATGAAGGCATCTGTTGCTTTACTGGTGAATACTACCAGGCTTTCCTTTTCAGATTCCTCACTTACTAGAATTTGAGAAATATAATGGAAGTGCAACATGACCTGTTTTCAGGTTGGCCTCAGGAAAATCTTAGTATTATATGTTGGCGTATTCCCTTAGGCAGTCAGCATTCACCTGAAGTGTCCAGCAACAAGGAAGTCTAACAGTTGCTGTGTATGTTTGTATCACAGAAAAGAGAACCTCCTTTTGTTCCAAAATATGTTATTTTCCACCTCAATAACCAGAAGACTTGCATATGGTTAGTTTCTGCTATAACTAATGGAAGATTCTTTCTATCTATAGTCAGCTTTTCTCCTACACCCTTTTTCTATGATCTCTGTTTCAAAACTTGACAAAAAAGTATTAAATTCTATATTAATTTTATTCTTGGAAATATTGCACCCTATTTTCCTACATGGTTATTAAGTGCAATATAGACATATAAGTTATTTTCATTCATTCCATAATTTAGACAAAGACATTTTCCTTTTAAATTGAAGAAACTCTTCTTACAAAGCATTACTGGAGTTGGTGACAGCCTATTACACAGGTTTTTTGAGCTTTAAATATAACTAAACATAGCTGATTAATCTGAAATTTATTTCCCAAATTTTATATCCCCATAAATATTTTTTCATTATATCATATCATATCATTATAATATACAAAACCCCCTTTTCTACCTTCTCCCAGTAAGAAAATGTTTGCATTTGATATTTTCATCAAATCTACCTTAGGTTTTTTTTATCTGACTCAGATCGAAATAGGAATTACATTTGTGCTTTTTAGCCCCCTATTTCTGTCTGGCAATATTTTCTTGGTTTTGACTTTATTTCCACTTTATAATTTTCTTTTCTTTTAATTATTATAATTCCAGTTCTTTGATGTTTGGAAACTTATTTACATAAAGTCTACAGCTGATGTACTTTTCTGCTCTGTTGATTTTAGCTTGACTTGATAGTGAGTGAAATAGATCACTGACTCTGTCATTGTATTGGTGACACTGTTCTGTGTAAGAAAGACTGTTGTATTAAGTAAGATATATATACTATGTGGCAATATAATGCATTAGACAAAGAATGTTTCTTTTTTCCCCTGCTTTTGCAGTGATAAGAGGAACCCTGTTGTTCCTTATTTAAGATCTAAAAATGCAAACTGAGTTAATCCTTCTAATAATTATTATTTCCTTATGATATTATTCTGCTTCTCTTGCTGAGTGATGAAAACCGTTCTTATCTGCCCTTTGAAACAGAGATGTAATGCAGTCACAAAATCACCATTAGCCTCCTATGTGTCCTTCACACATTTCTGAAATCGTCTTTCACTTCTACTTGGACTGTTTTCACATCACACTATGAAGATGGTATTTATGCCTCTTGGGGGTCAGCTTAGATAAATCTTTGTCCAAGCTGCAAGACCTGCAAACTCTTTTTTTGGCAATACCACATCTTAGGCACTGTGATCTGCTACACAGAGCTTGAAGTCAAAGAACAAAAGCTAATCAAATGATCCTTTCTGAGAAGCAGAAAAAAGCTACTTGAAATACAGCTTCGCATTTGACTGTTTTAGCCTATGGAAACTAAAGATAACTACGCAATCTTACGTGCAGGGCATTCCTATAAAACAAAGTTAGCATTTACTGAGATTGTTTTGGATTTATGGGAGGAAAAGACTAGCCAGAAGTCCTTTGCATCTTCATGAGATTCTTCTCTGCTGAGAATTTCTGTGATTTTTCAGAAACAGTATGCCTATTATGCCTTTGTTTCCAAATCTTTTCCAGCCCTGTGACATCTTTGAGGTCTTTTGCTTAAGTTTTTAAGCTAAACCATTAAAATAGATAGTTTTATAGTGTAAATAATAATAGCAGTTAAAAATATTTTAGAAAGAGTAATACATTTTTAGTGTGAAGTTCTCTGCAAAAAATGTCAGTATTGAAGTCTTTTTTTGTAGGATCTACTGCTTTTCTGTTACACAAAAATGTCACCTCTAGGTGCTGGGTGATTTTGCTGGAAAAGTTATAGGGTGAAGAACTTCTCCCTGTGATCCAAACTTTCAGCAGAGCAATCCTTGTTCTTTTGGAGTTAGGGAGTTCTCTACTGATGTACAGGAGAAGAGAGCAGGTAGAGAAGAGCTGCCTGGGCAGTTGTAAGCATTGGCTGTGGGAGGTAAGATGTGAAAATGGAGCTTGTCTGGCGAGCAGGTAAATTCCAGCTGTTGCTAGATTAATATCTTCTCTCAGAATGGTTTTCCACAAGGTTTTTCAAAGAGCAAGGAGAGGTTACATATGTGCTTAGGAAAGATTAAGTAATACATGGCAGTGAAGCACTTACGCTGAGTGATGCCCTGACTTCAGACCTTTGGTTCTCCTAAGCTGGGAGCCATTAGTCTATCTCACAGGTGTCAGGGAGAGCACAGGCAGGGATTCTAAATGCATTAACAGACAGTGACCATTTCAGTATAGATGCTGACCATTACAGAGGAAAGCTGCTGCTTGTGCTATTTAGTTTCCTTGTTGTTTCTGGTGAGGTGCAGAGAATATTGAATGCTTTCCTGGGCATACAAATGCTAGTGGGTAGCTACAACATCAGCTCTCAGCCTCTTATCCTTCCTCTGCTAGGTAGATCCCATATATCTTTTGATCCACAGACATATGTGGATCAATGACATCCTGATGTTTCAAGTGACGGGTTGTCTTGGATGTTGTAAAGAACCTCCCAGAGTGCTCCATTCTAATTTGGAAAGGAATATACAGCACAGCAGACCACCTGGGTAAACCTGCTGACTGCTGTCATATGCAAATGTTTCTTCTGGTCCTCAGTGATATTAAGCTGATTTCCAGTTCTTTTTCCACCTGCGTTTGCTGACTAACATAATATGGTTAACAAAAAACATAAATAAGTTTTAAATTTATTTTGTTATTTTGTAGGTTTTCCATTCTGTACTGTGAAGAAAGCAAGGCTGTTGCATATTCGTTTCATAATTAGCCAGAGAAAGCTCTAATCTACTGATTTACCACTTTATCCTAGTTAAGAATATATAATATATATGCATAGATATTTTTAGAGAATAGTTCCCTCTCTGTCTTTCTATGTACATAGAGATTTTTGTACATACTTTACTCTCATCAAAACAAACCCAGTGTATGTGGTAGGGAACTCTAGAATGGAGTAACCAATATTCATTATTTTCTTCTAGCATCTGTAATTAAACTTATTTGAGATTCTATGTCTTTGATTATACTGAACTGGTATAAGCACATTTAATACCACAGAAAGTTTCAGGCATTAAGACTAAGAAACCTTCTGCTACACTGGACAATTCTATACCTGCAGTTCACTATCTGTTTGTGCTTTGCAGCTAATAACTTCTGTTGTTAAAATTAGAAGTTATGTTCTTTCCATTAATACCTGTCAGCTACACACCCTCTACATCAAATGAATCTTTTTGTTTATTCCTGTTGTGTGCTGATGCAAGGTAAATATTTATAAGTTGAGTTGTGGCTTAATGAGTCTACTGACCCTCTGCTGTTAGTGCTGATCCCCAGCCATAACCAGGGAACTGTGACTGGACCAAAGTCCTCCTCTTCCCCTCAGTCACCTCTGTGCCAGAAAACACTAAATCTTAGGAATGGAAATGAGGTTGATTTGGTTTGTTTTGTGAGCATAGCTTTATTTGCATTGCTTTAAGTCTTTTATGTTTCACACCTAATCTCAGCAGTAGGTAGATAAGGCAAAGGCCTTGATTTCCATATTCATAATTATTGTTTACAACAATGCATAGTCCTATTAGTTTTGGTGTAATTGCTTGTGGTGTGTAAATAAGCATTCTTTTTATCAAGCTGAAACTATCTTTATTTCATTGCTGGCTGGATTTCCCGGAGGCAAATAGTGTAATGATAAGAGAATAAGTCATCAGTTCCAAGTAAAAAAATTCCTTCAGTTAAGTGGCCATTGTATGTACAATAATCAATCTATTTTTTATTGTCTCCGTATCAAAATTACCAATTCTGTCATTAAATATTTATCTCTATACCGTGAGATGAAGAAGTTGGAGTTGAACTGGAATTCTGCAAGTTCTTTATGAATTAAATGTAGCTGTTACTATCTGGTCTCTTTTCTACCCTTTCTACACACCCTGAAAGGAAACAGTCACAAAAAAGCAAAATATCAAAATAGAACGATGTTTTAATATTAACTAATAACTCAGGCTAGAGCTTCAACTGAAATTGGGAAAAATTGATCACATATCAACAAGTTTGGTCTTGAACATACAAGTAAGAAAACCTGTGGGAGATGTGCTTCTACTCCAAAATGGCAAAGAAAACAACATTTCTTATGAAATTAAATGATTCGCACAGTGAAATAGTAAGAATCCTAGCTACAATCAAAATGCACCCCCTTTTTGACTTCAGAAAATTCAGAAAAATCCTATTGGAGTGCTGGCACTTAAATGTACCCACTTTATGCGCTGCTAATTTAATTAAGCCCTGTTTCTGCCTTAATGAGGGGCAGCCTTTCCTGTTTCCAGTCCCCAACTATCCTCAGCTACTGCTGTACAACATTACAGTTGGATCCCTCTGCTGTAAAACCATGACCCAGGATGTAGTTCTGGAAATGCTGCTGTGCAACAGGGGTGAGCAGGGTGCAGTTGCCGTATCCCCAAGCCAGGCAAGCAGTGCCGGTCAGTGACAGAAAGTGGGATCAGCCAAGATACAGAGGGTAGTTGAGGTGCGTGGCCAGGCACAGATATAGCTGCAAGCTAACTCGTGCAAGAACTGAGCTGAAGCACAGTTCAGCAAAGCCATGGTAGGTCCAAACCTGGCTCCTCATGCCTCTTTCTCATGCAGCACACCCAGAGCTGGGTTGCAGTGGGGCTCCTGAGCCCGTGAGTGAGATGGGGAAGGTGCCAGTCAGTGCCTTCAGAGCTCTAAGAGATACAGGTTGTTTTTCAAGTTAATATTTGTCACTTTTTTGATAAGGAAGAGCCACAAGACATAATTGCATGGACATCTTCAGAAACAATCCTTAAATGTTCTTGAAAGTCTTGAAATTTTAATATTTTTTTCGAATCCCAAAAGATAAACCAGACCTACACAGCCACATTTCTAATAGACGGGCTTGCCTGCTTCTTTTGAAAGGTTTTTCCTGGGGAAACATCACTGCTATCAAACTGACCAGCTTTAATCTTACAATGACAAATGAAAATCCAGCCTACTGCTCTGCACGTCAGGCACACATCAGCTGCAAGTTAGAACTGACATCATTAGTTTGAAGCTCATGATTTTGGTTAGGTTTAAAAACACAACACTGGAGGCAATCTCAACTGAAATGTGAATCTCTCTGACCTTCTAGTGTCCTTACTCATCCCCACTGTTTCATTTATACTAGTAGTTAAAAATAGAAGAGCAATAGAAATTCTTTCTGTTCCAATTTGGGAGACAAATTCCTCATCTCTTGGGATCAGAATTTAGAAGAAAAAAAAGGAGACCAACTCATGCTTTGTTGAAGTGTTAGGATAAGATCCAATTCACACCATCCATTAAAAAAGCACTATGACTCATTTTCTGAAGTCCTAAATTGTCTTAGAGCAACTACCCAAAGATGCCTAAGTCAAAGAGGTTCCTTAGCTTCCCCTGGCATGTTTGGCATTATACAGGTCTCCATGTGGATAAGATTAACTGATGCCTTGTAAGGATTTTGTTGGAAACTTTATTTAAAGAACTTTCCTTCACCTGAGGATCACTACAGCAAATTTTATTGTAGGAGAAAACAGTTTGGTCCACCAAAATTTTACATTTTATCCCCATAGCAACTTCCCTCAGAGAGCCTTCCAATTCACTTGTTACTGAGGTTATTCTCATAGGAACTCTGAAGGAGGTAAATATTCCCATTTTCTAGCTGAAAAAGGTGCTTCATATTCTATTATATTTCCTGATCTCACAATTAAAGTGGAATTTGACTTTCTGTATTTTAGCAATACATTTTCTCAAATATTTTCTTCTCTTTTGGACATACCTGTCAATCTGTTTCTCCTTGCAATAGATTCAAGAGATTCTTTTTTGTCACTTTAGTCATAAATAAGCAACATCGTCAGACACCCTCTTTTCTCAATAAAAGGCAGCTATGTTTTATCATTTACAATAGGTCTTGAAGACATTTTACACTTCAGTGGGTCTTGAAACTTTTCTTCTTACTTTCAATATCAAGTTTACCCTTCATAAGAGCTATGAACAGCATGAAGTCTTGCAAAGGCTTTCCAGCTATTCAGTGTCTGTGATAAAGTCTAGCACATCAATTCCGTTGTTCCTTGATGACTTTTTCTTTTTCATGTGTTGCCACTAACTTAATAGCTTTTCTGAACAGAATCTCTGTCCCATCACAAATCAAAATTGTTTTCATAGCAACAGAAAGGGATCTTTCATTAAAACTTTCACTGAACTTTAAAATAAGAAAAAGAAATTGGCTAACTTGTGAGTTTATAATAGTAAACTTGTCAATTACTGCTTTAAAATAGTATATATGGATGAATGATTAAGATGATATCAGAAGTTCCAATTACTTTCCACTAAAGCAAGTTAGTCTATGCAAAATAAGCCTTTCTACTACAAAATACGTTAACTGAATGCTAAATACTAGCAGAATGTAGGTGCATCCAAATAAGTTGTAAAGAATTTCTGCTATAGTAAACTCACCTGAAGATTTGACACTGCTTAATTAAATCGTGATGATTTTAGCGTGACAGTGAGGTCAGGGTTATGGACATAAGTCAATTACATTTTTATCCAAGGCATTAAACCTAGTAATAACATAATCATTTCAGTTTTTCATGTCGTGTAACTTCTGTGCCAACATAACTGCAGAAGCATGTACTTTCATGTGGCTAGTTGCAATGAATCCCTTGCACAAGAAGTGAACAGCTCTTCAACATTAATATGTAACTGTTTCCAACATGAAATTTAATGGCGCAAATTCCTTTCACTTTTATGCTAATTCTAAAAGTGAAAGTCCCAGTATGTGAAGTCCAGTTATCTTTTAACTCAATATATGGATGATTAACGAGTTACTATAACAGAAGATTAATGAGATGTTGAGAAGGGCTGCTTTAAAATGCTGCTGCTGAAGGTTTACACTAAATTGACCCACACAAGTGGGCCATTGTCAGCATTCAGGTTCTCAGTATAAGGTACCACATTACTATTTTCAGACTGAAGAGATCAGTGACTATCCAATTCCATGAGTGTGGAAGTAGCATTAGAAGAATGTCTTGTCTGTGATTTCTCTGCACAGTTCTCTCTTCTTAGTCACAGTCTGAGTCTCTTCTCCACTTTGAGTCTGCACCATGCTGTAGTTCTACCCTTTTCTGAATTTATTCATGCCCTTTGGTTTAGATGGTATCCTGGGGCAGGGATTATTATAAATTGAATTGCCTTTTGCAGCATTAGCCTCCTTTCATGCTTGCCTCTATTGTATTTGGTCTCTTTTTCCCTTTTAATCTGTGTCAGCTGCTGTTATTTTAAATCTTGGGGAGTTTCACCTTAGTTAACATTAGTTATCATCAAGATTTCTGAAGACCTTGCATTATCCCAAAGAAAGATGAGTAAAACATACCATACTCTGTTCCAGTTTTTACAGCTCACATCATCAGTGGTGACTCTAAACAGGTAGTCATTCTTTCCAGTTTTATACTGCACTGCCAATGACTGTGTGCTCTTGCTGTTGCAACACATCACAATGATCGTAAAGAACAGCTAAATCACAGTTTTAATGAGGTGGTCCTAGAGAGAAGTTTGTTGGATATGTAAGCTCTAAAGCATATAACTTATGCTCCTGATATTGGGACATATAGGCATTTTCTGCTTCCTGTCATTATTAGGCTGTCTGAAAATAAAAATCTTTCCTGTGAAAAGCTACAAGCAAAATGAAAACCAATATTTCTCAAAACATTCCAATTTCAGGAAAAAGCTCAATCAGAAATGAACACAAACTCTGCAAACATACAGATAAACAACAATAACAGCAAAACAAAAACCGT
Organism: Coccyzus lansbergi; assembly: GCA_033558105.1. Taxonomy (NCBI): domain Eukaryota; kingdom Metazoa; phylum Chordata; class Aves; order Cuculiformes; family Coccyzidae; genus Coccyzus; species Coccyzus lansbergi. Next base: position 2,503,077 of record JAUMJK010000128.1, read on the forward strand.
CATGAATCAATATTGAGATGTTTTTCATTTCAGCTGAAATCAGTGAACACCTTTTGATTTTGTAATTCTTTCACTTTATTCTCCAGTGGAAAAGAAGTAAAATGGAAAGTAGGCACAAAGCAAAAAGATGAAAAAGATGAGAAAGACCTCCAATCTAGAAAATTTTCTGTTTGTTTTCATTAGAGTTTAAATAGAATTCTGAGTCAAAAGAACATTCATATTGGTTTGTATCCTTCAGACTGACATTATGTACTTAGAAAAATGTTTTCTTCCCTTTCACTTCTTCCTACATTTGCTCAAGCAAGACAAGGTAGGCAACACTTGCTTTTGAATCACTCTCTTTTCCAGCCACCTCAGACTGTGCAACCTGTCTGAAGACCACAGAGACAGCACACTAAGCTCTCCAACTATGAATTTTTATAGTTAAATTTTGGACTAGCTTTAAAGAGACATAAAGCAAAGAGATTTGACTTTGGTTTTTAATATAATGAAGGACTGTGGGAGAGATATGCAGTCACAAGAGCTCTTCTGATCAGTACATTTAACCCATGTGAGTAAACACCTGTTAATGTGCAATCCTTCAGAAATGAATAGTTAATTTCATCAAATCAGGATTAAATTCTTGTGGCGCAAGGCAGCAGCCAAACATTCTCACACCTTCCACAGAGCAATATGGTTTTGGTTTTTGCCAGGATAACAATCACACCAACCCCACAGTCCCTAGAGCTTCTGCTGAAGCCTTTACTAAGGCTCCTACAGGGCAACCTTTCAGTAGACTTCTGGCAAAAATGAATGACTGTGTTCTTCAGTAAAAATCCTACTGCAATTTACAGCTGTAGTACTTTTTGTGCTGACTTCAGTGACTTGTTGAAAAGCCTCTGCTACCTATAATTTCTTCCCAGTGGCTCACAGAAGACGACACCCCTCAAGGCATCAGGCTGATTTTTCTTAATTTTGTTTTGGTGATGGATCGCAGATTTCTCAAAGGAGGTTTAGAGATTGCAGGATGGCACTTAGCAGTTTCAGTTTAAACTTCTCTCAAAGAAAAACTGGAATTATTTGCAGCTTGTTCTGCTTGCTGAAGGAGCAAACTATAATTTACAGGTTTCAGGCAGCTGCCTGATATATATTACAGACTTGATATATTTAATGGCATTATGATTTTATTTTGCCTTATTAGAGGTGTCAACAGCTCCGAAGATAAAATTTTCATTTGAATATTAGGTTCAAAGAGATTGTTGTTTACCAAGCATTCACGGTCTTCCTGTGAGTGCAAAACTGCATCTTCATTTCATTTGCAGACTTTACAGAACACTGTTATAAGAATGATTGTGTTCTACAGAATTAAAAGGGAATGAAGATTTAGAGAATAAGTTCTAGAATCCTTTTCTTTACAGCTTGGTTGTTTTGAATTGTTAATTTTTTGGGGGATTTCACATTTATTTATGACTATGGCAACACATGCCTTTTTATCTGATAGTGTAAATAATCATCTGATTAACCAAATTCTTCTAGTCCAGTTTTTATAGCGTTTTGGAAAACGCTACTATACCATTGTAGTTCTTTCCAGTATTTATTTTTATTAATATATTCAGAAAATTCCCCATCCTTTTAGGAAAAACCCACACTTTTAGCCATACAACGTGAAGTGGATTTCATTGAACTCAATGTAGAGCACCATGATGTTGCTACTGCTTTTGATGAGCAAATCATGCATCATCTAGATCCATCATTCACCCAGATGGAGCCACAGTGGGTGCATGCAGCTACCCGGACCCTGAGCTGCAGACAGTGGCCCCTCCCACACCAATTCGTGCCTCTGTTACTGGCTCCACTTGTGAAAGCTGCACTCAAGTGAGGGAACTCCTTCATATGGTGGAGGAGTTAAGGGAGGAGGTAAAGAGGCTGAGAACTATCAGGGAGTGTGAGAGGGAGATAGACCAGTGGAGTAGTGCCCTCTAACTCAGCGCCTGCTGGACCTGGTATGTCCAAACACCATCCACCTGCAAACTGCAAGGCTGGGGTTACAAGAGAGCGGCAGCAAGTTCCTTCCAGATGTAGGAAACCTGTTCCCCTCAACCAGACAGCAAAACCCCAGATCCCTCTGGTGAACAAATACCAGGTGCAGCAAGTGGAATCCAGTCCCGAGGACCATGGCTCCCAGAGCCTAGAATCTTTTCCTAGGCCACACCATCCTCAGAAGAGGATAAAAACATCCTCCATTAAGAGGAAGAGGAGGGTGATTGTTGTAGGGGACTCCCTCCTAAAAGGAACAGAGGGACCCATTGGCAGAGCGGACCCGCTCCACAGAGAGGTCTGCTGCTTACCAGGGCCATCAGTGAAGGAGGTAGCTAGAAAACTTCCTTCCTTCCTTCCCTTCCTACAATCCTCTGATTGTAGTCCAAACTGGTAATGAGGACTTAGTAAAAAGAAAGACTAAAGTCATCAAGAAAGACTTCTGGGCCATTGGGAAAATGATGGAGGGCTCTGGGGCACAAATAGTATTCTGCTCCATCCCAAGGCTAAATAGAGAGGACTTGGAAGTCAGGAAGAAGAACTCGATTAATGCCTGGCTCCGAGCCTGGTATGAGGAAAGGGGCTTTGGCTTCTTTGATCATGGGGTGGCTCACGCACCCCCAGACTTTGTTGCTAAGGTGGGGACATATGGGTCTCCTAGGTGGGCTAAAGCCCTTGCTAAAATACTAGCTAAGCTCATAAAGTGGAATTTAAACTAAATGTGAAGGGGGAGGTTATTGAGGGCCTCAGCATGTTTGCAGACGACACTAAGCTGGGTGGAAGTGTCAATCTGCTGGAGGGCAGGGAGGTTCTGCAAAGGGATCTGAACAGGCTAGACCACTGGGCTGAGAGACCAATGGCATGAGGTTTAACACGGCCAAATGCTGGGTCCTGCACTTGGGGCACAACAACCCTACGCAGAGCTACAGACTAGAAGTCTGTCTAGAAAGCTGCCTGGAGGAGAGGGACCTGGGGGTGTTGGTCAACAGCCAACTGAACATGAGCCAGCAGTGTGCCCAGGTGGCCAAGAAGGCCAATGGCGCCTTGACTTGTATCAAACGGTGTGACCTGCAGGTCCAGGGAGGTTATTCTCCCTCTGTACTCGGCACTGGTGAGACTGCTCCTTGAGTACTGTGTTCAGTTCTGGGCCCCTCACCACGAGAAGGATGTTGAGGCTCTGGAGCGAGTCCAGAGAAGAACAACAAAGCTGGTGAAGGGTCTGGAGAACAGGCCTTATGAGGAGTGGCTGAGAGAGATGGGGTTGTTTAGCCTGGAGAAGAGGAGGCTGAGAGGAGATCTCATTGCTCTCTATAACTACCTGAAAGGAGGTTGTAGAGAGGAGGGAGCTGGCCTCTTCCCCCAAGTGACAGGGGACAGGACAAGAGGGAATGGCCTTAAGCTCTGCCAGGGCAGATATTAGGAAAAAGTTTTTCACAGAAAGGGTCATTGGGCATTGGAACAGGCTACCCAGGGAGGTGGTTGATTCACCTTCCCTGGAGATGTTTAAGGGATAGGTGCTGAGGGGCATGGTTTAGTGATTAATAGGAATGGTTGGACTCGATGATCTGATGGGTCTCTTCCAACCTGGTTATTCTATGATTCTATCTAAATATTCTGTGAATTTGACACGTCACTAAATTTCATGTGAAGTAGTACTGTGTAGGAGGATTAACATAAGGAGACAAGAATGCCTGTAATGCATCATGGCAGATGTTATGTAGCCCACTCTTTTATCTATGTTATCAGTTAGTTATTGTTATAATACAGAAATGAGAGATATAAAATGATACTTTTTCAACACCATCTTTTCTGAGGTTTTCTCCCCATCTCTAGCAGTCTAGAAAAGAGGTTGCTTCCTCTTCATCATGCCTGAAACGTGATACAGGTGGGAGATAAAAAGAAACTCTGTCAATCTTTTGGGGTCTTTTTGCAGAAAAGTGTTAATTTTAGTAAAATTTAGTTGTTATTTGGAATTTACTTTCTCTGAATAACTTTTTAATAGGTGATTTAACTTGTTGCAAAATCAAATAGCCATTATTCTCTTTTACAGAATCAAGTCTTATACTGGGGAAACAAAGCCTGTTTTGAAAGTTCAGATGGAATTCAAGTTGACCTTTTCAAACTGATTTCATTTTGGGTCAGTTATACCCGAATGTACTACATTTCTGTGATGTGTCTCTTCTTCAGAGGTTCTGGAATCTGATAGTTCTGTTCCCTTCTGTACCTCCACATCATGTACCTGATTACATCTCCCATAATCTAACACACCTTTGAGTGAAAAAAATATGCATCATGCAAGTACTATGGATAAATCTATATAATGGCAACAACATCATCTCACTGATGATCAGATATAGTTATCATCACAAGGAAGGGGGGTAGTACTGAACGACCACTTTGGATGAATCAAGAAATCTGAAATGAAAGTCTCAATAACACAGAACTGTCTAATTTTGATTGAGGAAATTGAAGTATGTACTTCTTTTTGTAAAACAGTCATTGTTTTGAACTACTCGGCTTCTTTGGCGGCACTTTGGTTACTAGGCTTGTTTGGTACTTCTAGAGTTGTAGTAAGGTGGAAGCTGATTACTTTTTTAATCTGCTTGTGATATTTTAAAATGGAAAAATCATTACCAACTCAAATTGAAATCCTTTACTTCAACTGATAAAACTGAAAAAAATTTTTTTCTAATCAATATTTCAATATTTTTCAAATCAAATTTCACAATTATTTTGCTTCACTAAGAGCCAAATCTTTTTGCTTTTTAAGTCTCAGGACTTCCAAAGAGACTGGTTACATTTTCCAAACATTTGGTGTACAAACATGATCAGACTGAAATGTATTTTAAAGTTCAAAGCAAAATTAACAGAATTTTAAATTACATTTGTCTCACATCAAAGATCTTCAATTTTAATTGCAAATAAACTTTGGATAATTATAAAAAATTATTAATGTAATAATTAGGAACAATTTACATTGAGACGAAAACACTGATTAAGCCTGAAGAATTGAGACATTATAATAAAATTTAAATGCAATCCCTAAATACAATGATAGAAAACATCATATCCCATCATTAAGAAGATAAAACCAGCTCTGAAACTGTTATTTTTCTGTCCATCAGATATGTAACTCTTTCCAATTAGTAGGTTCCCCAATCAATTACTGTATAAGAATGTCCCATTCTGCTCAGAAACCTAATGAAGCTATGCAAATTTTGTATTCTTTGCTTACCTCAAAGATATTTTTGACTTTATCATTCTGTCAACAAAAATTGATTTAATACTTAATTTGAACAGTATCTTCCTGCACTAGTGCACTTTCCATGAATAAAGCATGATGAAATACTATTCCTTATGACAATTTCATGTCCCTTAATCTATTTTTTAAGCATTATTCATGTTTGTCCATGTTGTTAGGGGGTGGTGACTTCATAAAGCGTACTGAATACATATGGCTGTATCTACTTGGCTATTCATTTAGTGTGTTTTCTTGTGGAAGTGCAGAAGCAATTTCAACAAATTTTGATGGCTGCTGAGACTTACTGAGAATCTGTCAGCACAGCCTTGTGACTTTCTGTGTAACAGGTTGTAGAATCTGAAAAACAGAGAGACATGAAAAGGAGACTGCAGAACTAGTTTGAAATCCTGACAGCAGAGCTGTCCAATAAGTCCCAGGTGAAACCACACAGGCCAAATCCAGAAGGAAAATCTGATTGAGTTATTATGCTGTTTTTTGAATTTACACAGAAACAAGAAGCATTAAAACACACTGAAAAAAGCAAACAATATCGTAAATAAAAATCTGTTTTCTTGGCAGATGGCCACATCGCATTTCCTTGTTTCTGTTTTAAGATCAGTGTGAAAAAGGCTTGACATCTTGAAATGCTCATCGAGTTACAAATATGGTTTTAATGTACACCTCCTAATGCCTTAGTAGTCATGTTCTAGTTTTGGCTACTGCCAGGCAATCCAGATTATTCAGTAGGAAACCGCTAGAGAAGGAGGATGTCTGATTTTAGTGCTGGATGTTTATCAAGTTCTTCTAATTTTTTTGAATTAAAAGGCTCCTAAATTCTTTTCTGTGATGCAAAGCATGCATATACCCTTGCTTTTACCACATTAGATTGGATATTTTCTCTTAGAGATAAAAAGTTCCTTCAGATAAGGGCAATAGAATGTATTTGGGCCAATCACATATGCATGTTATATTCTTCAGCTACAGTAAGAACAATAGATGTCAGATCAACATTGAATTCACCTGTTATATACTACCTTTTGGGTTAGATGAGTTGAACAAATGGTAACACGAGAATATTTCAGCTTAGCAAAAATACAGAGAGTAGAAATCTTGTGTTCTTGTGTAATTCAAACATTTAATGAACTGCATTGATGTATAGCTCATTTGGGTTTTTTTTTTTTTGATTCAAATCCTTGTACCACTCATGAAGAATGCATCAGGGGTGGATACATAAAGAAGATTTAATTATTTTAACATGTATGATTATGTACCTAATATTGGTTAATTTGTGCAGAGAAAAATAATACACCTTTCCACTAAAGCTATCAAGGTTTTTGTAGTTAGGTTTTGAAAATCTGAAGTCAGTGATGTGCATACTTTCCCCAAAGTGTATTTTGTCCCTGGGGAGCAGTGAAGCAAGAAATATTTCTATTATCTTTCACTAGAAAGTTTTATATAAAATATTTGCTCTATCACCGCTCAAGCTCTTGGAAAGATGTGACTGAGAAATAGTGTGCTCTGAAGTGGGAGTTGGGTTCTGCTCTCAGCTCTGTGGCAACTTGAAGTGTGGGATTAGTGTCAATCATCTACTGATTTCTGTACATCCACTTCAACAGCAGTGTACACTTTTCACACTTCAAATATTGCTTTCAATCTATAGTGCTTTTGTAAAAAAAAAAAAAAGCACTATTATTTGAATTGTCTGTTGGTACTCTCCTAATTATTTGTGTATCTGAGCACTAAAATGCCTCCTATACCTAATTTTACAGCTGCTTAGAGGTATAATGATTCATCTTTCTACAGACTAGGACAGAAGATATTGAAGCACTTGCCTAAGGTGACAAGTGAAGTCTGTGGCAGAAGAAGGACTTCTGTGTCCAAGCTGGTGATGAGACACTGTGCCGTCCTGCTAGATATTCCTGGTGCTTTTGCGCATACTATTGTATTTGTTCAAGTACCTGTAATGGCTAAACCCACATTTTTTTACTTTTCCAGGCAAGCAAGGTGCAACCTTTCATTAGCTTGTGAATCTCATTGCCATCATCAAAGCTATTATTACTTCAAGAGCAAACTACTGGAAAATATCACATGGGACTACTTCAAAACCATGAAAATAATTGAAGCAAGTTATACTTGCATTTAAAGTTATTAATAGACACTTGAAGTTATACAACTGAGTGTGACTAAACTGAAAGAAACAAAATAATTTATATGTATATATAGCTCATTACTAAATGAACAGCCATCAGTCACTCCAATACGATATCATGGAACAGGCTCCATAAATGCTGATATATTTTCTCCCTTAGCCAAATATCTGGTTTATTCCATAATCCTTCTTGGTTTTAAATTAATGGACATTTTTAGGGATGAAGGTGGGAGATTATAATACTTTTTGATTTTTCCAGCTTGATGAAAATCAGTGAAACTGAAAGAAAACTCCCTCATACTGTTGTTAATGCTCACGGTTTCATTCTGTGAATTTGCCTATATGAAAAATGATCTAAAGATGATATAAACTACTTTTAATTTCTGAAAAATGTCGATACCCTAAGACTCAAATTCAAAGCTGATAACAAAGATCTCCAAAGCATAATATGATAGTAAAGTGAAGGAGCTGCTCAAAAAGTTGGAAGTTTATTTTTTACCTCTTGAATAAAGGATACCAAGAAAGCTATTTTCAAAAGAGTAATAGTCATATTACTGTTACTGAAGAAAGTGTCCCTCTGCCAGCCACGCTGTTATCTCAGTGGGGCATTGCGCTAGAAAAATGTCATTAACTACAACACCAGGCTCCACAAGATGTAGATATATCATGTTATAGAGGACAAGAATACAAAACTTGTGATATCCTCGTTGCACAGAGGAAATAGCAGTGTCTGATCTTAGTAATATTTTACACATTGGAAATGCCGGAGGAGAGCTGTAATTTTTCTCAGAATGAATGGTGTTGAATTTTCACCCAAAGGGACAAAAAGCACATACAGAACCTAAAAAAGTGTGATAAACAAAATAAGCCAAAATTTTTGAGAACGTGAGTTTAAAAATACCTGAGAAAAACACCTGTGGAGAATGACTGTTGTAGCAATAAGGTGGCAATGAATTTACCTTGACCACTGTTTGTCAGGGCTGTGATGCTATCATGACTTCTGCATGGCTGATCTGTTGTCAATAAGACCTTTTGCTTAAAGCGTCTTAGTTTTACTCAGCTGAACTTGCTACTGGTCTGAACTGCAAAGGCATCTCGTTTAAAAATACTTGAATTGCAAGGGAGTCTCTTCCTCAGTTTTTGAGTTTACAACATTGAGTATACGTGAATGATCAAAAGAGACAAAGTTGTCTTACCTTAGTGAATTAACCCTTTCCAGAAGACCACAATGGCTGTAAGCCTGACTCATTCCAGTTGAAGTCTCAATTGTGTTCATACACTTCCATAGTCATTTTAAATCTTTCATTTTTCTTGCTCAAAATGTGTTGCAATCATTGAACCTTGATTTAAAGAAAGACTTACAGGACGGTGAACTATAGAAAGAAAATACTCTTTATTTTTAAATCAAGATCTGAAAGTGTAACATCCCACTTTCTATTTGTTAAACAGATAAAATGATAAAATTAGATCAATTGTGGCTATGTTGCTGAAGCACTTATTTGAGTTACTAATAATCCACCTTAAATTCCACAGTCTAATGCCTAATTTTATAATTAATGATAAGATCAAATTAACAAAATGTTGTCCCAGTCATTCAGAGCAGTAAACTGTATTTCAGAAGGAAGTATAGAAAAAGAGAAACAAAATTATACATAAAAAATGTTCTCAAAGCTAAAAATAAAAGCTTAATATTAGCTCTACAAAACCAAAATAATTCATCAAACTGATGTATTATACAACCAGACAGGCTTCAGGACAATAATATAGTCCAGTCTTACTGAAGTGTGTCTTGACTGAAATGTAGGTAATTACAGACTGTTTCAACAGTTTGGCAGTTGTTTTTGGGAACTGACCTCACCTGAATAACTTCAAAATAAAGAACAAACTCAAACTAAGTTTTCTGTAAAGAACGTGTTTCTTAAAAAAATGTTAAAATACGTAGGTAACATCAGTTTGAAAGCAGGTGACTCAGCATGCTGAAGGGAAAAATTGCTTAATTGTCTTTCTCAAAGGAATGAATGAGATTAACACATCTTTTTAACTTTTTAGTGCTGTGTTGAATTCCTACTTAAACATAAGGATGAATTTACAGATTCCAGGCACTAAGCTCTCAAATCCTCTGTTCAGGGGCATGCACATGTGGGAACAAGATGTAAGTTGATGTAAATCTGTGTGGCAGGTGGTTTTGGTAAACTTACCATCTTGACCACCAAACCAATATTGACCAGTAGAAGATACAAGATAGTGTCTCTGTGATAAAATCTGTGAGCAGAGACTGCAGCTACGGGTCGCTGACAGCCAATCTTTCTTCTCAGAGACCTAGGTAACCCTAACTCTTATGTGATTCAGCACAAAATTTGTTCTCCAACTTTCGAGCAGCTTATAAGCCCTTTGCAAGGTAATGCATTTTCATTTTAGTATCCAAATCCTAAGACTACTAGATTTGGAATTGCCATCTCTGTTTGCTAAAGACTAGAGCCTGCTGCTTTCAGCTCTTGTCAGCTCTCTATTTGATTTGGTCTCCAGCAATTACCAGGAAGGTGGTTGCTATAGCTGCACTAATGAAAGGAGCAACCATGTTTCCTTGAAGACAATATCAGCAAGCATAAATAAACAAATGCTTAAATATGTTATAAGTGGTACTAATAGAGATAATGAGATTTTGTTGCGCCTGGGAAAATAATATTTTAGCCCTTTTCAATGGCTTGATTGATAGCAAACTTGCAACTTCCTACTAAGTGTTTACTACTAAGCTGCTACAACTTTTTTTGACATATTTAATGCATTATTACTTTTATAGGATTTTCTTCTTCATCATAGTGTGAGTCACTTTTCTGTTGTATTTGCTCATGTTACCACTTCTTTCCAATGAGAGTCTGACTCCATAATTTTGCTGATTCCTGTTAGGCCAGCAATGGGTGCATAGATGGAGGTTCTTGACCACAGACAGGAATATAAGAAAGTTTTAATTTAAAAAAAAATCCTTTTAAGTTTCACTGAACTTTGTCAACTGTGGTTCACTGGGTTTAGTTGTAAGTGTCATTATTTTCTGACAAGTGACTGTAAAAAACATATCACACATGGTCATGTTTGTGTTTCAGTAGCTTCATATCAATTTTGTTCAGGATGCTGTTGGATTTTTTTTAAATTACCAGACCTACCAATGAACCAGAGATTTGAAGGTTGTGCTGTGTTTAGTCTCATGCAACACCAACAGAATTGACATTTCTGGGAAATGAAATCCCTCACTTACCTTCACAGTGAACCACTTCAGTGTCTGGGGCAGACTGTGCTGTAGGATTTTCATGAAGCACAAGTAAATCCATGCTACTGACTGAAAGCTGAAATGAAATCTCCCGAAACAAACTCATGCTATATGTGTGAAATAGTTCTACAGTATTAAAATTATGTATTATCTTAAGGTGCTAAACTTCGGAGGGGCTGATCCTGCTAGTTCATCATGGAACAATGTTCCATCACTGTACCAGAATATGGGAATTATCCTGCAGAATGATTACTGTAACAGTACTATACTTATTACTACATATCTATAAGCAGACTGCCTTGCTTTCCTGAATTATTCAGTGCCTTTTTAATGGATCGTAATCTTTCTGGAAAATACTGACTGGTTTTTGCTAATGGCTGTGTAACACTGAATTACTGTCCTTTTATTTGATTAGGATAGATATATATTTCTTTCTGGAGATATTGGGTGCTGGAGGCATTGGGTCAAGATGAGTTGATGAATAAAATTAATGGAGCATATATTAAAGTAAACCTTCTCTTTGCTAGTTATTACATATATTTGGTTTTGTAAGGAAAAAGTGAATACCACACGGTCAAATGACATTAGTATGAAACATTGTTATTACTTGTCTTCTCTTTTCTGTATCTGACTTAGCACTTTACAAACTATTGTCCTTTTCTTCTCTCATTTATTTTGCAGTTAACTTTGACCACTTTCAAATATTGCGAGCAATTGGGAAAGGGAGTTTTGGAAAGGTAAGAATTGATTTTTAACTGTTAAAAATATAATAAATAATTCCATTGTGTATTTCTGATGTGACATGATTAGACTAAGATAAAGAAACACAGGTTTTGTAGTCTTTTGCTCCTTAAAGTATCTGATCAATAGTATGAACTGACTGATTATTCATTACAATATTTCTATTGCAATCCATTCACTAAAATTAATTGAGTAAAAATTATTATAACAATTAAGTCACCTCAATGGGGTTTAATAGAGTTTAAAAATTAGTCCCCCAAACAGAAACAAACAGAAAAGAAGTAGTCTATGTTTTGAGACAGTCCACTAGACTGATCTTGTTTAAATCTCTGTACTTATTCATGTTTTTAAAATAATTGCAGTATTTTAAAGGCACTTTACAGAGAATCAATATACTTGGGACTGTATAAACTGACATACACTATAATTATGATCATTGAGTAAATGTTTGTTCAATTCAACAGGCTTTTGCTGAAACTGAGAAGATTAATGGTTTATTTACAGATAAATAGATGACCTTTCTTTCCTGTAATAAAGACTCTAGCTAGGTTTTAAATTTTAATGTGGGTAAATATAAGACTACGTTGTCGGAGAAAATCATATTATAAAAATATTAGAAACCATTACTTGCAGAAGTACATTTGAAGGTGAAATATAAACTCAATAGCTTATCAAGCAATAGCTATCTAGATCTTGATTTAAATGATTCTTGATTATATGCCTTGATTCTTGAATATATTCCTTGATTGCCAGTGAGATACCCCTGTAGCTACACATTAAGCACACACAGAGGATTTTGCTGGCTCTTGGCATCCCATTGAGAAAAATTACTTTCATTTTACAGAGTCCTGAAATACTTCTCACAGGATGGTCCTTCATGGCATGGTCCTTATTTGGTTCAATAGTTCCTAAGAGAAACCCTCTTTGAGGTCAATAGCAGAATATGCTGCTAGTGCAAAATGGAATTTAAGGATACCTCAAAAATCAGGGCAGCTGGAGATATGTGATTGCTTATTATCACAATACACTCATAGAATATCATGCCAAACTAAAGAGAGGTTCAGGATTGCAAGTCTGGTACAGGATAAGCAGTTAAATATATATGCAAATTGTGCTGACCATCTAAAAGCTCACCTCCACTCCTCTTTCTTCCAAGTTTCCCCATTCACACCTCTACTGTCTCTGCCCTTTCAAAGGGCCCTTCCACAGTAAGTTGGAAAATAAAGATATGTGCTTTTTGAAGGCCTCTTGGCTGATGTTTGATCCACTCTTCTCCATGGCATCCCAGAAACCCATGAATGTTTCTGTGACGTTTCTATAAGCATTTAATTTTGTCACAGGTTTGTATGACTGCAGTGTTTTCACAAACGTCCTTTCGGGATATGTATGGGTGAGAACAGAGTTTCAGAGCCCTGAGAGAACATGTTTAATGCAAGAAAGGACTCCTGCATAAGTTTCCCCTAAACTTAAATCCTTATTTTGCAGCTGTCAAATGCAACAGAAGAGTCCTTGGCATAATAGGCTTATTTTTCCCAAATGAATGCAAGCTTCTGACCAATCATCTTGTTTTTCCTTATACAGACAAGGAAAGAAAGAAACCTATTTAAAAATGACCTATTATACTATAGCCAAAAGCACAACATGGTAAATCAGTCACCATTTCAAGTGTCTTTCTCTGTGAATCAGCCTTGTCTTTATTGTTCATTTAGAAGCCTTGTTGCTGGCAACTTTTCTTATTACTGTCCTTCTGGAAGTACCTGGCAGCAGAAAACGTCAACAAATGATGCAAGACTTCTAATCTCTATTGACTCCCTGTTTACTGTTTAATGTCTGTTGCGCTATAGCATCTTGCAGCCTGTAACACTGTGTTCAGTATCACGCCTTCCTTAAATGGCTTTTTTCCTTTATGGCTACTCTGTGGCCCTTTTAGTTTTCTGAGAGCAGTAGGATGTTTTAAGACATGCTCTACTTTTTTTTATTATTATTATTTTATTGTTGTTGTTACTATCATGCTCTCTCTTTCTCTCAGTATTTTTTAAATTACCGTGGTTGCTACAGCAACCTTAGGCCTCTGCAGGATATTGCTGCAGGCAGTATCTGATACGGGAGAGCTGCAGCTCAGCTTGCTCTTGTGTGTAGAGCTGAAGGTGATCATCAGCACCTTACCTCTTCCATCAGGGCCAACTGCTTAAGCAGCAACATTCTGTACCTCCCAGATGACTTCAGGAAACAGCTCCCTGCCTTTTCCTTTGGCATTTTCAATTCACAATGGAAATATCTGCTGTTACGGGAATCCCTGGGCCATTTGATATCAAAGGATTTGACCAATAAAGCTGGTGAAGGGGCTAGAGAGCAGGCCTTATGAGGAATGTCTGAGAATGCTGGGCTTGTTTAGCCTGGAGAAGAGGAGGCTGAGGGGAGACCTTATCGCTCTCTATAACGACCTGAAAGGAGGTTGTGGAGAGAAGGGAGCTGGCCTCTTCTCCCAAGTGACAGGGGACAGGACAAGAGGGAATGGCCTCAAGCTTGTCCAGGGGAGGTTCAGGCTCTACGTTAGGAAAAAATTTTTCACAGAAAGGGTCATTGGGCATTGGAGTAGGCTGCCCAGGGAGGTGGTTGAGTCACCTTCCCTGGAGGTGTTTAAAAGACAGGTGGATGAGGTGCTGAGGGGCATGGTTTAGAGATTGATAGGAATGGTTGAACTCGATGATTTGATGGGTCTCTTCCAACCTGGTGATTCTATGATTCTATGAAATGTTTTGTACCTCAAGAGCTTGTCTTTTCTGAGAAGTGGCCACCTGTTTTAAGCTGCTGCCTTGGCATATGCTGTTTCTTAAGGACATGTTAAGTGCAGATGCAGTCTTGTATGCACTGTAGCATCTTCTCCAGAAAAGGTGAATATACATCACTGCAATTGTGAGGAGTGTAGGAAATGAGTGTGGAGAGAAAAGAAATAAGGAGCATGATCTTATTTCCAGAAACAACCAAACCTGCTTCTCTCTGCTTGGAAGGGTGTCCTCCTGGAACTCAGCTTGCACCCTGGTAAGGGACAGATGAAGAAACTGTCTTAGGAGTACTGCAGCCACAGGTGTGGAAGGCAGCAGTTCTTTTGTTCAAGCTAAGTGACATGCAAGGTATGACAGACTGGTCTGTGACCACTTGCTGAATCCTTGTCTCCCCTCTGGGGCGTATGCATCAGCAGAGACACTGGTACAGACCTGTGAGCTGCTGCAAGGGTGACTGTGGTACTCTAGCAAGTATGTGGCACTCCTCTAAAAGCAGTTTATTCATATAGTAAATATTTGCCTTCTAAGTTAATTCAGAAGCAGACTATTTAAAAATTCAAACAAAAAATCTAAGTCTAAATACCAGTTTCTTTATGTTATGTGACCCCTTAAAAGGTCTCATGTTTAATTGGTCAATTTTTTTTCCATTTTCATTATGTGTAGAGCCATCATTCTTATCAAACAAAATATTGAAAAAAATAGATATTTGAAGATCATCCAGTAGGTACAAAACTAGCTAGGAGTGAAATGCAAGAATTGTCATTGCTCTTTACTGCAACAGTAGCATATAATTGCAGGTTTACTGCTGCAAAATAATTTGTATTCAGGTGCAACAACTAGTTTTCAGGAATATTACAGTAACAATTTTCTTCAAGTTCTGTCTTCATAGGAGCAGATATATTGAACAATCTGACCTTCTTAAATTAAATTCAGGTTATTATTTCAATGTACAAACCCTTTCTCCTATTTTTCTAAGAAGCTGAGATGCAGGACTTAATTCTGATTTTTTTGTCTGTAGAAAACAGTGATTTCCTCTTCTGAAGTAATTGAAATTATGCTGCTGTAAAACAGATGGGAACCTAGAATTGTGTCTATACTGATCACAGGTATTTTACTGAATAATATGCAAAGCATTTCAGAAAAAAAAATACTGCTATCTTAAAAGCAACATAACGCACAACTGCAGAATATTAATATAGTTTGACAGTATAAACACCTATTTTTTTTGCTTGAGTTAATATGAAAGCAGATGCTTGGTCCCTGCTCCAGCTGCCATGGTTTGCTCAGGGGAATCTGGGAATGTATCCCTCTATTTCAAGGAAATGCCCTGACAGTGTAAAGCCAAACTTACGACATCTGTTCTCCAGTGTCTTTGTGTAAATCATTCCAACTCTGCTTGTAGGCTGAAACTATAAGTATTAATTTTTCAGAGTGTATGGGTAAGAACATACGGGGTAGGAGTATTTCAGGCACATGCTTCGTAGCAGAGTTGTCAATTCCCCCAGAGTGTGAATCATACAGCTGATT
This sequence comes from Coccyzus lansbergi, assembly GCA_033558105.1. Classification (NCBI taxonomy): domain Eukaryota; kingdom Metazoa; phylum Chordata; class Aves; order Cuculiformes; family Coccyzidae; genus Coccyzus; species Coccyzus lansbergi. The sequence goes on from JAUMJK010000128.1 coordinate 2,518,802, forward strand.
TCTTGCAGTCTCCTGCATCTAGGTGAGTGTTTTCTGCCCATGCAGTGACACAGCCCCTTGTCTGGGCTTGGGTTACTCATAGCAGCCATAGGTCTCCCATCTGATCTAATGACCTGACATACTCAATGCCTAAGATTGTGATTCAGGAGGAAAGTTGAAGTATGTACTTCAGCTGCCAGCTCTCCATTATCAAGGACCTTACACAGAGGAGATTTCTCTGACTGCAGTTTTTCATCTCTCCATTTCTATTGCCTGTCATGAAATAATATCATGAGGTGTCTAAATACTCACTTACTGAACTCACAACAAAATGGCTTTATTGAGACCAAGTGCTCCGTCTCCCTGCTGTTCTCTCTTGACCAAACATGTGGCAGCTATAATTGTTTTGAAACCAGCAGGTAGAAGTGCCAGAGAGGTTTTCCACTACTGTTTAGCACTGTTATAACAGTGCCAGGTGTTTTTCACAATAACGTCAATGTAGATGCAACTTGGATTCCTAATTTTTAGTAGGAAGTAGCTTTAATTTATTCACCAAGATCCTATTGGGTTTGAAACCATGTTAAAAAGTGTGCATAGGCACATGTTGCTAGAAAATGTTTACTATCAGTCTGTTTTGAAGTTACTGAAAAATAAGAGAAGTCTGTGTTTTGCACCAAGTTAAACTGTTCATCCATCTATCCCCATCTTTTGCTCTGTGAAGTGCTTCTCTGAAACTACCCCGGCTGCTTAGCCAACACAATATTATGCAGCTTTCTATAGCGAATAATTAGCAAATTTTGCCCCAGTTTTATTAAGCATAACTCTCTCGTTTCCCTTACCTTGCTCTGCAGTTGCTCATGGTGCACTTTGGTGCCCGTAGCAGTCCCAATGACTGTGGCATCTATTAATCTGCAGATCAAATTAATTCTGTAAGTTTTCTATTTTTTGCATACGGCACCAGAGGAAATCTGAGAAGATAGCTTAGAAGTGGACCATAGCATCTTACTCCTGAAAAAATGGAAGTTCAGACCTGCAGTCATAATCTATAGGCTTTCTTCTCCTGGTTCTGAGGAAAAGTGCCCTCAAGTCACACTCTGGTCAAATTTCTTTTAACATGATAGTTTTGAAGGCAATTAATTGTTACCTTGTTCTGGATATCAAAAAGATACAACCATGTGATAACAGCTAAGACATGTAGAAAAACCTTTAGAAAGGAAATATTTTCACAAGAGATTTTTAAAACTAAGCACCATATAACTCCAAAGAAAATTAACAGCGATTCAAATTGTCTGCCTTTAAACATGTAGAATACAGATGTCTGCATTCAGGCTAGTCATTTACAGCCTCTTTAGAGATATCCCTCTAGAGATGGACCAATTTAGATCTATACTTTATGTGGAGAAGGATGTGCCTGTTCCACCCTGCTGACTATGAAGCTGGATAGCCTTTGAGTTTGTGATGTCTGTATTTGGTTTGAAGCATCACCTATAGAGTTTGCTAAAGCAGTGGTAACAGTTTGAGCAGGGCACTGTCTGGACTTTGGTAAATGAAATTCACATTAAAATTGGAAGAGGATGTTTTAGTAATGTGAGCATGACAGGCTTCCATACTTGGTATGTGTAAATAAGGCAATTCTGCACAGACTTCCACAATAATGAGTCATCTCAGAATTTGTTTGTTGATGTGCCAGAGCACCTGTTTGTCCCTGTTTTAAAATGACTCCTTTGTAAAGAATTTAAGCCATAAATAACACCAAAAAAACCCAATTTAAACATCTCCCATTAAGAGAGGAAATCATACTGCAGATTCATGTAAGTGAATGACCTTCTGGACTTAGGTTCTGAGCCAAAATTCATAAATGTCATACTTCATAATGTGATTCACCAAATTCGAGTGCTCACATAATCTCAGACAAATTGTCATGAATTGCCTCTGCAAATTCTGCTTCTACTTATGAAGAACCTGTGGAAACCTGAACATTTTTGATGGAAATTATTCATTTCCATTCCTTCATTTCAGTCCAACACCACCTGCCATCTCTTCTTTTCCCTACCCCAGTTCTCCATTGTTCCATATCCTGGGTTCTTTCCTTGTAAGCATGAACCTTTATTTATCTTGAGGACATCACCAATGTTCAGACTTTTCCACGATGGCCCAAGGAGGAAAATGAAACAAAACTTTGGTACTCACCATTGTGCAACATTGATAGGCTCAAGACAAAACACTACTGTCTATGTTTTACTTAATTAGTAGAATATCTCTTAATACTTGGAAAGGTAATTAGAAACTCTGCTTAATTACACCTTATCATTGTAGGTTAAAAGTTCTCTATTAACTCCTGCTTTTGGAAGAGGTTGAAGCTCAAGGACATACTACATGGGAAGAGTTTCAGAGAAATAAATGTGGTTTGGTTTCACTGGCCTGGTTTCTCTTGGAGGGACTGGAAAATGGTAGGGGAATTAAAATATGCCCATGGTATGCTGCCAGAGCCTTTCTTCTGCAATTAAGAAATAAGTGACTACACAGTAGGTCTCTCTAGGGTCCTTGCCCTGGTGCTGGTGGCTCATGACCAGCTTCAGAATCTGGATGTCACCTTGTGAAAGGCAGAGGTTTCATCTGTTGGTAGTTGTCTTAGCTTCTCTTCTGAATTTTGAGCATAGAAGTTAGTTAACATACAGCTCTAACCCAAAGGACTTATTTTTGGTTGGCAACATGTTGTAATCTGATCTCTGAGACCTAATTTTATGTTTGTATACTATATATATGTATATGTACACTTTAATGTTACATGTGTATACTATGGGAGTACATATGTGTGTATGTACATACATAGACATACAAGATAATAGTTCTCACGCCAAGTGAATCCAGAATAAACTTGAATTTAGACATTACAGATTTGTGAGATCTAAACCAGATGCTTCCAATACACAATCTCTATATGTCCTGATAATGAAAAATTCTGATTGGAGCCTATGGTTGTATCAGTAATATAAATTTTACACCAAACTAATATTTTCAACCAGTATTTTCTTGGCTGTGAAGACACACTGGGAATGTAACTTTAAAAAGTCCTGACCAATCAACAGGAAAAGCCCTTCAGAGCAAGCCTACTGAAGGTATAGTTTCACTTCATGTGTGCAGGTAGGGCTGTTATGAAGGTGATACTTACAGCAGCTTTGGGGATGAGACACAGAACAATCTTGTTTTTCTGTGCTGTCAGAAATTATACTTAAAATGATGATTCTTAGACAAGGTACTGGTGACGCTCTCCAGCTTCATTCACTAGAGAAACTACTATGACAACAAACAATCTAGGCTGCACATGGGAGTTCTCTTGACTAAGATTTTCTTCCTGCATTAACAAAGTTATTTGACTTTTGTCAAATAACAGGACAAGAGGTAATGGCCTCGAGCTCCACCAGGGGAGATTTAGGCTAGACATTAGGAACAATTTTTTCACAGAAAAGGTAATTGGGCACAGGAACAGACTGCCCAGGGAGGTGGTTGAGTCACCTTCCCTGGAGGTGTTTAAGGCATGGATGGACGAGGTTGGACTTGATGATCTGATGGGTCTCTTCCAACCTGGTTATTCTATGATTCTATGAAAAGAGGAAAATGAAGTTAAAGCAAAGCATTTTACTGCCAGAGGTTAAACCTTTCTAATGGTCTCTTGTGACTTCAAAAATATTATGATGAATGTCTGTATGAAATTCTTTTTCTTTTCAACAATAATTAAGGGAGCATATTTCTTCTATTTAGATGAAATATTGACCTTGTGAACGTAGGCTATGTTTATGATACAGTAATCAAGATGTGTGTACTGACTTGTGGGAATGAGGACAATGGTTGTGCATTTTCCTAGGCAGGAGACAATAATTTTAGTAACTAGCAAAACGGTCTGCAATTCAGGCAAATGGAATATATTCCTACTAGCTTTACCATCTGAAAGTTACGCCACTTTTCTTGGTCCCTGTTTCTTCTTATGCAGAGGTGGGGTGTAATTTATTAATTACAATCTATTACAAATAATCTTGAATAGCTGTAATGTGGAGTTTTGGAAGTTATTCCTAAATTGTGATATCCAGATCTGGATTATTAAAATCTCAATCTGTTTTCAAAGTCACAACTGAGTTACCTTTCTATAGATGTCAAACTTTATCTTTTACTTTCCTGTCAATTAGGTGTGCATTGTACAGAAGAGAGACACAAAGAAAATGTACGCCATGAAATATATGAATAAACAAAAGTGCATTGAGAGAGATGAAGTTCGAAATGTTTTTCGAGAGCTACAGATAATGCAAGGCTTGGAGCATCCCTTCCTGGTCAATCTATGGTAAGCAAACCTTTAAAATTCTATCAAGAATCTCTTGCTTTCTCCTTATTGCTGAATCAGTATTGAAGGCTGGAAAGCTGAAAACTATGAAAAAAATTTTGGTGACCTCTTTTGTAAAGGTATTTAGGATTTGCAGAGGGTTTTTTTCTTCATAAATATTTTAAAGATGTCCTTTTCAATTGCAGTACATTCACCTTTTCATTACTGATTTCATTTCTCTCCAGACTGTTACTGCAGTGTGTGAAATGTATTGTTCTAGCCAGCTTTATCATCCCTTTTTAGAAATAACTGGACTAAACATGTAAGGCTGCAGAATATCAAATCCAACTTCAATTCAATTAAATTTTTTTAATTAATTCTGAGAAAATTAAAACCTCAGTTACTCTTAGAAAATAGGTGATATGGATCAACATAAAATCACCCGGAATTTCTCTTATCTTCCTTGCAGTAGCCACTGAATGCCTTGGTCACATATTAACGTGAGAAATTGTTGGTCAAGTAATGACTAACTTCAAGTAAACTGCCAGTTTAAGATATTTACTGGCTTTTATGTAGTGATACTGTTCGTCAGATGCTGACTTCTCCTTTATCTAAGAATGACCCATATAGTTAAAAAAAAGGGAACATAAACCATTTTGGTATGAAAATTATTCAGTTGGTGAGTATCTTGATGGGCCACAGATGGTCATAGTGCAAACAGTCTTTCTGGTTTATGATTTTTGCTGTCTTACGAGACGTCAATGCCTAATGTACAGTCTTTTGCCTATCTTTTAGCTCACTCTTGGATTGTGACTGTGATACAAAATTTCCCACTATATTTTCCAAGGTTCCAGAAACCTGTACACTAGGGATTTAATGACTGAAGTCGCACTATCTCTGTGTTTAAGAACCTCTGGATTTTTCTTTCATGCCTGATCTCTTTTGAACTCACACAAACATTTGTTATTTATCAAGAGGTGGCAAAGATTTCCAATGTGTAACTAGACAGTATACAGCAACCATCATAGGTTATCATGATCTACAAGATCTACCTAATAGTGTTACAAAACTAAAGATCATATGTTTATTGTGAAGTAAAAAGTATGCTCAATTCCAATTAATGAATTATAATCAACTAAGAAATATTCTTTCTTCTTCCATTTTTTCATGGCAGAGATTAAACCTGGAAGAGGCAATACTTTAAAAAATGTGTTGGGTATGATGATGATTTTTATTGTAAATAGTTATTTTTTTTTATGCTTTTGAGATACTGTAACAAGATCTTAAGGCTAAAATGTTATACTACATTCGTGCATGAAAAATGTAGAAAATTAAAGAAATATGGTACTCTAGAACTAACAAAACATTTCAGGAGAAAACAACATTATCCAAGATGTACCAGTGCACTAATAGTATGCTGTATGCCATGTATCTGGCAAGGCTTATAGTCTGTCTAGGATGCTTATTGGGGAGAATAAGATTTTTCTTTGAAGTGAAGGTACAAGTGAAGCCTGCCCACCCATTAGTTCATGTAACAAATGGCAGGTCACCTCCCATAGATGTGGCCTGGAATTTATCACTTGCATTAAATCTTGTGACCTAGCTCAGCAGCCAAGTCCCGTTTCCCTGTCACCAAGGTTAAGTTTCAGGTTTACAGTGTGCAAGAGAACACCGAAGAGTCTCAAGATATATCCAGATCCAAAATCTGTGCTCACATTCAGGGACAGTCCTTAACTACATTCGGTGATAGCTTACATTAGATGATTAGCAAGAATCCATAAGATTCCTGCTAATCATTTAATCCATGTCTCATTGACAGTGAAACAATTCCTGGCATACTAATGGAGGGAAGCTGCATTTTGTCTTGTAATTGCATCTAGATTTGTTTTCATTTTTCTGAGTTAGATTTTTTCTATTCACTTTGTTAATTGCATTGTAAATGTACAAAGGGGTTGTAACAGGACTTTCTAACTCTTACCTTGTTTCACAAATCAGAATATTAATTTAACATGGAATATTTATGTTATAGTGTATGGGCAATAACACAGCTGTGGATAGCCTAACTGTTGACTTTCTTTTGACCGGACTGTTTTGGGCTAGTCTGCTTTCTAGGCTCCATCACAATCTCTAAGGGTTCATATCAGTTTTCAGAAATCTTGCCTAAAGTAATGGTTTGATGACAAAAACTCAGAAATCCTATCAGCCCACTAAATTTAGTTGGCATCTCACTACTTACCTGGAATATTCAGCTTTGCTTTCCTAAGGATATTCAGAAGTAATTATTCTGAGAAGGAAAGTTCTTATCTGCCATCTAGAGCTCTGCTACAATTCCCACACCAGTAGACAGGCACTGACACTGTGTTTACCCAATGAAAAAAATCACTAACTCTCCTACAGAAAGTCAGAAGATCAGTTGTAGGCAGAACACATTTCCAAAATGATTTAATTATAGTGTATGAGCATTTTACATTGGATTGTCATTGGATAAAAACTGAATCATAGAGTCATAGAATCATAGAATCACCAGGTTGGAAGAGACCCATCGGATCATCGAGTCCAACCATTCCTATCAAACACTAAACTATGTCCCTCAGGACCTCATCTACCTGTGCCTGAAAATAGCTTTTGGATTAGAAACTGTAGTAAGATATACTTGCATAAAAGACTTTGTGGGCATGTGGTTAAACAGACATGTGGTCTGTGAAGGATTAGGGATCTGGCTGCCCATGGTAAGGGGAACCTAGAGCTCATGTGTGCTGCTTTCCAGGCAAGTCAACTACTTGTTACTACACAAAGCATAATGATACTGCCAAGAGCTTTGTTGAAATAAATTCATCTGTCTTATTAGCCCCTTGCGATCTAGCGAAAAATAATTAGCTAACTGGGCCAGTTTGGATGACACTTCAAAATTCTTCACGACAACCTACATTTCTCTATTGATCTGAAAGGGAAATTAGGTACTGATCTTGGCTGCATTGTCACTTCCCCTTGATTCCTCCCACCCATAATCCCCAGTCAAATGAAGCAAGATTTAAGCTTAGGTAGGTAGCCTGAATCTAATCTGCTGTTCTTTTGTCTGGAAGGGTTATACATGATGAAAAAAGTAAGGAATTTCATTACCAGAGTACTCACATTTTTTACAAAGTATCATTTTCTGTAAGAACAACTTCACTGTTGTCAGAATTTATTTGTTTGCTTTTGGATGAATTAAAATAAAATCTCATGACTTTTAGTTCAAAATGTCAAATCTCAAATCCATATTGAATAGCATACTTGAAGAAATTTCACTTTTGACAACATATTCATCAGTTTGTGGGACTACCCCTGACCAGAACTGCTGATTTTCAGATGTTAACTATCAAGATATATAATATAAAATTAATATAGTGGTAAATCTCCAAACAATTCATTGAACCAGAAGCAATACTAACCAAACACATTAATCTTCACCACACTTTTGGCTTCCTGCTCTGCACATCCCTACCCCAAAGGCTGAACCTCATCAGCTCAGTCCTGGAGCATTGGAGCAAGACTGAGGAGCGAGCAAGGACTCTCCGAGAGCTGGAAGTGAGGCACAGGCTGCTCCATCAGAGCTAACCCACAGCTTCCCCAGAGCTGAGGTGGCTGCCCCATCCCTGGAGGGGTTCAAGGGCAGGTTGGATGGGGCTTGGAGCCCCTGATCCAGCGGGATTGTTGGAACTGGCTGGGTTGTGAGGTCCCTTCCAACCCAAACCGTTCCACGATCACCTCAACAATACAGAGTTTGAGATAAATTGTTATGGAGATTTAGGCTGGAGATTAGGAGGAAGTTTTTCACGGAAGGGGTCATTGGGCATTGGAATAAGCTGCCCAGGGAGGGGATTGATTCACCTTCCCTGGAGGTGTTTAAGGGATGGGTGGATGAGGTCCTGAGGGACATGGGTTGGTGTTTGATGGGAATGGTTGGACTAGAAGATCTGATGGTTCCCTTCCAACCTGGTTGAACTATCTATGATCTTTTTTTGAAGAGTTACATGATCAAAAAAGAAAAGTTGGCAACTCAAGAAACAAATATGGAAACTGGAAAGCCCTTTATTTGTATATGGTATCTGCCAAAAAAAGCAATGATATATAGGTAAACTGTCATTAGTTAAATTCTTGTGGAGAGAAAGAGAAAAGGAAACTTTTGTAGTGGGTAATTCTGCTGGCATCTATCAGTAACCCCAGAATACACAAGAATATAGCTGATATAAAACAAGGGTAGCAGTTCAACTCCAAGAGATCTATATTAAGAAGTCCTTCTGAGACTCCTGCATCTTCTCTGAGCTTTATTAGATTTAACTTAATGCTTTCAACATATAAATCATATTATTTGAAGTTTGAACTGTCTTTCATAACAGTTGACACAGAAAAGAATGATTCTTCTGTAAATGGTCATAATAGCTTGGAGAATAACTGTATTTTTCAGGAAAGGCTTAGGTTGATTTACAACCTTCATTTTAGAAATTAAATTGAATATGTTCTTAAAGTTATGGGAGTCTTATGACCAGTTTTGTCACTCTTGGAAGCATTTCTGATAATAGAACTTCCTTCTTATAATTAAAAGCAGTGCATTTTTTATCGTACCTTTTGTATATTGTGAATGTCAAGAATAGATAAATGAGCTGTAGAAATGTCAGCTCCTAACATGGTCTCACTTTGGGACTACTGTGTGCTCCTCTCAGACCCAAAATTTATCCATATTTATCTTTCCCCCAATATCTGTGTGTCCCCTGGGTAAAATGAGTGGCATTCCTGAAAGGATCCATGTTTTAAATATCTTTCTCGCAACAGGCATTAGGGCAGAGTCAAGAGCCAGGCTACTCCCTATCTGCCAGTAAAATGACTTATCTTCAAACATGGGTAGATCTGCTGCTCTGTAGAGTTTACTATGAGGATCAGGTTTCACAGAAACCCACAGGTTTCTGTGCTGATGTGCAAGAGATAAATCTGAAAAAAAATGTTGAGACCATTCCTCAGAACTTTTGGAGCATTGAAGTCATCTTATGTTTAATAGCCTCGCTTAAAGTTGTTATATCCTTCTTAAATTGCAGGAACAATTCCAAAGGCAGCAAGAAGTAAAAGGATGAAGATTTACTTTTGTCATCTTATAGGTCATTTTCCTCGTATAGACAGAACAATATATTTGATATATTTAGCAACCCATAAAGAAGTGTTAGATGCATTCTCAGAGTGGCTCTGAGAATATATTTTGATGTATTTTTCTTTGTACTCATTAGTCTCTGAAAACTATGTATTTCATAAGACAGGTCTACAAAAGTACATTGCTGGTACCAGCTAGAGTAAGATTAAGTTTCAAAGCCAGTGAAAACTGGGACAAATGAAAAACATGCATTGTAGCAAAAATGTTCATGCATTTCTGAATTCACCTAATACTCCAATATGTCTTCAAAGGAAATGGGAGGTAAAAAAGAGAAAAAGGAATGCTTGAGAGTGGATATTATTTGATCAGTCACAAGTGTTAGATGGGTTGTTAAATGTACACATGCATAACTGGAGATTATCATTTCCCTGTGAAGGTGCCCTTTCTAGAACAAGCTAGGAGAAATATCACCTTGGCCTGTCTCATACCATGGTTTTGCTCCTCAGATTGGTATAAAAAGTATGTGTAAGTTTAGGGTAGCAAGAACGCCTGGGCAAGTGCTTTAGTGCTCTGTGGAGTTGAAAATAACCAATCAAGGAACATCAGTTACCTATCAGAAACCCCAAGCACCAAAAGGAGGTGATTTAGGTCAGTTTTAAGTGAGTTTGGTTAGTGGCTGTGGTGTTGTCACTGTGCAACTTTCCTTGATATAGTAGACCTAACTTAGAGTGAAAATATTTTGTAGGGAATGGAAAATTTCTTTTCTTATATCTAATGTGACCAGCTTCCTGAGCTTCATGAGACTCTCTGCCCAAGGTTGCATGTCCATAATTTAACAGAAAGGTTAGATGGTGTTTTTGGAAGGAAGCTGAGGGCTTGGGGTACTACCTTTTGAGACACAGACTGAGTGTCTACAACTAGCTTGACTGCCTTTTCAGCAGTAAGGAGTCCTGCTGAAAAAGTTTTGTGGATGGATTTTTACAAGAGTTTGATTTAGCAGCTATTATGTATTTATTGAGGTAGATCACAAAATTAAAATACATAATTTCTATTAACGTTTAACCATCAATTGGTTTCAAAGTGATTCAAAGTGACTCAACAAGATTTGTCATAATCAAACAGTGACTTAATTACAGGTTCAAGAGTGGCAAGGTTCACATATTTACTACAAAGTTAAATCAAATCACACACAGATATATATATATATATATATATATATATATATATATATACACACACACACAGACAGTCATATTTGGATATAAAAAAATAGAAGTATAGCTATGGCAAAAATTTCCCTCCTCTCAAAATTAGTGAAACACTCACTTTCAGTGATGGCATTCTCATCAGGTGATTTTTGAGTCATGGGGAGCCTGGCCTTGCCCATATCCTTGTCTGCATTAGAAGGTAACCCTGAGAAATGTCCCTGTTCATGGGGAGGTACTGAGTGCAGCCCACTGTAGACTTGGAAAGCTAAAAGAATGTCACTTAGGACTGCTGTTTATTGCATTGCAGAAAATTGAATTTGGTCAGTATATTTTCCAATTTGGCCATGACTTGAATGAGGTAATTCTGGCATTTTCCATGCCCAGAACTTCTAGATCATATTGTTCTGGTATCGTCCCATTCAGGCTACAATCCAGGTAGCAGGCACACCACGTGATCAGTCACTGATCATCAGTTCCTTTCCTAGGCAATGGGGATCCTTTCCCAGGCACAGGAGTCTCAGATAGGTTAAGGGAGTGCTTTAACATTCCAAATCACTGCATTTTTATGAAAGGTAAGGACACAATGGGAATTCTTTCTTCTAGCATACCTGACTTATCCTGGATCAGCAAGTGGCCCAAGGCAGGGTAGCACCATCACAAAGTTAGGCTGTAATGATGTCTATCTTATAGTATGTTGTTGATAGAACAACATATTCTAACAAAGTTTTGATTTTTCTAGCATGCAATGAAGGTGCTCTAAGTTCTTAGTTCTCTATTTACCATACCCAGCTGCTCTAAGCCTGGCTACAATGTTGCCCTCTTTGGCTACATCTATACCAGTAATTTAAATCTAGATATTCTTCCTGAACTCTCAAACTCAGTCTTCTGTGCTGCTCCTAGCCTAATTGTAGGCTGGGATCTGAGCACTATACCTGAGAAGACTCAGGTACAACCAAATTGCTCTCAGAAGGGAACCTACATGCCATCACCCTGGTTTTTGAGGCTGACAGTTTGATAGTTCAGGCATAGACATTTCTATGTCATTTGTCTCAGTGCTGGAGAACAGCCACTGATGTGTTATGTGTTTATCTAAACAATACATCTTTCATCTTTTGTGAATTAAGCTGAGGGCATGAACCCCAGGCCATGAGATCCTGGGCCATTCTAGATATCTGATGGACTCTAAGATTCGAAGTGCAAGGTCCTGCACCTGGGTCAGGGTAACCCTCAGTATCATTAAAGTCTGGGGGATGAAGAGATTGAGAGCAGCCTTGAGGAGAAGGATATGGGGGTACTGGTGGATCAGAAACTGGACATGAGCTGGCAGTATGCACTTGAGGACTAGATGGCCAACCATGTCCTGGGCTGCATCAAAAGAATCATGTCCAGCAGGTCGAGGGAAGTGATTCCACCTCTCTACTCTACTCTGGTGAGAACCTACCTGGAATACTGTGTCCAGCTCCGGAGCCCTCAGCACAGGAAAGACATGCACCTATTGGAGTGGGTCCATAGGAGGGCAACTAAGATAATCACAGGCCTGGAACTCCTCCCCTATGAAGAGAGGCTGAGAGAGTTGGGGTTGTTTGGCTTGGAGAAGAGAAGACCCTGAGGAAACCTTATTGCAACCTTTCAGTATATAAAGGGGGCTTATAAGAAAGATGGGGAAAAAACTTTTAGTAGGGCCTGTAGCAAAAGGACAAGGGATAATGGTTTTAAACTAAAAGAGGAGAAGTTTAGACTTGATAGTAGGAAGAAATTTTTTTTCTCTGATGGTGGTGAAACACAGGAACAGGTTGCTTAGAGAAGTGGTAGATGGCTCATCCCTGGAAACACTCAAGATCGGGTTGGATGGGGCTCTGAATCAGAGAATCATAGAATAACCAGGTTGGAAGAGACCCACCAGATCATTGAGTCCAACCATTCCTATCAAACACTAAACCATGTCCCTCAGTACCTCATCTACCCGTGCCTTAAGCACCTCCAGGGAAGGTGAATCAACTACCTCCCTGGGCAGCCTGTCCCAGTGTCCAGTGACCCTTTCTGTGAAAAACTTCCTCCTGATGTCCAGCCTAAATCTCCTCTGGTGGAGCTTGAGGCCATTCCCCCTTGTCCTGTCCCCTGTCTCTTGGGAGAAGAGGCTAGCTCCCTCCTGTCCACAACCTCCTTTCAGGTAGTTGTAGAGAGCAATGAGCAGCCTGATCACATTGAAGATGTTCCTGCTCACTGCAAGGGGGTTGGACTAGATCACCTTCATGGTTCCTTCCAATCCAAACTATTCTATGATTCTATGATTCATCCCAGGTGAGATGAGATTGTAAATCAGTGGAGAAAGATATACTTAATATTTCTTGCACAGAGCTTGGATGGGTGAACTCTTTTCACTGTAGAGGGAGTAAAGGGTGAGTACTATCCTCAAATAGCTAGATCAATTCATTAGTGCATTAATGTAAAACTGAAATAGGTAAAGATAAAGATAAAGAAGTTTTATATCTAAGATTGAAAGAACATCTGTTCTCCAAAGCCTTAGAAGAGATAATAATGGAGGAAAAGGGGCAGAAAAAGGTGCTGAGGCAGCAGGAAAGGTAGGATAACTGGAAGAAGAGAAGACAGGAAAGATTTTTCTCAGTTTGTAAATATACAGGTTATTAGTTTTAGCTGTGGAAATTACAACTGTCAACTGGTAACCTCTGTATGCTTGTGCTAAGTGAGTGTTAGCTGTAACAGTTTCACTGACAAACACAGGATCCAACAAATATTTATTTTTGTCCTTATTTTCATATGATAGGATACTAATAGCCAGTATTAGAACACTGTCTCAGGTCTGGCTATACTGAATTTTGCTCTGGTGACTGTTTCCTGAGAGAAATTGCTTTCACCTTGAAATATATCTTTGGACTTGACTTATGTTTCTCACAAATGCAGAAATTGGCCTTTGGCATAGTTTATGTTTTGATCTTTTTTGCATTAAAAATACTGCAGTAGGTATTTCATCTCATATATGTCTCATTCCATCCTGGGACCTTTCTTAGGAGCTTGTCTTCTGAATCATTCTTACTGAGACAGAGATGATTTCTCAAACAAAGCTTCCACTGTAAGAAGAATTTTGTTATGAACTCCAACAAATATCAAACTGCTGAGAAAAAAAATAATACCTTTTTTTTTAAAGAATGTCCAATTTCTGTAAAGTTTTTCTTATGGATTCCTGATTATTACCACATTCTGCCTCCTCAGTGGAATAGCTGCAAGCTGACCTGCATGGGTTTGGGATTAACCTTGTCTGTGTCTCAGTTCTGTGGTGTAGATAGTCACAATAATCCTCTGAACGTTTGTGGCAGGAATGAGGATTGCTCCTTTTTGGCCAGAAGCACAGCTCTGGTGCTGTGGCAGGCGTATTCGCAGGAGAGCTTGCAGGGGAACAGGGTTTAAGTGCTGTTAGCCTCATGAGATAGGAAAGAAGTCCTTTAGACATTGCTTCAGACTCTTCAATTGCCAATTTAAGCAAAGAGTGCTTTTGGTTTCTTTTTTGTTCTTTATTTCTCTCTTTTTTTTTCATTCTCTGCTTTAAAGGTTATGAACGCCGATAGCTAGAGTGTGTAATTAAACTGATAACCAAGGTGCTTTAAGCAAAGTAGTTCCCATAATCAGTGGCAGAGTAATGAGTTCATCATGCAAATCTACTGTATTCAGGCAGGCATGAGTGATTTTTACCTACACTATCGAAAGTAGAACTGCAATTAGCCTGTACTAAAAGCTCTGTTAAAGGTAAACCTTAAGATGCAGCTCAGCACTGCATTAACAAAGCCCTGCAAATGTGGGGCAGCTATCAGACTGTAAAAGTGTCTTGGATGTACTTGTGAAATCATCTACAGACATCCAGAGTGAATGCAAATTAGGTCATCATTACAGTATAAAAACAAAGTGATTAATGCTTTCACTGCAAAACTTTGATACTGAACAGATCCTGAAAATCTATACCTAGTCCAACAATATTAAAGTTATTCTTGGAGACTACGGGTGGTATAATATGGCTTGGAAATAATTTAAAATGTATTTGAGGTTTTAGCAATAATACTTCTACTCCAAAGTGGATGAATTCGTGATGAATTCATTTTAATTTACACCAGATTGATGTAAAATTTAGGCCACCAATACTTGAAAACAGAAAATGTACCACCATGAAACAAGCATGGGATCTAGATATTCGAGGTGTAAGTATATAAGTTATAATAAATAATCCTAAGTGTAAGGCAATTTAAATTTTCCATTATGGGAATTATAGCAAATAAAGAGGATTTAAAATGACAGATAGTGGGAAGAACAAAAGTGGGAAATTCTGCCATGCATTATTGTCTTAATATTTCCTGCCTAGGTCAACCTTTTCTTTGGTTCATTAAAATTTATCAAAGCTTTTACTATTTTTAAGTTCTCTAATGATTTCTACAGCATAACTGTACACTTAAATCCATTTTATTGAACTAAAATTATATATATCGTACTTGTAAAATGCAGTAAGAAGCTGATACTAATGATTAATGGTATCCCTTATCTAAATTAATGACAGCTTTGCAGTGTAAAGTTCTCATAAGACACTTAAGTCCCATGTTTCATAACTAGATGCCACATAAAGATTTAAGGTTTTTTTTTCTACTGATGTAATTCTACAAACTATGTTCTGGCAGAAGAATTATCAGGGGTTATGAAGAAAATGACTGTTGAACTTCCTCTGCAAAAGACTTATGGATCCCTCTCCTCTCCTCTCCTCTCCTCTCCTCTCCTCTCCTCTCCTCTCCTCTCCTCTCCTCTCCTCTCCTCTCCTCTCCATAGTATTTTAATACACCAGTTTTAGGATGTCCCACCAATAAACATTGAGTTGCCTGTGTTTTCTAGACTTGTGCACAGAAAAGGGCAGGAGTCACAGCTTGAGGCCCTGGCACTGGGATCTGTCACTGCTTCAGCCAGTCAGTTCGCTGGTGCATCAGTGGAAATTGATATGCTCTTATCTTAAACAATTTTTTCTCCTGTTTAATCAGTCATGCATGAAGCAATGCAGTTTAACATTGGGAAGATGCTTTGTTTTATTCATTCATTCATTCATTCCTAACTCTCAGAACTGGAGGAGGTATAGTTATAGTGATTAAGTTGTAGTATCCAAAGAGCATGTATCTCACTGAAACATGGTGTTTTTTCACAGAATCACAGAATCATTAGGTTGGAAAAGACCCACAGAATCATCGAGTCCAACCATTCCTGTCAATGACTAAACCATTTGTTGTACTCTAGAACCAATGGTAAAGCCAAAATCCCATGACTATCCATTGATAAACCTGGGAAAAAAGAAGTATTACTTTTAATCTCATGTCTTTCTTACTTGGAGAGCTTGGTTAGTAAAAAGAAAAGTCCCAATTAAATCATAGGACTTTCGCCCTCTACCCTCTTGCGCATTTTCTGTGAATAATGAATTTTAACTGGAAGCTGCATCATGTATACCTTTGTGCCTGCAGAGCCTTCTTCCGAGTACCAGTCTAGAAAAATAAGATGTTCCTACCTCTTCCCACACTGAGTCTTTGAGGAAAAATCAGATTTGGGAGTGAAGTACAGAGGTATCACAGTACACATGAATGAAAGAAGGCAGGTGATAAAGTAGTGCTTAATAAAGAGAGATCCTTTTTCCTCACCTATTTCTTTAACATCCTCTTGCCACCATCTTGATGTTTCCCCCCCTCTACCAGTGCCCACACTCAAATGTCTCCTCTCAAGGCAACCTGCAGACTGTTGCTTTTAGCCCAGATTAGTTCTTGCTTTTAGGGAAAAACTGCCAGGCTGCAGGGACTAAATAAAACTGGAATTCAAAATGGCCTTTTCTTCTTTAAATCTATCCCTCTGAGCCAGGGGGAAGGGAGGAGGGAGGGAATAACTTCTACATATATCCTGCTTCTGACTTCTTTCTCTTTATATGTATTTATATTTTAATATTATTCGATTTTTTTTTGAGCAGCAATTTCTAAACTGCATTTGAAAAACATGTTGTGGGTGCCTCCATAATGTTACAAACAACTGCCCGATACTTCTGCAGAACAGAAGACATTAATGCATAGGACGTTAATTGGGTTCTATTGTTTCTTTTCCTTTAGTTTAATGTAGGTTTCCATGACAGCAAAAAGAGACAAATCAGTCAAAGCCAACAGCTAAAACTGACAATTTGCATTCTGGTCACTAGTCTTGAAAATGTGATGTACATTTAAATAATTTGATTGCCTGAGTGTTTGGTCACATGTTATTCTGCTGTGTCTTCATTTACAGCAGTCCTCTGTAGAAATATAAACTATTATGGGATGCTGATCTGCAATTCTGACTCCTTGCCATTTACAGAGTGGTCTATTGAAATCCAATAAGGGTTTTTATCCTAACTCATGCGGTAATAGTAATAAAAGCAGAGTTGGAGCTGTTATACTGTAGTCTGACTGCATATTTATATGGAAGTTGTATATAGAGATGGCTGAAAGTTGTTTTAACAGAAAATTTAACAGAAAATGGCATGTTGACTAAAATCTAATTTTTTTTCTTTCTTCAAAATGCCTTCTACTAGACAAAAATCAGAATAGTCAGAAATATATTGATTGTCTAACATTGGCCTCGATTCTCCTGCAGGTTGTGGTCTGATACATTTGCTTAGTTTCATTCAAGAGGCAATGATGAAAGGAGTTTAGGCACACTCAGCAATCTAGCTTACATAAATTCACATAAATGTTTTTAGAGAGAACTTGTTTCTTACTGATCTGATTTAAGTCTACAAAGCATGGCAACCTTCTCCAAAATGGTCAACTGACTTTGTGCGAACAGTGTCTCCCACTTTGAAATGCTATTTCTGTTTTGTGTGATGGAGAGCAGTGACATATTTTGCTGAAACACACATGCAGAATATATCTTCCTATTTTCATCTGCCTTTCTGGAGCATCAGAGCCTGTGACTATATCTCCTAAAATAGCTCCAAAAGTAATTAAACATGTGGTATTGCATCTGTGTCTCATTGGCACAAGCAGAAGTTGCTGTTTTTTTCTAAGAGAAATTTGAAGTAGCAGAACCTTCAAAACAGAACAATTAGGGTCAGCCACCTGTCATCACATCTTATGACAAATTGGATAAAAGTGCGCAATTCAACTTTTCAGCACATTCAGTTGAAAAATGCATAGCAGCAGCTGGGGAGATCTAGTGGAACAGTCTCTGGAGTTGATAAGATACCATTCTTGGTGAGACACAGTAGTTACTCAGATAATTCAAGACTTCACTGCCTTCCCAAATACATCTCCACTCTGGCCCTTCTAGAGGTAGTCTTAAGGATTTCTACAAAGTCTTAAGCGAGTGACTGCAGTGTATCTTATGGAGAGCAAAGTCCAGATGCATACCCACATTGTTCATCCAAACTGGTAAAATACTATACATAAGGATTGAGATTTTGTACTTTCTGCATTTTTCTGCATACAGATCACATTGCAAATGGTAGAAAACCCCTCACAACTTAAAAACCAAACCCACTAAACAGCAAAAGGCTGCATAGCCTGGAGAAGGTTTGGTGGTGTAAGGAAAATTGCCTTTTTTCCTTTGGTTTTCTTTATGAAACAAAACACTGGAAACAACTGCAGTGGAAAACAAGCTCATGTCTCAGACTCTTGAGACAAATAGTCTGGCTGAAAAATTTAATTGTATTTCACATAATTTCGCATTATAAAATTCCACTGAATAAGTAACAGTGGACTGGACTAAGTAGTTACCGTTTTTACTTACCTTTAAGGAAAAATAACAGACAAAAACTGATTTCTTTAAATTCTGCCTTTGACAATTAAAAGGTCCACATTGTACAAGAGAAGGTTGCTTTGGCAAACCTGTTACTTCTGTTAACATTTTAGGAAAGCAAAATGTTGGTTGCTGAAGAAAACAAGGGACTTACTAAGCCTCGGGATGGATGGGTAGATGAGGTAGCTATGTGAAAAAGAAAACCCTGAAAGTGGGTTTGATGTGTAAAGATATGATGAGAGTGAAAAGAATCACAAATGAAAGCTCAAAATGAACCTTCTGATACAGGATATATTGGAGAATTAGGTCATTACAAAAATGGTTGTGTTGAATAGGAGTCTGATTATAGCCTGCATTCAAAGAGAAGGAATTGCAGAAGAGTGTTAGACTGCAGTGGTAGACTGGTTCATTATTTGTTGGGATACTCAAACTTCATCCCTTTGGCTCAGTTTATTTTAGAATAATTCTGCCTGTCCCTTTATGTATTGCTAACATAATCTGAGTACACAATGCATTGAGAGCAGAAATAATGACAGTGACAATGGTAACAGGGCTTTCTGGAAATAAAAAATCATGGAAATGAGGGATGGATTGACTTTCTGTCTGAAATATGATACAGAAAGAGTATCTGGAATCCTATTCTACTGGATCCAGGAGGCTGATCTGACAGCAAATATGCATAGAGGTTCTAAAGGATGCGGTAGTCTGGTGCATCCGTGAAACTGCCAGAGAGAACAGAGGCCCCTTGAGTCCAACCACTAACCTTCCAAAAGAGAGGGTGAGGAGAAGAAAATGGAATGGGGAAGAAGCTTTTGTGAAAAAATGAATATAATTCTAGTAACTTTCAAGTCAGAAAAAGTATAGCAGAGACCAGCACTACTAGTGCACACCAGGGAAACGGGTGTGCCTCATATTTCAATCAGGAGTTTATTTGTTAGGAAAAGTAAATATGTTACAGAAGGAAAGAATTATCGACAAACAGTTGGCAAGCAACAGATACTTAAGGACTCCGCAGAAGTCCTTTGCCCCCGAAAGAGCTGAAGTTTTATACTAACTTGAGAACAAGAACAATTGTAATTCCAGTAAGTGGTACCTTCCCCTGCAGTAGTACTGTTCTGGCCTCTGACATAAAGAACTCCCCTTTTGTTTGCCAAAAAAAAAGAGAGAAAATAGGACAGCACAAAATGCTATGCGAAATGTTCCAGTGTCTGTAACTTCAGTAGCTCCTAATCTTTGTAGAGGCTGCTGGCATAGAGGGCTTCTGTAGTGAACCTTCAGCTCCCTCACTGGTGGGGCATTGGGTGGGAGAAAGGACTGTGAGAAGAGCACTTCTGGAGAAAGAAGTTTCATGACTTTGGTAGGTGGGTGAATTTGGATGATGGAGTGAACAGGGCATAGCTGAACTCCAGGTCTGGTGGGAAAACGAAAGATTTTGTGCCAAAATATGGCTACAAGCCTAAACATTTTTATTTTTTTGCCTTCTTTTTCTTTTTTAAAGGAGATTTTATATATCTTTTTATTTTCTACCACCCCAGCTTGTATTTCCTACAACAGACCTACCTATCAAATCATATTGTTAATTTACAGCAAAAGAAACCTTATAAAACTGGTCTTAGGTTCAGATGGGGTGAAATATAGGAAGAACTCCTTTTTGAGGTGATATTTTAGGCAACATGGCGGGGGGGTGTTGTTAGTTATTTTTTGATTGTTTTTTTTTAAAAGGCTTTTTTTCTAGTTGAAAGACACTGTAAAACTACCTTTTATACTCTTATGAATTCTTAGTCTAATAAATGTCTTACATTCTTCATTCTGGAAAGCAAACCTTTCTATCCAGAGTGGCAATGCAAGTATCCTTCTGCACTCAAGTATTTGTAAACTTTCCATCATGAACTTGAGAAAATCTAGCTAGTTAAAGTTCTTTCTGGTCTCTTGAGTTTGAAGTTGTCTTCTCATCTGAGTTACGGTGAGTAATTTTGCATGATGAGGTTTTTTTGAACTGAGAATTTGTTTGAACTGAGAATGGTTTTTCCTAACTGAAGCTAGGAAACTGCAAAGGGATAAAAATTCTAGTATTCAAAACTGCTGGAATGGCATGTTTTTAGTACAGAGGAGAAAGATTCAGGGTTTTTTTAGCAATCATAATGTTCCAGATCCCGCAAGCTTATTAGTTCAGATTAGTTTTGGTAGAGAATGAACTGACATGACCCAAACTGGAAAGTATGGGTTCTTACTAGAGAAATTTAAAGTGATTGTGAGCAGTAGGTGAAGAGGTAGTTAATTTATGCATAGCAAAGTACTAAACGTCAATCCATTTTGGAGAAAAAGAAGAACTTTTGCAACCAACAGTCAATAGCAAAGAAGTAGCTAAAACATCTGACTGCTTTTTATTGAGTTGTCTAAGACTACATCTGTATAAGCAAAGGCACTTTGGATGCTTTCCCTTTGGGTGAATACACTACCACAGTGTCTTTGGGGCATGGAATTATGAGGTTACAAGTCAAGGGTGAGCAACATAATTGGAAATGAAAGGTCCTTCCTCGATATTACAGTAGTTAAGGCACCTAAGGCACCATGCAACAAATATTACTTTGGAATTGTCTCCAATGACCTGTTTCAGAGCAGTGAAAATTTTTAACCCTCATTAAGTGGTAAGCATCCTACAGTTCATACCATAGATAACTATATGTTTGTCCTTTCAGGCATCTACTACTGATCTAAATGCCATTGTGGTCAGAAAAGTCTCCTGCTAGTTGCTAGTCTCATACTTTTGCATTATGCTGCCTCCAACTGCTATGTATAAAATTATTTGATCAATATTTTATGGTGGTGGTTTATTTAGAGGCAGAGCAACAGATTCTAATAGTTTAAATCAAAGATAGATGACTGTCATCATTCAACAACAGTAATTACCTCATTGTAATTAGAGTTAGGTTCTTAGTAATAAGTAATAATGGTAGAATGCAAGAATGGTAACTGGAGGCTTTTATGATTAAAATTGCTAATGGTGAGTCATAAACAGTAGCAGCGGAAAGAGAGGAAAGGAAACATACATCTGTGTGGTACTTTCAGCAGCTAGGTACGTTTCTGCTTAAACAGGATGCAGAACAATAAGTATGTTTCAGAGAAATAAATACCCAGCTGTAGAGGGAACTAATACCTGTCCTTCCTTTAGTGGAACACGTATCTATCCGATGGAGTTAACTATGCTTTCCTTTCAGCTTTTCTTTCTTATTGCTCGTATTGGAAAAAAGGAGGATACATCTGTAGTGCCTGTAATGTTTATCATTGGTGTAGATAAAATATCAGAGCTGGCTGTGGAGAAACTAATTATTACCTCCCTTTATCTAGATTTTCCCCTGCCCTTGAATTTCATGAACTTCAGGAGTCCATAAGTGACTGCTGTCACATGCACCATCATTGCATCTGTGGCATTTGACTTTCCTCTAGGTGTATGCGCTTTGCTGGGAACATCACACTATTCCTCAGTCTTCTGAGGAATATTGTAAGGAAAACATACCCTAAGGGTGCTAAAAGGCACAACAGGTATGCAATGAAGATGAAAATATCTTCCACTTTAGGAAGAAATTCTTGAGATCCAGTGAATTTACTAGTAGCACTTTAGCAACTGTAATTTTCGTCTTGCACTTAAAGATGTGAACAGCACAGAATTAATTTAAACATGACAGACTTTTTTGGCTGAAGTCTTGTTTCAAGTTCTTTATAAATTTCCTTAGAGAATGGGTGTGAAATGCTTTCATTCAGTTGTGACAGCACTTTTACAGCAATTAGGAAGAAAACATGTAAAAGGCCTGGTTGAGTAACATAACTACTAAACTGAACAAATGAAGTTTCTCTAATTTAAGGTTTACTGATATTCTGTGTTATGCACAAAGGCTTTAAGGCTGTACAAGTGTCCAGGAAATAAAATTTGGTCCTTTGGTTTATGCTGTCTGTAACACATATTATGGTAAAGACATACAAGTTATCCAAGCATCTAAATGGTTTGCTTCTAGCACAGTCTAGATACTCTTGGATTTTAAAACAAATACGTCTTTGTCAGTATGTATATTTCATTTTATGGGATGTCCTCTAAAATCTTCAGGTCCAAGACTACTTTGCATTGAAGCTTCAGGTAATCTTTTTATGAGATGAATTCATTGGCAAACTATTGAATAATAAAATGTTAGGTCAAGCTTAGTTTGAACGCTGCACACTGAGATGTCATTCTTTCCTTGCATTAATGCTTCACAGAGAACACAGTGCTGCATTGAAACAGCTGACAAATGTCACGTCAAGTGTCAGTGGTGCTCTCCTGTGACTTATTCAATTTCTGTTTCCTGAAGTCTGCTGCAATGATACTCTTCATTTTCCTCTAGTAAGACCATGCTTGTACTGGGTCACTGTCATTTTTTCTTGTGCACTCAAATTTCTGATTTTGAAGACTTCTTTATTATGCTATTGATTTTTTATACTTTTCAGTAAATATAATCTTTACTTGGTAATTATTTCTGTAGGTCCCTTAAACTCCATTAGAAGTTAGAAAACAGTATCACTTAAAAAAATTGCTATTATTATTAATTTGAACATAAAAGAATGAAATATGTAGTATTCTATATGATAAAATTCTGTATAATAGCATACGTAGCATTCTCGTAGTATTATGTATACAGTGAGGAAAATGTTCCTATATGAAAAACTTGTTTAATATATGAAACATGCATAAATACTTCAGCAGAACTGAATGGGTCAAGCTAATTTGTGAATATATAAGTGTAATAATAAAAGGAATGGGGCTATACAGCTTTTGTTACACTTCCTGAGTATGGTGCTTGTTTCAGGAATCCCCCAGGAAAGCTTTTGTTGTCATTGCTTGTGCTGTCCATGTAAAATCTGCTCTAAAGGGTTTGTGCTGCAGATGGATATCCATAGCACTGGCAAAGTCTTAACAGTCAAATGTGTTAATCCGTTCCAAATGAGTGTTCTGGAGTAACTGCTCAAAAGATTTTTTGGAGGATTGAGTTGTTTGTATTAATAGTATTATGGTTACATGATCTATGTGTGAACTAGAACCACTTTGGTATTCAGTCGTGAAGTACTGGCCCCATCATGCATGGGTCCTTGATCTTAGAGAGGGAGTCATTCTTCAAGTTAGCACATTTCCAGTTACCTCTCAGAAAAGGATCGCTGTTCTGTAGAAATCTTTTAACTTTTAGAAACGTTAAATTAAATGCTATTTTTCTAGTGCAACAGATTTTTTTTTAGTAATGGTAGAAGAACAGTGTTTATGTCTCCCTATGAAAAAATTACTGATGTGAATCCACTTATTTTATTTTGTCTGTAATTTTCAATCTTGAAAAAGAAATAAACTAGCATTAGAAACTGTTAAACCTTCACCCAAATAAAACCCACAATCCAACAATGCCATACAACAACACCCTCCCTCACCCCCACCTCCGCTGGGAAAAGAAAGTACAGGATACCATGTAAATGACAAAATGTGGTCAAAGAGAAAGTAGTGTATTAGAAATGCTCATGGTTGACACTTTATACAGAAATAAAATTTCTTTTTACCAGACAGAGTCAAAATTTTGTTGTGTTTTACTGGAAAACGTAAGGATGTTTCTTAAAGTTAATTACATTTTATTGTATTGCAAAAAAAATCAAAACAAAAAGCAACCAATGGGAAATAATGAAAATTAAATACAGCTATTTAATGATACTTTTACTAGTTTATAATATATACAGATTGTAAAGAATTTAAATGATTTTAAAATGTTGTACTAGCAGTCAAAATAATCCATGGTAGTTCCTGCTCAAAGAATTTCACAGAATTCACCTATTATCTTTTTCTTCAAATTCTTGAATAAGAAAAAACTTTAACATCTGAAGATACATATTAGATGGAAAGCCCATTTTTCAGAAGTGATACCGTTCAGTTGTTCTTCAGAGAATGTTTATTCCTTCTGTGTTTGAAGTTGTATCCTGACATCACTTAATTTAAAATTTGCTTTCATCTGGGCCTCCCCCAGCTTGTGTCTGAGATAGTTCTGATGCATGACATGGTCCCTAACCAAACTAAAGGGATAATGTAATTGCAAACTCTGCTAGGAGCTTTTTGCTTGTTTGCGAGTCATTCAAATACAAATACAAATGATATGGGAGCAAAAGTTCCTTTATATGTATTTTAATTAAAATTCTAGCTAAATACTGTGACAGGTTTGCTTTTTAGAAATGAAAATCTAATGACCCATGTAATGAATAAATTATAAATTGTTCTATTCACTTTGTACATGTTTCCATACAAAATGGATCAGAAAAGGAGAAGCTTGATTAATTGTGGAATGTCTTGTTGAAGCAGATGTTTATCAGTCTCCCAAATGCAATATTTGCTGTTAAAGCTTCTGTGCAAAATGTATGTGTATTTGGCTTTCAATGGAAGGAGTTGTAACTAAGCAGCCCCTTAATTAGTATTTTGTCAAGTCTCTCCTCAGGCAATGTTTGTCTGGAACTATGTCATTGCTGTGCAAGGTATGAGAGTGCTGGTTACTATTTTTTAAGGAAGACTGAGAATGTTTTATTTTTATTGGGGAAGTAAGTGCCCCACAGACCACCACTCTCCCTTGGGAGATAGTAGTGGTTGGTAAGATGTCATTATCTACCACTGGTATGTCCTTTGTTTAGCAGCTACTCTGCTAAGAGTTGAGATTTACTCTGATGCTGGGTTTAAAAACTAATTGGACAGTGTTATTAATTCCTCCTGTTACTGTAATTACAACTTTTTTGCATCTATTTCCATTTTCTCAAGATTTGTGTCTTTTGGAGCAGCAGCAGGAAGAGGAGGGTAAAGTGAAACCTTGCAAATAACACCATCAATGTCTGTTTAGGCTTCAGGAATTCAGGGGCTGATAATACAGTCTTTAGCATACGAAAACTATATAGATACTTTGCCTGATGCAACACAGTCTGATGTATTATATATTGTAGTGAATGTTAGTGGGTGTCTGAATGTTGCTTGTTAGTTACTCAGGGATAGATTTAGGGTATCTGACTTCAGAATTCAACTTTGGTCTGTTTAGTGTAGATTTCCTGATGAAAAGCAGTTTCAGTAATGGATTTAATCCATAATCTATAAGTAATGGATGTAATCTATCTGGATTTCTGTAAAGCTTTTGACACTGTTCCCCACAGCATCCTTCTGTCTAAATTGGAGAGATATGGATTTGATGGGTGGACTCTTCAATGGATAAGAAATTGGTTGAATGGTCACATTCAGACAGTGACCAATGATGTCAGATGTCAGATGGAGATCAGTGACAAGTGGTGTCCCTCAGGGATCAATACTGGCTGTTTATTATCTTCATCAATGATATAGACAGCAAGATAGAGTGCATCCTCTGTACATACCTAACTTCAGAGAAGGCCAATTTGACTGAAACCATCTTTGCTTTTTATCTTCTCTTTTATAAAATACATATCAAACACAAAGTATCACATTATATATACTCTGGTTTCATGCAATAATTGAACAGGTAGTTTATCTGAGGTCTTCAATTCTACAAACCCCAGATGCTTAGAGAATACTGAATTTAAAAGTGTCTGTTCTGACTTCTTTAAGGCAGCCAGAATTCAAGAATAAACATTGATTTACTCCTTTTGGTTTAGGTTATGTTCATCGGGTTTTTATTTATTTGTAACTGGGCTGTGTTTATGTAAAAAAAGGGTATAAACATTTTCAGGGCAGGATGAAGTCCATTGTGTTCGATTTTCACATCCTGTAGCAGAGATCTGATATTGTAAGGGAGAGGATTTTTTTAAAAAACAAACCAAGATGCTTCTAATAACTATACAAATATCATAAACTTCTTGCAAGAAATTCTGTTTTAATTATTTTAAGCTTGTTTGTACTCACAGACTTTCTGCATTCTTTCATGAATAACATCTAGTGAGCAAGCGCATTTTGTTTAAATGCCTGAAAGCTAGTTTTTATAGTCAGGTATGGATTCATAAAGTCAATATATGAAAGCATGAGTAAAATTTTCCAACTTGTGCTGTACAGTAGGTTAGGGGAGATAACCCACTGGTTGTTTCTAAATATAAGATGTACATGTAGCGCAAAAAGAAAATAGGACATATGTAATGAATTATGGTGACTGTACCAGAGAAAGTAAGAAGCTCAGCATCTAGTATGTTCTAGTTTTGTCTTGCACAGCTTTTTATATTGCAATGATTGCTAACAATGAGAATTAACTGAATTCTGATATTTAATCCCCAAGACATTGTGAGAATGCATTTGTATAGCATACCTGGCCATTTTTATTGACTAGGGGTTTTAGCATGTAAGGAAACATTTTATCTTGGATACAAGCTGAAATGCTCTAATGTCTTGCCCACAAAATTGAAAAATGCTCTCACAAACGTTATGTGACAAGGTAGAGTACCAGAAAGAGTTAGTGTGTTGTGTTCCCCTGATTGAATCTGGCCTGCAAATGTGAAAAAGATAGAATTGCAACCCTACTTTAAATGCAGATCACAGCACAGCCATAAAAATCAACCACTACTGATTCTGCCTTGTTTGATACACATGTATGTTGCAGAAAGGAGCAGTCATAGTGTAACAGCTATTTCTTCTCTGCCCTGAGTGGCTGTGGGTATAAGATATGATCAGCTCTGGCTGTAAATGCTGTACATAACTTCTACTGACAATGAAGATTTCCAGTTCCCTCAGCGACTCCTCGTAAGACTTGCTCTCCATGCAGTCACTTCACCAACTTTGTTACCTTTCTCTGGATGCACTCCAGAACCTCAATGTCCTTCCTGTCATGTAGAGCCCAAAGCTGAACATAGTATTTGAGATGTGGCCTTAACCAGTGCTGATTATAGGGGCACAATCACTTCCCTGGTCCTGCTGGCCACATTACTTCTGACATAAGCCTGAGTGCTGCTGGTCTTCTTGGCCACCAGGGCACACTTGCTGCTCATAGTCATCCAGCTGTCAACCGGCACTCCCAGGTCTTTTTCTGCCAGGCAGCTTTCTAGCCACTCTCCCCCAAAGTCTGTAGTGCTTCAAGGGGTGGTTGTGTTCCAAGTGCAGGACTCTACACTTTGCCTTGTTAAACCTCATACAGTTGACCTCAGCCCGTTGATCCAGCTACAAACCAAGCTACAATTTCATGTATGGCTCACAGATACAGTAAAACATAGTCTTTGTTCCAAGCAGGTAAGATAAAAGAGTCTAGAAGCCAAGACCAGTGAATTGTTTCCCCAGTTGTATCACATGTTCTGATGTAGAAATGAAATCAAATTTTCAAATTCCTCATTGAATACTTGACATCTCAAGTTGCCAGCTTCATTTCCACTCCTTTTTTTCCTTGATCTACCCCAACTATCCCAAGTGTTGTCAATGCATTTGTAAGATCAGCACCCCACTTCACTTTTCTATTAATGCAATGTGAAAACTGCTCACATCAGTTTCCAACTATATCTACTGCCAGTTTGCAAGTGGTTGTGATAATAATGTTTCTCTGTTTTTGCAAAACAGATCTCTTGCTTCTAACAAGTTTACAACCAACACTATATGAACTGCTGTCTCAGTATCTGTCAATGGCTGCCCTGTTTATTTATTTCCCCATTGGTCCACCTTATTAGTTATTTTAGCCTCAGAGACTTTCCATGGGAGTGATTAAAGAGCAAAGAAGATAGAGCAGTTAATAGGGGGGAAAAAAGTTGGGAGGAAAGGAAATCCCTACATCCATCTATTGACTAATGCAGTTCAATTTCTTCATGCTCAGTTTACTGCCTCAATGATGAGGTCTTTTACAGGCTTTCCTGAGATGCAGCCTAGTAAGATGTTTTGTAATTAAGAATCTCTGTTAGTCTGGGAGAATCCTGGAACTCAGCAGATGCTAGAGTAATTTAGAGCATGTGATATGTCTCACAAAAAGAAGGGACAGTTGTTTGTCTGTCTGCCTAGCACCATTTGAAAAGAATAGTAGAAGTGTCCACTGCAGAATTGAAATTAAAAGAAATCAGTAATGTTTTCTCCTAGTTGTGGGGCATTTTACAAGTCTGCTGGACCAGATTCTCTTCTTTTCTGAACCTGATAAAATGAATGTCATGGGGTCTAATCCTCTAACTCAACTTTGCACAAGTTTCAGAAACCCTTTGACTCTCACGAGATCCCATCACTACCAGCTAATTACTGTCATAGGTAGATTTGCTGGTAGCAAGCGAAAGAAGGAGAAAGGAGTAGCTTTAGTTCCAAGGGAGAGCTCTCCCTCCTGTGAGGAGTGCTTTGGCACTAATTCTGTCTCTTCCTTATGGAGTCCATGTGCACCCTGAGACAGAGGGTGCAATTACCCAGTCTTGGACTTGGATCTTTTGTTCCAGCATCTACTGCTGTGCTAAGGAAGAATCCTGTACAGCGATCACTAGCAGTATTTAGCAATCACTCTGAAAACAAAACACTTCATCCAATCAGCAATAAAAAAATACGATGAACAAGGGTAAAATATATTTGCAAATTATTTATTGAAAACAACCCCCCAAATTAATAAAATTGGCTACTTATATGATAACACCTCTGTTATCATAGCACATGTAAGCATGTTACTATATGCTAAAGTCTGGAAAGTAATAGGTAAATGAGAAGATGTCCTTTTTCATTGAGATTTTGCCATAGAAAATACAATATCAAGTTAGTTTATTAAAAGATCTTAAAAATGAAAATAACTAGGGCTTTAGTCTGTTTCACTACATAATATTAGAAGAAGGCTGCCACAATATCTTCCTGTCACTGGTGTAATTTCTCTCCTGTGGAGGTGTAATATCACTGTTTCTGCATGGGTTGCCAAACCTGGCAGTCCAATAGAGCTCCAGGTCTCACCGATAGTAAGGCTGAACATTATTCCCAACAGGCATACACATAAATACACTCTGCAACACATATATACATATATTTGAGGCCAGCCATACAGATTGGCACAGACAAAACACACAGCATTCACAAGCACCACCAATAGCCTTATCCAGGATGAAGGTCTGTTGCTGGGAAATACATATCTATGTCTATACACAGGGTGGGTCTGTTCGAAAGCTGGACTGCAACTTGAGTGGTCAAAGTAGTAATTGCCCCTGGCCTCTGTAGTAATTTCACCTCTGCTGGTGCCTGGACCTATAAATCTGAGTCTCGCAGCCCAGTTCTTTTTGCTGTTACCCACCCTTGCACACAGCAGTGCATATACATGACACACACACACTATGGATCCCTTCAGCAAGTGCTCGTGGACAACCTAGTAGCTGGGTAGTCTAATGAACTTAGATGACCCAGCTACTGGATCCTGTATCCTCTTTTCTCCAGCTGCCTTGAGTACAGGGAAATAAACACATGGAAACAGCCCTCTCAGTGGCCCCACAGATCCCACAGTCTCCCTGGCAGTTTTATGGAAACTCCAGTAGCCAGCTGTCCTGCTATGTGAAGCATGGATGTGCGTGTCCAGTGAAGATTTATGGCTCCTTCAATAACCAGTTCCTAGGTTGCTTATCCTGCTCCCCTGCCTTGCATCCCATGCCATTGGGCATTATCTCTCCTGTTAGGTCTGCAAGGTCATCTGGAGAGCATCTCTTATTGACTCATGGTGATCAGGATCATGACCAATCCATGAGGCTAATGTGATGTAACCCCGGGAGCAGCCAGGTAAAGGAACAGTTTGGTTCTTCCTTGTCACATTGCTTCCCTAGGCATTTTGGGTATGTGTGGAGATAACTCTTATTATAGAATGTAATGTCTATCTTATTAGTTTGATGAACATTCAAGAAAAGTTTTGGTATTTCTAATAAATATTAGTTGAACTCTAGAAGAGTATAGCTTGAATTGTGCTTCAAGAATAGGACATAAGTGATGTTGCAGCTCTGGGATTTCATTGAAGAGGGTGTCACTGTGTATTAATTAGATTCAGAAGGATGACTGGGCTTGAAGTGTGTACCAGGTGATCCTGTATACCAGGACAATCAATGGGAAGTAATTTGTCCATTGATGGAACATGAATGAAGGCATGAGTACAGAAAAGCCCTTTGGACATGGTAACATATTGCAAGTTTATTTCTCTTCTATCTGAAGAGTCAACATCTGCTCTCCTAGCGAATAATTTAAAACAATTTCTGTCTATCAACTATACACAGGTGCCTGCATTTAAAAAATTCCTTGTACTCGATAGACCAGAATGTCATATCTTGCCCTTTGTTTCCATGCCAACCCTCTTAAGATGGTCAAGTATCAGAGAAACCTCATGAGTTGACAGTGCATGGTGGAGTTTTTTCTGGAGTTGGTTTGATGTGGTTATTTTTTGTTTACTTTGTTATTTTGTTTTGTTTTGTTTTGTTTTTGAGAGAAAGATTATTGAGCTTTCTCTTTTACTCCGGTTTTCATGAATAAAAAACCCGAAACCTTTAATATTCTTTACCTATGGCTCCATGTTGGTCAGGTTATACTGGACCTCCTAGAAACACCAGAAGGTTCAGAATAAGTGTTATCTTCTCCTTTTAAGCATTCAGTAGGATAAGAGGAAATTTTTTTTCAAGAGGAGAACCTTCTTCATCTCTACTCTTCAAGAGAATCTGTAAGAGCGTAGGTATATATATCATGTCAGAAAGCAGTAAAGAAAAGAACAGAAGCAATTTTCCTGAGTTGAGGAGGAAATACTAGTGCGTACTTGCAGTGTGAGACCCACTGCCTTACTTGTTTAGAAGTGGAATGTAAGTGTTGATTGTGGAAGATGAGCTCAAATGTGCTCTGTGACTACCGCAGGCTTTTGAAGCTGGTTTGTGGCTTATTTGTAAACTGAAGTTCAGTTTGTAAACTTGAAGTTCATTTAAACAGATGATTTGATCAACAAGCTTGTGTTCTTCTGAAAACTTTCTCCTTATACATCATTCTTTCTTTGGGAACATCTTCCAATTGTTAGTAAATAGTTGACTTGTTTTGGTACTGACTAGTTTTGACGAATCGATGAAGAGTTCCCTGCTGAGATATTGTTCTCTCTCATTATGCTCCCTTTATTTAGTGTTATATGTTGTTTGTCTCTTCAAAGTACTCTTCTAACATATACATTAAAGTAATCTTGCCTGCTAGGTTTTGTTTTCCAATAACAATTGAGAATCTTGTCCATGAGCTTCTCTTTTCACATGTGCTTTGATTATTCTGTTGCAGATTATTAGCTGCTACTTTGCCTTTCTGTTTACACAAAGATAATACAGCCATCCATAATTCAAAACCTAGAGTTGAGCTTGAATCTCATTCTACCTCCTGTTATAACTGTCTTTCATTCCATTAAGTATATAGTCAAGCAGAAAAGTTCAGGAAGAATAGCACAACTGTAACTCTGCTGCTCTGAGATTAAATATGAATGTCTGGGGTATATCCTTTCTTTGATTCATGTGTGTATGGCCTCCAAATTAAGGGTTTAGATGTTCAGATCAAAGTCAGAATATGCAGTACTTTATCATTCATTTTCCATGTCAAGTGAAAGCTGAGTTTCAGCAATCAGTGGCTGGCAAATTTGACATATCAATTCCTAAAACTCCAACCATGAAATCAGCAACAACTTCAATCACATATATAGTTTAGGAACATTTCTGATGCTTTTAAAGTAAAACAGTAGTTCCTAGACATATTTATTTGCTATATTGTCTTTTGGACAAAGCATTTTTTCAGCAAGGGGAATAAATATTTGAGCAGCATGAGTCTTTCAGCAGCACTATCAAATGATCAGTGTTCACAGGAGAGGAAGTTAAATACTATGGAATAAGGAAGACTGAACACAGCTGAAACATTTGAGAAAATCTGAAATAGTGTCCATTTTTGCCATGTGCTTTCTTTGTTTAAGTTCCTGGAGCTGAGGAGCTGATGAAAACTGACTCCCATCTGAAGCATGTCACTTAGTGTGATTGTTACATAGCTGCAAAGACCTCAGCTATATTCATTGAATGTTTAAAAGAAAACTGGAAGAAAAATAAAACCCTGAAACTTATTATTTATTTTAAAAATCACAATATTTTTAGTCAAATGTCATGGCTCAGGAGCACACGAGTGTCCTGATAATACATCAGTATTGTCAGTAGACCCTAATGCCCAAATCCTGTTGTATCCTCTGTGTGTCTACAGAGAATAGTGCTGTTGATTATTGAATAAAATGAACCTTGAAAGTGTTTTTACTAATTTTTATTCCATTAGTTAAATTCCCTGAGCAGTTTTAAACAGCTTAGTTCTGAGAGAGAACGAGTGAGGAGTAAGCATTACACAATCAACTACCCCTTCCTAAATATTAAAATGGGATCTTGCAATAATTTCTACCATGCTCAAGTCCAGCTGATTGATTGCTTTCAATTTCTCCCTTCGCCCTTCAAAATCAGATAAAATACTTACTTGTCTTTAGATGGGCTGAGGAGATTAGACATCTGGGTACAAAACTAGTGTCTTACATAAATTGAAATATTCATTCTACTGGTTAATTGCTTAAAGGTGAACTGACAGTTGGTGCTTTGACAGACATAGACTGTCATGCACCTCATCCAAAACTTTTATGTTTTGTAAAACTTTCAGATTTTCTCTGTAAATTATGTGAAACAGGATGTATATGCTGCTGTTGTGCCAAGTACGGGTCTTAATTGCTTATTGCTTATTTGTACCAGCTTGAGATAATTTTCCTGAGTAAACTCCTCTTTTTTTGACAACACTTGCCATGTTTACTGTGCTGTGAAATCACTTACACATGAATTGAGAGATAAGAAATAGCATAAAGTGTTTGTTCAGCTAAAGGCATGTGCCAATCTTAACCACTCACATTTCGAAATAAATTGCCAGCATCAGTAGGGAATTATATTTGCACAGAAACCATTCTGGCTGCACAACACCTACATTCCTATGAGCAGTAGCTGACAATTATCAGTTCTATTGATTCTATCGTCTAGTAATTCGGCTAAAGAAGCAGCACATTGTTTTCATTAAATCTAACAAACCTCTATTAGACTTTTAAACTAATTTGTCTACCATATCAATTCTTTCATTAGTGAATTACAAATGCCCTGACTCTCAGATCTCATCAGCCTTTTAAAAATTTACCATCATATGCACATTAAAAGACCACAGCATTACAGCACAGATTCAGATAGTCTTTCTACAATAAGTATTAAATTCTGAGGATTCGATCATGTAATTTTCTCCCTTTTCTTTTGAATCACCTGAAATATCAACATCCTGATTCTCTGCCAGAGTATTTAAGGCAGAACTACACCTATGACATACTAATGAGCTGGTCTCTAATTAAAACCAGTCATTAGAGAAAAAGGCAATGACTTTCTCTGTGTGAGTATTTTAGATAACCAAATGATGCACACCAAGACACTGAACTGCATTTTATTTCATTTGATATTAGATCTGAAATGAGCTCATGTGTCAGCATGTGGTAGGAATTGGGAAACCCTGACCTCTTAATATTGGATTCCAATACTGAGGAGATGAACAGTTCTCAACAACTTCAGGTTATCTTGTTGTTTCAAGCATATGTTGGTAGAATGGAGATATGACTGTTACCCACTTAATTCACAGATAATATGAATACAATTAGAAGTCACTACTCAGTACTGCACTTGAGACCTGTTCTTTCACATCAATGTGATATTCTTCCAGTTCAATGTCACTGAAGTTTTCTCGCTTTCCTGTGTAAAGATGACTGAAGGAGACCTTTTTTTGCAAGAAATTCATATCATGTCACTTGAAAACCTCGCTATGTTTATGATGTATCTTGTGTTTTCTGACGTAGAGTAAGAAACTGCTTGACACGAAAAAGGACAAAGCAAGCAGCAGATTTACATAGGCAGCTTCTCTTCTGATACCAACAAGCCCAACCTTGTGGAAAAAAAGTAATGACTCTTGTGATATTGTACAAATAAACTGCTCATGCTCTCTCAGATTGCCTCTGTGTTTGGAATGCAGTGTGGACAGGCAGAAGGAGAGGATGGAACGGGTTGCACTTGTGCCTTTTCTTGAGGACATGTTGTTGACAGGCTGAACTTCAGGAACTGGACAACATTGAAGAAAAATAAGGGTAGGGTTTAAATTGAAAAACTAGTTTGTGGAACATATTTCTGGGTAGTAAAGGATTTCAGGGCTAAAGAATTGTGAGCACTTCAGTTCTATTTTAAGCCAAAGTTTGAGGCTCTGAATTGGGACTACACATGAAACTGTTCTCGAGTAGAGGAGGGGCTGGTTGAGAATTCATGTATCTTAAAGTCTGGAATTAAACTAAAAGTTATCTCTGTGCTGATTTACCCAAATCAGTTTATTATTAATGCAATGTAGATTTTTTTAAAAATATGTTTCACACTACTTTAACACTGAGAAATAAAAATTCAGATACTAGCTCTTTTTTACCCCTACTTCTTACTGTGTTTCATTTTGGCACTTGTAGGAATGATAATTTACATGAATATGAAAAAGGGAAGAAATAGTAACTACTAAAAATTTTTATTTTTCCGAGTTCCTCTAAGTTACAAAATTCAGATTTTGACCTGCTATGTCAAAATGCCAGAGACAAGAGGGGAAAAGTAGACCAAAATTTTCCTGTGAATTACTAGTCAAGTACAAATAAGAAAAGATCTCTGTTGGAACCAATGGTGTATTAATAATCTATAGACAAAGTAATAAAAAGCATAATTGGATACCTATCACTTCTCCAAATATATCCTGGCAACTTCTTTTTTCTGCAGAACAAGGAAATGCTAGAAAAGAAGACTAATCCAGTAGTTAGAGGTGAAAATGCTAACTGTCTAAACCACTGTTTTATCCTGCCCCCACCCCTTCCAAATTCTAAGTCTGGATAATTGAAAAAAAAAAAAAGAAAAAGGCTTCATATAGCTGGGGAGGGGAAGTTCATATTTCCAAATATTTGAAAAAGATGAAATGTACATGTCTCAGCAGGTATGACAAATGCATGAGCTGCCGGTGAATAGAAAACATTTGATACAAAGAATTCAGTTAGGCTGCTGATGTGAGAAATGGATGGGAACCTGCAGAAAGTAGAGAGAAATATAACTTTTCCAGTTGTCAAACTGTTGATCTGGAAATATTTAGGTAGAGGTGCCTACTGACCTTTTTGTGTGCCTTCCGATGAAACCCTGGTGCTTCAAAGGGTTTCTTTTCTAGCTTTTAAATATTAATTTCATACACAATTAATGCTCTTGGCATGTAAGCATTCACTACTGCTGGTAACTTGATGGCCTCATGCTGCCATCAGCTGACTATGCAGGTTTTACCCTTTAAACATTTCATTAATTGACGATGCTCTTCTGTTTCCTTTCCCATTCCCACTGAATCATCTTTTTGAGAACTGGTATGTTAGCAATGCTGATAACGAAGCAAACTTGTTGTAGTAGTGACAAAGAAATAAACAAATGGTTCATCATTCCAAATAGGTCCTTAAATAGAACTTTTAAAGGTACTTCTTTTCTTCTGTAGAAATTAGCTTGATTGTTTTGATTGAGTTCTGTGGAGTTTTGTACAGTGGATGTGAATGTAATTCTTATTTTTGTAATTAATTGTTTTCCTTCTGTATTGCGACAGAAGCCTTGAAGCTGTGAGATAAGGTGATTTACAGTCTAGAATTTGGGAAAATAATTGCATTAGCCCACTTTTATTCTTAATAGTACTCTCTTGATGATTCATTTGAGGTGAATTTTTATCTCATGCTTTGCCCTTATCTTTCTGAGCACAGACCATCATTCCATATGCCACTTTATAAATGCAGTGCTACAGATGTGATCACTTTTGAGCTTTTCTGATTAAATGGTGATTTTCTTTCCTCATTTTATAAATGCTGGTTGGTTATATTCCAAAAGTATTCGGCTTCTTTTTGAAAGGCTTGACTCCCAGCAAGTGAGAAGACTTTCTTTAAAGATTCCAGTTTAGACCTGCTTTTCTGTATGAATTAATGCAAATAGCCAAGCCACTGCTCAGTGATTAAGTCAGAGATGGTTCACAGGAAAGTAGTTTAGGTGTGTGTGATTTGGTGCAGAGCCAAAATGGAAAAGAGATGATTTAGTACTGAACAGCATGATATAACACTCTACACGCAGAACCTTGGTGTGTGGATCTCAAGACTCATGTCAGTGCCAGCAGGAAAAGGAAGTGAGGAGATATTATTTTGATTCTGCAGGCTGGGTGTGTAGGGCTCAGCCGGGCTGTGCCACAGCCCAGACTGCTCTCCTGCATGTTGACAACTGGAGTATTTTTTTCAGAATTCAAAAGGGGGGTTGCCATTTTTTTTTTCCTAGTAGTGGTTGTATATTTTTCATTTGTTCTCCCTCTTCGATGTAATAAGGTAGTGGGCAAAGCCAAGGAAATTTCAGGTTGGTTTCCTCATAAATATCCATCTAAGACAGACTATTCCTTCTCAAACCAGTGCTGACTGATTGCTCCTCCACTTGGAAGAGAGATTGCAAAAACGTCTGACCAGAGAATCCACCTGAGTGTGGTGGAAAAGCTGAGCTTATAATAATGGGATGCTGTTGACAAAAAGCAGAGCAGTGACAGAAGGCCAGTATTTGCCTTGCCACTTCTTCCTTTCTTCCTTTTTATTTCTGTTTTGCAGAGCAGCCACCTTTACAGTCTGTGTTTAAATTTACTTTCCCAAGACAGAACCAGAAACCAGAACAGTAGACTGGCAGTATCAGTCGGATGTGCAGGATATCATTGCTTGCTCCTCACTACAAACCTGCAAGGCTGCTGGATATTGTCATCATTACAGAAGGAAGGAGAGGTGACAGAGAGATTTATCCTGTTGGTCTAATAATCAGGGCTGCATATAGATAACTCCACATTTACACACAGATGGATGAAACAATATATGTTTCCTGATTTTTTAGATACATGTTTAAATATATGGTCTAAGAAATCAAGAAGAATGTGAGACTAAGAACAAAAATGGTGATTTTGTCCTTGCCAATCTTGTATTTAGGCTGTTACCCAGCTCTTTCCCAGGATTTCAGCTTTCTTTATTGGTTCTACTGTGTTTCTGAACCTGTACTCAAGACGACAGTTAACACATGCATTCAGAAAGGATGATTTCTGCAGTAATTTGCCTCCTCTGTCAGAGGATAAATGTACAACTTCAGTCTACATATTTGTATGCTAGAAGTATCTTTCTGCTCTCATTTGTTAGTGTGTAAATTGCCGTCGGCCTCTGTTAGAAGCTTTGGTTAATATGTACAACAAAGCTGTGCTCCTTTCTTGGTCTCAGTCCCAATACAAAATGTTTTTTTCAGTCTCCTACCAGCTTATTAAAGGAATATATTGTTTCCATTGTCTTGTTTAATTTAGCTACAGCTGCCAACCTTAGCACCAAGAGTCAGATCCGCTGCAATTATTACTTGAAATTAAGACAAATGCAACTTGGGGGAGAGCTTATAATGATTTTCTCTTAGTGTGCAATAAGAGAAATTTGCTGTTATTGGAGCTGACTGATTTTTTCCAGGAAATTGAGAAAAACCTCAATGAAAGTGAATCAAATGTTCTGAAAATATGTATCAATTAGGACAAAACTTTGTTGGAAACATGCCCCCTTCTTGTCTTTCCTGGAAGACTGTTAGACAGCCAGACTAGAGTCTTTTTCTAGTGGGTTATGAAAGAGAAAGGGATCCTAGGCTAGTTTTCTTCCTCCTTCCCCCACATGCAGGCTACTGAGTTGCCTGAACCAGAAGGTGTACACTCATCTCAGTGTCCAGACTGCCCAGATTTGAAGCTGTCATAGCAGCCTGGTGCCTCTCTGGCACCCCATGGGAAACAACTTCTATAACAGCATGGAAGCTCAGAAGCTCCTGCTGCAAGTTTTCTTCAGGAAATGTCCAAAGGTAATGCTCAGGTTACTATATCCCCAGAAACCCTTCCCAGCTCTCCACTTGTATCTTGACTTAATATTAAAATTAATATTATTATTAAAAACATCAGTGATGAAGATAAAACTCTTGTACTCTGCCTGTGGTAGTATTTCTACCATGGAGGTTTGATCCTAACCACAACCTATCTGTGGCAGGAGGCCTGTAGTGGCTCGGGACACGTCGCCAGGTTTTCCTGACAAACACCATTAAGAACACCGGTCGCTGTATACGGTTAATATCTGCTGTAACTTATTGTGTTCTTAATGAATAAATAGTGATTCAAGAAGGCCTATATATGGAAGCTGGGAAGTAGTGTATGTGAGGAAGTATATCACTCCTTCATTTATGGATCCATTTGCATCAGGAGACAATACCTGATGACAAATGCTGTGAGTTCAGCCCTTAAGATCTCTGCTTACTGCAATGTTGCTTTTGAAGGTGAGATTTTTTTGCTCTTATTAGGGTTTCTCCCTTGTTCTTGACAGTTTGATATGCAACTCTTCCCTGCACTTCTGCTAAGCTAAGCACTGTTACCACAAATAATGTCACTCTGCCATGTTTAAATTCAAAAAAGAAGAGTAAACATTGAAGGCTTGACAGATAATTTTGCAGAATAAGTATGAATGTCTATAGTGGGATAGAATGATATTAGTTGACAACTGAAGTTCCTTATTTGTGATTGGTCTGAATCAATCAGATAAACTCAACTATAATTGGGACTGGGAAAACAAGATGCTGAATCTAGGAGTGGTTATAAGATTTGATTATTCATTTTCTGAAATAAAATTCTGCCATGACAAAAATATTGTTCTTTGATGACAATTACAAAGAATAAAGAATACTGAATCACAGGCAGTAGTTCCCAGAAAATTTAAACAAAGAGTAAACAGGCAGATTTAGGGTTTGTTCTTGTTTTCACATGGTGAGATCATAAAATCCTATTCTTGGACAGACAGGCCTCAGAGGGACATCCTCTCTCACAAGTATGTTTCTGCCAGGTACTCTACCTGGAGGACAATATGAGGAAGACCTAACCTAGCAGAGGTTTCCGTTCTCCTGAATGCTTGGACTTGGACTGCCACACAGTGTACTGGCTTACACTGAGATTTGTCTGTTTCATAGCAGTTAATTTTATTGGATGAAATAATGCAATAAAAAGGTTTTTTTCCTTTTTTTCCCTTTTTTCCCCTTGGAGATATAGTCTTATCTGAGGACTGTAGCAACTCTTTTCTGTTTCATCTGGGAGCATGCAAGAACTTTCTAACATAGTGCTTGCAGGGTTGTGCATTTCCAAAACCAAAAAGGTCCAAAAGATCTACCAAAGGAAGATGTTGCACTTCACATGCTAAAAAAAAGGAGAGGACATGAACATGTGTCATATACACAAAATACAAATGAAAGCCTCTCACTTTCCAGGGCAATGAATACGGTACAAGAACTACCATGAAACAGAACAATAAGAATCTTGGGTTTTAGTTATCAGACTGCTTGAATTCGAGTTAATTTAGTTTAAAAGGCTGTCAGATGAGAAATAACCATAGATGTGCCTTAACCTGCATCCTTACAGTGATGCAACCCAGTGCATGTTACTTTGTAAACATCTGTGTGTCTGACCACTGCAGTATTTTTTTTTAAAGGCACAGGGAAAGTGCCTGTGGTTATTTAATTTTACTTATTCCTATATTTATAACTAACTTAAAGAAACTCCTTCTTACTTCAGGATCCTGAAAGGGCTCCTTCCTCTTTCCATGTCTCTTTGCAGTAAATCTTATTCCTGTTAAAGAACAAGGTGTCATTTACATGAAACTGAACATTAAACAAAAGCTTCTTCAGAAGGGGTTATGAAGCAGAGACAGAAATTAAGGAGGTTTTCATTATTTGCCTTTTTCCTGGATTATGCATCATAACACATTGCATTTGTGATTAATACAGAATCATAGAATCATAGAATCACCAGGTTGGAAAAGACTGATCGGATCATTGAGTCCAACCATTCCTATCAAATGCTAAACCATGCCCCTCAGCACCTCGTCCAGCCATTTCTTAAACGTTTCCTCTTTTTTTAGCGTGAATAGATGTAAGTCAGTTTTCTAGGAACTACATGTAAAAATCAGTTCACTGATCAGGAGAAAGATACACATCACAGTTAAGGGAAGCAACTTGGCACATGTAAGACCAGCAGAAGTCAGAAATGCTGTCTTATATTTGCCTTTTGAACAAATAAAAAATGTTCACTGTCAGTCATATTTATAAACCTTTCTGCAGTCATCAAAATGTACATGTGAATGTGGTGTGCTGATCATATTAGAAACTTCCCGAAGCAGAAAAGAGATCTAGAGGACTTGAATTCTTCCCAGCTGACTTCATGCATCAACCTCCTCCTCTCTCTAATCAATGGGAGTAAGAGGGAATATCTAGAGTATAGTTAGCACACTTAAGATCAGGATTGTTTACTTGCAACAAAATGATCCTAGAGAAACTACTCTATTAATAACATTAATAACATGTCTGATGGTAGCCTGGGTAAAACTAAGTCTAAGAAACTCAATTCTAGTAAGCTGTTGAATTCTTCCCCAGTTAGAGTTACAAATAATGTTCTCTTTATTTCTGTTTTACAAGATTTCCCTTACTTTTTCTGTACGGGTGAGAAACAACAGTAAAACAAGAAGGTGGTTTTATGTATACTCATGCTACTTGTGGAATTTGCTTAAATCACACTGCTATCTTATGTTCTTCCCAGAAGGACTGATTGAAAGGAAATTTTTGTGGGGAAAAAATCAGCTTTAATTTGAAACTGAAAACAGCTTTCTGTCCTCAGTTAAAATGACAGAGAGACAATAAGCTTGATTTGCACTGCACTACATCCTTCACATTACTATTCATTTTTTTGCTTCAATCTTTTGGGCAAGGAAAGCTTGCAAAATAACTTGTATGCCATTTAAGAAGATAGCCTTGAAATAAGCTAGTAAAGAAACAACAGAGTCAGCGGTTTTTCGGTCCAATTTGTTTGATTTAACAGTTTAGAAATGCACACAATTAAAAAACACATAATGTTTAAGAGTAATGCCTGGTTTAATAAAAAATGTTAGTAGGGCACTGCATGTGATTGAAAGCATTATGACTCAGCACCACAGTTTTAAATTAACTAACTAGTTTATTTGCAGAAAATAGGAGGAGCTGTTTGGATATAACCTTTTGAGTAGCTCTGGTTTCATTCACCAGAGATACTGTTGGAGTGGAGGAGATCCTGTGGGAAACTGGCTGAAAAGTATGAAACCATTCAAAAGATGAACCATTCATTGCAGCAGCAGAGAGGTTTTAGTCTACAATAAAGTCAGGCAGAGGGAAGAGTTTAATTAAAAATCTGTCCAACTGCAGTGAGATTACTTACTCCAGAATGTGTACATGTGCAAAATAAGTGCATAAAATATGATGGGTTTTGTGTAGCTCAGAGGAAAACCTATTTAATGCCTAAATAAATGAAAATGAAACACCATGGTAAGCCTCCCAATCCAGACAGAGTGCCGCATACACAAACACTGCAGTATCTAAGGTTGCATATATTAAAGGCTCATGCCTATTCTTAAAGCCAAAACACATTAATTCCTTTTTTTATTCAGTGATGTTTCTCATGTGCTGAATGTTAAATTTTGTTATGATTGAAGTTTAATGATAAATGCCGCAACTTTGACATGTCTTTGCTTCATAAACCTGAAAAAAGACTCTTATAAAATTGTCTCCAAAATGGAACAGTTTTTGAAGTTAAAAATAGAGAGAGTTTGGAGATAATTTGTTGCAGTCCATAAAAAGTTTGACTGCTGAAATTTGGCTTCCACTAAAATAGGATTACAGACCTGCAACAATCTTTTTCCAATACCTACTGTTGCCCCAGCAGAAACTTATTGTTGAATACTATGAAACTTCAGGTTATTTGGTCTGCTTGAAATCCTTGTTCAGCAGTTAGCTCTTACCTCTGTTTAGAAATGTTGGCAGATATTTCTTTTGTTAGATTCTTCTTCTAAATTAAGAATTGTGAACCTCAAACAATGAGGCTGTGAGAAAGAGGGAAGGGAAGCAGGAAATTTTCCATGAGATAAATATCCAGAAGAGCTCAAAGAGATTTCTATATGATTGCATACTTACAGAGTTTCAAGTTAATTGAATTTCATCAGATGAATGAATATTCATTTTGAAGTTTTCCTGTTCACTTTGGCTGCATTTGGAAGATGTCATGTAGCTGGAAGTTTCCATTAGCTCCACCTCACGTAGGCCACAGCCAGGTATCAGGTGTCCAGGGGAGAGTGACTGATTGATCAATCTCTTTCTCATACGAGAATGGGGTCTCTTCCTGGGAACACAGGACCACAAGAACAATGAAGGGAATGCACAAGGTCTCTGGATCACTGCATTGTAACATTGGATGTTCTTTTCCCCAGTGTGCCTGGTCGAGATGATCAATTATTAGTCCCCTTCTTCAAGAGATAAGGGAATTTCTTTCCCAATTACAGCAGTTTCCAGTAGGCCAAGGAGGATGCCTTGGCACCCTGGATGACTGCCTGTATGCAACAGGAATTATTCTCCGAATTAAGTCTGTATTCCATGGGATCAGACAGTAGCTCAAATAGGAGAGAGAGGGTATTTTTCTAGCGTGTTATAATGTTATGCAAAGCAGCACTGGGTGCTTTGTGTGGCTAGCGGGGTGGGAAGAAATCTCACAGTCACCTGCCCCCACTTCTACCTCTCATATTCTTCATTTTTCTGTTCTGTTCTCCTTGTCTTTTTGGTTCTCCTTGCTCATCCATGCCAACTTCTTACTGCCTTTGCTTCTTTTTGGGATGGACCATAAGTTACAAATATGCCAAACTTTGCAGCTTGAAGACTGATCTGTGGACTTGCATCCCAAATTTGCTCCAAGTTTTCAGTCCACAATTCCCAGTGAACTTTTTCCTTCACCACATTATTTCCCAAGAATATATTTTTCTTGGTGAGCTGTTTCCCGTATTGGTAGTGAGGTGTTTATTTGTGTGAACAGGGTCCCCTTGGCCTCCTCCAGACTGAATAGGCTGGAAGAAGTGTGTCTAGAAAGCTACCTGGAGGAGAGGGACCTGAGGGTGTTGGTTAACAGTGACTGAACACAGAACCAGCAGGGGCCCAGGTGGCCAAGAAGGCCAATGGCATCTTGGCTCGGATCAGAAACAGTGTGGCCAGCAGGTCCAGGGAGGTTCTTCTCCCTCTGTACTCAGCACTGGTGAGACCAGACCTCTAATCCTGTGTTCAGTTCTGGGCTCCTCACCACAAGAAGGATGTTGAGGTTCTGGAGAGAGTCCAGAGAAGAGTCATGAAGCTGGTGAAGGGGCTGGAGAACAAGAGGAGTGGCTGAGAGAGCTGGGGGTGTTTATCCTGGAGAAGAGGAGGCTGAGGGGAGACCTCATTGCTCTCTACAACTACCTGAAAGGAGGTTCTAGAGAGGAGGGAGCTGGGCTCTTCTCCCAAGTGACAGGGGACAGGACGAGAGGGAATGGCCTCAAGCTCCACCAGGGGAGATTTAGGTTGGAGATTAGGAGGAAGTTTTTCACGGAAAGGATCATTGGGCACTGGGACAGGCTGCCCAGGGAGGTGGTTGATTCACCTTCCCTGGAGGTGTTTAAAGCACAGGTAGACGAGGTGCTGAGGGACATGGTTTAGTGTTTGATAGGAGTGGTTGGACTCAATGATCCTGTGGGTCTCTTCCAACCTGGTTATTCTATGATTCTATGACGTCTGTCGCTTTCTTTTAATGGGATGTGTTTGAGACAAGCAGGGGACGAGAGACTTGTTGGCACTATATAAATAATTACTACTGCTGTAGCGCCACATGCACATGAAATGATATAAATTGGCAGTGGTAACAACACAAAATAATGAAGAACTTGATGAACATTTGCTAAGAATGAGTATAGCCGGTCACAGCACATTGTCAGTACATTGTCAGCACGGCTGAGAGGATTTTAGAGACTGCATTCAGCTGACAATATCAGCGAAGCCAAAGTGCCTTCTATGTATGCTCTTATTCACTCGACCAGAATACAGCTCTCTTGTAATTGTGATATATGTACTGTAAAGAAGGCTATACATAGAACAGGAGGTGGTGGAGACTTCACTTTATCCCCCTCAACAAAATACATGTGAAAGATGGAAAATATTATGAAGAATGAAGCTGAGTTTGAATTCAGAATGTAGAACTGAGTGAACTTTGTGAAAGCCTCTGTGCTCTTTGTGCCAGCAGAATGATCAAACTGAACATTGACAATATTGCATCCAGGAATGCTAAAAATCCTAAAAAAAATAGACTAAGACATGAGCTTATTTTGCAGTCTTTTGCAAGTCTTATTTTATCATTGGTCTAATAATATTTGAGGAACCACAGGCTTTATCATGACATTGTGCCATTAAATCTACAAGTATATGAGCAAATGAGGCAGAAAAGTAATTAATTTTCTCTGGGAAAAACAAATTATCAGAAAGCAGTTTTAGACATGAACCACTTGGAAAAATGGATCACTTACTTAATATACAGGAATAAAAATACTTCAGGGTCA
The DNA here is from genome assembly GCA_033558105.1 of Coccyzus lansbergi. Lineage (NCBI taxonomy): Eukaryota > Metazoa > Chordata > Aves > Cuculiformes > Coccyzidae > Coccyzus > Coccyzus lansbergi. Next base: position 2,563,721 of record JAUMJK010000128.1, read on the forward strand.
TAATAATTGCTAGTAGTGTGGATGTATTGTAGGTTTTCTACTTTCAGTCATTTACAGTGCACTGAAGACTCAACCTATTTGTCTGAAATTTTCTAGACCTTAAACAAATATTTGTGAAGGGTCAGTCATTGTCTCAAAATTTACCTCCTGCAGTGATCATTCTTGAAGTAAGTTCATAAAAGTCATATCTACAACATTTGGAGAAGTGTCATTTCTCCTGGTTTAGAGAGCACATGATGCTGATGAGCTGAGGAGAGGAAAACAAATCACAATCTTCCACTACCCAAAAGTGTAGTGGTGATGACATAAAGATACCGATAGCTACAGATGGAAAAAAACCATTTTAAAAGATGCACATTGAAAGAATGAGTGACAAGAGTGACATGGTGTAGCAAGAGAAATCCCGACTGGTTATAAACAAACAGTGTCTTTGAAAGTCTGTGAATGGCTGGAGAGGCTGTGGATTTTCCATCCTTGGAGATTTTCAAAACTGGTCTAGACAAGTCTGAATTTAGTCCTGCTTCAAGCAGGACTTGTTGACCTCCAAAATTATTCTATGCATCTGCCTTAGTGTTCAGTGAACACTACTCAAAGACAATGTAAAAAGTGTATCTCATATGCCTGTATCCAAACTGGGCTATATGCAAACCCTGGCTGTAAGCTATTCATTTACAGTCTAGAGTGACAGAAAAAAGTCTAAACAGTAAGAAGTCTTTCTAATTTATTAGATGACCACTAACATTTAATCACCTGCCATTACAAAGACACCATGATTAAGGACAAGCAAAATATCCACAGTTATTACTGTAACCCACATTTCAAATTACCTCACCCTCCACCAGCTTGTGCAAAATCAGAGGCAGAAATAAAGAAGCTAACTTTAGAGAGAGCAAAGCATTAGTTGATTAGAGGCAGATGAAGGAGTAAAAAAGAAACTGCTCTAAGGCAAATAATCTCAAATGACCAGGACTTGCAAAGAACCTGAACAGTTCACTGCAGCATTGACCAATATAACCTGTACTTTAGCCATATAAAAATTACACAAATGAGGTTTATTTGATCTGATAAAAGCAAAGTGTTTAGTAAAACAACAAACTGCAGTTATTTCTTCTGCATTTTGCTTTTATATGTTTAGTTTGTTACTGTTCCTTGCTGCCTGCCTGTTGCATGGTTGAGTAGCTCAAGATGAGCTGAGTCAAATGCTGTGGCAGTGCACATGGGGACAATAAGCTGTTGTTTTTTTCAGATCAAGGAGGGTTTGTGGCCTCTCCTTAATGTTCTGGAGGGAAGAAAAGACTCCATAATGAATACTAAAGTGTCTCTAACTGATAACCCTTAGCTGGTTGGGAGCTAATATTAATTGATGTTGATTCTATGAACATATACTATGCTAATGCAGCATGTCTCCTGATGCCTTTGTTGTTTGGTTGAGACAGAAATACACGGCGTTTTTCAACTTCATTGCAGGCTATTTTTTGTTTCGTAATTTTTCTTAGCTGTCCCATTCAGTCACATAGACCTAAACAGAATCTGAGAAGGTATTTCAAATAAGAATGAACAATTTAATTCATTATAGGTGACTTTTCCTGTTCTCAAAGTTTTAATGTTGAAAGATGTTTTTCATAGAATCATAGAATCACCAGGTTGGAAGAGACCCACAAAGGAAGTATCCTCCTTTGTTTTTAACAACTTTTGAAGAAATGAGTCTTTTCTTTCTGAGATAATAAACACTTTTCCATTTCTTTGCAACAACAGACTTCTATTAAGTATTTTGCAAGCAAAAATTGCCAATCCCAATAACCATTGCTTGTCCATTTTTCAAAAGGATCAATGAAGTCTTTAGAAATGTAAGCAAAATGGACATTATGAAGAAGCACTTCCAACATTCCTTCACATTCCGTCACATTTTAAAAAGTACTTAAGTACTGGAGGTTTGTCTCTTGATACTTGTCCTTATTTGGCAGAACACAGAAACTTGGCATTACTTTGATTATCTTGAAGATCTCATCTTCTGAAGTATGTAATTCAAGGATAAGTATTTGCTATTCCCAGTCACAGTGGGTGTAATAGTTTTCCGCACACATTTTCAGTACAAGCAGGTTTGTAACAATTTGTCATATAAATGATCAAAGCTGCTATTTTTGGCACCTGTACCATACTATAACCTATACTTATTCCAGCCTGTACTATAACTGCATTATATTCCGCTATACATATGACAGGGAATTTTGGATGTATATTTTTCTTCTCTACTTAGCTGTTCAGTGTGAAGTTCTTCAGCAAATGCCAAATTATTCAAGTCTTTAAATAATATGTTCTTTATCAATACAGCAAGTCTTTGATGAACCTGTTGCCACTTTACAGTGGATGAGGAGTATTCTATGACATGGTTACACAAATTGGTCTATCAAAAACGCAAAGCAAGGCAAATACATCAAGAAACAGTGACACCAAGATCAGTAACTATGTTCTCTACTTACATAGGGGCATTATAGCAAAATCTTCTTAATTGCAGGGTAATGCATTATATGTACCTGATAATGATGCAAGTTGCCTATGTATTCGTAATGCCTTAGAATTGTAAGTACTGTATTCTATAGTATGTTTTAATGTAAATTTGATTTAATTTTTATTTAACAGTCAAACATTTCCATATGGTATAACCTATAGCACGTCATTGTTAATAATTATGTTAGCTTTTAATGCACTTTCTTATCAATTCCAAGAACAAAATTCCTTAGACTTAGAGGCTAAAATGGTGACATTTTACTAATTTTGTAATTGCTTTTTTACTATATACTCAAGCAAAGCCTGTTTGTATTTCTCTGATACCTGATACATACTGCTTGTCATAAGTTACATACAGACTACTAACTGATCTCTTTTTTCCTTCTGTTTGCTTCTTTCAGGTAAATAACTGTATTAACGCCATGTGCTATAAGTTTGCAGTAATTTTTAATTAATAAAGGAAAGATATCCCAGAAAAATATAAACCTCTCTTTATATAAAATCTGCTGGTACAAATTACAAGCCAGTTAGTTATGGGATCATAGTTATTTGGAACGTTGACATTAGTAAATGTTATATTGTCAGTGTTTATGTACTTGGTGATTTCTTTATGCTATGGGTCAAGCAGAGAATACAAAAGAATTTTCTCTGTCTCCAAAAGCTTTGAGGACAAGCAGAAGAATTAGGAAACCGCCTGGAGCGTTGCTTGCATTGGAAGGGTGAGAGGAAAGGGCAGCTGAGCAGCCACATCCCCATTTCACCCTCCCTCATCTGCAGCTGCATTTCCTGTACCTTGTTGAGTCTTGTGTGTGTACTACCCTGATCATTTCAACACATGTCTCCTAGAGAGATTCTAACAGCATTTTCCATTTTTCTCTATCCAGAGGCAGTTTCAATGCATTCTTATTTTGTACAAGCCTTAAGAGCTCTGCTGAAACCAGTCTTGTCTTAGTATGCTCATGACATTCGCTAGGCATCTTTATTATGCGAATACAGCTGCAGCATTGATTTCCTCTGTTTAACAACATAACAAAATGACTGCTTCAAATTAGGATTCATGTAGAACTAAACGCAATATAAAACCAGAGTAAGTCAGTAACTATCTTACTAGTAAAAATTTGTTTCTTTTATGCAAAAACCAAGCACAATATGATGTGACAAAATGATGAATCACATTGGTTTTCCTGTGGAAATTAGGTCTTCATTCAAGAGATTGTGAAAGTTCTGACTTTCAACTTTGCTGTACTTTCCAAAAAGGATCCCCCAATATTTAGGATCCACAACTTACAGGCATAGTTTCCTAGGAGATTGCTATAGCATTGGCAGTCTACTGCTTCTGGAAATTTTTTTGTAAGATAAAGATTCTAGGAGATTCAGAGATCCCTGGAAACATCAGAGTTTCAAGCCCTGAAAGCCCAGTTTGAGGTAAGGGCTCCAGCATTTAAATTCTTGTGAAGTTTAAAGTGTATTTGTGACTAATCTTTCCTACAAAGAGAAAATTCTTATTGATGAACAGGGTTAATGGTGACTCAGGATATTCAAATCCCATCTGAGCAATCAAGACTGTAGCACCAGTGAAGTACTATAAGTAGAAGTGACTCTTCCCAGAGAAGCTGATACATTCACAAAACGCTGCACAGCAGTGCTAGCTAAGGTTCAGGAATCCAGACTATTCTATCTAGATTAGCCTTATGCTTTCCCAGAGGTAATAAATTCTGCTTTCACAAAAGGGGCAACCCTGTGGTTCCACAAGTAACTTTGTCTGAGCAAAGTGGTTTCTTTGGGCACAGTTTCTTTGGACCTAGTTCAGACATTCCCATGAGACTGCAGGAGCAGTCTAGATGCAGCCACAGGATTTCTCTTAAAGGAGATCAATCTGATCAGTTAGTGAGGGTCCATGGCTTATGGAAGTTTTCCATGTTGGGATCTGTATGTTTGAAAGGCTCCTAAAGACTTCGCTAATCCAAGCCAACATTGGGCAGCTCTGTGATAGGAATTGAAAAAGACTCACAGAATCATAGTATCGTAGAATCATAGAATCACCAGGTTGGAAGATACCCGTCGGATCATCGAGTCCAACCATTCCCATCAAACACTAAACCATGCCCCTCAGGACCTCGTCTACCTGTGCCTTAAACACCTCCAGGGAAGGTGAATCAACCACCTCCCTGGGCAGCCTATTCCAATGCCCAGTGACCCTCTGTGTGAAAAACTTCCTCCTAATGTCTAGCCTAAATCTCCCCTGGTGGAGCTTGAGGCCATTCCCTCTTGTCCTGTCCCCTGTCACTTGGGAGAAGAGGCCAGCTCCCTCCTTTCCACAACCTCCTTTCAGGTAGTTATAGAGAGCAATGAGGTCTCCTCTCAGCCTCCTCTTTTCCAGGCTAAATAACCCCAGCTCTCTCAAACGTTCCTCATAAGACCTGTTCTCCAGACCCTTCACCAGTCTTGTTGCTTTTCTCTGGACTCGCTCCAGAGCCTCAACATCCTTCTTGTGGTGAGGGACCCAGAACTCAACACAGGATTCAAGGAGCGGCCTCACCAGTGCGGAGTACAGAGGGAGAATAACCTCCCTGGACCTGCTGGTCACACTGTTTCTGATACAAGCCAGGATGCCATTGGCCTTCTTGGTCACCTGGGCACACTGCTGCCTCATGTTCAGTCGGCTGTCAACCAACACCCCCAGGTCCCTCTCCTCTAGGCAGCTTTGCAGACAGACTTCTCCTAGTCTGTAGCTCTGCATAGGGTTGTTGTGCCCCAAGTGCAGGACCCGGCATTTGGCCTTGTTAAACCTCATGCCATTAGACTCAGCCCAGCAGTCCAGCCTGTTTAGATCCTTTGTAGAGCCTCCCCACCCTCCAGCAGATCCACACTTCAACCCAGCTTAGTGTCATCTGCAAACTTGCTAAGGGTACACTCAATGCCTTCATCCAGGTCGTTGATGAAGACATTGAACAGGGCTGGACCCAGCACTGAGCCCTGGGGAACAGCACTTGTCACTGGCCTCCAGCTGGATTTAACACCATTTACCTCCACTCTCTGGGCCCGGCCATCCAGCCAGTCTTCCACCCAGGAGAGTGTGCCCCGTCCAGGCCAGAGGCTGACAGTTTCTGTAGCAGAATGCTATGAGAAACTGTGTCAAAGGCTTTACTGCAGTCCAGGAAGACCACATCCACAACCTTGCCCTCATCCAGCAGCCGAATCACTTTGTCATAGAAGGCGATCAGGTTAGTTTGGCAGGACCTGCCTTTTGTGAACCCATGTTGGCTGGACTTGATCACCCGGTTCTCTTGCATGTGCAAGAAAGAACTTGCAAGGCTCCAAGACACAAGGCCAATTCTTACCAAGCCCTCATCTCTCCTTGTTTTGACTGTAAAGACAGGAACCAGGGCACTGTTACAGCTCACTGCTTTTTGCTGTTATGGGACATCTGTATCTACACTGGGAAGACCTACTGTCACTAGGGGGTTCACGTCTCTATAAAAATTACTTCCTTCCTTTAATGCTGCAAGGGGAAAACTGGAAAAAGATCCTTCTTTAAATTTGTAATTAGGAGCTACAAAGACTTAATTATTTGTCACATTCAGTACAGAGTGGAGGTGTCATCTGCATGTCTGAACTGTGAATGTATTTTGTTAACTGATTCGTCCCGATTTATGGAGTTTGGTTTGAGCTTAATGATGACATTTTTGTAATGTGATTTCACTCTTAAATTAAAGTCATAAATCAAATACCCATCATGACATCCTTTCCCCCAGGTAATACATATGAAACAAGAACTATGGATACTGTGTGCTTCATCTGGCAGGATTTCAAGAAAAAATTACCCCTGCTAGCTAAGATGAAGAAAGGTAAAGGAGAAAAATGATGTTAATAATTCATCTATAACTGTTTTTGTGAAGAGACAGAGATACAAATAAAAATACAAAATTGATATAAATAAAAATAGATATTATTAAAACAAATATACAGATACAAATATGGAAATGGATATAACTTATTCAGAAAATGCTTTGCGTAAATTTGTTTCCATGGAGGATTTTGATCAATAGTAGTTTATCTTCCAGTCTGAAGATAATAAATAATCCAATCCAGTGTTGCTAGGGGCATTTTTATTTTATCTTAATTTGAAGAAAGCTGATTCTAATGCATTAAAACTTTTCTTCAAGCAAGAGAAAGCAGACACAAGCTCTGTAATTAGAACAGTTTTCCTAAGACTGGTTCAAGATACTACTTAAAAACAAACAAACAAAAAAGAAACAAATAAAAAAATACTTCAAGTAATTTACTCTTTCTTTTCAAGGAGGATCAAAACTTTGTCTTTATAGTAACTTTGTAATATGTTATTAATATTCAATATCAGTAACAATGCTATAGTTCATTCAGTAAGTATTTCTGTTACGTGGTTAACATAAAATTCCCAAATAACCTCTGAATTTACTTCAAAAAGTAATCAGCCCCTTTGTATGTTGTTTCCCTTTGAGCAGAAGCTTATAAAAGTAAAATTACAGTGTTTAGTCAAAAAATAATCTCCACTGAGCTGAATTTCCATGATTCTCTCCTCAACCCACAGCAATATTTTCAAAAATTCACTTTTTTCCATGGCAAATATTTCACTTGCTGTCAATTTCACTGCTAAGATCAATAAGTCAAACCCACTTATTTCTTGAGGTATTGAAAAAGCAAGAAGCTAAAAGGGGATACTTCATTCCTTATGTAAAGTAACAATATTGAATTTGCATGAGAAAGAGAGAGAGAAGACTAGGCTGCTTGCAAGCATGAAAAAGCAAGCTGGTCAGGAGGATCTTGTATACCAAGTCCTAGGAATCTTTAACATAGAGCTGGAACAAGATTGTTTGATACCAGCTGCACAGCAATACCTGCAGTAACTCTTGCTCTGCATTCTGTAGCTTAGAAATTTGTAGCTGCTGCAGGTACTTAGTAGGGTAGCCATCAGCATTAGAGATCTTCTGCTGTTTTCCATGTCCCAACTCTCCTCTAGGTTGTAGAAACATAATTTCACCAGGATGAACTCATTTAACTTCCAGAAAATCTCTTGGAATGGTTTCGCAGCACCTTTATTTGCATTGTGGTCTGATGGAGAAATTCCATTTCTGGTGGAGAAATTCCATTCATGTGGGATTGACCCTGCTGGATCAACTTTGCGGGGAAAACACCGTTACTCATGGCTATGTTTATATGATTAACATAATGATGTGTGTCAGGTGCAGTATTGTTTACAGTGGGTGAAAAAGTTTGTTGATATACTGAACATCTCCTTCCACAATATATTTTCTTTCAAACTGGGCCTGTATGGCTTATTACTTAACTATAATGGTAGAGAAAAACCTTTGGAATGGATCATCAGTTACCAGAGGTACATATCAGTACAAAAAAACCCCAAAAACTGTGACTCCAAATGAAAGAGGAGAACATTAGAGAGGATATACAGAGCTCCCCAAGAATGGTGTCTTGGTCTGCAACATTCTAGCTTCGATATCTAAATAAAACTGGTCTGTACTCCATTCACAGTTTGTGACACTTCAGAGAATACCAGGTTGGAAGAGATCTTGAAGATCATCTGGTCTGATCTTTATTTTTGAAAAATCACAGTCTAGATAAGATGGCCCAATGTTGGAAACAGATGCAGAGATCAATATGATTAGTAAGTAAGTAAGTAAGTGTTTATTGAGCTTGGCTGTTTTTCTATATACCCCATTCCGTTACATCCCTGTGTGCCTATGAGGGTGACTACAGTGTATTATTGGCTAAAGGTAACTGTCCATAAAGCTATTACTAACATATTATTGGCTAAACTACCTCACATGCTAAGAAACAAAGTTATAATAAAGTTAGTTCTGTTGACAGTTCATTTCCATTGTTTTTGTTTCAGCTGGTACTGGTTCCCACTGAATTAGCTGCTGGATTCCTCCCAGCTGGCCTGTGTTTATCTTTCGGCTCTCTGCTTCAAGGTCTTGTTAGTTGTTCAGTATCAAGCAGTCTCACAGCATCCAGGCCTTCTTCTCTGTAAAATCTTCCCACAGCCCAACACTCTGTGCTGTTGAATCTTAAAAGGAAAGTTGATGAGTGCAAACATTAGCCATACTTCTAAATCTGTTTAGGCTTGGTTTTGTTCTAGAGGTACAGTCACCTCTGGAAGTCTTGTAGTTCTGTTTGTAGGGATTATGGATACCTTAAGAAGTTTACCTGAGAGGCAAAGTGTGGTAGCAGGACATAAATCAATTATTAGTGAGTCTGACAGGTCCCTGGACAAACCCTATCTCTTGCCATCTCATCCTGTATTCCCAGAAACACCACACAGTCCCTGAAAGCCCTAGAATAGTGAATGGGTGGAGACCAGTTGAGTATCTCCATTGTGTTCTTTGCTCCTCCCTAAATGTCTGCTCCCTGGTGACTCCCAAGCAAGTTATATGTCTAGTCTGACCTATTGTGGTTGCCATTACATTGTTGTGGAATGTGAGTAGAATTAATGTGCAAATCTCTGCATCTGACTACAGGCATGCTGTTTGTGCAAACAGTATTCTTTCTTAACATCACAAAATAGGATAGAGTACTTGCTCTCCCCAGTTTAACTTATTCATCTCTCTTTTAAATCAGTAAAAATTCACAGATGCACCAAAATCTTGCCTCTGAGACATCAAAAGACTGCCACTCCCTACTCACAAGCACAGGAAACAAAAGTGCATCGGCTGAAACACATGCTTGGAGTGAAAACAACTTCCATCAAGTATTAACATTCACTTGGCTGCGGATAAGATTTCACATTTATTTCTGAATTGTTCTGATGGCTTTTTTAATCTAGACTAAACATTCATGGATGCGCTTTGAAACACTCATAATCATCCCAGGAAAGGAAATAGTTGTTGAATGTAAAAGCAAATTCACAGCAGACAATCTTTACCCGCCTTCACCCTCTGCCTTATGGTGGCTGAATCACTGCAAAAATTACTCAGGATATTTTCCTCCTCAGGACCAAACTAGCATCAGAACAATTTCTACTGACATGTGCTCATATGTTTTGAGACACCAATAGTCCCAGAATAGACACAATATTTTAAGCAGAGTTTTCATTCTATATTCTTCATTTTATATATTTTTATATAAAAAGGAATCAGAACAAATCTACGTTTTACTGAAGCAGTAACTGAAGGAAAAAGTAATATCTCATATTACATCTGCTCAATGCTACAATTACTTCATTTAAAATAACAACAGTTTCAAAAAAAATCTTAAACATAGCTACATTTTTAAGCTTTTCTTTTGCTGTTGCTTCAGGCTCAGTAATGCGCAACATTCAGAATAATTTGAATATATTTGAAGCCTTCCGTGTTTTTAACGTGTGTGTTACAAAATTCTGAGAGACCGTGACAGACACCATGTGCCACTTACTTTTCTATTTTGCTTCAGAGATTTGACTTATTGAGAAGTAAGCCTAATGCAAATAAAATGGCTTTCACCTCCTGGCATTTGGCAGGCATACAGAAATGCACAGAAAAGCAGAGCACCTAGAGACACTCACTTCTCAGAACTGTATTCAGAAAGAATAGGAAGCATTTAAATTCAAAATGAACCATCTGTAACAACCCCCAAGCAGTGCCTCATTTCAGAAAGAGCAAGTCTGGGAAAAAAAGGTTAAACTGTACATAACTGTCAATTAAAATAATCTAATATAGACTTTTCTGCCTTTGAGAGGAGGGTGGGAACAGATTTTCTAGAAACCCACTCTTTTTCATATCCTTAGCATATATTTTACAGCTCAGGAGAACTGAATCTCACTTGTAGCCAACATATATTACACACCTCATGGGAAAAGCAGTGATGGAAAAGGCGTTATCATTGTGGGTGACCTCACAGCAGTTCGTATACACAACTGGTATAAGCCAATAGAGCTTCATATCAAAATTAATTCTAAAATAATCTCTAAGAAAAGCGTGAATTCTCATTAGAAATATGTTATTCACAATTCCCCATTTGGAAAATCTATAATACTGTACCTTAGACAGTTGCATTCATAAGTGAAAGCCAGACAGTTTCTGTCAATTTACTTAGATCAGAAATAAACAGAGCAATGGCAGCATAGCCAAGTAAGTGGAAACACATGGAAATTCCTACTTGCCCAAGCACTGTGTATTCACTAGACATTGACTGGCTACACCTTTGGATTTACAAGGTTTAAATCAGATCAGAATTTGGTCTTCAGGGTATTCAAGAGGCAGTTCTGGGAAGGATTCCAGGTCAGTTCTGTCAGTAACAATGAAAACTGTCATTTTATAAGATATAAGTTATGGACTGAAAAAATATGACTTGTTTGGCAGTAAAATTATAGTTTTATTTCTTATTGAATTTGGAGCTACACTGAAAGCTGTAGAAAATATTCAGCTAATTGAACATGATAGATATTTACTGAATCTGGAAAATACCCCCAGGATAGTAGCTCTCGATCCTGCCAGGATCCTGCTTTCCATAGGCACTGAGCTACAGTAGTATATGTGTGAATACCAAGTGTGTTTGAAGGTCTTCTATTTAAACGCTGCTATTTGCTAGACCATTTTGTCAACTGAATGAGTATATCATTATTTAAAAATGTAAAAACCTGAAAGATATTTTAAATACTGTTTTATCAACATTCAGGTGTTAATCAATAACTAAAACAAGATAGTAAAATGGCAGCAGTTCAAGCACTTTTTGCCTTGACTACAGAGTCTCATGATAATCAAAGTGTGGTTGCAAGATTGGACCACAGCTGTGAGAAATCAGTCTATGCCTTTTGAGCAAATCATGGATTTGGCATGAACATATCTATTAGTGCTTTTGGAGAACTAGCCTGTAGCATGGTTGTGGCTCTGTCACCAACTCTGAGATCTCAGCTGTAACTCTTTCTTCCAGGTACTCCTTTCAAGATGAAGAAGACATGTTCATGGTGGTCGATCTCTTACTTGGAGGTGATCTCAGATACCATTTGCAGCAGAACGTCCACTTTAATGAAGGAACTGTTAAGCTGTACATTTGTGAGCTTGCGCTTTCCCTGGATTATTTGCAGAGATACCATATCATTCACAGGTGAGTGAATTTCATTAGAGGGACAGGCTGCTTCCTGTTGACAGGGCAGAGGAATTCCAGCACACATCTGAGTACATGGTTCTCTTCCTTAAAAGTCTCCAAAATGTTTTCATTGCTATCTAAGCATAAAATTTGGCTCTGAAAATGTTTTGTAAAGTGTATTCTTTCTACCATCAGTCATTCAGTTGCCCCATGTCCTTCTCATACTAACCTTTTCTTGTTCTGATCTTAAACTATGATGTATGTTTTTTTACTATGGTCTTTAAACACAAAATACGACCCATAACAGCATCCTAACTACTTTTAATTTATTTTTAGTTCTCCAGTGTGCCAATATTGCTGAAAACAAAAATATTATAATCCAGCACAATAACTTCACATAACACCATCAGGGGAAGGTCATAAAATCAAAGAGAGAGAATAAAGAATAGTTTGTTTACTTGCAGAATCTGCATGAAGTTTCAAAGGAGGAAAAGAGGTGGAGAAATAAAAGAAATTGAAGCTGGAACAATGTTAATGGCTGCATCCTTTTTGCATTTCTTAGACTACGACAATCTGTTATTTTTACTGTCGTACTGCTGGTAATCATATTATTCATGTCAAAAAATTGTCAAGTATCAGGATCTGTCTGTTGTCCTTAAACAATCTGGCATTTAACTGAAGTAGTGGGGTGACTTCACTTTTTAGGTTAACACAGCAACAGTGAAATTATAAAATTGTGGTCTTGAGCCTCTATTTTACTCCTTCTAGGCTAAATTCAGGGTATTACTCCCTGGTTTAGAGTGGTATTAATGCAAAAAAGAATTATTTTTAATGTATTACCAAGATGTGAGTGTCAGAGATGGAACTAAACTAAGCTTCACCATAGATGTTCCAGTTTCCAGCAAAACCAAATTCCTCCAAATATATTAACTCTGAGTTTTCATCCAAACCACCTACTAAAGCTGTCTCATGATTTTGCAATAAATAACCAATAAAAAGTATGATCTGACTTTCTGAAGAGTGATAGTCCATAAAGAATTTCACTGACATGCAGTGGTAGATGGGTGTTCTGAAACTGTGCAAGATGAAATTCAAGTAAACATTGCAACAGTTATTTTGCTTGCAATTAAAACTCTCATGAATGTTGCAAGCATTTTCTGAAATTTTCATCTTTAGCACACCGTTATTATTTTAATGCCTTTCCATGTATTTTGCATATATTTTCCTTTCTCAGCAAATAATTTAAAAGCAGAGCTCAGAATTTCGACTGCCCTTTGTTTCTGTGCCTTAAGCAAGGTACTCAGTGAAAAACAAATTGATGAACATTTTCCTCACCCTCATTTTAGTGACGAGACATTTTATGCAAATAGGTTGGCAAAACATTCATGAGTGAATCCAGTTTGTAATCAACATTTGTATTTTGCTACAAGCATGTGACTTAAAAATGTTTCACAGAAAGCCTGTGAGAGGTGGCAGATGTCCTGAAAGAACGAAGGAGTGGATTGAAGTAATTGTGGTTGGTTTTAGTTTTTTTAACAGTGTCTGCATTGCCATGGTCCCACTGTGAAAGTGGGCAAGACACTTTGTTCTTTTCTGTGTTACTTACTGGTGACTAGTAAACACTTAATTTTACTTAATTTTCTGTTTTGCACCAGTTGAAGTGCAGAGTAACATCACTGGATTCAACACTTGTTGGTTTATACTGGTTGTTGGCTCTGATTAGAGGAAAGTTCTTGGATATGGTTTTGCTTGCACTCTACACCAAAAGTTTTCACAAAACCATATGTATCAAAATGCCTGTTTCTTAGCCTGTGGTGGGTCTCACTGGCTGATTAGTTAGGATTACTTTTCAAGGTACAAAGGATCTGGCTCAGCACTCTGTAGGACAGGTCTTCAGCTGCTGTAAATCTCTGTAACATGGCTGGCATCAAGATTTAAATTGGCTCAGGAGCTGAACCAGCAGTGATGCACAGTGGGAAGAGGTGTAGCCATCACTTTACTGTTGCAAACACACCATCTCAATCAGAGATAAAACCAGTGAGCTGGCTAGTATTTGTGCTTCATGCTTGCAGACCTCAGCAATATCATTTTGATCAAGTGCTTCCAGTCAGCATTCACATACTAACCTACAAAACTGTACTGGTTCTTTCATTTTTAAATGAGTGCATTGGTGGCAGAAGGGGGAAGAAAGGTTAGTGAGTCACAGATTCATTGAGAGAGTCCCCTGCTAAGTTTTGTCTGGGCTACAAAGAAAGAATACTTGAATGATTCATTAGGCTGGGTAGGTGGATTTTCAAACTGCAGTATTATAAAGTGTTGAATATATGATGTGTGAGTCAGGAACTTAACTCCTTCTCAGTATTTACAGATTAGTATGAAATGTGTTCTGGTTTCCATTACTATTGCGTTTGGCAATGTGACAGAGTGTTTTCAAGATTAACCTGCAGCTCCAGGAGTTTGCTATAAAAGAAAGTGGTAATGAAAGGGGCGGAAATTATTAGGCATTTATGAATAGATGTAGAAGTGTCCAAATCAGTCCTGTGCCAGTTCCCCTTGGAGATGCCTTGCAATGCCTCTTATGTATATGCTGGTGTGGTTAGTATTGTACACTTTGACTGTGGTGATCATTTCAGCAACAGAAGTATTATTATAGCAGGGACAACTTAAACCACAAATAGTTTAAAACATACTACTGTTGTTGTGTGTTTATGAAACTTGTCATTTTTAATAATCACATCCATGTATAAAATCCTTATTTGTCATGCACAATTCTCCAATAGTGGATTTACTTATTAAACAGTAATGAATCCTGCACTTTCTGTCTCACTCACAACTGTTATAAATGTTTGCATTTACATAGATGTTCAGCCAGAATTACACAAATTGTAAAGCTATAAGTTTCAAGCTATGATTTGAAGACTATTCTGGGCAATATTACACTTAACTTACACAACAGTTAACTTAATATTGAGATGTTTCTAAATTGTTTGTCACAGGTAATGGCAATATCACAAAATCTTATTTCACCTCAGCCTTTCTCTAATAACATTTTATCCCCATTTCTTAAACAAAGAAATAATAATTTGAAAGCTATATGAGCAGTGTTTATTATAGACCCGTGGTTCCAACACACACATAAAGACTTCTGACAATCCATATGGTCTCATTAATTCTCAAATGTTGGATAAAATCTGGCATTCTGCCATTTTAAGACAGTATGATTAAACACATTCTTTCCAGCGCTGCTTGCATAATACAAGTGAATAATGTTTTGGACAAAAGTTTTCCCATCAAAGATTGAATAAACTTATTTCAGCCATGAGCAACTCAAGCTCCTCATTTCACAAATGTTGCTGTTAATACATTCCAATAAAATCACCTGTTTCCTCATCAGAGTAGGCTGCCCACTGTCATTCAACTAGTTCTTCCAGCAGTATCTCCAGCATTGCCTTTCGCAGGATGCTTCTGCAGCTAGAACCCTGACTTGGAGCAGTGCTGGCCCAGCAGTGCTGAGGCTGCTGCTCAAGTGACACATTTATGCTGATAAAATCACATTTTCTCTTTCTAACGGGGCAAGTGTTAACTGCATTGCCCTTAAATTTTTTCACCATCATTTCTTTTTTTGTTCAGCAAGTAGTCTGCCTGTAGCAGGTGTCTGTGAAGGAAATTGCAATAACCTTCCAGCACAGTTTTAGGATACTGGACCAGATGTTTGATTTGCATGCCCAAGGCTTTCTTATTTCAGTGGAGTTTTTATTGCAAAACCATTTGTGTGTGTGTACACATACAAGCATACACATAAAATTTTTGTAGAAGTACAAAGTGCCTTGGAATGAGTCTGGTTTGGCAGGTCTGTGTTGTGTGGCTACTGTGATCACCACTCTGTTTTCCACTTCTGCAAGTGCTTTTTTCAGTGGAGAGTAGCACCTGGAGCTAATCCATCTCCAAACAGCTACTCAGCAACAGTGCAGGGTGGGGAAAAGCATGGAAAATGGTAACAAATTAAGCATTATATTTTCCTCTGCCAGCTGATCCACTCCAGAGCAAAGGTGTCTTGCTGCTACTAGCTAGACAAGATGTACTCTTTGTGCAGCACTGCTAGACTGTGCTATAGAGTGGGAGACTCCTGTTTGTTCGCTACTGTTGAGCCTTTCAAGGCATCCAGCAGTTGGCTGAAATATGATAATATGACTGAATTATTAGACTTCTCTTTAAAATGTGCCTTCCCAGTCTACCCATGACATGGTACACCAAAAGAACAAAACCTAATTTAAGCATTAATTCCCTTCCTAACAGTCCATTTAGTATGTAAGCAGTAAATAGGTTTGGAAATTATTTGAAAATGGAGAATTCACCCTTTATTGTTTCTCACAGATGGCACAGGCAGAATAATGCTAACCTGAGATTTACCAGGGCGTATTAAAAGGACACAGCTCCTTATAGATTTCAGTAGTCTTTTTCTTGCTGATAAGCAGGTGCAGATGAAGGTGAAAATGTAATAGCGTCTGAAGCAGGTGAAATGGGGAAAAAAATAACTATAATGTAAGTACTGTTCAAAAGCATTACCAAAGACCATGACAGGTCAAGAGGCCTGTCCATTGAATTTTCTTAATTTGCCTTCCCTTGTTCCTTCCATGTCTTTGTATTATGTTCTTAGAAGAAGTGCAAGCCACATTATTTCCAAAGACAAATTGCAGGAACAGAACAATGAGTTATGTAAGAGAAGTAAATTAGACAATAAATCAAAACCAGCCAAAAAGGAGACACCTTGCAAACCAGAAAGCACAGAAAAACTACTGAATGCTTATGAAACAACACTGATCAAAAAGAAAGTGATTCACAAATTCTAGGCATAAAAGTTATTTGAATTTTAGTTGTGTCATTATAAAAAGGAAACAGATATCATAAGATATGAATATGCAGAGGAAAAATTTTTCTACTCTTGAATGGAGCTTGCTACCTACAAGAACAATTTAATCTTACTTCTGTTTGGCAACAGTGGAAGAAAGATGTACCAGATAACATACAGCAAATAAATGAAGTTGGTTTGGAAACACACTGAGAATTCAATATCCAGAGACTCAATTACTAATGAGGTAAAACTGCTGATATTTGGGAACAGACACAGGGAACACTCAGAGATGCATCATGCACTCCATTGAGTGCTCCAATCCCGATACTGGCATTGATAAAATCTTTTATTGTAGGCTTAGCATGCTCTCCACAGAAGACACCCACCATACTCTCACTCCTTTCATAGTCCATGGCTGAGATGTCTTTGTTGTAGCCAGAAAGGTACTTCTTGTTTCTTTGCAGTTTTCAGGTCAGTAGATAAAGTATATCCTTGGCCTTTCTTTTCCTTCTCCTTTTTTTTATTTATTGCCAGCCTGCAAGACTGTACTTGCACTTTCTTTAACCAAGGAAAAGTCATCTCACAAGCACTACATCATTTAAAACTCAAGTATCTGTTCAGTGTTAGAAAAGGGAAGATCTGAACTATAGACTGAGCTTGGCCAGATGTCTCTCAATAGGTGACAAACTTCCATTGGCCAAAGATAACCTAAACCAACCCCATCCTAAGTGTTTCTTTGTGCTATTTACAGCCCTAGACAATGAGTGTCACTAAGTAAAAAAAAAAAATATCTGTGCTTGTAATTGATTTTCTTATTGCTTACTTCTCTGTTTAAAAAGACATCCAGATGGGCATAAGTATGACCTAGACGTAGAGGCGTGCAAGACATGCATCTAGAAGAAAAAGTTATGTATTAATTCTTACTAGTTCTTCTATAATGGAAGAAAGAATTTCAAACAGTTTTATCAGAATTCTAATTTTTACACACTGATTTAATATTTTTCCTTAATCCTTTCTGATCTATCATTTAGCTCCAATCAACAAAATAAACATGAAAAATATGTTGGATTTTTTCCCTAAGACTCTAAAATCGGAGTACCATTGGTAGGGCTTTGGGGATATATACATGTCTGACTTAGAATCATAGAACCATAGAATCATAGAACAACCAGGTTGGAAGGGACCCATCGGATCTTCTAGTCCAACCATTCCTATCCAACACTAAACGAAGTCCCTCAATACCTCATCCACCCGTGCCTTAAACACCTCCAGGGAAGGTGAATCAACCCCCTCCCTGGGCAGCCTATTCCAATGCCCAGTGACCCTTTGTGTGAAAAACTTCCTCCTAATCTCCAGCCTAAATCTCCCCTGGTGGAGCTTGAGGCCATTCCCTCTTGTCCTGTCCCCTGTCACTTGGGAGAAGAGGCCAGCTCCCTCCTCTCTACAACCTCCCTTTAGGTACCTGTAGAGAGTAATGAGGTCTCCTCTCAGCCTCCTCTTCTCCAGGCTAAAACAGCATTTCATGCTGTTAATGACTAAGTGCACAGGAAAACAGGAGACACTGTAGAGGCACTGAGACCTAGGTATATTCAGATTGTCTTCCATGTAAGCTGGTACAAGTCTTTTTGAAAATCAGCAACAGAAAACCACTAGGGAATTATCTTGCCATAAAGCTTGCTGTTGCACTGAGTGTCATAGCCAGCATCCTGGAGATGCCAGTAGGTCCATTGATGCCCAGGCTTAGCACATCCTTTTCTGTGGAGTCTGATCACAGAATCATAGAATCATTGAACAACCAGGTTGGAAGAGACCCACCAGATCAATGAGTCCAACCATTCCTATCAAACACTAAACCATGTCCCTCAGGACCTCGTCCATCCATGTCTTAAACACCTCCAGGGAAGGTGAATCAACTGCCTCCCTGGGTAACCTGTTCCAGTGCCCAACGACCCTTTCCATGAAAAACTTCCTCCTGATGTCCAGCCTAAATCTCCCCTGGCGGAGCTTGAGTCCATTCCCTCTTGTCCTGTCCCCTGTCACTTGGGAGAAGAGCGCAACTCCCTCCTCTCTACAACCTCCTTTCAGGTAGTTGTAGAGAGTAATGAGGTCTCCTCTCAGCCTCCTCTTCTCCAGGCTAAACAACCCCAACTAATGAAAAGGAATGTATAAAGTCTATGTAGTCATTATACACTAGCCTGTCATTTCCACACTCTGCATTTCCTACTTTCCAGTCTTTGTGGTAAACAATATACCATTGGTTTGGCTTTTTTATCTTCATCTATTTTCCAAAGGCCTTTCTTAAAGACCACCCTATGAATTGTTTCTAGTTTCTGTGAAGTGTACACTCATCTAAATCAGCTACCATTATGTGTCTGTTACTGTTTTCCCCCTCCTTCTATTTTCCTTTAATATCCCCTTTAAGTTAATCTACCTTTTAGGAATAGTCTTACACAAGCGGTCTTCAGGACACATGATAGGTATTAAAATACTGCACACCCCTCATCTCCACAATTTGTCACCCTGTTGATGGATAATGAAATTAAATTATTTCCTTTCTTCCTGCTCCCAGTCCTCAGTATTAAAATTTTGGTCATGAATCCTTTTCATAGATTCAGACACTGAAGCAGAAGATACAGACAGAACTGAAACAGAGCTCTATATTTAAGATTATCTCAGGTCTCCATCCACAAATTTGATCTGGTTTATGCTAGTTTTCTGCTTCAGTGTATGGCTAGCTACTTTGTGGTCAACGTGGTGTGAGTGTTATCAGAACCATCTGTCCTTCACAGGAATTGGTTATGAATTCCTTGTTGTTGCCTTAAGACTTCAAGCAATTTTAGTACAGGCACTTGCTCCTAACTTGTATATACTAGCAAATATCAAATGAATACCAGTATCAATAGCATACTGATATTGTGATTCTAAATATAATAATCGAGAGTATTAATAATTACCTTTAAATAATTTTCAATAAGTAATTAAAATTATTAGGTACTCCCTCAGGAGTCATATGTAACACTACCCATAGTTCTAATGCCTGCCTCATAAGACACTCTCTGGTTTGTCATGGCTTTGTGAGCCTCTACCCCTCACCTGCCATACCAGGGTGCTGCTGTCCCCGCCTCCCTGTGCCAGCCAGGACAGAAGGAGGAGCTGAATGAAAGCTCGTCTCACGAGCAAGATCAAATTAGGAATAAAGTGAAGTCTAAATTCAAGGAGACAACAAGAGTTAAATCCCTCTGATAAAACATCAATCATTTTTTTTCCAAAGCTTTGGTGCTAACATTATATTAAAAGCATTCTGATATGATTGCATCTTGGAAATTTCACAGCATCATGACTCTATTACAGGCATATTCTCTCCACTGAAGTGGCAGATTTGCATGCAACGTGCTTGAGTTATTTTTTTGTTTGTAGTCAGTGAAGAAATTTTAAATCTTTGATTAAAGTATGTAAATGAAGAGAGGGAATATGCAAAAAAGACTGCAAACTTCAGGCTACACAAAGTATAAGCCAATTGCAACATATGGGCAATTGCTTCTTTCTTCTTTTTCTGCTTTAATGGCTGCATCATTTTTTTAGCTTGAATGAACAATATGTGTATAGAGTATTCCATCATTTCTTGAAGATTTCCTTTCAGTGTAAATTTTGTTTTAATATATGGCAATATAACAAAGTCTTAAGACAAAAATTTCACATTCACTTTATTTCCTAATGACTGCAGTAGTCCTTCTACCTCAGGAATTGAGTAGATCATCCATGGTGTGGTAAAAGACATTTCATTAAAGGATATTGCAGTTGAAGCAATTGCGATTATAGAATCATAGAATCACCAGGTCAGAAGAGACCCATCGGATCAAGTCCAACCATTCCTATCAAAGACTAAACCATGTCCCTCAGGACCTCATCTACCCAAGCCTTAAACACCTCCAGGGAAAGTGAATCAACCACTTCCCTGGGCAGTCTATTCCAATGCCCAATGACCCTCTGTGTGAAAAACTTCCTCCTAATCTCCAGCCTAAATCTCCCCTGGCAGAGCTTGAGGCCATTCCCCCTTGTCCTGTCCACTGCCACTTGGGAGAAGAGGCCAGCTCCCTCATCTCTATAACCTCCTTTCAGGTACTTGTAGAGAGTAATGAGGTCTCCTCTCAGCCTCCTCTTCTCCAGGCTAAACAACCCCAGCTCTCTCAGACGTTCCTCATAGGGCCTGTTCTCCAGCCCCTTCACCAGCCTCGTTGCTCTTCTCTGGACTCACTCCAGAGCCTCAACATCCTTCTTGTGGTGAGTGGTTCAGAACTGAACACAGTATTCAAGGAGCGACCTCACCAGTGCTGAGTACAGAAGGAGAATAACCTCCCTGGACCTGCTGGTCACACTGTTTCTGATACAAGCCAGGATGCCATTGGCCTTCTTGGCCACCTGGGCACACTGCTGGCTCATCTTCAGTCAGCTGTCAACCAACACCCCCAGGTGACCAACCAACACCCAATTGAAATGCATTCATCAGATTTCAGTATAGTTTTGATGTTTAAGATGAGATGTGGTGTGAGCTAGTAGATATATGGAGGGATGAGAAAGAGTGAGAGTTGCTAATCATCTGATGGAATGTAATCTTTTAAAATAAATGATCTGGTAGATAAGGACTGTGATTAAAATACAGATTGTTACAAGTTTTGTTCTGCTGAAATTTCCTTCTTGACTATATTTTTTCCTAGCATTTATTCTCTATACCTTTTTTTTTGGAGCTCCACAGGGAACCCTTACCCTTAAGGTTGTTTTCAAACATCTCTTTATACTCTGTGAAATCCTGTCCTGTTTTCATGGGTGGGTTTTATAGAGGAGAAACTTCAGGACCTCAGTGCTTTGATGCTGGATGACAGTCCTGGTGATGAGCCTCTGCTTCTCCCAGTATGTGCGTATGCAGCTTACACTCATCCCTCAGGGAATTTCCTACTGACCCAGAGGAACTAATTGCAATTTCCTGAAGCAGAGGAGATGAAATGAGCCTGCATTTCAGCAGTTGTGGTGCTTTTGCACATGCAGACTTAATGTCAGCAAGGAAATATCTTAAAATACATTGTCAGTTTGGAACCTTACAAGGTGGGAACTTGGTAGACAGTACACTTCTAGTGAACCAAAATATCATTAAATTGGATTCTGGTGAATTCATTCTTTCTTTAAATTGATAATCGAAATAATCTTTACAGTAAAATTAACAAGATGAAAACATCTCTGTAGTGGCTATCAGATTTTATTCAGTTATACATCTGTTTATCTTGTACACATGAATTTCAGAGCTGTTCTGAATGCAGTTTTATGTGGAGTTGCTTTCTAGTCTAGTGATAAAAACAACACAAAGCTTGAGCTTTTCTTTTTTCCTTCCACAGTGATTATTCTGTATCTAATCATATAGTAGTCTCTCACTTTATTTCAATAATATGCACTTTTTTTTTTAAGTTTGGAGGTTTAATTATGAGAACAGGTACTTCAGCAGATAAATACAATTTTTTTGTGATAAAACTGTAGACCTTCTTTTTATACACAGATAGTTTTTACCCTACTCTCAGGTTTAGTTCAGATTGTAAGCATTTCAAGGTCTGAACTTTCTTAGTTTTTAGAACAAATACAACACAGCTTAATATCTCATATTTCTCTTTCATTGCTATCATTCAGTGTCAAATGATGTGTGGTGGAACTGGAACAATAAAAGACTCATAAATGATAAAAAAACACTGTATGAAGAATAACAGCCCAGAAGGTATCTTTTGTTAGCAGTTTTAGAAAAACAGACTGGTCAGACAGTCCTATTGACCTCAGCATGTTTAGCTGGTGAGTTCACAGTTTGGACCTTCAGTGAAAGTGCCTGATTTTTCATCCAACTGAGCAGCTAGACTTTGGAGAGTGGCAGCAAACAAAAAAAAATAGATGGTAAGACAGATGGATTGTAGGATATTATGAAGGTAAAGGACATCATCTCCCTGCATAAAATGTGGAGCAGATGTCCATAGAGGCACTAGGAGGGCTGAAGAAGAGACCAGGGAGTGACAAGTGTGGGTTTGTGTGTGGGTAGGGGAAATCTGCTGGGGAGAGAGGTGGACTCTGGAAGTCCAAATCAAGAGTGTCCAGAGAGAGTGGACAATGTGAAAAAGAGGGCACTATGAGGTGTGAAGTTGCAGTAGCAGGAAAAGCAGATGGTCAATACCAGTATATAAATTCTGGGTCAGAGGGGTAAGGCTTACAGAAGCTTGAGTGGTTTTGAATGTGTCTCTTTTGATCATTATCAGGGTCAAAAAACTTTATTCAACAACTGCAAAAAACCTAGCTCAGAGTTATACAGATAGGAATTAATACACTAGCATATCAGTTAATCTCTCTCTGTATTCAAGATAAGGTGCTGATGAGGGGAAACAATCTTTAATTTACTACTGTGCTTTCTCAAGTTGCTGCAAAAGTTAAGATCATAGAATGATATAATTACTTCATTGGAAAAGACCTTTGAGATCATTGAGCCCAACTGTACCTGTCCACTAATAAATCATGTCCCTAAGCATCTCATCTACCTGTCTTTCAAATGCCTCCGGGGATGGTGACTCAACCACCTCCCTGGTCAACCTCTACAAGTGCCTGATAACCCTTTTGGTGAAGAAATCTTTCCCGATGTCTAATCCAAACCTCCCATGGTGCAGTTAGAGGCAGTTTCCTGTCATCCTATCTCCTGTCACTTGGGAGAAGAGGTCAATCCCCACCAAACCACAACCTCCTTTCAGATAGTTGTAGACAGCGATAAGGTCTTCCTTCAGCCTTCTTCTCTAGCTTTTCAGCTAAGCTTCCTCTCTCCCTCTGGAGAGAACCAGAAGGGGAAAAGAAAGGGATACATTCCCTGTATTAAGTCCAGCTTAAGGTGTTAAGCTTAAGGTGTTAAGCTTAAGGTGTTAAGTCCAGCTGGAGGCCAGTGACAAGTGGTGTTCCCCAGGGCTCAGTGCTAGGTCCAGTCCTGTTCAATGTCTTCATCAATGACCTGGACGAGGGCATTGAGGGTACCCTTAGCAAGTTTGCAGATGACACAAAGCTGTGTGCAAGTGTCGATCTGCTGGAGGGTAGGGAGGCTTTGCAAAGGGACCTAAACAGGCTGGACCGCTGGGCAGTGTCCAACGGCATGAGGTTTAACACAGCCAAATGCCGGGTCCTGCACTTGGGGCACAACAACCCTATGCAGAGCTACAGACTGGGAGAAGCCTGGCTGGAAAAGTGCCAGGAGGAGAGGGACCTGGGGGTGTTGGTCGACAGCCGACTGAACATGAGCCAGCAGTGTGCCCAGGTGGCCAAGAAGGCCAATGGTATCCTGGCTTGTATCAGAAACAGTGTGACCAGCAGGTCCAGGGAGGTTATTGTCCCTCTGTATTCAGCACTGGTGAGGCCACTCCTTGAATCCTGTGTTGAGTTCTGGGCCCCTTACCACAAGAAGGATGTTGAGGCTCTGGAGTGAGTCCAGAGAAGAGCAACGAAGCTGGTGAAGGGGCTGGAGAACAGGCCCTATGAGGAGCGGCTGAGAGAGCTGGGGTTGTTTAGCCTGGAGAAGAGAAGGCTGAGAGGAGACCTCATTACTCTCTACAAGTACCTGAAAGGTGGTTGTGGAGAGGAGGGAGCTGGCCTCTTCTCCCAAGTGACAGGGGACAGGACGAGAGGGAATGGCCTCAAGCTCCACCAGGGTAGATTTAGGCTGGAGATTAGGAGGAGGTTTTTCACGCAGAGGGTCATTGGGCATTGGAATAGGCTGCCCGGGGAGGTGGTTGAGTCACCTTCCCTGGAGGTGTTTAAGGCACGGGTGGATGAGGTATTGAGGGACTTGGTTTAGTGTTAAATAGGAATGGTTGGACTAGAAGATCCGATGTGTCCCTTCCAACCTGGTTGTTCTGTGATTCTGTGATTCTGTATGCCATAGACCGCTGGGCTTGTGATGACCACCTGTCTGGAGGAAAGCAGGGAAACCCTGGGCTATTCCCCCTCTTAACTTCACCCAGCTAGAAGACTATGCTGACCTTCAGAGGCTTTCATGCCACAAATGAACAGGATGTTTTGTTTGATGGCAGCAATGAAAAACATACTTAGGCATGCTTCGTATTTTAAGTAAAGCACAATTTATCATGTACGAAGTATTGCATTCTTTATGGTGTGAGATGACGTCAAACAAAACAATGAGTGCCAGAAGTGTGACTCCTACAAGAGGCTTAAATACCTGCCTGTGCCTCTGCAATAACACATGCTTTGACTGGAGACACATACTTTGACTGGAGAACATCCCCAGTTGTTTCCATAACTCCACACAGCATGCGAGATGTTTCTTATGTTTTTAAAATCTAATTCCATAGACCAAAAATCAAAATACAGCACCATATTTTTTTAGTTGGCTATCCATGAAGAGGATACCTAATCAACACAACCAAAAAAACTCTTCAGCTAACCAAGAAATAGGCAGTCATCTGAATGACTAATAATCTTAACCAGGATCTTGCTACTAAAGTCTGTGAACTCAAGTAATTTTGCCAGTCCTACAGTCCTTGTCCAGGTTCACCAAGAGAAGTTAGAGTACTTGGCTGTTTGATTCTAAGCAATATTTTGTTGACCTCTCTTAGAATAGGAAGACTTCTTAAAAAAGTTGTGTACTGGAATATGAGATGTGGTTGAGCCAAATGTAGCATAACAAGTTTCATCTAGAATAGCAGTCTTCAGGAATACACATACTTATTGTTGTGTGAGATTCTTTGTAAATTTACCTTCTAAGGTATTCTTAAAAGTAATTTATTACATTCCTTTCCAGTTTAGGTGAGGCTGGAGGTAGAAATGTGTTGTGAGACTTCTGTTCAAAACACTACAGAGGGAGCAAATGCAGCATAAAATCTGGTATTTGTCCCTCTATTTCCTAGAATTAATCCATCTGTTGGTGGCATTCGCAAGAAGACCTGCCAGCTGCTACTGACATTTCAGGTGGTAGCAGGTGAGGTTTTTTAGTCATTTACCAAATACAATTTTCTTTTCAGGCATAGACTCTGCAACTTCCATCCTGATCTGCTGCAGCTCACTTTTACGTATATTAAATCAATAAAACCACCCAAAAGGGGAAGCATATGCAGGATGTCAAAGCTCATTTGACTGTGATATGTCCTGGTTGTATGTATTAGAGGGTCTGAGGTGGTCAGCTTGATGAATAAAAGGCCCAAATACTTATACCTATAGTTCTTAAGTCATGGACAGCAGTAGATGGTGGCAGCGGTGAGGGTGATGGGGAATCTGCGATTCATGGTAGTGTTTAGGGTTTCAGAGAAGAGTGAACAGGACAGCATTGTACGGTTGTTTTCTCCTTGCTTCTCTAAAACCCTCGTCTCCACTACACTGTACTGCTGACACTTGGATCAGCAGAAAATGTGCTTAATGGGAGGCTTCAGTGCTACATTGAAGGGGATACTGTCCGTGTACTTGCTGAAACCTTAGGACATTTCTGTCACTTTTGTTGGCCTGCATGTGAAGTTCTCTGTACTGAGCTGGACTTAAATTGCCATACACATTGGATGTAATTAATTGCACGTTAGTATGGATTACACTTCGGTAGTGATGAAGGAAACAGCTGTTAAACAATGTGATATTATTGTGGATTGCTGTTCTAACAAGTGCCTGATGAACTTTTATGTATAGAAGTCAGTAGGGATTGTAAAACTAATTTTAGTGATAATATACAGTAATTATACACTATGGACAGTGGCTGACTTAAGCACACATGGGTTTGGAATCCTATGTATTTTATTTTTTAGTTTGTCTGATAAGCTGAGCAAACAGATACATCTGATAGGTACAGGCGGGTCTTCTCTATATTTCATGCAGTGAAAAACAAAGAAGCAGCTATATGAATTTTAGCCATTGCAAAACACCCCACTTGTGATGCTAGCTTTTTACAACAGATAAAGCCAAACATACTTATCAGTAACAGTGCTCTCTTGTTTTATCTTTAGGCAAAGGGCAAATGTCATCAATTTCTTCTCTCATTTAGTTTCACACATGGATTTCTGTGTAAACTGGAAGAGAGCTTATGCTCTATACTGGAAGGAGACTCATGCTCATGCAATTGCTGGTAGAGTACGTGCTACATACATTCTCCCTCTTATTCCTAGTCAAAAGGTTTCACATGGTATCACAGAAAAAAAAGCATCACCATTGCAATATATGTGCTTTTCTGCTAGACCAGATACTTCTTTCCAAATGTCATGCTCCCGTTAATGGCTAATGAGTCAGGTACTTCTTGTGGCTATCAGAGGTATCACCTGTTCTTGAAAGCTAATTCACACGTAGGGGTATAAACCTTGTACTTACATGCACAGAAGGTCTCAGCAATTCTTGACAATACAACACAGAAAAGATTACATTCATCAGCTATGAGATTATAAACAAATTACTGCTACATGTTGATCCTCCCTGACACCTCCATGTGTTATGGAGAAGCATTTGACTGAAAAGACTTATAATTTGAAATGCTGTGATATTTTTGTATCATCACAGTGTTTTTGAAAGGGTTGTTTCCTTCAGCCTGGGAGAACAATACCTACAACTATTTCTCTAAGGTAATATTGACAAACACAATATTTCCAAAGGCCACTTGCCATTAAAAAAATGTAGATATCATTACTGCCACCTATTGTTACAAGTAAAGAATTGAAGGTATTTTCATAATAATATTTTTCCAAATGGAGATAAAACTGGAAATAAACAAGCTTGTTCCAGTTGAGATGTTTTTAAATAAACACGTTTGGGTACCTTCTTTGACAGCTTTATTTTCAGAGCTATACAAAACTGGCTTGTACCAGTGCTGAGAAAATCCATGATCTTCAAAGTCACCTCATAAAACATAATGCTGAACTAAAAAGAAATCACAGGCACCATAATGCTCAGATTCTTCCCTTCTGAGCAATGGAAATTGAACTTGGATATTTTGTATTTCACAGACTCACAGACGAATTCAGTCTGTAAGGGGTCTCCATGGGCCTCTTGTGTAGCGTTCTGCCCAAAGCAGGTCCAGACCATAAGATTAGACCAGTTTGCTTAGGGTTTGTCCAGTAAGGTCTCAAAAACATCCAAGGATGAAGACTGCACAAATTCTTCTCTTCTTAATTTGGAAATCTGCTACTACTCAACTTAGTAACACAAGAAAAAAATGTTGGTGGAAGTGGCACTTAAAACTTCAGATAGTTGAACCTGAGTCCTTTATGGTCATTGTGAACTTTTCCAGTGACTTCAGACAACTCTGACTGTCATAAGCAGGGAACAGGAGTCAATTCATGCTCGTGATTTTCTTCCATGAAGAGGGAATATCTTCAAGCATTGGATGCAAGCTCAGTCTAGAATTTATAGAAGATACAAATAGATTATTAATCATTCTTTCCTACTTGGAAATTATATGCAGCACTTTCTTACTGCACTTCCATCCTTTCAGGCAACTATAGTCTGAGGTTTGTAGCTAAGGCAATTGAAGAAAGCTAGAAATGGTTTTACAAGTGATATGAACAAGCGGCAATTAAACTGAGATATTTCCATTTTTTTCCTCATTTCTTTGCACCTCTATATTTCTTGGACCAGCTGTTATATTAGTTAGACCTGGTCCTGCCGCTGAGCAAGGACTTCAAAGTTTTCTCTTCTCCCATTTCTATGTTGCTCTGATTTTTTTGTGTCTGAAAAGAGTTGGAGTGGCACAGGTACAGACCAAGAAAGTTTTGTTTATGAAATCAGGTATAAGGACACTACCACAGCTCTACTGGTCATTATTCTGTGTACGTTAGAGAATAGCCAAGTGCCCTTGTGAATCCAAACTGTAAATGAGTTTGCTCCTTGCAAATGTCCTTCAATTTCTCTTATGATGTCGTTCAAGATACTTGGGTTATTAAATTAAAGTTTCAACTCATTCTCTTATCTAGGGATATGGTTACTTTCAAAATCCCAAAGTTAAGGTGCTGAATTTCACACCCTGTTGACTGAGCATACTTGCTAAGGGGAAGATTTTTTTCAGAAAAATCTATGTGTAGTCATAACAGGATTACACTTATTTAACATGTTTGAATTTCAACTGCTTAACTGGGGATTTTTTATCTTTTAAATCCATCTTCCTCTGTAAACACTGCTTTTACTGTTTAAATGAATTTAACTAGAGTATTTATTTAAAGGAACTATCTGGTTTTTATATAATAGATGCTAGAAGTCCTCCATTCTGAACATATCCAGTATCTTTAATTTCAGTGTTTCTAGACCTGCCAAGTCTTACTATTGACTGTGTTAAAACTTCCCCATCCTGTACCCAGGAGGCAGTGATCAGTGCAAAGGCAGAGCAGTGCCATCGCTCCTCTGCAGTCCATGACGCTTTCAAGAAACTGCCTCTGGACAGGAGAATTTTTACTGCCACACTTTAAACCGGGGATAACCACGTAACAGAGTGCTGCAGGAGGCACTTTCTTCGCAGTGACTCTCTTCTTTTATTTCTCACCTGCCATGTGAATTTATGCATCATGTACACCTTCAGGTATCTGACACCAGAACAGGAGTATCCTGCTAAAAAGAACTCCACCTTCTGGCTTAAGTTAACATATGACTTATACTTTCTGTGAAAGGAGCTTAAAGTAACCTATTTTGAGATTTGAGGTATGGTTATCAGTCTATCGAGTTGCCTCAGGGACTGAGGGATTGGGCTGCTCTGTGCAAGGCAGTGTCATAGAATCATAGAATCACTAGGTTGGAAAGGACCCAATGCATCATTGGGTCCAACCATTCCCATCAGTTACTAAACCATAACCCTCAGGACCTCATCCGCCCTTCTTTTAAACACCTGCAGAGAAGGTAACTCAATCACCTCCTTGGGGTGATTTATATCCTGTTGCACCAGCCCCAGCTACAGTCCTGCCTCTGAGAAAAATGAGTAAAGTTGGTAGACCCCATAATAGGGAAGATGCCCTAAGTAGGAAAGGCTTTATGGTCTCTCTGCATGTGAATCAAGTGTCAGCCACTGCTTGAATTAGTCACAGAAAGATCTAATCTAATCACAGATCTAATCTTACCACTCAACTTTTTGAACATTAAAGATGGAAGTGCATGAATAATAGCTTTGTTAATACATACAGTTAAAAGGTGGAATTGTCAATGGAATTTTCTGGTGGAAAAAAAAAATGTAGATTTTATTTAATGGTGCAATACCATAGGAGGCATTCTAATTGTTTAAACTCATTTTCTTAAAATAAAGTAGAAAAGGCACAGTCTTGCAGTGAGCAATCACTGGGTGCTGCACTGTTATACACATAGTGGTACCTCATAAAGCTGAATTTCTCCTTTTGTGCAGTTTTATTCTTAGTGAAGTACTAGCAAATACACCATCCCAATTCTTAATTTTAATTTTCTTAAACAGGGGGAAAATGTTTTGAGCAATGTTGGATGTACCACTGATTTTATAAAGCCACAGAAAGACCCTAATATACTTGGATGTCACCCATAATCTTTTTACCCATCTGAAAAGTGCAGAGTCAGCCTATGCTTGTTAAGCTTTGTAAAGACAAAGTTTAAGATATCTAATTCAACAGTCAAA
Source organism: Coccyzus lansbergi (assembly GCA_033558105.1). Lineage (NCBI taxonomy): Eukaryota > Metazoa > Chordata > Aves > Cuculiformes > Coccyzidae > Coccyzus > Coccyzus lansbergi. Next base: position 2,593,750 of record JAUMJK010000128.1, read on the forward strand.
ACTATGACATACTGCTTTCCATTGAAATCATTGCTATATTTTCAAGTCATGGACCAACCACAAAGACTATTCAACATGAAATCACAATTCCAACTCTTATCAGAAATTAGTTTCCAAAAAATAGAGATTGTTTTGTTCCTAGGAAATATATTTGATATCAGTTGAATAGTAGGTCTTCCAAAAACTACCTCATTGAGAAATTAGGTTAATATATGGAATTTGCTATGCTAATGGAACAAAAGATAATTTAATTGTGCAGTTCCTCTGAAACACACAACTTCACCCTTATGATATCAAGGAAGTAGAGGTTTCAATATGGCAAATGATATGACAAGTGAATACAAAGGAGAGGAAAGAGACAAGTCAGAGTTTTGAGGGTGACATGGGCTCTAGGAGAAATTCCCCCTTAAGTTACACGTATAACTAGAACTGATGCTGAATCAGCCAATTACAGATAGTCTATAAGTTGTGTAGAAGAAATATAGTATTTCTTACTGAAATATCAGTATAGTTTAAAATTTCCTTTCCAGATGGTAATTCATAGTGAGATCATTTCCCTTACACAGAGACATACACATCCTACATTATTTCCAAATGTGTAGGGAATGAGTCGAAGTAATTTATTTATCCTACATTTCCCCAGCTGCTGCCACACAACTTGTAAACATAGTCTACTTCACAGTTTCATATGATTCTTAGGAAGGCCTAGAAATAGTGGAATGCAGAATACTAAAATGTAATCTTTCTTTTTTTGTTAATAAAGTTGTGGAGTTTAGGTGATGACTGAGCTCATATCATGCAAGGAATGTAAATATTACAATTGCTTTGTCATTCTTATTCCTGTATGGTATTTACTTTAGAAGGAAAGAAGGTCTTCTGGTATAAAACATTTTTCTTTTGCAACTTTTCACCTTTTTATATATTCCATTTAAGGACACACTGATCAAAACTAGGCAGTGAAATCTATATATTAATATGGATGTCAGTCAGGATTTCCTAGGAAATGTTTAAATTGGAATAATCAAGCTATCTCTTGGCTAAAAGAAATTACACAGGTGGAGGTCTTTGGAGTTCATTTGCAGACCCGTTTGACAGCTTGTTTTGACAGTTTACACTGCCTTCTCTTTTGAGATAAGTGGAAAATTCAGCCTGAGGGGCAAATGTTTTACTCAAGGTGGACTGATGCATCTCTCACTCTGGCAATGTCACACCAAGAAAGTGCCTTCAAAATTGCACGAAGCACAACATGCCAGTGAAAAGAACGTTTCCCCATCATGCTTAGTGAGATACAGGGTGAGCCAAACCAGGGACTGATCCAGGCGTGCACAGGGAAGAGATAAGTATCCCCCAGAACAGGTTGACACCATGAGCAATCATGCTGGATCGTTAAAAAGGGTGGGGATACTCGGCAATGAGGAAAAGATGTCTTCATGCCTGCGGCTGACAGCAGCATGAATGTAGGTCAATGAAAAATGATTCTGAAAGGAAAGATCTCTAGGGTGATGTTGTTCCCTTGTGCCAAGAACAGGCAGGCACAGATAGTGTTTGGGTGCGCAGGTAGGGTTCTCCTCTGTCCCTATTACAGGGAATGATGAGGGAAGGAGTAGGAAGAGACAGGAAATACTGGTTCCTAGCCTGGTGTGAGAAGTAAAACTTTGGGGGTTTTTACCATGGAGTGGCCTGCACAATATCAGGCTTGCTGATAAAAGGGTGGGGTATGCTTGTCTCCAAGGGGCAAATGGATGATTACTAAGAAGCTAGCAGGGCTTATCAATAGGACTTTAAACTAGACATGAAGGGAAGGGGGGAAAAAAACAGGCCTGATTGATAGAAAAAAGTCTGAGAATGGCACTCCAGTGTCTGATGGATGATGTGGTAATGAGTCTTGGGACTCTCAGAGGAAGTAGGGGATAGTCCTTCAAGTGGCAGCAAAAATGCAAAGGTCATTGATGGGTTAGAAATGACAGTGAGCAGCCACATAGGAATTAAGCCTATTCCCCTCAGGAGTGTGGGAGGACTAATAACAGTACTCAAGTGTATCTCCACCAATGCACACAGCATGGGCAGCAAAAAGGAGGAACTAGAAGTCATTTTACAGCAATAAAACTATGATATAATTGCCATCACAGAAAAATGGTGGGATGACTCACATAACTGGAGGACTGCCATGGTTTGCTATAAACCCTTTAGATGAGATAGGCAAGGAAGGAGAGGTGGTGGGGTAGCCCTCTATGGCAGAGAGTGTTTTGATTGCCTTGAGTTCAATGACAGTGATGGTAGAGCTGAGTGTCTATGGGTAAAAATCACTGAAACATCCAGGCGGACATTGTAGTGGGAGTCTGCTATAGACCACCCAGCCAGGAAGAGGTTGATGAGATATTCTAAATTTTATAAATATTGAAATGACTTGGGCCTTATATCCCTATTGGGAAGAATTAAAAATTGCAGGTTTTCTTTGGATATGATATGTAATGGATTCCTTTTTTTTTATTTTACAGGGACATTAAACCTGACAACATACTACTGGATGAGCATGGTAAGTGAATATTGACTGCTTTCTCTCAGATATTTCTAATTCTTGAGTTCTCAGTGCTGTGCTCATGACATACTTTGTAAATCAGGCTCAGATGCTGGATTCCTACCTAAATCTAGACTTTCTCTGCAATGACCGTCTCTCTACCTTGTGGATTTTGTAACTTCTTCCATTGCAAAAGAAGTATGCTGATCTGATATTTTCACGTCCTGAAGAAGTTTGAATTTGATATTAATTGAGATCACCAGGGACACATGATAAAAAGAAGTTAATGTTTTTATTAGTAGGATTCCTGTGAATCATCATAATCCCTTTTTAGGAACCTATGAGCAGAACAGTATCAAGCACTTACTTTCCCTTTTAGTACTTATAAAGGGCTAAGAAATCTCCTATAGCAAATTCTTTCTCATGTTGTCATCTGAAATTACTTTCCTAAATTTGGAAATTTGTCTTTAAGTCTGCAGAATTTTTTATGGTCTACATGTTGTTCTGACTTTTGTTCTGACTTAAATAACATAAAAAAGATACTAGATAACACATAATCAGCTTTGAACTTTTAGTACTAATTCTATGATCTCAAGGAAAAAAAAGGTAATATGAAAAAAACCTTGTTAATTTCTTTAAACTTAAATTTTACACACATATGCTGTCTATGAAGGATTTTCTAGAATCTCATGCATCTTTTTGCAGCTATTCATAGGAAAAATATGAGGAAAATATTGGTGAAAGAAGGCATTAATCTTGTATCAGCTAGACTAGAAATATATGCAGGAGGAATAATGGAAAAAGGAGATGTGTTTGCTGCTGTGAGGAAGTCTTGTGCTTTGTTCAATTTATTAAAAGCAGTCAATCTTTGAGAAAATATAAACTTGAAATGATCCAATGTTACCATTATCTTTCAAAATCCATTGCAGAGCTGCTGGGTATACAAGTTAAAGTTGATTAAAGAGATACCATTGTGAACAGCCAGAGTTTGTCCGTGGGAATATAGAATCTAACAAAGCTAAATACATTGGAGTTTTAAACCACCTAGATCTTCAGAAATGTTTCACAGCTGTAAATGTTTATATTCCCTAGATGCAAATATCAGCAAATAAGCAGGAAACAGAAATCTCTTGTCTTTAAGTCCTATGTGAATTAAAGATGTCAAAGGCAACATGAAATAACTATGAGTGTATTATATCTCTCACGGACAGCCTCTGAAGTACAGTTGCTTTTATTTCTCTTTGCCCCTCATCAAGGTCAATTACTGCACAAGATCAGACTCTTGTGAGACACTTCCTATGGAGGCTCAACTACTTGCAGAGAAGCTACACCAGACTGAGCAATATACTTCAAAATGAAAGGATTTTTGGTGCTTATAAGCTGTTCACCAACAAAATTATCTGGAGACAGATCAGAAATTTTGGGATAGATAGACCCTTTTCTGCAAAACAGAAGAATACTGCTCCCTCATGGCACACCTGCAGAAAAGTGGCAAAAAAAACGTGCTTTTCCAGACTTGCAGATAGACCTCAGTCACCAGAATTAATTAACTCATGGATTTTTGGTTCACAGATCTGATATGTGCCTGAGGGATGTAATTCACTTAATACAGACAAGGGTCCACACATTTCAGTTCACCAAATGGTGACATCAGCAGGACCAGCGTCGGTGCTATGCTTATCACTACAGGCTTCCTTTACAGATAACTGCAATACATAGACATCTTTTAGATTATCTGATCTATTTTTTATGTCAGAACTATACAACAGTATCTATTTCTCTTTGGTGACTAATACCTAGAAAGATTTTAGTAAACATATAGATCCCCACCTTATAGATGTACATTTTGCAAGATGACTGCTATCCTTGAAATCCATAAAAGCTTTTATTAAGTTGCAACATAATAACATAAGGAATCATCATATTTCACTTAACAGATTAACGTTCTGAATATATATGCCATATATACAATAGCTATGCAAGGCTGTAGAAGTATTGTAACAGATTAATCTAACTTGAGTCTAAGCAGGTGAAGAGGAAGGAACTTTATTTTAGTCAGTGGCCTCCAATATGGTACAAATATTTCCTATATGCGTGACTTTACCCTTTCTTACAGTTCATTAAACAAACTGTGCTTATGCAAAGTATTGTGGAACTGGATATTCGCAACATTTAGGACAGAGAGTTTGTCTTAGTGAGTTATATTTCTTTGACCTCACTAAAAAAAACTGGTTTGGCTGAAGTCAAAGTGAGGTGTTATGCCATTCACATTGCCTTGCATCTTCAAGCAGTTAAACAGATTGACTTTTGCAACATATACGAAGTTTGTAACAGCTGACCTGTCAGCCTCACTTCTGTGCCAGGGATGAACAAGGAACAGGTCCCACCTGACCAACCTAGGGGCCTTCTGTGACCACATCAATGTACAAAGGGAATAACAACAGATGACTACTGTAGGGTCTTTCACGTGGTCCCCCACAACAACCTTCTCTCTAAGTTGGAAGGAGGCAGATTTGATGGGTGAACTCTTCAGAGAATGAAGAATCAGTAGGATGGTCAAATCCAGAGCATAGTGGTCAATGGCTGATGTCCCAATGGAGATAGGTGACAAGTGGTGTCCTTCAGGGGTTCATATTGGGACTGCTATAGATTAATGTTCATCAATGATGTAGACAGTGGAATCAAGTACACCCTCAGCAAGTTTGCAGATGATGCCAAGCTGAGTGGTGCAGCTGACACACCTGAAGGACTGGATACAATCCTAGGACCCCTGAACAAGTTTGTGAAACGGACCCATGTAAACCTCAATAAGGCCAAGTGCAAGGTCCTGCACATGGGCCAGGGAAACATCCAGTATTAATACAGAATGGAGGATGAAGGATTTGAGAGCAGCTCTGAGGAGAAAAACTTTAGTGTATTGCTGGATGAAAAGCAGAACTTGACTCAACAATGTGTGTTGTCAGCCAAGAAAGCCAACTGTATCCTGGGTTGTATCAAAAGAAGCATGGCCAGCAGCTCAAGGGAGGTGATTCTGCCCCTCTTCTCCACCCTGGTGAGAACTGTGCCCTGTGAGAACTCCGCCTGGAGTACTGTGTCCAACTCTGGGGCCCCAGTATAAGAAGGATATGGACCTCCCGGAGTAGGTTCAGAAGAAGGCCACAGAAACGATCAGAGCACCTCTCCTATGGAGAAAAGCTGAGAGAGCTGGGATTGTTCAGCCTGGGGAAGAGAAGTCTCTGGGGAGACCTTATCATGAGCTCCCAGTACTTAAAGGGGACTTATAAGAATGATAGAGATAAACTTTGTAGCAGGGCCTGTTGCAACAGGACAAGGGGTAATGGTTTTAAACTAAAAGAGGGTAGATTCAGGCTAGATTTAAGGAAGAATGTTTTTTATGATGAGGGAGGTGAAACACTGGAACATGTTGCCCAGAGTGCTGGTAGATGCCCCATCCCTGAAACATTCAAGGTCAGGCTGGACGGGGCACTGAGTAACATGATCTAGAGAAAGATCTCTGCTTATTGCAAACCTTCAAAGATTTCTTTGAACATAAACTGTTCTATGATTCTTTTATTCTATGACTGTAGATTATAGATATTTCTGCTCATTAAAACTAGTTTCATTACCATGGTTTAGTGAAAACAGGAGATTTTCTTTAGCCCAGAGAAATGATAAATTCAATTTACAATGGAAAAAAACCCATGAAAATGCATACAACATATTTAAGAGCATTCTGGCAGAGAAACCCTGAATTTTCACATATACTTTTCAGCAAAATAACATCTCAACAGTTCAGAGCACATGTTCTGATGCATCAGTGGAAATAAATACTTGATGATCACTAGAAGCATTATGCTACATGGGAGCACGGTAATCAGCTGCTTAAAACAATGTTCCACACCTAACAGAAGATGATTGTCTTGTCTCTTGGAGAGTTGCTTTATCCCATACAAGAGTCTCCTCTGAGGAGAGAAAATAGGGGTGTTTTCAGGTTTTACTTAATGAACTGTGATCAGATCTCTCTAAGGACATGAATGCTATTCATAAAACTCTTCTTATGTTTTCCTCTCAGCTTTCCCAGAAAGCTCTTTCACTTATGACTCACGCTGATCTCTAAATTCAGTAGTGGTGCTCTGTTCTGCCAACATGCATCTGAAATAGAGGTACTCCAGTGATAGCTGGAGGGACTACCTGGTGGTTTGGGAAAACTATAATTATTGTATTGCACAGAGAAAAGCATTACAGAATTTTCTTAACAACAGTATTCTGCTTCCTCTACTACATTTGAGTGGTTTAGAACAACATAACTGAAAAGACAGAGTTTTGAACTGAAAGCTGGCAAGTCTGATCCATGTTGCTTTTTTTTTTATGAACATATCAAAGAAATTAAAGATATCTTTAAATCCATCATCTATTAGCTATGATGTCTAAGGAGATGTGAAATGTCTAAAATGCAGAGAAACAAGTAATGTCAAAGAGATTAGTACATTGCCTTTATCAGATACAATGAACATTATTTCGATAGATATTTGGTAGCACCATTGATATTAACATTTCTGGCCATTCTGCAGAAATTATGAGGCTCTACTTAGGCATCCAGATTTTGCATTGTGGAGTGTGACCACACCATTATTACAGTCTATATACAGAAAATTTGCAAGGATTTGATTTCCTCTCAGGGAATTTTTTCAGGACATCATTTCATAAGGCCCAGCAAGGTCCCTGCTTTGTTTACTGAGGAAGAAGTCTCTGCTTGGTAAGATGCAAGACTACAGCTGGTATTCTGTCCCGGGTGGTGGCAACCAGAGATACTATTAATGGAGCATGTCTTTGCCACTTGGTCATCAAATGCCTCTTTGCTGCTTATCACACACAATTTTTGTATAGGATGTTAAAGTATCTCCAACATAAGAAAAAAAAAGAGACTAAGAAAGAGCTTGGGAATCAAGAGTGGGAGGGGAGACACAAATTGATGATTAAAGAACATGTGCTAACCTGTCACAGTGAAACAAGTCTCAGCTTGATCACTCAGTACAAGTGGACATGTATTCAAATATAGATGTTTTGTTACCCCTGTTAGGAAAATGTTGATGTGCCAGTGTGAGCAGTGAATTAACATCAAGTTTCCTGTGAAACCGAAGAAATCTGTAACAGAAACTTTTCAATTATTGGTTGAAGCTTATAGTGAAGAATGCATGTCTTGTGCATGTGTTTTTGAATGGCACAAATTATTTTGAGAAGGCGGACAAAGCATGAAAGATGATGATTTCCTGGGCTACCTCCACACAGCAGTTACTGATAACTGTACTGAAAAAATGCAAAATATAATTTGAAAAGATATAAGACTGGGTATTTGAGCAGTAGCTGAGAAAGTTCATTTGAATGCGGAAAGTTTTTGACACATTCTAATGGGAGAATTGAACACGAAGAAGGTTTGTGCAAAAATGGTTCAAAAATGCTGTTGTATGAACACAAAAAATGTCACAAGGAATCATGCTTGGAGCTTCTGCAATGCATTGAGTATGAAAGAGTTCTTTAATTCAGTAATTGTTTGTGATGAAACTTAGATATTTACATATCATCTGGAAACCAAGCAATGGAAGTCAGCAATATCTCCAAGACCCAAAAAACCCACATGTGAGTTGTTCAGAGTTGAAGGCATGTTAATTGTTTTCTTCAATATCCAGAGTATTGTGATGGCAGAGTGTGTTCCCAGAGCCAGAGGGTAAATCACCAGTATTACTCTGAAGTCTTCACAAAATTTCATGAACGTGTGAGAAGGAAACAACCAGAATTGTAGAGAAATGTGGGGTTTTGCACCAAGACAATATGCCAGTCCACAATGCATTATCTATGAAGGAGTATTTAGCTAACAACATCATTGTGCTTGAAGACCCAGCTTATTTACTACACCTGGCTCCCTGCAATTTCTATCTCTTCCCAAAGATCGAATTGGTAAAAGATGTGAAAGCAAAAATGATGGAGATCCTCAACAGCCTTTCAAAAAATGACCTGCAGAATTGCTTTGAATGTTGGTAGCATTGTATGCAGCTGTTTGTCAACTCAGAAGGGAACTATTTTGATTGTGATTAAAGTTCACTTTCTTAATTTGTTAAATAAAATGAACTACAAGCACAGGCTTCTTTTTTTTTTTTTTTTTTTTTTTTTTTTGTCAGACCTTGTATGGTCCCATTTGAATCTGGAAGAATGTTTTTTACTGAGCTTGCCTACTT